>CM051362.1:11755996-12955996 GCA_028015245.1 Cardamine occulta
TATTGTCTGGAGGTTTGACAAATTTGAATTTCTCGAATCTAACATCAAAGCAAACTATGATATAGCGTTTTGGAAATGTGTTGCCCTTATCACCTGGATAATACAAAACTCCATTGATACATATCCAACCACACACTGGGAAATGGAGTAAGGAACATCCAATTGTTTTCCAAGACAGTGTTCCCGTTCCTAATGTCAGAATTTGAACGGTGTTTAAAGGATTTATACGATCTTTCATGCACAATACATTGTATTGTTTGTTTATTGGATCATACCCCAAAACGGTTCTCGTATTAACCATACTTTGAATTCTAGGTAAGTATAGACTGTCCTGTGCTAGGATTATATATCATAGTGTTTACATTACGATATACAATACCAAGAAAGACTTTAATCGGTTTAGTACAGACCAAGCCAAAGACAGGAGCCATGTGAAAAGGAGAACACGTTTTGGTGGAGAAAGACATGTGATAATCGACAACTAAAGGAGACGAGTTCTGGTCCGGATTTAGAGGTTGATGTGCCGACAAGAAGAAAAGCTTATCATCATCAGTTCGGAAAATGAAAAGAAGCCGCGGACAAGAAGAAGACATTTTCAGAAACAGGTTGGTAAAATATTGACGGTGAAGAATAGAAGCCCATTCCTTTGACACGCAACGAAACCTCAATATTGATTTTCCTGGCAATCTCGAGAGGATCTCAATAATGAGATCAACTGGGATCAGCTCTGAGTTGGTCATTGATCTTGAAGAAGAAGATCGTGTATTACGTTTGGAGAGAGCTTTGCAAACCTTCTTCTTCTTGAAGACGTGCCTAAGATGTTTTTTCACGGTGGATACTTAAAACCCTAAGTTCTCCGCCTCTATTTTGTTTAGGCGATAAATTTTAATCGTTATAACTTAGACCATCCACATTAGTGACACCCACTAGGGTGTCTTAAGTATTAATTAATATATAATCTAATCATATTTAAATTAAAGACCCTCACTAAGTAATCATTAATTTTGGGGCCTCCATTAGTGACACCCTTTAAGAGTGTCTTAAAAAGTGAAAAATAAATATTTATTGATTATGTGTATTTAATTTACTTAAAAGTTAGAATATAATAAATATTGGGTTAAACTTATGCAAAATATATAAAATAAAACTTAAAATAATTTAAGAATAATTATATAAGATATTTTAAAAATATATATATATTACATTAAAAAAAAACTTCTAAACATATATTTCATAACATGGAAAACAAATTGAAAATTAAAATTGGATATATTAAATGAAAAACAAATATGTAGAATGATATCTAAGAACGTAATTATCTCGGGTCTAATCTTGAGTTGTGCCAATTTTTTTCGGAACAGTCACTATACTTGATCCAGAGACAAAGTAATACATACAGACAAAGTAATATGAAGCCTTTAAAATTTAAAGCAAAAGACTACTAATCTTCAGTCAAGTACCATATAGTTCCATCAATGTGAGTGCTGTTCTGAAAAGCATAACACGATTTCCTTCAAAAAGAAGTACATCCAGAATCTAAGAATTGTAATCAAGAAGACGAACATTTAGAAATACAATGAGTCCTCTTCCCAAATTTCAAAACAGCTTTAATTCCAATGTTTAAAACCTTACAACTTTCCCATGGAAGCATATTCATGAATATGGAAAGAACCCATGGCCCTGTAACCCAAGCCACTTGCACTCCAAGATAATCCAAATGATGAACTGTAGACAAACAAAAGTTGCAGAGCATTAGTACTAAACTGTGAACTCTGTAAGATGAAACAAGAAACATGTGAAGGAACTCACCCAATTGAGGAAATCTTTCTCGAACCAACTCCTCCAGACTAGTTGATCAACCTGAAATACAGATACAAGATAAAGGGACATCAACTAACAGAACTTTGGTCACGTAAAGGTGCATGTTGTCATGATGCATCAATCTGATATTATCACCTGAGACTCAATCATTTCTTCTGAATAATAACCATTGAAGTAGTCATCAATGATTCCTGTCAATGCCCTGATAATCATGAGTTTTAGTTAGCAGGGGCGTCGGTTTAGAAAGGAAAAGAAAAGAAACAAAAAAAGAAGATACAAGGAAACCTAACAACAGTTAATCCGACCAGAAGAAAATGAAAGTGACGGATATAAAAACTAAACATAGGGCCACAGAGTTCGTTTCTTCACAGAAAAACATGATTAGAAATGGAAATCATAGATTATTCAAACAACATCGGTTTAGGAAAGAAAAGGATACAAATTATGGCCTACGAACAGTTAATGTTCAACCAGAAGAAGTGAAAGTGATAGATACACTAAACACAGAGCCAAAGAGCTCAATTTTAACAGAAAAACAATACTAGGAGTTGAGGATGATATAGACTCATCAAGTTTGTGAACATACCAAAAGGCATTCTCTTCGGGCATCAAAAGCAATAAAAGCGTAGCAAAGAAATTCATAGCTTGCAGATGGTATAAGATTCAAAAATCCATATATCAATCTCAACAGGTTCGAATATCAAAAGGTTCGCTGCTTCAATTAACTATCAAAAATCTCTTAATCGGAAACTGAACTATATAGTCTACACCTAATCAAACCTAAAACTACAGATCAATCCGCTAAATCACCTAATATAAGAAACGATAAATCGAGAAATCTTACATCGGAAAGTGACTGATGAGGTCGCCGCTAATCCACCGAAAATCCACGGATAATGACCGGAAAGCCACCGCTACAACACCGGATATCCACCGAAACACTTCTATCCAAGCTTCATTCACCGTAAAATCACCGCAAACCCACCGGAATTAGCCATGCAAATCGGCGAAGCTTCGATTCTCATAGATACATCACCCGGTTTTCAACAAAAAAAATCACCAGATTGAACAAAAATGAATCGAAAGAGAGATTATAATCGGAATCGATTCATTGATTAATCACAGATTCATCGGAATCGATTAATCGATTCATCGATGAGATTTTCAGATTTTCAGATTTTGAGAGAGAGAGAAAAATGTTCCCGATTTTTTCGGTTAAGGAAGAAAATAGAAGAAGAAAAAAAATCATCTCCCACTAAAATCTTGCCACGTATTGAAACATTCGGTGTCTACCATGTCTCTGCAGAGACACGGTTCTACACTATTTGAGCTATTTTTATTAATTTAAAACATTAAGACACTCATTTATTTCACCAATGGACATGCTCTTAGATATATAAGTTATTTGTTTAGGTTTATCAAGAAATTTGGGCCACACGGCTCGTTGGACCATGGTAACGTGTTTAACAAGTTTTTGGAAAAAGAAAAAAAAAAAAAACGCAAAGTAATTCTGATCTCCGCATCTTAATGAAAATTCTCAACGTTGGTGCTGAAACAGTGGCAGTGCAAATATCAAATTATCAAAGTACGTAGTGTTGATCTTTTGTTCAGTAAATTATCAAATTTTGCTCGATAACACGAATCTCCGATACTACTTGTTGGGATTTCTTATCTCAGATTCACATTCATGATCAGTCAATATCAAAAGAAAGTTAAATGATAAATTTGATGACTCTCATGTAGTCATGTGTTTGAACTTTGAAGACAAAGACAAAAGGTGTTTAGGAAGAATTATTATTAAATTAATTGTGTTGGGATTATGATATTTTATTAATTTATAGTGATATTAATTTAACTATAAATTAGTACAAAAATAATATTTATTAATTTATAGAGAATTTTATTAAATTTTTAAAATATGTAAATTAAATAATTTGATCTAAATAAAATTAATGTTTTGGATGTTATAAATGTTAATAATTTTAAATTTGAGATTTTAAAATTTAAAAGAAAATAAAAATTATTTTGATAATAAATAACAAAGACTATATATGAATTCACTTACATAAATGATTAAGAAAAATTCAAAATTTATGATTAGTGACTTTATTATTGGAAAAAATGCATATTTAAAAATAAAAAATCTTATAGAAAATTTTGCTTATTTTATGACAAATGTATAGACAATATAACAACAAAATAGTTTAAAGCACAACAAAATATTTTCCTCCTTGATCTCGGTTTGTAGTCTCGGTGAGTGTGCTCTGAGCGGTGGTGATGGGTTAGGGTTAGACGAGTGAAGAAGACGATATTTTGGAGAAATCAGATGTCGAGGGTTTATAATTAAGTCTGATTTATTTTTATTTTTTTACATTTTTATCTTTTAATTTTTTAATTTTCTAAATTATATATAATGATGGCATTATTGTCTTTTGACAAAAGATTAAAGTTAATCCAATTAAATCATTTTTTGAGAATTAGTCTACCAATTTAACTTAAAGATTAGTATTATTCTAGTATATTATCACTTTTTTTAACATCATCAGCCGAGAGGCTTTTAGAATTTAGAAAGAAAAGACAAGAAAAGTTATCATGCAAACCAACGAGCTATATTTCTTAAGGAAAGAAATTGTAGAGGTAAAAAAATAAGAGATAGCTGTGAAACTTGCGTTAGATGCGAGCAACATTAGGTCAAAGAATTTAGAAATTTTTTTTTATTGCGGAAGTTAACAGAACCATAATCCATAGGAGTAGGATAAAGACTCTGATATCATGATAAATTTGATGAGAGTAAGAACATAAAAGTATTTAAGAAGAATTATTATTAGACTCTCATAATTACAATGATTATGATACACAAGTTTATATAGAGAAGATAATGTTAAACCTAATTAACCTAGTTTCCTAATTTACTGGAAACATAAATGTAAATAATATATTTTGAGATAAAGCTATATTTCTTAATCTAAATATTAACATTTATCAACAATGTTCTAAATCCTTCTTGATCTTGTTTTCAATTGCACTATGCAAATGAAAACCAGCAAGTGGATGAGGCTGAGATTTTTAGAGATTTCAAACATTGCAGTTATGTTGTCTGTTGAAGAATTGACAATCACAAAGAGAGAGAAAAATGATGAAGTAAATCATCCTATTACCTGTGATAGATCACTGAAATCAAATGGCCATTCATCTGATTTATTGATTTAATTAAAAGTTAATATCTTTTCCGTTTGCATAATTTTAATAAGAGAACTTTCTTTAAATAGCATCAAAAGAGGTTTTTGTACCAAATTTAGCAAATATTTTATTTAAGATAAAAATAACATTTTTATAAAAGATAATAATTTAATATTTTTGTTTGGGTTAAGTATTTTAGGATTTACGGTATAATTTTTAGGGATATCTAAACTCTAAACCCTAAACCCTAAAAATATGAAGTTAAGAGTTTGTGCTATATAAGAGAATTAATCTTTAACAAAAATATGTGTCCTATTTATAGCGCAAAAACATTATTTTGTGCTATTTAAAATAATTGCCCTTTTAATAATATTAATTAATTTTTATAATTATAATATAATTATAATAATCCTAAACTACATACGTACGTAGTAGGCTAATAATTCTAAACTTACATAATTTTACATAGTAGGCTAATAAAGTTTATATATGTTTTCCGTTTCATAATTAACTCAATCACAATTCATTAGTGCCATTTTAGCCCCCCCCCCTTAGTTTTTGTTTTTTTTTTTTTGTATGTGGTTGTGTTTTTCATGCTGTTCGCATCCATTTCCTTAGTAAACTCTTAAACACCTGTGTGCGTGTAAACAGAGTTCTGCACAAGTCATAATTATGAAATACCTGTGAAATAACTCATTGTCTTTTGGTATTTATTTTGTATGGGAGATCTCAATCTCATATCCTTGGTCAACCTCTAAAACGTTATTTCAAATAAATAGTAATGGGACCATATTGTTCAAGAATTTCAGTTGCGAATCTAGGCAGTGAACTTCTAGCTTCTGCTTGCTTTCTATGCGACTTATATCTAAGCCTAAAAGGAACCAAAGGCACCACCACAACCAACTCCTAAGAGGCTACGACCAACATTAACCATTAACAAAGCCATCTAAATGCCCATCATAATTCGCATTTAAATCGATTCAAACTTCGAATGATATGCTTAAGCTAAGATCTTGATACCTCCTTGAATCAAAGAATTTGCATAGCTTTTGCTATGTTGATAGATTCACTAACAATATAAGATAGATAAATTACATCATCAATCATCCATAAAAAAAAATCTATAGTTTGCCAAATCGGCTTACAAGCAAATTAAATGATCCAAACAAATTCAGAAGAACCCAAAGTTTTTTCTTTGATTCTCCTCATTTTTCATTCCTATCTTTTGACCACCGAATCATCGACCCCAAATGCTATCTTCTGATGAGGC
This sequence comes from Cardamine occulta, assembly GCA_028015245.1. Taxonomy (NCBI): domain Eukaryota; kingdom Viridiplantae; phylum Streptophyta; class Magnoliopsida; order Brassicales; family Brassicaceae; genus Cardamine; species Cardamine occulta. The sequence continues at coordinate 11,762,268 of CM051362.1, forward strand.
TGCCAATGGTACAAATTTTTAACCGAATGGTAAAACTCAACAGCTTAAGGTCTGTCTTTATATCATCCTCTTCTTGGCCTCTGTAGTGTTTAATCCTGTTGTTTTGCAGATTGGGCAAAGATTCTTCATCTTCAGCCATTCTTTGATGCATTGGCTATGGAAGTCGTGCCCGCACTCAAGCTTTCCCATTTCTTCTCCTTCTTTGTATTCTTCCTGCAGTATTAAGATTATGCAAAGTGAGAATCATCACTACAGCTAACAGTATTGTGACACATATCTTAAAAAGAACGATTGTTACCTGACAAATACAGCATGGCTCTACTTCTTGTGAAGATTTAATATTACTTTTGTATTTCTGTTGCTTCAATCGGTTCGATATAATTTCCTCATTCAGACCGGTACAAACATCTCCAATACGCTCTTCTAGAGACAACAACTCCTGAAGATATGATCATACTTATGGTTAATACGATGCACGAATAAATGAATTTATGCTGTTTGCAATGGCTTTACCTCATATGTCATGTTGTCAACATCAAGCCGCATATCTCTATATCGGTCATGAATATCAGCCCCACCTAACACCATTGATTGATTCAGAAGCATAACATCCTGAATAAAGCAGCACAAAAAGATTATGTAAAACAGTAAGAGATATGCATAAGTACATATAGAAGACGAGTAGGATTTATATGTACCTCAAAACGCAAGTTCCCTCCTCTACGCATATGATCCAGGACACAGCGGATCTGATTCAAAAGAGAAGCACAGTGTCAGCTCTATATATAAACAGTTTCTCAAGAAAACTATATGGTTATAGAGTCGATATGAACCAAAATCTAACAGCACTATCTATAAGAAACACTAATCTTTATATGAAACTAACTTCGGATGCCGCCATTCTGCTTCTTCCACGACTTGTAGATGCCAAGCCTCGCAGAGGATGAGTAACACCAGTTGCGTTTTGCACTTGTCTTGGACCTGCTCTTGAGTAAGCCCGATTCTGCACCTGAGAGGTGTTAACACCACCAGATTGAAGCACATGCTCATCTGGAGAAGCAGGAGGGACCAAGGGACGAGCAGCTCTTTGGTTTGTAGCAAGTGAAGAAAGCAACGACCTACGAAAATGTTCAGATAATCTTCTTTGATTATTCGGCGAGTTATTCTGGTAAGGAGTCCATGCTGGACTAGACGATGATGGCTGAACACTTGTCCTGGAAGAAGACGACGCAACGTGTCCAGCACCGCTTACATTTCTACTAATATGACCATGAGGCAGGTTTCTCAGTTGAGGAACTGCTGGAACAAAAAAGGGAATATCAAGAATGTTACTTCTTTGTCTAGTTTCATCTCGATGAATAACATTTCTGTCAACGGGAGTAGCGGAACTCAACGATACAGCCGCTGCTGCTACTGGAGTCCCACTCCATTGAAATGTATTTCTTGAAACAGGGGGCATATGAGTAACAGGAGCATTTGGGTTCTGTGAAGCAAAATTGCCTAAAGCATGTCCATATCTCAAGTCCATCAGTTGTTGATCTGCTGGTACAAGAAGTCCTGGGGAGTTAAACGATGGAACCACCGGTCGCCTGATAACAGTTCCTGCAGCAAATACAGATGGGTTTACGGTTTGTTGCTGAGCTGTAGGATTAACCCTGACAACAGAGTAGTTTCTACCAGAGCTCTCTGTGGTGGCAGGAGCAGATCGAATTGGAATAGAACCAGATACCAAACCCCTTGGACCATGATCAAGAGATATGTTTAAATCATTTGGGTTATAATAAGTAGGAGTAGAGATCCAAGAACTGCTTTCTCCACGCTGGAACTCACCGAAACCTCCTCCGCTTGAAGAGGACTGACCAATGCTTGCATCAAGAGCTTTTCTTTTACAGGATGTACGACGCCCATCTACAGAGGAACCTGCTCTAACAATGTTCTCGGGTAAAAGCCCAGACCCGAGTCCATTAACCTCAAAAAGACCTGTGACCGGATTCATATCCTCAAGATGCTCATTATATTCAGCATTTAGATTGACATTGCGGACAACACGGTTTCCACTAGAGGGTTGCACAAACATAGGATTCAACTCAAGCTTGCCATTTCTTCGTTCCTCAAACTGTCCAATATTCACCCATTGTTCAGTGTGACTAGCAGCTTCGTTCTTCGTACCACTAGAGCTACCTTCACCAATGTTTAACCTGTGTAAGTCGCGTTGCTCATGATAAACTGAGTTTCCAAAAGTAGGATTTGTATCAGCAGCTGAACTCATGTAATCATGCATATCATTATCACCAAGATTGTGAATATCCTCCCAATGAATCTGCTGATCTATCACAGCATTACTAGATGTAGAACCATGCTCAAAGTTCAAAGCCTCTGATAAAGAACCGAGACTGGCCCTCTCTCCCTGCATCCTAGCTTTAAACAACAGTTTGACACTTGAAAAATCAGAAGACTCTCACCACTTTCTGCAATGTAGCTGATGCTGGAAACTACAATTAAAAGAAAGAAACAGAAAACATGTTTCAGTAACAAATAGAATCAAACGAGCTTTACAATCAATTAAGCAAAGCACTCAATTCAAAACAGTTCCTCTTAGGCAATGGTGATTCATAATTGAAGAACATAAGAGGTTCTCACTCAGCCAAAGGAAAATACAAATGAGCAATTCAAGATCCAAAGCAAAAGTGGGATATGAAATGCTTAATCTTAAGACCACAAACTCAACTACATTATAAACTTTTTTTTTTACTTGGTTAATCAGATATACAAAAGCTGCATTACCAACTTGAAACCTGAACTTCAAAATCAAGCAAACTATATAAAATCCAATGGCACTTGCAACAGACATGAACTATAAAGATAATGAAAAACAATTCGCACATAGCTACAACAAGAATAGCATCAGTAAATAAGATATAAAGATAAAATCTTTAGCAATATCTCAAGTCACAAAACTAGCACTACTACCACATCAAGTACAAGAACACATTCGTATCAACAAACCACCAATACAATCATCACAGAAACTTGAAATGTAAAGTCTTGTGTATTGATAAACAAAAGCCACAAATACCACATAGAAATCAAAATAAAAACTTTTGCCAAAAGCAAGACAGAGATCCATTCAAAATGTCACAACTCAGCCTAAAACAAATTTCAAAGAACTAATCTTTTTCATCCAAAACATAAATAATCAATTCAGTCACAAACAGATTCTATTAATTTTACGACAACCAAAAGTATACAAAACAAAAAAAAATAAAAAACCCACCAATCAATTTCACCAATTTCGATCGAGCTTGAACAAACCCAGAAAGAAAAAATCAAACAAAAAAACAATAGATTCTAAGTAAATAAATTTGGTAGATTCTTCGTCAAAGACATTGAAAGAAGAAACCGATTGCGGAGAAATGAGGAAAAAGGCAAAGAGATGATGAGAATGAGAATGATAAATGAGGAAAGCGAAGCGAAGCACACAAAAACCAAATGGGAATAGAATCCGGACAAGTTTATATTATTATTACAGAGTAAAGAAAAATAGGTTAAAAATTTCACATTTATAATCAGACAACAACATTATTGTAATAATATATTCAAAGTTTTAAATTTTGGAACAAAAGTGAGACAAAAAAAAAAGTCAATAAAAAGAGCAGTTTCGAAAGACAGAATTGAATACATTTGGGCTAAGTAAATCACACAATACGAAAAAGTTATAGTAATAAATAAATATGAATGAATATATATAGAGAGGTAATGTAATTAACGTGAATGAATTGTGTAAAAAATGAAAATGTATATAAAGATTTGGTGGAAGAAGAAAGAAGGAAAAAGCAAGTTGGCAAAATTTAAAACTGAGAAGTTGTCTTTGTCCCTTCTTGTCTCTCTCTTTCACGTCCCAACCAAATGCACGCGTCCTTCTTTGCTTAAATTAAAGTTGAACCGAATCCAAAGCCAAAATCCATTTACTAAACCAATTGTGTCAGGTTAGGTTAGACAATTCTTTTTTTGTTCTTTGGCTAAACACTTCAACGGTTAGACAATTCAAACGCTTACATTACATACATACATACATGCATGCTTTGTATTCTCTCTTAGCAAGACACGTATGATATGATATGTGGTTATTGTCGGCCCTGAGACTGAGATTTAGAAGGTTTTTTTTTAAAAGGTTGTTTTTTACATTTTTATAAGAAACAATTTTTTTTGGATCAAAACAAACAAAATATACATATTAAACAAAAAATATTGAGTTTTCGTTTTTTTTCCTGTTTTAAAAAGGAGCAAATATTCTTATTTGATATATTTGGTGTAATTTAATAATTTTTTTGGGAGAGATAAAAAAACGAAAAACCAAAAAAATAATGTAGATAAATATCTAAGTGAATCGAACTTTAGAAAAAAAAGATAAACCAGAAATCGTGTTACCACTAGACTAGATAACATAATAAAAATTTAACTGCCGAAAATATATATGTATTTATAAACGACTGCAAACATGAGCTTGGCTTGCTTGCACTCAGGGCCGAATATGTATGTAATATTTAATCTGTTTGTTTGATTTTAATATTTTATCATTTAAATGTAGACTATTATATAGGATATATATGAATTCACACAAATTAGATCGATTAGTTTCAATTTATGATAATATTGGCTCTTTTGCACAAGTTTATAGGAAATAGAGCTGGAGGTGGATTGAATATCTTTAAAATTTTAGAATTACAGTATGTATATCTATAGAGTATGTTTGAAAGTATATGTGTTACCATTTATGTATTAGTTATGCATTCACGTTGATAATTTATAGGCGTAAAAGCAAAATGAATGACCACTTCAATCCAACGACGCAACAACACCAAACGTTCCAGCTGAAAAACGATTATAAATCATAAAATGATTAAATCGTTGATACATAAGTAACCCCAGAGACAAGATAAATAAGTATTGGATATTCAGTTTATGATTATACAGCTTTATGGGCAAATACAAAACGTTGGGCATTCATTCAATACTTTATTTGCAAAGTCATATTTCATTTTTTTTAACTCTATTGAGAGATTGATCATGCTGAGAATCTTGACCATCAACTCATTTATACCAGCTTAAAATCATGTTGAACAATGCATATCCAGTTAACATGAAAAAATCCCCAAAACTGATATTTTTTCTACGGAATTACACAAGTTTCAAACAAATCGGAGTTTGTTTTCCTCTTTAGCAGTTTAAGCCAAATTAATTCCTAGATTTCCCAAATTTGAACAGTTTATATTGGCGATTTTTGTTGGTCAGCCATTTCATTTGATGAGCCCAAATGGAACATGAATTTTATCAATCCTAATCTAATTCAATTAAGCTCATGGTGTGTGACCTAAAATATAGGGACAACACAAACAAAGGTAAAGAGACATGTTATCAATATTTCCACTTAGGGTTGAAAGAAGAGAAGTTCTGCCTCTCCACCACTCGAAGCAGTCGTCTCTAAGTTTCTACCGGTCGAAAAAAATATGCATGCCTTTTATTTAAGTGAATAAAGATTTTCATCCAATCAAATTGACTAAAACACAAGAGGGCAAAGTTCATAAAAATCAAAGCAAACAAATTAACCAAATCCGAACAAAGTCGGATCATTCAAATCTGGATTAAGTCGTACCGAGTTTCTCTCTCTCAAAATTTCGAGAGAAAAAAATTCTGTTTTTGTTTATTCTATTTTTTAAAATTTAATTCGAAATAACTTTTGACCTTGAAAAATAAAATTCCAGCTAAATTAAGATTTTAAAGTTCATATTGGCGATTAATTTGTTGTACCTAAACATTTTTAAAATTTATTAAAAGACAAATTATTTCAATCAACAAATAAAAATAACAAAAATATATATACATAATAAAAAAATTAAAAACTAAAAGGGGAACAAAATGTGACAATTTCTTTAAAGAAAATTCGCCAAACAGCACAAGACGAGAAAAGTAGGGGTCAAGTGCCAGACTAACCTTATTAAAATAAGAATGATCTACATAACCTCTATATATCAAAAAAAAAAAAAAAAAAAAAATAATAATAATAATAATGCAACATATTTTATACAATTACTGTTTGTATATACAGATGTCGGCATACCAACTTTATACGATTATATTCGTATACCGACATATGGGACCCACCTAATCAAAACACTTACAAGAAGACAAAGAATCTGACTCAGCTCCTACTCAAGACGCGCCAATTACCAAGACTTCAACCAATCGTAATTAAACAACAAAAGTTAAAAGGACATGCGACGCCATTAATTAATCAAGATCAGCCTCAACCCTCTATAAAAGAAGGACTTGAGACCTCATACCACTCAAGCCAATTTAGAGCATCTCTCTAAATTCTTCACTCTCTCTCTATCAATATTTTCTCCTTAGTTTTCAAGTTAGTATTCAATCTTTATCCTTTGTATTCAAAGTTTGAATTTTATTTTGTAAACTATTTCAAGAAATATATCAAGTTTTACCCAGATTCCGTTCTTATTTCCGGTCGCTTTTCCTTTTACTATTCCGATATTACTATTCCTAATTAAGAAAAAGTATGCTCTTTGTTAACGGATTATCTCGATCTTGCAAATCAGAAATTCGATTATCCGATCCTGTTCCTTTTTGGTATCGAGCCAAGTAAGCTAAAACCGCTTTTGATTTTTAAAGGAATCAAAAACGCTTAAGAAAAGAAATAATTAGTCTTAACTAAAAAGGTCATTCTACCATGAAGCCTTTAGTCAAGACAACGGGAACCCCGAGTCTTCGGACAATCTCCTTCGACTTATCGTGCGTTGCACTCTTCGTGTTTGTACCTCATTCGTCGATAGTATCCCGGATTTCATCTGCTATAAGCGGATTTGAAACCTTGTTTTATTTTTAAGACGTTTTCAAAATCTTAGATTCTATCCTAACCCGCCTAAACCCTAGATCTGTTTAGGATCCACTACCCTAGTTCTAGAACCCTCCGGAGAGCTGGTGTTCCGGCATTAAGTCCCGTGGGGCGAAGACCGCTAAGTTGCTTTGAGAGTCTATTCCTTGGTTAGTGAAATTCTTTATGAGTCTAGATATAGATTGAGTCATCATGGCATCTACGATTAGAAAGTATTTTAAAAATAAGCAAGATAGATCATCTGCTTCGCATATGATTAATTCAAGAGAAATTATGTCAAAAATTACTTCATTTAATCAATCTATTATGCAAAATCAATTACCTCATATTAATCCAGAAATTATTTATCAAATCGGTACTTTTGATTTTAGAACTGCTTATTCAATAAAAGAACATGAACAAACTCTTTCACTTAGAAACGAGTTTGAAGAAATTAAATTATTATCTTCAATAACCTTGGATAAATATAAACAAAAAGGATTTAATTATCTTCACTTCGGTTTAATTCAAATAGCAATTAAACCATTATCAAGAACTGGTATTGATTCACCTATTCTTATGTTATTAAGGGATAGGACTTTACTCAAATTTGAAGACTCTCTATTGGGAACCGTTCAATCAAACTTATGCAACGGTACAGTTTATTTTAATTGCGCTCCGAATTATCAAGTAAGTTTACATGATCCAACTATACTCAATACTTTAGTTCTAAATATTCATTTACCAGAAATGAAATTTGAAAATAATAGACACGGATACCTATTATTGTACCGTGTATACTTTAAACAATCAACATCTGAGTTTAATCCTAGATGTTTATTACAAGATGAAAAAGGTGAAACCACTATTTTAGCGGTTCATAGTAAAGATACTCCAACTGCAACTTACGCACCTAAACAACTAAAATGGTCTGAAATTACTATTCCAGATCAATGGCAACTTAATATTACTCAACCACCTAGGAACTTTGAGCAAAAAAGTATTTTAAAAATTATAGAAAGAACCGATGGTAAAATATTATTACAATTCGGATCTTTTAGAGAACCATTACCACCAAAAATTAGTCCATATATGTCAAGAGCTTCTTTCTCTGAATATAGAACTGGTCAAGCTAGTACTGAATCGGAAGAAGAAATTACTCAACAATCAATTAATCAAGAGAAGATTAATTTTACTACACCAATAGCTGAACCTAAACCTGATCTTTATCCAACATCACCTACTCATTCTGATTTTAAATCAATAAATGTTATTTCAACAGAATTTGAAATTAATAAACAATACATTAAAGAAGACTTTTATTCAGAAGATAATCAAGAAAAACGATTATGGTATTTTAAAACATTTACTAAAAAATTAACCACCTTCTATAGAGAAGAATGGTATAAATGTATGAATAGAAAAAGAATTGATATCCCATTCTTTATATGGTTTGAAACATATGCAATAGCTAATAACATTGATTATCCATTTAGAGAAATTAATATATATACAAGTTTAAGTCAAGTATGGGAATCTCTTAATGGGGATAAATCGAAATCGATTCATCCTCCATTAAAAGATCTAAAAATTAAAACGAACGATAGACAAATATTAGCAAAACCTTTTAAAACTGGAGCTAATAGAGAAGATAAAGAACCTATTGTAGTTTCAGATATTAAATCGGTATACGAACAAAACAATTATCAAAGTCAAATATTATATACAATAGCTAAACAGATTGATCATATTGATGCAAAATTAGAAATCAAATTAGAACCTAAAACAGACAATGGTATTCAACACCCATTCTCTTCGATATCTCAACCTCTATTCAAACCTATGACCCATAAGGTCAAATTTCCAGAAAATGAAATACTCAAATCAATATCCAAACGATTAGATAATATGGATAAAGGTAAAGGTATCAACACTATAGACGATAATGAAGATAACCTATCAATTGAATCAGAAACTAACCAAGAAATTAATAGAGTAAGAAATAAACTTATGAATTCAAGAAAACCATATTATCCAAAACATACTCCACCAGATTTATTATATGAAGAACACCATAAATTCTCACAAAACGTATATACCGGTGAAGGTGTGTATGAATGGAATTTAGATGGTCGTTCAGAATATGAAATGATGAACTTATTCCAAGAAATGGGAACAGCCGGAATTGCATATAAAGCAAAAGGCTTAAGTGATAAACAAGGATGTGTTCTATTAATAGCTGGTTTTAATGGAGCATTAAAATATTGGTGGGATAATGCACTAGATCGTATTACTCAAGATTCTATTTTAAATCATGTAGAAGTTAAACAAGTAGAAGATGCGGATGGCTTCCTTGAAGAGGTAGAAATCCAAAACGCTATAGAAGTATTAATCCATACTATAACTATGCATTTTATTGGCAACCCACAAGAAGAATTAGTAAGCAAAAAATTAATATTAACCAACCTTAGATGTCCAACTTTAGGAGATTTTAAATGGTATAAGGATATATTTATGGCAAACATATTCCAAAGAAACGATTGTAACCAACCATTCTGGAAGGAACGGTTTATCTCAGGATTACCGACATTCTTTGCAGAAAAAGTAATTAGTAAATTAAAGGATTATTCAAACGGAGATGCTATTCCATGGAATACCATCACCTATGGTCAATTATTTGCATTCGTTAAAAAAGAAGGTTTACAAATATGCCAAGACCATAAAGATAAGCAAAAAACTGATAAATTAAAATTTGGATTAACAATGGGTTCATTCTGTGAACAATATGGTTATGAACGTTTAAATCCACCTTCTAGAGTTAAACGTTTAAAACATAAGCAACAAATCAGTTATTCAAAACCCTTTTATAACAAAAGAAAATTTTCTAAGAAACCTCATAATCCATATTATGCAAAAAAAGAACGATATACTAAAGACAAGGTAGTTTGCTGGAATTGCAAACGACCAGGTCATAAATCTAATGAATGTAAAATGAAAAAGAAAATTAATGAGATATTCAAAGATCAACCTGATATTCAAGATAAATTAACCAAATTACTTATTTCTGATTCAGAAACAAGTAATACTAATGATGAAACTAATAGTGAAAATAACCTAGAGATAATAGAAAACTCAAGCGATTCATCAAACGAATCTCAAGAGTTAATAGATGACTTATGCAATTGTAGACAAATAAATGTTATAACCAAAGAAGTAGATAAGAAATTCCTATTAGATATCATAGATAAAATAGATGATCCAGAAACTAAAAAGGATTATCTAATGAAACTAAAAAAAATTATTCAACAAGAAAACCAATTATCTTCACCCGAACCGTTTAGTCTAAACAAGATATTTCAAAAATATCCAACTCAAAGCTTATTTAAACAAGTAACTACTGGAGAATTACAAAGTGAAATTAAGCAATTAAAATCACAAGTAAAAGAGCTCCAGATAGCAGTTAATCAACAACATTTAGATCAACTACAAATTAATGCAAAATTATCATTAATAGAAATGAAGGATTTTAAGAATAAAAACAATACTCCAAAATCTAAGGCTTCTTCTAGTAAGCAAATACCAGAAGAAGAAGATAGGCAAGAAGATAATAATGAATATATTCAAATCATAAACAAGATAAACTATCAAAAATGGTATACGCAAGTAACCTTGCATATAAGTCATGATTATCAAATTAATATAATAGCTTTATTAGATACAGGAGCAGATTATAATTGTATTAAAGAAGGACTTATACCAACTAAATACTATGAGAAAACTACCGAAAGACTTAGTGGTGCTAACGGTAGTAGTTTAAAGGTTAATTATAAACTACCCAATGTCAGAATATGCAATAACGGCTATTGTTTTAAAAACCAATTTATTTTAGTAAAAAACCTTACTCAAGAAGTTATATTAGGAACCCCCTTCTTTACTCAAATTTATCCATTTAAAGTTAATGAAGAAGGTATTACAACTAAGGTTGTAGGTGCTAAATTACTATTCAAATTCTTATCACCTATCAAAACTAAAGAAGTAATAGAATTACAACATCATACTATCCATAAAACGGTAAATTTAATATCTAATAAGAAAAAGCATATTCAACACCTCCAAGAAGAAATATCCTATAAAAAGATTGAAGAACAATTATCAAACCCTCAAGTAATCAATAAAATTAAAAAATTAGAAAATGATTTACTTACCCAAGTTTGTTCGGAAACTCCGAATGCATTCTGGGAGAGAAAGCAACATATAGTCCAATTACCTTATGAAAAAGATTTTAGTGAAAAAAATATTCCAACAAAAGCTAGACCTATCCAAATGAATCATGAATTATTAGAAACATGTAAAAAAGAAATTCAAGATTTGATAAGCAAGAAATTAATTAGGCCATCCAAGTCCCCTTGGTCTTGCTCGGCTTTTTATGTTAATAAACAAGCAGAAAAGGAACGAGGAGTTCCAAGATTAGTTATCAACTATAAACCATTAAATGAGGTACTACAATGGATTAGGTATCCAATACCCAATAAAAGAGATTTATTAAAAAGATTATATAATGCAATAGTATTCAAGAATTTGATATGAAATCTGGTTTTGGCAAATCCAGATAGATGAAAAAGATAAATATAAAACAGCATTCACTGTCCCATTCGGACATTATGAATGGAATGTTATGCCATTTGGTCTTAAAAATGCACCTTCCGAATTTCAGAATATCATGAATAATATATTCAATAATTATTCAACATTTACGATCGCTATATGTAGCGATGTCTTAATCTACTCCAACTCAATAGATCAACACTTCAAACATTTACATACATTTTTACAAATAATCAAGAATCATGGTTTAGTAGTTTCAGTTAAAAAGATGCATTTATTCCAGACTAAGATAAGATTCTTAGGACATAATATATATCAACAAACTATAACCCCTATATCAAGATCAATAGAGTTTAGGATAAATTCCCAAACGAGATAAAAGAAAAACAACAATTACAAAGATTTTTAGGATGTTTGAATTATATTTCAGACTTCCTTCCTAATATTAGAAAAACTATCCAACCTTTATTCCAAAGATCGCAAAAACCCCTGTTCCATGGTCTAGTTTGCATACTAGTCTAGTTCGGAAGTTAAACAAAAGATTAGGACTTTACCATGCCTAGTCATTCCTCATCCTAATGCAGCTATGATAGTAGAAACAGATGCTTCGAGTTAGGTTTCGGAGGAATTCTTAAGCAAACCCTTCCGAGCAATAAACATGAGTCTATAGTTAGATTTCATTCGTGTGTCAGGTTGGGACCACGAAAAATTATTCCACCGTTAAAAAAGAAGTTTTATCCATAGTCAATTGTATTTCAAAATTTCAAGATGATTTAATTAACCAAAAGTTTTTATTAAGAATTGATTGTAAATCAGCTAAAGAAATTTTAAAACAAGATGTAAAAAATTTAGTTTCAAAACAAATATTTGCCAGATGGCAAGCTATTTTATCAGCCTTTGATTTTGATATAGAATATATAAAAGGAGAAAACAATTGTTTACCCGATTTCCTAACCCGTGAGTATTTACAGGGACAATCAGGTATCCAAAATGAGTGAAACACAGAGTGTTATCAAGAAAAAGAAGCCTATGTCTGCTTCTGACTACATCAAGTCCCAACCAATTATGCAAGGATCAAGCTCTACACAAACTACCCAAAACAAATTTTCGGCATTAGCCGAGTTTTCTCCACTATCTTATGCAAAAGCCGTAAAACCAACGGTATCAGCCCAACCATTACCCAGGAAAACAGACTATATCCAAAAGGCCCAAACCCAACACATTATGACCACAAACTATACCAAACCAATCCCTTTGAAGGAATTACAATCCTTCACAGATCGCTTTTTTTATCCAACCAGCCTCTGGTTAACTGATAATATCAACAAAGATCGAATGTTCTACGAATTCATCTTAGTTGATACCAAATCAGTAGAAATTACCCATTACCCTGATCCCCATAACCCTACCATTACCAAATACTCAACCTGCAAATTCCTTCGAGTTTGTAGTATTCAAGACTTAAATCTTATCCATCACCAAGTTACCAAACCATTCTCTACCCCAGGTTACCATGTACCAGGATTTACCTACATGGATTACCATAACGCCTTATTCAACACCTTTTACCTCTACCCCAGAGACCATTCCCCGGTTCTTTTCCTTTGATAAGAACTGTCCTAAGCAATTCCGTGATGGTTCTATGAGTGGTGGCATTGGTTTGGTCCCTTCGATCAAATCTATCCACCCTTTATCACAAAAACCGCCTTCCCCTACTACTCAAAAACCATTTTCTCCAAGCTATACCATGACTACCATGAATCTTTTACACAAATTTCTTTTCACATGGACATGGGAATTCCTTGGATTGCCTCTTGGCATTTCAATCTCACCCAAACCTTACCCAAAATGCCCTATTCATTAACTCGAGAGTTTCGAGTCAAATGGTGGGACAAATATAACCAAGACCGTTGTTCTTTAGTCAACCAAGAGAAATGGCTTCACACCACGCTTTCTCAACAACAAAACCAAACACCTACCCAAGCTTATAACAACGGCCCAAGAGCTAGGCCTTCAACATCCAAACCCAATAAACACAACTACTAAACCCTAAACCCAATCTCCTTCTTCCGACAAGCTCAAGAAACGCACCAACAAGATTAAAGAACTTCTCCAGGAACTAATGAATTCTGATTCATCCGACGAGGATGAAGAAATTATGCAAGAATCCAAAAACTATGGATCTTCTCGCCTAATGAGCCAAGATCCATTTGAAGAATAAAAAAAAAAAAAAAAAAAAAAAAAAAAAAAAAATATATCTGGAGGTCATCCAGACAGTTGAAAAACGAGGGAGGTCATCACAGCATTTGATTCGAAAAGTAGAGAAGAAGAGAGCCAGAGAGGGTCAACGAGAGGAATACGCAAAGACAACGAAGATGATGAAGGTTTCGTTCAAGGGAAAGTTCGATGTTGACAAAAGCAATGGCGCTGCTTCTCTTGCTTTTAACGCCGGAAATGTTAAGCTACGCGCCACCATGACTGATGCTACCATCGTCGCTGGCCCTAGCTTGAACGGCCTCTCTCTCGCCGTTGAAAAGCCTGGTTTCTTCATCATCGACTACAACGTCCCTAAAAAGGTCACTCTTTTTCTTCGTTTTAGCTAAAAATTGAATCTTTTAAGTTATGAATTCTCTGAGAAATTTAGAGTTTTTAGATTACGTATGGTTCTATTTGTATGGATTCTTTGGTAAATAGTGAAATTGAACTTGAAAGTTTTGGTTTTTATGTTCCAGGATGTTAGGTTTCAGTTTATGAACACTGTGAAAATGAAACCTTTGAGTCTGACTTACCAAATTGAACCCTTGAAGCTAACCCTTTTAGCTTCAAACCTATAAGTAATGAGAAACAGATGAAATTGTATGGCTTCTTTGATAAATTTAGAGTTTGTGGAGATTACAAAAGGTTCTATTTGTATGGATTCTTTGAGAAATAGTGAAATTGAACTAGAAAGTTTCGGTTTTTTTATATTGCAGGATGTTAAGTTTCAGTTCATGAACTCTATCAAAATTGCAGAGAAGCCTTTGAATTTGACTTACATTCATATGAGAGGAGATAACAGGACAATTGTTGATGGGAGTCTTGTGATTGATTCGGCAAACAAGGTGTCAGCTAATTATATGGTGGGAACAAACAACTGTAAGCTCAAGTATACTTATGCTCATGGAGGTATAGCTACATTTGAGCCATGTTATGACTTAGCCAAGAATGCATGGGACTTTGCGGTTTCACGGAAAATTTACGGTACTGATACCGTCAAGGCAACTTATCAGACTTCTACTAAGATGCTTGGTTTGGAATGGTCATTTAACTCCAAGTCGACTGGATCTTTCAAGGTAAATACTACTTTTCACTTCTCTGTTTCTTCACTGTGCAACTTCTATAGATACCTTATATACTGTTTATCATAGCATCTCTCCTAACGATCTTGTAATTTCGCACGTCATTATGAAAGAAATAGGTTTGCACTACAAACCAAGCATTTATGTGCATATAGGAGGCTACATTGCTATTCTTGTAATGACATTTAGTTCTATCAAATAGGTTTAAAGCTTCTTAACACAGCCTATGTTTATCATTGTTGCTTACTAAGAAAAGAGTGAAGCTTATGCAGTGATATAAACTTGGTATGAATGATGCAAAGCTTCTAATGGCATGAGTGTTATCTTCATTAATTGCATAAAAGATTCATGGTGATCTTGGGAGAGTGTTAACAAAATAATTGAGTTACAATCCTCTTACTTGGTATTGGAAGTTGCGTAGACTATTTGGTTGTATCATCGATCGTGTTTTCTAATTGGTCTGAAACTGATTTTTGCTCTATTATCATCAGTTTGTTGGATTGAAATTGTAATTGTGAAGGGAAAGTAAAACTTCTCTTGGTGTCGAGCATCGTGCTTGAATCGATTTTTAGAACATTGTTTACTCAGCCAAAATTGGTTATATTCCAGTGGTGTTTAATGGGTCTCTCTTACTGTTTCAATAGGTATGTGCATCAATGAATCTAGCTGAGGAATTGAAGTCACCAAAGCTGACCGCAGAAACTACATGGAACCTTGAAATTTAGTTCCCATACAACTCAAGAAAGTCTCAATTTGTTTGATGTGGATTCAAGTCTTGGCAGAGAGAAATCTAGAATATTTCTAGCCGTTCTTTGTTTGATCATTGTTAAGACTTTTAATGACCACAAAAATTGTTATTTCAGTTAGTCGAATTAGTAGTAAAATTAGTATTAATTCTACTTACAAAAAAGTAGAGTTGGTCAACAAAGGCGTTGTTCAATATTTTGTCGAGCTTTGACATTTGTGTAAAGTCAAAAGTTGCCGCAAATAGAAACACATATCTTACTGCTGACAATTTACGATCACTACACACGAAATTGAAAGATAACAGAATACAAGAAGATTTACTTATGACTTTGCTCCAAGTCATCATTTGCATTAGCCGATAATGATTTTATACAAGGCTAACTACATCCCATAAAATATTGTGCCAATTGTTACGAGGATGAGTGACATATGGAGTTCAATTTATGAATAAAGTAGATCTGATTTAAAATAAATAAATAAAAATAATAAGTAACACATCAATGTTCCAAAAAGCGTTATGCGCTACGCAGATGGTGACCCAATACTTAGCGTCTAGAATACTTAATTGGGGCCTAAATAATTTTAGACGGATTAAACGTTTACAACATATTATGAATATAATATAATAGATAAAAATTATATAAAACTATATATTAGAAAGAAACAAATTTATTAAATCATAAACAAAAATTAGACAAAAAACATTTATTTAATTCATATCAAACAATATATGAATGTTTATAACCATCTATATCGAGGTAAATTTTATAAATTCAAATCTATGAAGTTAAAAATTAGAAAATATATTGAAATGAAATCTATGCGATTTTAGGTGGTCGAAGCGGTTATCTAAGCATTGCATGAGCGTCTAGCGTCTAGACGATCGCTTTTTAAAACACTGAACCATGGTAGTGATAAATAATAAATAAATAAATAAAAATGCTCAGTTAAGAAAATCTAAGGCTTTGAATGGTTGGCAGGTATACTGCGGATCGGATTAAAGTTGGACTGGTCCGCATTTATTTTACCATTCACAAAATTGGACCAATACAAATTACTTCGAACTGAAATACTCCATACCAATCTGTAATTAAACATAGAAGTGCATACCATAAGATTTGTACTGTTAGTCCATTTTTTTCAGTCTACACCTTTTTAGCTCTATACGCGTCGGACGAAAATGGTTTTCTCTACACTTCGATCTGGGTACTTTATTTTCATTGGATAAAATTGTGTTTCTTTGTGTATATATATACTACTCATTAATAAAAATCTCACATTTATTTCACCCAACCAAAAAAAAAATTGGGAGAGCCGAAAAAAAAATATTTATCTTCTTCATCTTCATATTTTCATACCTTCAGATCTGAAAAAAATAAGAGGTAGAAATTCTTTAATAACTTAAACTTTAACATTTTTAATCTCTTATAGAGTTAAAAACTAGTTTTTTAAAATATATCTCTTAATTTTTTTATTATTCTAATTTTTTGTGATGATAGATGTCTTCAGCAAGAGGTAGAACAATAAATATGGATCCTCCAGCACCAAGAAGAAGTACCAACACCAACACCAACACCAACATAGATCCTCCTCCTATACATAGAAGGGTAATTAATTTTAGTTGATTAATTTTATAATTAATTTTTTATAACTTTAGTTGATTAATTTTTATAATTAATGTTTTATTGTCTGAATAAATATATAACTTTAGTTGATTAATTTTTATAATTTATCTATTATTTTTGTTGATTATTTAAATATTTATAATTAATATTCGTAGAAAAAACCTGATAGAAGATATGCTCATGAAGAAGAAAAAGCATTGATTGAATTTTACGATGAAGCATTAGCTACAAATAATTACATGTTTAAAGATCCGGGACAAGCAGGGAGAACATATATTGTTCGTAAATTCAACGAAAAATTCAAGGAAAATATGAAATGAAATGAATTAAGAAGTAAATTGGATGAATGGAAAAAATAATACAAAATATAGATCAATTTACAAGGCAAGACTGGTATCTCTATAGATCCCATCATAGGAAGAATTACAGCTACAGATGAGTGGTGGGCTGATCGTATAAAGATAATTAATTTTCTACTTTTTATCCACTTATTAATTAATTTTCTCTGTTTCTCTGTTATTAATATTCATTTGTTGTTGCTATAATTTTTTTGTAGGAAAATGACAAAGTGAGACGTTTTCAACGAGAACCTCCTAAGTTTTGGGAAATCATGCGAGTGTGTTTTGCAAATCTTGATGTGGGTTCTCAAAGTCAACATTCAGTGCGACAAAGAAGAGAAGAACTAATGACAAAGAATGAAGAAGAGGCAAATGATACAGAAGATACAAATAGTGGATACAATAATGTTGATGTGGAGCCTAGCGAAGTGGATGAGACTCAACAAGAGAATGAGGTGTATCGTGTGAACATCTATGATGATTCACAACCTGCATATCAATTCACACAAGAAGGATCTCAAACACCTGAACGTAGAGGGAGACAAAGCTCAAGAAGCGCTCCATATTCTACTGTTAGAAGTGGGTCAATTCGAGGAAGTGGGTCGCGAGCATCTAGTGGATCACGAGGATCTAGTGGATCAAGAGGACCTCATAGAAGGCAAAATTTTGAATCAACCGTCCAAGAGACAATGTCGACCATAAGAAACTTTCAGAAATAATCTTTTGAACGACTACGTCCTGGTTATTATGATCCTGAAGATTACGACAACTTTGATGATGCAGTTGAGCTTCTGAATTCATTGAATGTGCCAGTATACATGGGTAAATTCTACATGAAATGCCTTCATCTTCTAAGATATGATCGATTTTGGCGTCGACATTAGATGAATGCTTCTCATTTTCCTGACACCGAGAGCAGATATTTGTTTTTGGAGTCACTAGCAGAATGTACAAGATATGGTGAGGATACAGGGACTTCTCAACCAAGGGGATCTTCTAGATCAAGTGAGCCCTCATCTAGTGGCAGTGTCTCCGCTAGTAGTAGCCAAAGATCGCTGAGTATACCGATTAATCCACCAGTTCCAGAGTTACGTCCTCTAGGACCACAAACAGGCTTCCGAGGATTAGGATTTGCTGGGTTTTCTTCACGAAGATTAGGAGAATATCCAGCTGGTCAAATGTTTCAAACACCAACAGGAGGAGGGGGATTAGTCTTTGGACAAAATAAGCGATCTGAGCATCCTTATGTTCCAGCTCGTCAAGCTCTCTTTCAAGACAAGTTCAATGATGTAGAAGTAGAAGATGAAGATGAAGAGGAGGATGAAGATGAAGTTGAAGTTGAAGATTGATGACTTATGTTTGAATTATTTGTGTTTGAATTATCTATGTGAAACTTGATGACTTGTGTTTGAATTATCTTTGTTTGAAACTTGATGACTTGTGTTTGAATTATCTTTGTTTGAAACTTGATGACTTGTGTTTGAATTATTTTTGTGTGAAACTTGATGACTTATGTTTGAATTATTTTTATTTTGATGAATTTTCAGGTTCTTCAGATTTGTCAATTACAATCACAAGGGCTTCACAATTTATCTGATGCAGAAAGAATTGAGTTATGGGCTTTAGAAAATGAGTAAATAGAAGATTTATTTATACAACCTACATTAGATTATTATGAGCGCCATTTCCATAGAGGACCATACCAGACAGATGGAGGATTAGGATGGTACAATCTCCGAGAACGTATTCAAAGTGACTCTGGTGCGTGTCTCTAACTATTGAGAATATCATTTGCCGCTTTTACAGAACTGTGCAACATTTTACATCAGAATTATGGGTTACAACCAACGATGAATGTTAGTGTTGAGGAGAGTGTAGCTATGTTTCTTCGAGTATGTGGGCATAATGAGGTTCAACGTGATATTGATTTACGATTTGGACGTAATCAAGAGACTGTAATGAGAAAATTTGGTGAAGTCTTGAGAGCTACTGAGTTGCTTGCCTTTGATTACATAAAGACACCTACGATACAAGAACTTCACATGATTCCTCAACATCTCCAAGCGGATCGACGATATTGGCCATTTTTAGTGGATTTATTGGGGCAATGGATGGCACACACATATGTGTTAAAGTCAAGCCCGGATTGCAAGCCATGTATTGGAGTCGACACGATATAACAAGTTTCAATGTAATGGCAATTTATGATATGAATATGTTATTCACATATGTTTGGAATGGAGCTCCGGGTTCATGTCACGACACAAGAGTGCTCTCACTCGCGCAAAATGGTGATCCTCAATTTCCATTGCCTCCTGGAGACAAATATTATGTGGTAGATTCAGGATATCCAACCAAGCAAGGTTTTCTAGCTCCTTACAGATCATCACGCAATCGGGTTATGAGATATCATTTGTCACAATTCATCAATGGTCCTCCACCAAGGAATAAAGAAAAGTTATTTAACAGGTCTCATGCATCTATACGTTCCGTTATAAAATGAACTTTCGGAGTGTGGAAGAAGAAATGGAGGATTCTTAGGGATGACCCTAGATATGGTTTGGAGGTGCAGAAGAGTGTGATTATCGCCACGATGGGACTCCATAATTTTATCAGAAGATCAAATTTTTCTGATGCAGATTTTTTTGAAAATTATTTAGAAATACATACAGAAAACGAAGAAAATTACTCAAATGAGCAAGAGGAGGCCGAGAGAGCTGATCGACAATATATGGCAAATATTCGAGAAAATATTGCCAATATGTTATGGGATAATTTCAATAATAAGTTTTGATTTGTAATTTTTAAAAATATTTTGTAGTGATTATTAAAAAAACATGTTATTAATTATTGTACAAATGACTTTAATCCACTCTATATTATAGTCTGATTTTTACCATTCACAATGGTATATGGCATTGCATACCATTGTATGTTGGATTGCGTACCATTGTTTGCTATATACGGTAGTCCGAACAGGTGCTTACCGAAATGGTAGTACGTACTATCCGATCTGCAACGTAATGACGAACCATTCATAGCCTAAGGAAAAACTCAAATAAACCATGTACTGTGTTTTGAGAAAAGATAACAAAGTGAGTAAATTTGTTAGGATATATGGATAGAGTTTGTTTCTATAAAAATTTTTTTGCAAATTAACCATGTGAACAAAAATATCGATAAAATCGGTGACTGGATAATCGAGATGTAGCCCCGGATCGATAAAAAATTAGCATAAACTACCACGAATCGGATCAACAACATAAGCACGTCTGGTATTTATGATTGGTTCGAAAGAATGGTTCAAAAAGTAAATTCAAGAAACACCAAATATCCAGTTAATTGGAGAAGAAATTACAAATACAACACAAATTTCAAATATTTTTCTTTTAGTTAAGAAAAAAAATTGGTAGCCTAGATTCTCTTTAAGCAATATTTAAATGAAAAATGGGTAAATGTACTTTATAGAAGATTGTATATTATAATAAAAATGGATGTTTTATTAAATATTTAGAGTTTTGAAAACGAAAACGTATTAGAAAATTATTAAATTGAAAGATGTCACGGCCGCGAGTCGTTGAGGCTAAAACCAACCAACGATCTCCAATGGCACTCTCTATTAGCTTACCAAAACCATGAATCTTTCTTTTGAATCTTCGTCTTCTCCGTCACCTCTACTCCTGATTCCGATTCTCTTATCTCCGTCTCTAGGTTTGCCTCCCTCGTCGCTTTCCGGGAGATGAAAGCTTTCCTTTCGTCTCTTTAACACCGGAGAAGCCAGAGGCTATAGAGGTATTAGGGTTTTCCTACAACGGCGAATTCACGGATTTTGAAGCTTTGTTATGGCGGAAGAGAATCGTAAGGATCGAGGCGTTTCGTCTACAGTCGCGATTCCTTCCGGTTTGAACCGGATCAAAACTCGTTTAGCTTCTTCAGGTCCCATACCTGAAGATTCCGTTCCGAAGCTTCCTTTTAATCGGAAGCAGAAAAGTATTGTTCCTCGGGGACATGGTAGAACCACTGGCTCATCGAAGCAAGGTTTTGATTTCTCTCTCTTTTTTTTTTCCAGGATAATCACTGATTTGTGTTTATTTTTCAGTATTAAGATATAATCTTTGTGTTTAGCATATGGTTTGTATCATAAACTATTGTAAATTAAAAAAATTAGCGTGTACTTTTTCATATGATCATAGTAATTTATTGTTTTAACAATGTGATATGTGCTTGGATTTGAGAAAAAACTATGAAAACACCCTAACAATTACTATTTAGATTCAGATTTTTGTAGTGATCACTCTTCGAAAATGTCGATTTTGTAACTCTCTGTTTCATATATCTTACCAGAGCGGAAAGGGAAAAGGTTATCTAGATGGCTTGCTTCCTATAAACCTAAACATTCTGGGAGCATTCCAAAAGATGATGGTTGCTCAAGTAGTGAGGTAAAAAGGAGGTTTTGTGTCAGATGTTCAATGAAAGGGTTTTGATGGGGGTGGGGTTTGACTTAACTGTCTTGTTTTGGTGATAGGATGTTAACTTAAAGAACTCTGGTAAAGATGAAGAGAAGATGATCAAGCTATCTGAAACTAACCTTCCTTCTTGCAAGGTTTCAATGGGTATAAAGAGCTTTTCCCATGAATTAGGGCCTAGGGGTGGTGTTCAAACTCCTTACCCTCGTCCGCACAGCTACAACGATCTTAAGGTACTGCTTGTTGCGGAGTGGGGTTATGTTTTGATTGTTTGGTTTATTCTTAACTTATAGAAATTTATTTAACTGAGTTTGAAAACGTCATTAAGATCTTGCTATACAGATTGATGAAACTTCTTGGAGTTGAGTTCTGTTTTCTAAAATCTTGAGAAATTATAGTATCTGTGTGCCATATAGCTAGTCTAAGGACTCGTTTTTTTGGGGGTTCTAATTATTTTAGCTGGTTCTTGTTTTTTCTATTGCAATGATATTCAGGAACTTTTGGGCTCACTTCATTCAAGATTTGATGTTGCCAAGGAGACTGTGGATAAGAAGCTGGATGCCTTTGTCATAGATGTGAAAGAGGCTATAGAGAAAATGGATCCATCATGTCCTGAAGATCGAGAAATGGCAGAGGGGTTACTTATCTTGGCTCTATCCTGTATAGAAATGACATCTGCTCAACTTCGTGCTACTTGTGAATCTATTGTCCAAGACTTAACTAGGAAAAGGAAACAATGCCAAACCGGACTTGTGAAGTGGTTGTTTTCTCAGCTGCTATTTATACTGACTCATTGTACAAGAGTTGTGATGTTTCAGAAGGAGACTGAGCCCATTGATGAGAGTTCCTTCCGCAAATTTAAGGAATGTTTAGAAAGCATCCCTGTTTTGGAAACAGATTGGGTTACTCCTAGAGTTGATGATTCTGGTTCTGGTTATCCTAAATATCAAAGGAATGAAGCTGGACAAAAGTTCAAGAGACGGGATAAAGATTCGTTGGAGTCAGAGACAACTTTCAATTATACGATACCAAATGATCACAGCAATAATGCTTCTAGAGAAGGTTATGCAGCTCCAAACCAGAGATTCCCATCGCAGAAACCCCAATTTGATAGTAAATGCGTAGAACAGAGATTTTATTCAAGCGATGAGTACCAAGATAAGATGCCAAATGAGCCTGGAAAAGAGTTAGGTGGATCTGATTATGTAATCTGCAGGATATGCGAGGAGGGAGTGCCTCTCTCCCATCTGGAACCGCACTCTTACATATGTGCATACGCAGATAAATGTGAAATAAATTGTTTGGATATTGATGAGCGTCTTTTGAAACTTGAGGAGATACTGGAACAGATAATTGATTCACGAAATTTAAATTCCTTTGCTCAAGCTGGTGGCTTGGAAAACTCCCTTTTGCAGAAATCTGGAGTTGCATCTGAAGGTTGTTCTCCCAAGGTAAATGAATGGCGGAATAAAGGTGTAGAGGGAATGTTTGAGGATCTCCATGAGATGGACACTGCCTTCATAGACGAGTCTTACACATATCCTATTAACTTTAAGAGCCATGTAGGGGCCAAAGTTTGCAATCATGGTACTTCATCATCAACAGGCAGCATCACGTCAGTATCTTCAACAAATACCCCTAGAACAAGTCACTTTGACTCCTATTGGCTAGAGCGGCATAGTCCAGAGCAAGAGGATCTTCAACTGGTTAGTTGTTTGTTGCTTTTATATTCTCTTTTTAGGCAAATTATGTCTTGGTTCTATGTTATATGTTTCTCTACTAGTTTGCTACTGTGCCTTGCTGTATCCATTCTTATATATTTAGTTAGGTCATATCCTGTGATGAGTTTTGTGGTCTTTTGGAAATATCAATTTCAAATAAATCATGTGGGCTTCCCAAAATCTTAAAATCCTTAATTTCTTTCATGAATAAAACTTTGGACCCTCAAAATTTTTGCTAGTATTACTGATGTCATTAATGGGTTGAGAATTTCTCCTCTCTTGTTATAACCTCTCTAGGTTTTAGCGAGTCCATAGCTTCAAATCCTTTTGATTCATGATTTTGCTACTTGTTCATGGTGGGTCGCTGTTCTCCAAATCATATAGATGGCATTTCTTACCTGTTTCACTGATTTTTGTACTAAAAACATTTAGAAGCATAATCTATTCTTGCAGATGATGGACCTTTCCGACATTGCCCGCTGTGGAGCAAGCACAGATCTCTCGAAAGAGGGTTCCTTTGACTATCTGCTTGCCTGCATGCAAGACGTACAAGCTGTCTTAAAGCAGGGGAAGCTCAAAGCACTTGTAATAGATACTTTTGGGGGGCGGATCGAGAAACTTCTCTGGTGAATTCACTGTGCTATAAAATAAAAATTACTGCGCTCATCCTATAAGTAATGTTTAACTCTAATCTTATCTGCAGCGAGAAATATCTATATGCTTGTGAATTGAATGCTGATAAAAGTTCAAAAGGTAATGTAAAAGACAGTGAAGTTGTCTTGGATCATGCATCGCAAGGTAGTACAATGGCTACTCCAAACTTGCTGCAGAAAGATAGGATAAGCATCGATGACTTTGAGATCATCAAACCGATAAGTAGAGGTGCCTTTGGTAAAGTCTTTCTTGCACGCAAAAGAACAACAGGGGACTTTTTTGCAATAAAGGTAGATACATTTTGTTTTCGCTTTGTTGCAGATGTGCTGTTAATTTTGCCTTCCGTAGAGTTTCTAATATGCACAGTGCTGTGAACCATATATTTCAATGACATGAATAAAATGTAAATATTAGCTTAGAAACAGTTGTGATGACCTCTATGGCTGTAAACTAATTAATACTAGTTCTAACAGAGTAATATGTTTGCAGAAAAGTTGATACTAAGAAAGATTTGCTAAGACATATATATATACTTATTATTTATGTATATACATTCAAATCATGTGTGCATATATATACTTATTATTTGTGTATATACATTCAAATCATGTGTGCAGCTGGTTTATTATCCTTAATTTTTCTGATTGATTTGTGCTGATGATTCTGTAAATACTCTTTTTGTCAAATAATAGCTTTTTAAGTCCAATTTTTGACAGCCTAGTCATTGGTGCCATATGGTTCAAACCTCCAAGAATGACAACACTCTTAGGATTGAATTCTTAGTTATGAAATTTCCACTTGAAAAGCTCACATAACTGAAGCCTGGCTCCTTTTGTTGTCTTAATTGCTGTATCGCCATTTGTAAACAATCCAGAGCTAGCTTCTCCATGTGCTAATCTTATATAGCTCATATACAGGTACTCAAGAAGTTGGATATGATAAGGAAAAATGATATCGAGCGGATACTCGCAGAGCGAAATATACTAATAACTGTCAGAAACCCCTTTGTGGTAAACGTTTCACTTCTTTGCTACTGTCTAACTGTAATATTCTTTCCAAAGGCTAAATATCTGATCTTATTAATGCAGGTTCGATTTTTTTATTCATTCACCTGCAGAGATAACCTTTACTTGGTTATGGAATATCTTAATGGTGGTGATCTATACTCTCTGCTCCAGAAAGTTGGCTGTCTTGAAGAGGGCATTGCTCGTATATACATCGCGGAACTGGTTTGGCTTTATACGCATGGGATACCTAAGTTTGTTAGATTCTTTAAGAAACAGATATCATTTATTTCAGGTTCTTGCATTGGAGTATCTGCATTCTCTGAATATTGTGCACCGTGATCTAAAGCCTGATAACCTGTTAATCGCCCATAATGGGCACATCAAGGTCTGTTACTTTAGCTCTCACATACCTAATATTTTCTCGCAGTAGGGTGGTCAAATGTCTTTTTGTTAATGCATACAAAAAAAATTGTTAAAGATGAGTTCTGTCTTTACTTGATAAAAAAATGACGAGTTCTATGCATCCTCATGCTTTTACAAAAATAGGAAATTTTCCATATGCTAGTTCTGTTTTACATTTCGATTGTTGGAAGTACTTTGTTCCTGATGTTTAACCATGAACTTGTTATTATCAGCTAACAGACTTTGGGCTGTCAAAGATTGGTCTTATAAACAACACAATTGATTTATCTGGCCATGAGTCAGATGCATCTCCAAGAACAAGTTCTCATCATTTTCAGAAGAACCAAGAAGAAGAAGAAGAAAGAATTCGGCATTCTGCTGTTGGGACACCTGACTATTTGGCACCAGAGATTCTTCTTGGAACTGAACACGGTTTGGGATACAACCTTAAACTTAGGCTTCTCTAAACCACGAGGAAATTAGATTTACCTTCTTGGTGTTGCGTGCAGGTTATGCTTCGGATTGGTGGTCTGTAGGAATCATCTTGTTTGAACTGATAACTGGAATTCCACCTTTTACAGCAGCCCGCCCAGAGGTGCCTACATATTTTATTATACTGCTGGACTTTCAAGCATGTTTTTTCAGCAATTTTTGATGTCATAAAAAGCTTAGGGGTATCATAATCATATATTTTGATCATTGTAGTCCAATGTTAGGCCAATTAATTAAATCACGGAATATATAGATGATTGTAGGTTTGTCAATTCGAGGACTTGATTGCTTAATTTTCCTTTCACAATGAGGATTCTATATTAAACCATAGGCCATAGCAATGGATTCTATGATGATTCATTTGTGATCAGTTATATTGAGATGAGTTCTACACAATCTAGTATTCAATGGGTGTACATTCATTACAGACTCACGTTAGTAATTGTTCTGTACAGATAATATTTGACAACATCCTCAACGGAAAAATGCCTTGGCCAGATGTGCCTCGTGAAATGTCATATGAAGCTCAGGATTTTATTAACAGGTCTGTTTTCCTATCATCTGTCTTTTCCAGTCCTATTCATGTTTCTCTTAGCAAACTCTATTCTAGTTTCTGGTTATTGGTTACCTGGCTACAACATCAGCTGATTTTAGGCTTTATGATGGTCAATATTAAAGGAGATGTTACATTGGGTTATTTAGTTTGACATAAGTATTATAATCACTGTATACTCTAGGTTTGACGTTTTTACTAGTTTCTCCCATATTCATATAGATTCACTTTCTTTCGGTAACAGGCTTCTTGTCCATGAGCCGGAGAAGCGATTGGGGGCCAATGGGGCTGCAGAGGTTCCATCAATTTTCCCTTTACTATTTAATACAGCCACAGAGTTTTCCTTCTAAATGCATGCTACAGCAGAAGGATGCTGTTGTTGTTATCATTACTAAAATTCTCATTAACGGCTCTGGTTTCCTTTTTCAGGTAAAATCACATCCATTCTTTCGAGGAGTTGACTGGGAAAATTTTGCTTTGCAAAAGGTAAGAACTCAGAGAGACATATCTGGTAGACAAATTATGCACATAAATAAATGTCAGTCGCAGGATGAAAAAAGAACATAGTTTGATCAAATCGGGTCTACACGAATGCACAATATGAATGAAGGATGGAATGTTCTTTTGTAAAGTCCTTGCTATTTTTGGCAGGCTGCTTTTGTACCGCAACCTGAGAGTATTGATGACACAAGCTATTTCGTAACACGGTTCGGTGAAAAGAGTTGCAGCGATAGTGACACTGACAACAACAGCAGTTCATTTCCAGATTCAGGAGATGAAGTAAGCAATCTAAAAAACTCGCATCCTTTTTCTCTTTAGGTTAATTTACTTGCAATCATCGATCTAACAGCAAACTGTTTTGTTGTTTTATAGTTAGACGAATGTACCAACCTGGCGAAGTTTGATTCTCCACCTTATTATCTCTCGCTCATTAATTTTTCTTTCAAGGTAAATTCTCTTCTTCCACCTTTTTCGTGTTATCAATTTACACTAAAGATTGCTAAAAGCCGCAATACGAGTCCCAGTTTACGTTGATTGATGTTGTAGTTAATAGAACAGAATGTTATGATGCAGAATTTGTCACAATTGGCTTCAATCAATCATGATGTGTTATTGCAAAAGGATCCAGCCAAAGGAGGAGGAGGAGGCTCAACGTTTAATAGCCATGGAACGTAGAGCTTTGTTACAACCGTCAAAGCTAGCTTTAGTCTGCGGTTTCGTCTGCTTTGCTTTGACAGTTGTAGCTGCTGCTGCTACTACTACTCTCACCTTTCTTCTTATGCTGAAATTGTTAGTTACCTTAAAGGTTTTGGGTAATTTTTTATTCCTAGATTTTTCATAAAATCATTTGGAGTCATTTCAAATGTAAATCCCAAAATTAATCGTGTGTTAATAACAACAACACACATAACATACACATGTGTAAATATAAAGCTTGTGTGTATTGAGGCTGATGAAAATAAAAGAGAGCTTTGGTTACTGAATTGTGTGTTTCCCACTTACTTCCATAACTCTCTCTAATTCTTGTAAAGAGGTTTGTCATCACCACTATCCAAAAACAAGAGTAAAATTCGGAAAATCTCACGCAGAATAAAGAAATCCAAAACTATGCACAAACATATAATAAAACAAGATTTCGAAATTATTTCTTTAGATATTTGCTTGTTTTCATTGGCATTTTTTAAATAATGGAGTATTCGGTAAAATATATAAATCAATAACAATAAAATACAAAAATTGAAAATTCCGCAGAGCTGGCTTGATTCACAGAAACAAAATAAGATAACAGTGGATTAATGAAAGAAATAAATAAGAAAAATCTATTTTGGCAAAAAAATTCAATTCAATAATCAAATAACATATGCTTTTACTTATATTGAATCAATTAAAATCTACTAACTAATAAACTTTTTCTAAATTTGTAAATTTAAAATAGTAAAAAACAATTAAAATATTCTTACTTTGAAAACAAAATTGATGGATGGATTAGTTTAAAAATATATATATATTTTTAATAATAAAAAAATCAACTCCTTTTGCTAATTTCTCATAAAGAATATTTATTGATTGCAGCAAAACAGAAAAAAAAAAAAAAAAAAAAAAAAAGGTGAAAGAGTTAAAGGTACTTTTTTCCGTTTAGCCACGAGTAAACAAAAGCTTGGAGTTACTTACGTCTTCTTTCCTTCATCATCTCAGAAATCTCCCAAACACGATCGTCGTCTTCAATCCCTCAAACAATCTCACTGTTTCTCTTCTCCCTTTACTCCAACTTTCGCAGCAACACAAAATAAATGGACAACAATGGTAATATTTCAATTCGTAGCGCAATTCTCCGTTGCTTACTTTTTTTTCTTCTTTTCTCTGTGATAATCTTCTCTAGGAGTTGGAAAATTATGTAAATGGCCGGAAAAGAAAATGATCATAAAGACGATGCTCTGCTTTTTGACGTTGTCGTCGATTTCGTATTTTTGAAATTGATTTTGAAAAATCCATGTACTCCGAAATGATCCCTTTTGGTTTCCACATAAGTTTCAAGCTAAGTTAACTGTGTTGGTTTTGTTGAATTAGTATTTTTATTTTTGTATATTAGAAAGTGATTTTGCAGAAATTATAGCTTATTATAGATCATCAATAAGTGGGTAGTTGAAGGATTCTAAATCAGAATTTTGTAGGATCTCAAGATATGACTGTGCCAGTAGAAGGAGTTGCTGGTGGAGGAACAGCTTATGGATTTAATGATGTAGAAACTCTTAAACAATCTACTGATCCCACTGAAGTTCCAACTTCTGATTTGGTTCATGTTTGGTGTATGCCAAATACAGTTAATGTTGGTTCTCAAGAAACACCTCGATCTCTTGAGCCCGTAAGTGTGCTCTTTCGAAAGGACTAATCACTAACTGAATCCATTATCGTTCTGTTTCCTATGCGTTGATGCATGTGTTACATATGGTTTTCCTTATTGTGTTCTACAGATAAATCTTTTAGCAGCTAGAAATGAAAGAGAAAGTATTCAGATCGCTATGCGTCCCAAAGTTTCTTGGGCTGCTTCCAGCCCTTCAGGGAGTGTTCAGGTTCAGTGCAATGACTTATGCTCTTCGGCTGGAGATAGGTGAGCTTTTTTTGCCTTGGTTTTTTATTTTTCATCCTTCTTTGGAGACCAGGGAATAGTTCAAAATGGATTATTTTCATTTATTGAGATGTGTTTTTTACCATGGCAGATTGGTTGTTGGCCAGTCACTAAAGTTGCGGCGAGTGGTGCCTGTCTTAGGTGTTCCTGATGCTCTGGTGCCTCTTGATTTACCTGTTACTCAACTTAGCTTATCTCCGGGGTACTACCACTAACTAATCCAATTTCTTAATCCGATATGTGGAGACTATGTTGTCTTATTTCACGAGACTGATATAGCCTCGGATGCTTCTTATTTTAGAGAAACAAGTGTGATATGGGTCTCCATAGACGTTCCTAATGATCAGCCTCCTGGTCAATATGAAGGAGAGATCATCGTTTCTGCAATGAAAAGTGATGGAGGGTGAGTTTCACTCTGTATATACCATTTATTTTAGGATGCTCACAGTTCCACTTGATGTCAGTGTGTTGTGTGAAAATGATAATTTGTTAATCATGGATTTGACACGTTGACGAACAATTATGTGTTTGGTTACAGCTGTTCTACTCACTTGGGAAAGCATGAGAAGGATCAGCTATGTATGGAACTTAATAACTGTCTTAATATTATGGAACCAGTAGAAGGAAAACCCATGGATGAAGTGGTAAATTTTACTTTCCTTCTACTTCATTGCCTCAACCTCAGTAAATATTTTATGTGTCAATAATCTGCAGCTTAACTTTTAGGTAGAAAGAATAAAATGTGCAAGTTCGTCATTAAGAAGAATTCTCTTCTCTCCATCATTTTCGGAGTTCATTTCTACAAATGGATCAACCGATATGATGGAAGAAGATGTTGTTTCAAACCTTGCGCTGCGTATCAAGCTAAGATTGACAGTTTGGGAATTTATTATTCCAGTGACTCCATCACTCCCTGCTGTTATTGGCGTCTCTGACACTGTGATTGAGGATCGTTTTGGTGTTGAACATGGAAGCGAAGATTGGTACAAGAAATTGGATCTCCACTTTAAGTGGCTTCTTCAGTATCGGATCAGTCCATACTTTTGCAGATGGGGTGAAAGCATGCGTGTCTTGACATACACCTCACCATGGCCTGGTACTTCAAATCCTATTTTGAATTGTTTATGCATCATCTGTAGATGTTTTTCCGTTGTGCAAGCTGATCATTTTGCTTCACACTATGAGTTCTCAATTTGCATTCCTTTTTTTGGTTTTGCAGCTGATCATCCAAAATCTGATGAATATTTCTCTGATCCAAGGCTTGCGGCTTATGCAGTACCATATAGACAAGTTATAGCAGGGTATGCATGTGTTGTCCCACTTAAGCTTTTGTTAAGTGTCATAGACTCATAGGTACCCAAACTAACTTTCATCTGCCTGTTGATGTGCAAGCAGGGATGATTCAAGGGAAAGTTATCTGCGGAAAGAAGTTGAGATATTGAGGAGTAAACCCCATTGGAACAAAGCGTACTTTTACTTGTGGGATGAGGTATGCTTCAATCAATTTTTCCCACTGATTGTCGATGGGAAATAGTTTACTGTGGTAATAGTAAAAAATCTATGCCATATCTATATCCCATGATCCATCCTTTGTGTAATTGATGTGTTATTTTAGTTAACATTTCTTATTATCATTGAAAACTTGTGGCAGCCACTGAATATGGAGCACTTTGATAACGTTCGCAAGATGGCCAGTGAAATTTACGCCTATGCCTCGGATGCTCGTGTTTTGACTACATACTACTGTGGTATGATTTCCTTTTTGTGAAGTTCACATGCGCTAATTAATTCTGCTTCTCGATTTTACTTCCTGTTTTATGCTGGGTTTCTGTTTCATTGGTTATCATGGCTTTGCTTCCTTTTGAAATTAACTATAAAATTGGTCAATGGTGAACCATAATTGTAATTTGTATCAATTAGTTGATCAGTATCCCCTCACTATATGATTATGCAGCCCATAATGTTAGTTAATTGTGTAACGTTAATTAATATTCAAGTAGTTGTCATTTTGGACTGGTGGTTGTCTGATATGCTTCATTACAGAGCTTATGGATAATCATTTCTATGTGTTGATGAAAAAGAAATTGAAGTCTGCTAGGTTAAACCACAATTTAACAATGATTCTTGAGATTTTTAGTGAACTAGTCTTACATTTTTTGTAGGACCGGGCGATGCACCTCTTGCTCCAACGCCCTTCGAATCTTTTGTGAAAGTTCCAAATCTCCTACGGCCCCATACTCAGATATACTGCACAAGGTAACTGATCATGCAAATACTCTTTGGTAGCAGTTATTTGATCATTCAAATATATTGTCTTCTCTTACCTGGGTTTTGTGGGTTAATTGGATGTCAAGATCTTAACCTTACACATCTTTAATTTTAATATCTGGTAGATGTGCTATGTTTGTGGTGTTTATAACTATCAAAATACATCTAATTGGTTCAGAATAAAATGTCTACCTTCTGTCAATTAATCTATAAGTTATTTCCTTTTGTCTATAAATATTTTGAGCAAATACCTTTTTCGCCCTATATCACTCTAGTTACCTACTTAGATAGGATTGCAAGATGAATTTTCGGGAATCTTTAGAGCAATATGTTTTCAACTAGTCTCTCATTGCTTTAATCTTGCAACTCAGTCTTAAAATATGGTTTAATATTCAGTGAGTGGGTGCTTGGTAACCGGGAAGATTTGGTGAAGGATATTGTTGAGGAATTGCAGACAGAGAAGGGTGAGGTAAGCTGTCTTTGATCTTTTTCAACCCTTTAATTTCGTCTTTGGAGACAATTATTATCCAATGACCCAAGTCTATAAATGAGGTTTGATTCGTCTGATCCATAAACCTGAAGAATACTTAACTGAATAGAAGTTAAGAATAGAGTTTGGTCAATATAATTTACTAGTTATCATAAGCTTTGAAAATTTCCACACATGTACATGAATAGTTTTAGCGTTAGTAGCAACATAATTATCGTGTATCAATCAATGTAGTCTGAAGTTCACACCCATTCTATGATGAGTAATGGAATGGTTGAATTTTTAAGCAAGGTTATCTTAATGTTGTGTTTTTTTGTGTGGTTATGTGTGTATTTAGGCTTAGCAATAAGAATCATAAAAAAGAAATTTTCTTGGTGATGCAGGAATGGTGGACATACATATGCCTTGGACCTTCGGATCCTCACCCAAATTGGCACCTGGGGATGCGTGGGACACAGCAACGTGCAGTGATGTGGCGTGTATGGAAAGAAGGCGGAACCGGGTTCTTGTACTGGGGTGCAAACTGCTATGAGAAGGCAACCGTTCCAAGCGCCGAGGTTCTTTGACCACCTGCCAATTCTTATTTTCTTATCCTTGGTTCCTTTGTAAATGTTTCTTGATAGATTGCTTCATAATGTTATTATATAGGTAAGGTTCAGGCGCGGTCTTCCTCCTGGCGATGGAGTTCTTTACTACCCCGGTGAAGTTTTCTCATCTTCCTCAGAGCCCGTCGCTTCACTTAGGCTAGAGCGACTTCTTAGTGGCTTACAGGTATGGGGCTGCTTCAAGGTTTTAAGTTACAAGAAGGAACTGTTTCAATTAGCTTATTTGGGGAATGAATGAATCAGGATTATGAGTACTTGAAGCTGTATGAGTCAAAATACGGAAGAGAAGAAGCATTGGGGTTATTGGAGAAGACAGGAGTGTACATGGGGCCGGAACGATACACTTTGGAACATAGACCAATCGATGTATTACGAGGAGAAGTTTACAACACATGTAGACCATCTTGAGTTATATGAGATCGATATATACACTTATAGAACACTCTTGAGTAGCCCTAAATAATACAAGAACATAAGAAGAAGACTCTTAACAAATCGTTTGCTTTTAGATTATATGATGTGAAAAAGGTTATTTAGTAATAGAGTATGAAAATAATAAAATAGATAGATTTGTTTTGTAATTCGGTCTCTAAGTTGTTGAGAAATGTTTGAATTCTGAAGATGCTTTTAGGTAACACGGTTTCTAGATCGAATTTTACCATGTAAGAGCATAAAAAAATGGAATAACTCTAAAATGGAGTTTATGTTTTACTCCAATGTATTACTCCATTTTCTTCTCTAAAAAAGGAATATTTCAAGAATATTCTAATTCTAAGTTATTATTATTTACAACTTTTATCTTTTATTTATATAATTTACAAATTGAGTTTACTTATTTTATTTTCTTGCAAAATTTATATAATTTTATGATTTGGACTTGGATTGTAAGATCTAAATAAAGATGTGGTTCAAATATTTTATATGAGTATATATAATTATAGATTTGAAAATAGAGTTACAAATTTTTAAAAATATTTTCATAAATCATATAATTATAATTATATAATTATCTATGTTATAGTAATGTTACGATTAAATAAAAATTGGTTATATAGATAAGATAACATTACATTATACAAAAATGTCTAATATTTAAAACAAATAAAACTTCAAGGACTAATATATAAATTAAAAAGTTCAATTCCATAATGGAGTGAGAAATAGGATTACTCCAAAAATAAAGTAATTGGAAGAATTTTTTCATTTCACAGTTGAAAATTAAGCGGGGTTGGAGAAAAATTTTACTGCAAAATGGAGTGAAATACAAAATGGAGTGGGATCGGAGATGGTTTAAGCACATATTGATAGACACAACTACATAACAACATATGGTGGAAATTTGGAAGCATCTAGATCCACAATTACTACATTAACCATTGAAAAAAAAAGTTGTTGACCAATCATTGTGTCGCTGTTAAATGATTCCAAGGTATTCGTCTCGATAACGATAATCTTTTTTATGGTATAAGTTTATTTCTTCTCTAGTAAGTTATCTCTCAACAAGGCTTTTAAAAAAAAAAAAAATTTGATCTCTCAACGATGTTTTAAAACAAGGTATGATTGCAAAACACCAAAATTGTACTCAAAACAATTGCCATTTTTCATAAAAGAAAGTTGAAAATCTAGCGAGTTCTTTTTGTGTCGATACAAATTATTCCTTTTTACTTAATTTAATCACCTAAGAAAGAATTTAAAAAAGAAAAAAAAAGGTTTAGAATTTGATCTGGAAGACATAGAGGAATAAAGCAAATTGATCAAAAAAAAAATTTATAAGTATAGAATATATAGCTAGCGTTATTTTTCAAAAAACGTACAGAATATAGCCACTATTTTAATTTTTTTTTTTTGGTCACTCATATAAACCTCCCAATTTAATTCAATTCAATTCAATATTGCCGTCTATGGTCGGAATTGTCTACAGTTATCACCCAATAAAAGACCAAAAAAATAAAATAAAATAAAAACTTATTTTGGGCCGACAAAATAATAAAAAAAAAAAACTTTTGGAATATGCAAAGACGAAAAAACGGATAAACTCATTTGTGCACACATATCACGCGGTCATCTCATCTAGAACGTTCTTCACGAGCATCACGTCATCACGCCGCGTCATCACGCCGTTGACCTTATCTCAGACTTTTCTATAGTCCGTCTAATTCCAACCGTTCGATCCCTACATTCTTCCGCTTGATGCTTACACGTG
Organism: Cardamine occulta; assembly: GCA_028015245.1. Classification (NCBI taxonomy): domain Eukaryota; kingdom Viridiplantae; phylum Streptophyta; class Magnoliopsida; order Brassicales; family Brassicaceae; genus Cardamine; species Cardamine occulta. The sequence continues at coordinate 11,797,795 of CM051362.1, forward strand.
TCCCCCTAAAAAAAATTATAAAGGTGGTTGGTCTTTAAGAGTTTCTCTATAAAAGCCGATCATACCATTGGAAATTTATTCATTCATTCACCAAAAAATTTATCAAACTACAAAAACTTCAACAAGAATATGGCCGGAGAAGGAGAAGTGATCGCTTGCCACACCCTTGATGTCTGGAACGAGAATATCAAATCCGCCAACGAATCCAAGAAGCTGGTACTCACTTATGTTTTTTTCTATTACTTAGCTTAAAAAACACTTGAATTTTTGATCATGTTCTTGATCCCAAATCTTGATTTGGTCTGAAATTGATCTGTCTAGGGGCTTCATCAATTTTTAATTTGATTATTTGACTTAAAGAGTTTACGGTTTGTTCTGATTTAAAGCTTTTATGGTCTTAAATTAAAAAACAGATTGTGATAGACTTCACAGCATCATGGTGTCCACCTTGCCGTTTCATTGCGCCAATATTTGTAGAAATGGCTAAGAAGTTCACTAATGTTATCTTCTTCAAGATTGATGTTGATGAATTGCAAGCTGTTGCTAAGGAATTCAAAGTTGAAGCAATGCCTACTTTTGTCTTCTTGAAAGAAGGCGAAATCGTCGATCGTGTTGTCGGCGCTTCCAAGGATGAGATTCAACAGAAGCTGATGAAACATGGTGGTCTTGTTGCTTCTGCTTAAATCTTTGTTGATTCTATATTTCATAAGTCTTTTATGTTATGTTTGTCTTTGGTTTGAAATAAAAAGTGAGATGTGTTCTATTGTATTATAAACTATCTTAATTTGATCACAAAGAGTGGATAATTTAAACACATAGCATGAGTATTGCTTTGTGGAAATGGTAACAAATCACAATATTGAGTGAGTTTTGTTTTCTTTAGTTTACTGATCTCTTTACAATAGAGACTTCAGATACATCTCCACCAAGTTCTTCAAATAGTACTAACAAGTTTCCTCTTGGCTTTAACCACGAACGCGGAACATGATACCTACAAAATAAACCATACACACTCGGTTTTAAATACGAGAAGAGAGCGCAGCTCGAAAATGTTTAGTTAAACAAGGAAGTATTATCCTTACCATCTTTGTGTTGGCTCGCCACAACCAGATTGGCATTTGTTTTGTCTGTATGTTCCAGCGTAGTTACAGCTTCCACAGTTTCCTTTGGCAAAAGCCATCCAGTACCTTCCTACGCTTTGCCCGTTTATCCAAGCTTGACCTTTCCCCATACACTTCAGGTCCAAAGCCAGCGGTTCGTTCCCTCTAGGCGCGTCAAAGTAGGCCTGAGAATGCAATAACCAAAGACACAATGAGTTTTTCTTGAACAAGCCTTAGCTATAGGTCTACTATGACTAGCCTCACACTAGATTATAGCTGCTAGTACTTGGTTAGAGAGGACTTATATTTACCTTATACCATGTTAAAGGTTGTCTGTTTTGCTTAGCTAATGAGCCTTTGATCCAATCTACAGAGGAAGCTTCTGTAGGAGAGATCAAGTTTAATGCTTCCCCTCGCAGACCAGCCTGTTTTATAATGTTAGTTAGTTTCAGTTGTAAACTGGCTCAATCCATGAGAGTTTCTTCTATCTCTCACCTGATATGTCCATTGCTGCCAACTCAAGTCTTTCTTACCCTCGTCAAGGCCGTGAAGCATCACAGACCCTACGATTCCTGTATCCCACGTCTCAAAATGTAATCCAACATTCTTCAAAACCACACAAAAATGAAAACTTTTTTTTATCAGTGTGCAACAAGAAACTTAAAAGACAAAAAGTATAGTTCTTTCATGCTTTATACTCACCGGTAAACCAACTGCTACACTCAGTAACGCGATTCTGTTAGCTCCACCTCGTAGATTGACCAGTGAACTAAACGAAAACTTTCTGTTTTCTCTTGTCCCAAAGGCAGATCCTACATCATTCAAAGCAAAAGAATCATTTGATGAAGCTGTTTTCTTAAGAGTGAGTTAGCAAAAGAGTGAGTGATTCTTACCGTAAAAATGTCCATTAACAAACACATGAACCGCATGCCCTGCAGAATCCACTGTAAGAGTCGGCCATTTTCCGCCACGCAAGAACGATTCTGATGCCTTGATATCCACACTGTAAAACCCGCCAAAACCGATTCATTTTCCAAGAACAAATCATGTTTTTGACAAGCAAAGATAAGGTATAGGAGATTCAAAACATACCTGGTTGTGTACCACAGGTAATCAGTTGTATCTCGTGTAACATTAACCTGCTCTAACAATCCACGGGCTGTGATTGTCCCACGGTCTCCATATGTAGCAATATCTTCATCGTATCTAGATACCGAGTACAAGATAGAACCAGATGGTACCATTTGCACATGTGATGGCTTTACAGCAACCTGTCTCACAAAACTTCATATTAGCTTCTTCATGATGCAACTTAAGGCTTTCCCACTAATACAAAAACTACTCTATTTACATACCGTCGCAGTATTGAAAACAACATTTCTGCAATCAGGAAGAATGCTGATGGACCATGCAGGTAGAGTATAGTGCCTGTTATTGAACACTACTTTTGAAGGTGCATTCATGTGATAGTTCGTTAAGAATGCTACACAACTTCCTTTACCAGCAGAGAACACATGAGCCTCCTCGTAGTTTCCTAGTTTAGTAACAGTTGGATCAGAAGAAACTAAGGCAACTTCACATTGCTTAATTGCTAGGTGAAGTTGCTTAAGATGGCTGTACTTAGGCTCTTGGACCAATCCTATACATCATCGGAAAAAAACCGTGTTCAGTAAAATGTAAAAGAGAAACAACATTTTGCACAACTGTAAGAGAAACTGTTACCGTATTCATCGATAGGAGCATCATAGTCATAACTAGTGGTGATGAATGGACCTCCTGCTGTACGTCCAAAGTTTGTTCCTCCATGATACTATCACATAACCATTAGGATGAAACTGAAACATCGAAACAGATTTTCGTAAATGTTTGTGTAAAGACATTACCATGTAGTAATTTATATACGATCCACCCTTTTGTATGAAACGAGCTACTCCAAATGCTAAATCCTCTACAGGTCTTTTTGGAATGGTTCCACCAAACTCTGTGAACCTTTTCATCATCATAGTAGACAAACAAACAAACACAATCAGTAAACATTTTCTATCTCTTACTAACATTTTTACAAACAAAGTATTCATTTTTACCAGCCACTCCATGCTTCTGTCCACATAGTTGGCTTATATGGTTTGTTAGGAGTAAAATAATCGCAGTAGAAACCGTTGCAAGCGTTTATCTATACACAAATCAAGAATCATTAGAAAAACATAGTCTTATGAATCACAAAATATCAAAAGATTTGTCTCACAATTGGATCAGGTGCATCATCTTCTTTACACATCACCCATGGAACTCCAGTGTTTAAACCAACAGCCATTTTCGCAGCCCAATTGACGTATGAATGACCAGACGATCCAAGCCGGTTAAGCTCTGGTCCAAACTCATTCTCAATCTACATTTTATAAAGATCAAATCTTTTTAACATATTTATCTTTCAAATGATCAAATCAATTCCTAAATAAGTTACAATACCTGAGATAAGATGATAGGTCCACCTTGTGAAGCAAAGAATCTATGATCTTTCATCATTTGAACAATCTTCTGTGTAAAACCTTGCATAGCAGCCTTAACAAACAAACACATACATAAGTTAAAACAATATGATAATAATATCCAAAATTGAATAGAATAAAAACAAAAAACATCATTAAATTACCTTGAAAGGTTCATTGTCTGTTCTGAAACTAATCCCATCTACATACTTCAACCAAACAGGAAACCCTCTTCACAAAAAAAAAAAAACACACACAATTTTCAAGAATTCAAAATTCAAAAAAAATACATTTTTAAAATAGGAAATTCATTTATTGAACATTTACCCAAAATTCCATTCTGCACAAACGTAAGGACCAATTCTGAGATGAACATAAAGCCCCACTTCCTGAATCGTCTTTATGAATTGTACCAAATCGTATCTTCCTTCGAAATTGTACTGCAAAACAAAACAAAAAAACAAAACCCCACCAATTTCACTTTTACTTACTCAATCAAACATTAATGAGATTTTAACAAGAAGAAGAAGAAGAAGAATTGTATACAGTTCCAGGAGAAGGTTCATGACCATTCCAGAAAACATAAGTATCAATAACATCCAAGCCTCCATCTTTAGCTTTCTTTATAAGATCTTCCCACATCTAAAAAACCCAAAAACACAGATTCAAATTAACAAATTCTCAGAGTTTTACTAAGCAAGATTTGATCTTTTTACCTCAGGGGTGCTTCTTGGGTAGTGAATGGAACCAGAGAGGAGGATTCTACGGTGGCCATTAACGATGATTGCTTTCTTATCGTAGGTTACACTACACTGGATCATAGAAGATCCAATTAGCAATGTTGTTAACAAGAAAGATAGGATCTTGGAGAGAACTAAGATCGTTCTCATTTTTGAGTGTTTTGGAACAAATGTGAGAGGGAAATTGAATCTTTCAAAAAAAAAAAGAATGAAAGATCAGAAGAGAAGCGAAAACACAGTGTGAATAAAATGTGTCTTTGGTTTGATTAATATATATATATCTCTGGTTTCGTCGCCCACTCTCTCAATTTATTAAACTAAAGACACTTTTTTTTTGTAGTGAATTAGTTGAAAATAAAAATGAATTATTGGAGCTTTCACAATAATTTAAACTAATCGGTACTTATTTTATTTGCATTAACTTACTTACAAATGGAACAATAGAGAAAAAAAAAAGAAATGTAGAGAAAAAGAACATATGAAAATGTTTATTTTTAGTATTGCGAAAGCAAAGTTTTGATTTTTGTTTTCTATAGATTTTTTAGTTTAATTATTTTAGTTAGTGTGATCGATCATCTTACTAAAATTGGGATTTAAATTTGATAATGTGTGTGAGTTATAAATGATACAAGATATAGCTTTCTTATTTTATTGATTGAATTAATTGTAATGACAGAAACAAGAGACAAAAGTTAGAAGCTTTGAACTGTCTCCACATTGAAGGCCCTAGGCCAAAAGAGCATCAACGTCACTAGGCATAACCACGGTTACGGTTATTACGGTTACGGTTAGTTAACTACCGGTTAGTTATAATTTTTGCTTAACCTTAACCTTAACCATTTAATATACGGTTAAAACGGTTACGGTTACAACAGTTACGGTTATATACGGTTAAATTAATATTTTTGACGTTTTTGAAAAAATGAATTAAATCTCTATTAAAAAAGCTAGATATGATATATCAACTAATATTTATTACTATAATTGAATTTATATATTTTGTTTAATTTTTAAAACGGTTACGGTTAGAATTTTATGGTTAACCAACGGTTTTTATGCGGTTACGGTTAATTAGCGGTTACGGTTAATAATGTACGGTTAACCATAACTAATATATTTTTACGGTTAACGGTTATGGTTTTTAACTATTTTATACGGTTACGATTTGGTTACGGTTGAATACGAAACGGTTACGGTCTGAAATACGGTTACTATTAGATCAACCATTTATTCCATTTTAATATTTGTGGATATATATAGCCTCCGAATGGTTGTTGCAGACATTTAGACTAAACTATTGAAAAACCAATTTATCAATTTTTTTGGTACGGACTATAATCCGCTGCAGTTTTAGAATTTGAATGGATGCATCGGACAAAACTATCTGTGGATTAAACCGCTTTTTTTACCATTAATAAGTTATAGTTCGCAGTGGTACAGACAGAAAAAAATAAAGCAAAACTGTTGCGGACCAACTGCGGTCCGCTTTTCAAAAAAAGAAAAAATGGTTATATATATCCAAATAGTTTTTCAATAGTTTTAGTGTAAATGTCTGCAACAACCATTCATAAGCTATATATATCCAAATTATCAATTTTTTTCGAAAGGACTATAATATACTGCGGTTTTAGTCAACTTCTATGTAAAAACTCGCTTTGGGAAAAAATATATTAGTGGCTATATGTCTTTTTGATCAGAGGTTGAATCGATCATCACAAGAAGAATTAGGCCAGTTGTTTTGTAATGTTTTTTTTTTACCTTTTTCCGTTTCCATTACTATAAACTATAACTTATGAATGGTAAAAAAAATGGTTTAATCAACAAATAATTTTATCCGTCTTATCCGTTGCATCCATTTGAAATCATAATAAATATTAATTAATATTACAGCATTTAAAGTTTATGTGAAATAGACAAGCAAAACAAAATATAAACTAGAAACAAGTTTTTCATATTGTATTGCTGTACCTTGATTAGGTTAATCTCGGTTTTGGCTTGAAGATTGAATTGTCATTTTCGTTTTATAGTCAACATAATCCTCTATAATGTGTGATGTTGGGAGTGAGAATTGTGAGCAAGCTCGGCCATCTTCTTTTTATAATTCATTGTCAGATTTAGCTATTCGAATTAGCTTTACTCGTTCAATTGTTTTTTTTTTGACATCAAATGCATGCAATGGGAGTCTAATAAGATGATAAAAATACAATAAGAACAACATTTAGACTTTACAATAGAAGAGATAGAACATAATTAAATAATCGTGAATAATACAACAAAGATATTTAGAAGTGGAGACATTACCTTGAAGACTGCGAGACCCCAAGAACTTATTCGACCTTGTATTTTATCGTTTGTTTTATAATATAAAGTGTTGATGAAAAAATAAAGAAAGAATTACTTAAATATACCAGAATAGTTGTGAAATGACTACTATAGATATTTATTTTTGAAATTACTGAAATATCAGTTTTGGTAATAAAAATGTCAGTTTAGCCAAATTTAAAACTCAAATTACGGATTTTGCCATTTTAATTTATTTTTGGACGGGAAAAAAATCTCTTATCCTCTCCTCCTTTCCAGTTGTTCCTGCCGGCGCATGAAATAACTCGGAACAGTGTTCGACGAGTGATTGATGCTGGAAAATATTTATGGCATTGCAGAGATCTAATCACCCCGAGAAAGGATTTGCCTCAAAAAGATCGACTTATGTATCAGCTGAGTTATTATTCAGAATGACTCTGTAGCGATAATGGGAGATCTATGCTTCGAAGATGGTGGACTCATGTTTTAATGGTGACTTATGAAAAAGTCGGGATGACTTATGAAAAAATCTTGGTGACTTATGGTTTAATCTTGGTGACTTATGGTTTAATTCTGGATTGACTTATTGTTTAGTGTTGGGTGACTTATTGAAAACTTGGTGACTTATGGTTTAAATCTTTGGTGACTTATGGTTTAGTTACTGATGACTTATTGTTTAGTGTTGGCTGACTTATTGAAAAATCTTGGTGACTTATGGTTTAATCTTGGTGACTTATTGTTTAATTCTGGTTGACTTATTGTTTAGTAATGGCTGAGTTATGGTTTAGTACTGGCTGACTTATGTACTGTGGAAGCATGGGGGATTTTGCCTTTTTTTTGAATTTTCATGGGTTGGACAGTAAACAAAGTTATTTTATTAAAACTTTAAAAGAGACTAGTTAATTTCACTTTTGCTTAGGGGAAAAAAAATTCTCGTCTCTTCTTCTGTACGACGAATCTCTTGCGAAATCGAGGAGAAGTTCCCTGCTAAATTTGTTCAGATTCACGCCGTCTCTTTCCGTTGTTACAGCCACGATTTTCTCGTCCGTCTCCCAACGACCGCTTCTGTCGCAGAATCCCAGGAGACGAACTAGAAAGATAACTGTTCATCCTCGATTACTGTTCATCTGCCCAAAAATTTGAATCTCAAATTTCTGAGAGTTAAGCTCTAATTCGCCATTTCGAAAACTAGAAAGGTATGTGTTTAAGTTACTTTATCTATGTTAAAAGATTTATAAGCGATGACATATACCTATCATAAATTAGCCGAACCCTAAGCAGCTGTTTTTTGGTTTTCTTACAGCTGATTTATGGTTAATTTATGTTTGATTTGGAGAATTTATTGCTGATTTATGTCTGATATATTTCTATTATATAGATGGATTCTTCTGATGGAGCAAAGAAGTACCCGATTACACTTTCTCGGACGGAAATCGCTTTGCGAATAAGAGCATGAATCACAACTGTCAACTAGGCAATTTCTCGCGCTTAAAGAAGCTTATAGGAAAGCGATGCATGGGATGCAATTAAGGAATCATCTGTTGGACTGCTTCCTAAGCTTGTTGATTTAGATCTACGTTTGGTCGGCTAAGGCATGCATTTTCTACTGACCCGTCAGTTGGCAATAGAGAATGCATATGAGATATGGGTACTCGTCGGTGGTCAACCGATCAGGTTTAGCCTCTACGAATTTGCTGAGATTACTGGGCTAAACATCGATGTTTTGCCAAAGGAAAGTTGTGAAGCTGACTACACTAGCTTTTGGGCAGAGTTAGGTGTGCCGTATGGAGTTGGGCCAAAGTATGATGAGTTGGCCAAAGCATTTGGTAGGTGCCATACATGGGATTTACCAAAAAGGAAGATGCTGGGGTTGCTATGCATTCTACACATGGGGATTTATGGTATACATCATAATTCTAGAATGCCTTTAGAAACAGCAAAAAGAGTCTTCAAGGATGAAGACTTTGCTGGTTATCCATGGGGTCGGGTTGCATTTAAAAGCCTTATAGAAGGTGTGAAGATGGTTTAGTTTGAATGCAATTTGTATACCGTCAATGGCTGTGTGCATGCGTTGCTGTTTTGGGCGTATGAATCGATTACGGTATTCGGAGAGCGTTTTGGGAGAAGAAATCAGTCGAGTCTTATGCCATTTCTTCGATGGGGTGGAAATTGTACGCGTACTGATTTAGAGAAGGTTATTAGTTAGGAGATTGAACAGCGTGGTGAGGTATGGTTTTATGTTTCGGCTGATTTATGTCTCAATATTATAGCTGACTTATGGTTTCATATAGCGGCTGACTTTGTTTACTATTGTAGCTGACTTATGGTTTCATTTTGTGGCTGAGTTAGTATTGAATATCTCAATATTGTAGGTATTCAATATTGTAGCTGGCCTACTTACAATAATGTTTGATATTGATATAGGTGCGTGTTAAGAGGATGGTCATAAAGCCTATTGATGAGATCTATCCTACATGGGATGATGACATACGAAGCATATAAGTTCAGAACCTGATAGTCGACATTCTTGAAGATAAGTTTGTCAAAGGTTATTGGGATGTGAAGCAAGTTGAACCATCTAGGACGAAAGGCAAAGGCAAGAATGTGGAAGTTATCGAGAACAAAAAGAAAGTCGATAAATCAGAGCATCCGAAGGAGAAAAGAAAAAAGATGAATCTTGGGGATGTGGATGGAGAAGGAAATGTTAAGAAGAGAAAGGGTGCTGATTGCATGAAAATAGAAGATTATGTTCCAGATGTTTCTGGGAATGACCTTCTTAAACTCGTTGAGCAAATGATGGTTAGATTTGACAGAAGATTTGATGTAGTGGACGAAAACATTAACAGCATTGTGGCAGTGATAGAAGATAAGCTTGAAGTTAAGTTCGAAGAAAAATATGGCCATCGAATAACATGTGTGGAAGACAAAGTTGGGGATATGGAGAATGAGTTGAAAAGGCTAAAAAATCTGATAGAACCTCGTGAAATTGAAAATTCCATTCAAAACGATGGCATGTCGAAGGTTTTCGAAGGAAAAGAGGTGACTAGCCCGGTAATATTCTGATTTATACGACATATTATGTCTGACTTACAATTGTGAGGTGGCTGACTTATACTTTATCTGATGGCTGATTTATGCTATATATTATAGCTTATATATAATTGTTTTTGATACAGCATAAACCATATCCGATAAAATTTTCTGATATAGATGACACTGCGCTGCTAAAAGAAGTCGAGAAAAGGAAACTGAAAGCATTGACAAAAAAAGTAGGCAATGAAGAGAAGAAAAGAAAAGAAGAAGATAAAAGCCAAGAAGAGAAGAAAGTAAATGACAAGAAGGAAGACAATGCTCAGAATATAGGCCATGAAGAGAAGGTAAAGGATAAGGGACGAAGGGAGTTGTTTATGCCTAAAAAAGTTAAACAAGAGAAGCACCCCAAGCAACATGATATGAAACAGATTCCAATATTGCTAGATACAACTGATTTGGTAGATATAACCGATCAAGTCGCTGCAGATGAGAATAAATTGCTCGATGACTCTGAAGAGAACGAGGAGGAGAAGCTTAGGCAAACAAAGTTGGATGTTGCTTTAAATTTGCTAGAGAAGAAACTAGGGGGAGAGCATCTTCTGTTTGGAAAGCGTCCGAAGAAAACTTGGCCTTCACCTGCACCATATCCGATGGTAGGACTGAATGGAATGTCGTTAATGAGGAAGGGTGTGGTTCCTTTAAAAACAATATATGATCCTCTGAAAAGAGTGGATCATGGAAAAATGGAGAAACTTAGAGAATACTTCCGTATATTTTATTTTGCGTATATGCCTAAACTTGATCTCAATCTGTTGTTGTTTTTTTCATCAGGTCTATTCCCCTCAAAGAAAAAAAACATATTCCTGAAGATGTCCTTCTCTATAGGGAGCTTATCACCCCGAGAAAGGATTGGCCTGATAAGGATTATGGATGGCTGGCATCTGAGGTATGTTACGGCCGAGTGGCATCGTTATTTTCTATGTTATGGCTGATTTAAGTTTAAGTCCAGGCTGACTTAAGTTTAAGTACAGTCTGACTTAAGTTTTAGTAGGTGACTTAAGTTTAAATCGGCAGAATTAATTCTAAGTTTGGGCTGTCTTATACTATTGTTTCTTCATATACAGCATCTCGGCTACGCTTTTTTTTTTTTTTTCTTCTTTTTTTTTTTTTTTTTTTTTTTTTTTTTTTTTTTTTTTTTTTTTTTTGGGGGGGCAAAGTAAAAAAAAAAGTGTTTTTTTTATTAAAAGAAAATTTTAATTTTTTTTTTTTTTTTTTTTTTGGGATGGAAAATCCCCCCTGACACCAACAAACAAATACGGTATGTGGATGTATATCTAGCGGGATCAACAGGAGTTACTGGGTAACGTTGGAGATTTTTAAAAAAAAATATTTTTTTATAAAGAAAATAAAAAAAAAGAAATGAAAGTCTGATAAATTAATACATAGAAGGGTAGGATGTTCAGCGCATGGTGCACACTATTGTAGCGAAATAATTCCCTCTACCCTCCGAAAGCCAAGTAATCAGCAATTCAAATTCAGGAGGAGAAAAGGCATCCCCCAAAATAAAAATGTTGGTGATTGTGGCGTCTTCTCACTTAAGTATATTGAAATGTTATCGCTTGGCGCGTCAAGTTGTCTCAAGATGATAATACCCGTGAAAAGATGGCAGCGGAGATTTATGATGAAGTCCCAAACATGTATGCACAATTTATGTAATTATGTTAGATGCTTAATGTTAAAAAGGAATATTTATAGCTGACATTTGTTCAACAATAAAATCTGAGGCTAAGGCGAATCGAAAACCAAAAGTATAGATAAGTCATCCGGTAATAAAATTTTAAATCCCCCTAAACAATACATAACTCAGCCGACACTTGAATTAAGTAGTCATTGTTTGTATTAAGTCAGCCGTTATCAGTTTAATAAATCAGCCGCAAATTAAACATAAGTCAGCCGTTTTCATAAATCCGCTAAAGTGTGTAGTAAGTCAGACATTGTTTGAGTGGTCCTATTAAGTGGCTGATTTACCTCTATTAACTGGATAGTATAGCCGTCGGTTTTGAAACTGAAATCTTTGTTCGTCTTCATCATTCATCCATCATCTTCTTCAGTTATCTATCTTACTCATTCCTAAATGGACCCGGTAATTATAGTTTGCGGCAATTGGGTACAGAATAATAGATATATTTTCAACGTCGACAAACGAGGGTGTCGAGTTCTGGAATTCAATGAACATACAACCTTCGACGAACTTGTGCAGATGATTATTGAGGATTATGGGTTACATGAGGTAAGCTGTAAGATCCAACTTAGCTATATGTTCTCGAGCAAGACTTTGCGAAAAATGGCGCTTGATACTCCACCGGTTTATATTTCTAATTCTCGTCAATTACGAGGTTTTCTAAGCTTACGCAAGATTGATGAGCTACGTTTATGCGTTGAGGTTATAGATAAAGAAGACAGTGAAGTTATGCATCATGATAAATCGGAAGAGAAGATTAAACAACCACTGAGTCATGTTCCAGAAGAAGAGTTAAGTAATGGGAGATCTGATGAGATACGGGATAACGAAGATCTGGAAAGCAAGGACGGAAAGTACGAAAAAGAAAACGACGTTGAAGAAGACGAATTTGACAGCAGATTTGATATTTTTGACAATCTGGATGGTGCATCATCTGATGATGATAACTTCAGCTTAATGGGGAAGCATGAACAAGAAGATGAAGATTTTGAGGTACTGCCGCCGAAGAAAAGAGTACATAATATTTCAAAACAAGTATCGAAAGAAACTGATCCAGTTAGGTTAGATCTGTCTTCGCTAAGTCTCGTTGTAGGTCAATGATACGAGAGTAAAGAAGCGTTGGTGAAATGACTGAAACTTCTATCGGTGAGAGATATGTTTGATTTTGATGTATCAGTTTCTCGTGTTGATACTCTGATCGTTAAGTGTTGGGTAAACGGATGTGGATGGAGAGTTCGTGCTTTTAGAAAAGGACAATCCTCAGAATTCTATATTCGTCAGTTTGATTCAGAACACACATGTTCTGTTACAGAGCGATTTACTCGATCTCGGCAAGCAATACCGGATGTGTTGGGAGCAGTGTATAGGGATTTGATTGGCGACACTGAGCCATCAGTTCTGCCTAGACATGTGGGAGTATCAATTACTAAGCAGTTTGGAATTAAGGTAATCTCCTACTTCATTGAGGCTGACTTATTGTAGTTGGTGGTTGATATACGGTTTAGTAATGGCCGAGTTATGGTTTAGTTTCGGGCTGATTTATTGTTTATTATAAGTGACGACTGATTTTTTGTTTATTATAAGTTACGGCTGATTTATGGTTTATTATATTAGCTGATTTATGGCTTTTGTGCGATTGAATTATGTACAGCTCTAACTTATTTATATAATGATAAATAGATGGATTACTGGAAGGCCTATAGGACATTAAGATTTGCAAGAGAGATCGAGTTGGGAACTCTTGAAAAAGGATATGAAGACTTACCTTCTTATCTGTACATGATACAAAATGCAAATCGAGGCACAGTTACTAATCTTGAACTCGATGAGTCTAGGAGATTTAAGTATTTATTTATTGCATTCGGAGCAAGCATCAGTGGCTTTCGTTTTATGCGCAAAGTAGTCATTGTGGATGGTACATTTCTCCATGGAAAATACAAATGGACGCTCCTTATAGCACTAGCTCAAGATGGAAACTTTCAGATCTCTCCATTAGCGTTTGGGGTGGTTGACACTGAAATGATGAATCTTGGCTATGGTTTTTTTCACAATTGAACAACGTTATTCCTGATGATAAGGGTCTTGCGATCATCTCAGATAGGCATAAGTCAATTGGGAAAGCTATTCGAACCGTGTATCCATTGGCATCTCGTGGAATTTGTACGTATCATTTATACAAGAACAATCATTAACGATTCCGAGGGGGGAATTTGTCCCGTAAAGTGAAGAAAGCTGCAAATTGTTACAGAGTTGACGAATTTGAATCCGTCTTCCGTGATATTGAAGTCATTAACCCTGAACTTCATGGTTACCTCGAAAGAGCAGATATACGCTTGTGGGCCCGTGTTCATTTTTCCGGGTGATAGGTATAACCTAACGACGACAAATATAGCGAATCGATGAACAAGGTCCTTTCTAAAGCAAGAAGTTATCCAATCGTTTTCATATTAGAAACGATAAGATCAATGATGACAAGATGGTTTAATGAGCGACGAGAATCAGCAATGTCGTTGAAAATAACACTTACACGTGGTGTTGAAAAATTGTTACAGGTCAGCCAATATATTTTATAAGTCAGCCAATCTATTTAATAATTCAGCCATTTTGAAATAATAATATACCCATTCTATTGTTTTGAGTTAAACAGGACCGTGTGAATTGTGCCATACATGCGACGGTACAAACGATTGATGCTTCGCATATACAAGTTATCTATGGAACATCTTTGCATGTTGTCAATTTGAGATCGAAGAGATGCACTTGTCATCATTTTGACATCGATAAATTACCATGCGTACATGCAATTGCAGCCGCTCAGCACAAGGGTGTTTTTCGTATCTCATTATGTAACCCATATTATTACAGTAGGTATTTGCTTAACGCCTATGCAGGATCAGTGATGCCTATAGATTCAGCGATTACCGTTCCAGACCACATAGCGGAACAAGTGTGTAACCCCCCAATTGCCAAAAATCAACCAGGAAGACCATCGAAATCTAGAATCAAATCTGCTTTAGAATTGGCAAGTGCGAAGAAACGCCCAAGAAAGCAACACGCATGCTCAGTTTGTAAACAAGTTGGACATAATGCGAAAACTTGTAAACTAATATAGAATTGTTGTATTGTTTTCTCTGATACATTAACACTCGAGTTATATTTAGTAGCGTCTGTTATTAGACTAATAAATACCATTTTTCCAATATTATGCTAAACTTTTATGTAATTCTGAAGTTAATTGTGTTCATGAAATTGGTTGCTTAACGGCTGGTATATGGTTTAGTAATGGCCGAGTTACAGTTTACGTCCGGCTGACATAGGGTTAGTTACAAGTAATGGCTGATTTATCGCCTGTGCGTTCTTCTCCTTCTAATCCGACCGACCATTATCCATTTTGTGAAGAGAGACGTAGTGTTCTTTATTCCCCATGGAAAAATCCTCTCCCGGATTTCGTGCCAGAGCCACGAATATTCGTGGCTGGTGTGGTGAAATCTCCAACTGAAGATTGGTTGGAGAGTCTCTCGGAAGAAGAAAACCGCATGGCTCTGTTCTTCGTCAATAAGGTAAAGTCTCAACTAAAATAAGATATGTAGTAATTAGTAACTTCAGTTATAATGGATATGTAGATTACCATGTTTATGTAGTTATTTATTTAAACTTGTAAAGCTTTGGTTAGAGAGTATGAAGTAGACATAGTTTGTTGATTTGAATTTTCTTTGATATCTAATACATGTTTTTGTAAACAGATCAAGGTTCAGCACGAAGCGTTAGTAACAAGGCACCAAGATCTTGTTAAGCAAGTTCAGAACCTTGAGAGCGATATTCGCAGGCATGAAGCAGACCCGAAGGATTGGACGAAAGTCGGCTTAGACAAGATCTGTCCAATGGGAATGTTTCTAAGAGACTACTGCGACTCGCTCCATGGGAAAAAAGATTGAAATACTGTTTTCCCTTCAAAATCTATTTGAAAATTTGGTTTTTTTTCTTTGTTGATATTACTTTGGTGAATTATGTTGGATTTATTTAGTTTATTTTGGTTAATTTGGTTTTATTTATCAGTTTAATTTGGTTTTATGCGGATTTCTATACAATTATATCGTATGATTCTACATAAATCAACCGCAAATAATCATTAACTCACCCGGATTACGCAGTAAATCAGCCAATAGTAAATAATAACTCCGCCGCAAAATAATAACTCGTCGTCATAATTTTTTAATCAATCTTCTCAAGCATTTATCTCTTTTTTAATTATCGCCAGGTACAACCATGACGAATCTCTTTCTATTGAATCCAAGCCCAGAATATGTTACAAGAAAGGGATTAAAAGATGAAGTTGGGAAAAGTCCACTCACCATTGTTGAAGTGATACAAAGAAATTTCAATTCAAACGGAACTGAAGCCAAATACGTTTATTGCACAATTCGAATCAATGTTTACACGAAACAAAGAATCGTCGACCTTGTTAAGCTCAAGAACTGAAACAATGGCGAACAAGAACGATGAATTGAACAAGAATTAAAAAGTTGATATGAATTAATCCGTTTACAAATCTAACAAACTCTTAAACGTTGTAGCTGACTTATGCAATAATGTTAATGTTAATGATGTGGAAGCTGACATAGTAAACATGCCACCAAAGGAACTATAAAATCCGCCACAAGAAATCAGCCCTCACACAAAAATAGGGGAAACAAATATTTAAGTAATTTTATAAGTTTAAAAAATTAGCCATTAGATGCACATTAATCAGGTCAGACAATTAGATCAGCCGCTACATTACGTAAATCTGTCATCAAAAGCATTCTATTACCGTAATTATTGAAAGATTATATAATCAGTAGTAAATAACTCCGACTTTCGTTTAATCTTACTAATGGCGATTAACCTTAAGTCGATCACATCAAGATAACATAAGTCTGCCGTTTAAGTATAAATCAGCTAAATAAGTCGGTTAGAGCAATCGATTATCAGCCAAATATAAGTCGAACAACATTTTCATAACTCGGTAGTGGCGTGTACATTTAAATCAAAGTATCTCATAAATCAGAAAAATTATTATATGTCAGCCGTTTCTGCACATATAAATCAGACGATATCTCATATATCTCATAAATCAGCGAATTATTATAAGTCACCGCACATATATCAGCCAATATTTTATAAATCCACTTATAACCTAGTGATTTATTTGGAGATAAATCAGCCATTCTATTTTATAAATCAGCCGTTTATAATAAATCAGTATTTTTGTCCAATAAGTTAGCCGATAAGCGAGATAAATCCCGCAGACTTTCATAATACCGTAGGTTTTTTTGGCGTAAGCACATGATTTTCTGTTGATGTGGAAATTAATAGTAATGGCATTTATGTAATAACGTTTTTGTTATCAAATGTTTAGAAGGACATTTTGGATACGCAAAATATTTAAGTAATTAAAAAAAAATTTAACTCATTTTCGTAATTTCACCTAAATTATGTGCTATTTAAGTTCTTCACCAAAAAATAAAAGAAGAAAACTTGCAAGGACTTAACACATGTTGATCGACTATACACATGTGCGGTAGTGAATGAGAGATTAGCATTCCAATTTTCATTTTATTTTATTTTTAACCAAACGAAACTGACCCATAGCATGATCATTGAGTAGGGGACCCAATGCTATATTTTGTAAAAATATCCCTAACAATTACACCTACTACTATATTGATTTGCTACATAATTTAAATCAATATATTTTCGAATCACTATATATCACACCAACTTAATTAAATATATGTAACATTTTTCAATGATTATATATAACTTTTGTTTTTGCTTTATTTAGATGGTTCACTAAACCCAAATAAACTCAATATTTACGGAGATCTCTTAGAGGAGAGAAGAAATTAGAAACAATGACTAATTAAACGGGCTATACCCACACAGACTAATTTAAAGTCGATGAGGTAATGAATTAGGTTTGATGTTGAAATGATCATTTATTATTAACTTAATAGGAATGGGACCATAGCAACATGTGCGAGCGATAACGACAAGAAGAAGAAGAATAAGAAGAAGAAACATATGAAGGTTTTGATGGGCTCCATTACATGTGATTGCGATCCAGATTTACATACCTTTCTTCCAAAATAATATTTTAAAAGATAATTACATGATATATTGCTCATCCATATCATTTTTAATTTTATTTTGGGGTCGTGGACGACAGTATACTTTGGTCTCAATTCATGTCCATAATTTTTTTGGTAAAGTACAATTCATGTCCGTATGCTTTGGTTTCACTCCACCTCCATCCAAAAATGATTAAAACTTAACTTCCACGAGGTATTTGAACATGTGCCCATCATCTTCTAGTAATCTTATTTCCTATAAACAATTTTGGACAGACGATTTCTTTAAGCCAATATGGTGTCACAGTCTATAAATATTTTATTTTACGTAAATAATTATGTTCACTTTTGTTTATCAAATCATCTATTTCATAACATTAAATGTTTTCTGTTAATTTTGCAGCATTAATTAAATTTTATATTATTTTGAAATCTATAGCTATTTTATAAATTCTATGATAGCTCGATTAACATACAGGAGTAATGTATATTCATATATAATCGTTGAAACAATTAATGATAAACTACTAGTATATAACCATTTGATTCTCATCATTCCAGTTAAGAATTTTATAGAAATTTAACTTTGAAACTGAAAACGTATAGACAATGCAACTTTCACAAGACTTGAATTCTCCAAACCTCAAAATGAAGTTTATTTCATTATAAGTGTCGTTTACATATTTTTTACACATTAAGAATATTAAAATTTGTTGATAAAAAAAAGAATATTTAAATTTATGTCATACTCTTATACAACACACTTGTAAGCTTCTATCGTTATTTAATAAGTTGAAAAATATGAAGAAAAGTTTTGTGAAACAAAAGTAATTTTATAGCGATATTTAGTATGAAATGAATATATCATTATAAGTAGCAAAACCAAATATTTTTTTTAAAAAAAACTTAACACGTGTTAGAAGTGACATACTAGTTTTTATGTTATATTTTGATCCTGAGTTTACACTTTTTTAAAAAAAAAACTAGATTCGAATCCGCAGTACACTGCATGTCAATTGTTTTAATATAAATATATTACTTTTTATTTTTATTAAATATTTATATTTTATTCTGGTAAGTTAATTTACTATTTTTGTGTTTCTTTATGGTTTATAAATATATTTTTTTTTTGTTTAACATATATTTATAGTATTTTGTTTTTTACGGTTTATAATATACTTCAAATATATGCCAAATCAATTATGTTATTTATTCTCATTGAAATAATTTAAAGCAAATCCTACCAAAATAGATATTAAATTAATATAAATAAAAAATTCATAATTAAATGAAAACCAAAACATGTATCGACATCATCTATAAATACCAAAAAAGCAAAACATATACGGAGATGAATCACTTTTGGCAGTCTCTTATAACCTATAATGTCATATAGTTACATCATTTTTTTTACCATATTAGATTACTAATAAAAAATAAATTTCATTATATTGATATATATATATATGTATTATTTTAAGTGTATATTATATGATTAGTTATCCAATATTTATCTTCATCCTATCTATTTTGGGATGGAAACCTGTCATGTCCATTATTCGTCGGAAACTTCTCATCCTATAATCAATCCCTGTTATATAATTATCCGTTTTGGATTGATAATTTTAATCTATTTGTATTAAAACTAAGTATTATAAATAGGTAGTTCTGGTATTATATATATAAGTCAATATTATAAAATTAGTTATCTGTCCATTTTAGGACAATACCCCTATCATATCCCGTATCAGTCGAAAGCTTTACGTCCCGTAACTGATCTATTTAATATAATTACATAGTTTAGATTGATTATTTTAGTTTAACGGGTAAGAAATTGAGTAAGAGGTTGCAACAATACATTCGTATAGTGATTTTACAAACTCGTTGATTATTATGATGTTTTAGATTATTTTAATTTTATTTATATCATTTGTAAAAAAAAAAAATTAGTATATCGTTAGTTGTATTTCATAATAACTAACACATGTAAATTATCTTTTAAAATGTACTTCTCAAATAATAATATAGAGATTTATTGTTTTTAAAATCTATGTTGAATTGTTAACTTTTCTATATTTTAATATATATAACTAATTTAAAATTTTTATTTTTTATCTAAACAAACGTATTAATAGATATTTAATATATTATTTATTTAAATCAAAGATCTTGATGACTTAATATTAAAAAAAAATATTTCTATGTAAATCAAATATTTAAGAGATTTAATTGCAGTGAAAAGAAATAATTATTGTTAATATAATGATTATTAAAAATATAAAAGGAAATAGATAATAGTTTTGGTTCCTTAAACATCTTTGTACTATTTTTAACAAATATTTTTATTTAAAGACATATAATTTGAGTCAATTTCAAAGTTTTATTTTACATGGTCATATTTTTTATATATTTTAAATTTTTATAGTGTTTAAATATTATTAATTTTAAAAAACTTCCATAGAGTTTAAATATTATTAATATTTTAAAATTTTGATAAAGTTAAATATTATTAAAATTTTAAAAATTGTACAGAGTTTAAATATTTAAATATTTTTAAAGTTTATATTGGTTTAACTAAACCGGATTAAATCGAATAAAACTTTTAAATTTGAACGCATGATAAGTAAAGCTTATTGTTCATTCGTATTTGGAATCATTTTGGTATTTTTAATAATATGTCTTTGAATCATTGTCTAAATATTTTAGCCTATGTGGAACTTAGAACACACGTTTTTTTCTTCATCGATTGAGTAATATATGTCTGTTTTAAAAAATTTGAATCACAAAATATACAGAAAAAAATCTAAACTTTTTTACTAATTATATGTATTATATAATCATTCAAAAAAATTTAAAAATAAGATTAAACAAATATGATAGAAGAATCATAATTCATACTATTAAATTGCAATATTAGATAAGGAAATAATTATGTTTGGCTGTAAAGATTTGTAATATTAGATAAAGAAATAGATAGTGTTTGGATGCAGAGCTGAAAGTATTTCATTTAAATTCTCTTAAAAATTTATTTGACAATAGGTTAATGAGTACCTTTTTAATAGTATAGAGATTGTTAGTGGATGCGTATAATAAATTGATATGTGGTCATCGGATATTTAAGATTGGATTTGAAATGATGATGGATTCATGATATGATTATAAAGATAATCAATTAATTAGAGTAATCAATTAATTAGAATAGAAAGATGCGCAGTGCACTTTGTTAATAACGAGGAATGAACAATTATGATACCAACGCAGACGCCGCTAGATCACCGTTCCGTTTACGTCGGTGCATGTCTTATCCAGACGAAACGACATAATACGTGTTGTGTGTTTTTAATTTCTTTGTATTTATGTTTTAGGGGTCAATTTTCGTGAACCTCACGCGTCCAGCTCATTTCTTTTAATCGCAATTAAAGGTTTAATACACATGAACAATTGGTAGTTTTGTGCATCTGAGTTTGCTTTTTTTAACACCATTGCAAGTGAATAAAACAGTCTTGAGGAACTAACTCTTACTACTACTATACTCTTAAATCCACCAAATCAAGATCCAAAGCTTATGGGCTTTGAGGTTTCGGATCCTAATTGAACCCATTTAACAGCAACAGGTGTGCAACATTGACATTGATTAGTTTAAAGCAAAAGCTTCAAAATGGCAATGGTCTCTCATTTACTCATCAGCTTCATCTTCTACCTGATTTTGCTTCCCAAATTTCTTCAATGCCAACGAATATACCTCTTTCCTTCTCATTGATGTTCTTTCCGCTACCGTTTTAACCGCCTGACAAAAGTTTGACGTTAGATCCAAAAACATTAAGTTACATATCCATATCCAAGAACTGAACATGTGTATATAATGTATGTTTTAAGCTTAGTAAGTTCTCATATCAAAATAGTTACCGTGGAAAGGCTATGTCCATCAGAGATCAGTCCTCTTAACTCTTCTTCAAGTTGAGACTCTGTTGGATTTTCAGCTTTGGTTTCTTCCTTTCCTTCAATCAAAAGAGTGATTTCTCCTTTTGGTTGACGAATCAGAAACTCTTGCTTGGCTTCGCCTAAGGAACCCCTCCAAAACTATAGTAGGAGGTGATCTCTCCTCAGTGAGGTTATCATAAACCGTTTTAAGTATGAACACATCATTGTATTGTATAGAAGTGATAAAAGATGTTACCTCTTCGTGAAGCTTTGTAATCTCTCGAGCTATTACACATTGCCTACACCACATAAAATATATTTCAGGACCAGTTATTGGTTAAAAGCTATCGCATTGATATCAATTCAGCAGATGTTAAGATAACTTGTTTGAAACATCCAAAGAAAATATATTATAAACCTTGATTCACCAAAGTAAGCGGTGGTTTCTTCAAGAAACTGTGACAACTTATGAGGAGGAACATAAAATATTTGTGTTCTTGTCTCATTTGATGAAACCATTAGCCTCTCCTTCCTTGTTCCCGAATGCTTATGAAGAAACCCAACTGTAAAAATCAAGTCTTTCGGAAATTAAAAAACTTTATATATTTTCCGGTAAGCATCAGCTGAAAGAACAAAAAAAGAGTATATGGGAGAAGAAGTTACCGAATGTGAACTCATCAGTCTCCAAACCAGATGCAGAAAGAGCAGAAACAACAGCACAAGCCCCAGGGATTGGAATCACATCTATGTTCTCTTTCACACATATTTTAGCCTGAGCAAAGATTATAAAAGATCAATGGATAGAAGCTAAAATGCAGAGAAAATGAAGCAATGTAACAGTTTTTGAACTCACAAGTTGAGTACCAGGATCACTAATTCCCGGTGTCCCTGCATCGCTAATAAGCGCAACAATCTCTCCTTGTTTCAATCGTGTCAACACCGCTTGCTCTCGATGCGCCTCATTGAATTTGTGATAACTAATCTACAAACCTTAAACCTCATAAATATCAAAACACAACAATGATAATAAAACAAAGGTGAAAACAAAAGCTGAGACTACTACACTTGCATATAGAAGCAACTTACAAGTTGAGCTTTAATATTATAATACTGAAGCAACTTCCCAGAATGTCTTGTATCCTCAGATAGTATCACATTCGCAGATCTCAATACACGAATCGCACTATCATAATCCCCAAACAAACGAAGATGAAATCAAAATATTCAAGATTTGAAATTTACTCAAAAAAAATTGGAGGATTTGATAGTTACCGGAGAGTGATATCTTCGAGATTTCCGATAGGAGTTCCGACGAGGTAGAGTCCAGGCTTGAGAGGACTCTGAAAGAAGCTTAATTTAGTTAAGAAAATGGAAACATTCTTAAAACCCTAATCGAATTGATTAAAACAATAGACATGAGAGTGAATTTTACGCGTTTTGAATCATCCTTGGTAACAGAGTCGGTGAGCTCCGACGCCGAACAGAAAGAAACGACGGCGGTTCTGGAGATAATCGGTGAAAGGAAACGAATCGAAAGAGAGGAGGCGCGAATTGAAGCATAAGGAAGACAAATTCTCGCCACTCCCGCCATTCACCTGTTACCTTCTTCTCTCTTCATCTCCTTGAAGATTTCTCTCTTAAACCTTCATTGTTCAGACCCCTAACCGAACCGAACCAGAGTAATTTAGGCTCGGTTTGGTTTCCATCACGGTTAAACTTGCTCTGACATGAAGAGCTAGCTCGCATTAATGTTTGAGACATTTGGTTAATTGAACCCGGTTTGGTTTAGTCTCAAATGATTACGGTTCAACAACAAAAGAAAACCGAACTTGTTCACTCTGAATTGCAGATTTTGGTTCAATGTTCGAAACTGTTCACTTGACATTTCCAATAGCAAAAGAGTGAAAAAGATGAGACAATAAGTTCAAATTTTAAATTTGTCCGGTTTTGCATTTTAAAAATGTCATCATTACATATAAAAGCTTCTCTTAAATCTTTGGTGATGCATCAAGCCTTGTCGTCATGGAACCACCACCTTGTCTCCTTAGGGGACCTTCCATTCTTACAGTTCTTAACGTAACGGTCGTTATCTGCAGGGCGTTGCTGCGATAAGGCCGGAATGAAACACACATTAATACGTTTGTTACTAAGCTCATAAATTAGGAAAGAGGAAGAAGAAGGAACCTTTGCGGGTGAACTCGATAGCATCGAGAGAATGCTCATACAGACTGAACTCACTGTCATTGCTGGTGACCATGAGTCGTATAGAATATCTGCCAAATCAAACCACACAATTTTATATAAGATTGGATTACTAAGTCATAACTAGTCGGAGAGTTGCATAATTTAAGATTTGAGTATGAGCTTATGATGATTTTGCTTAGAGTCTAACTTAGATGCAAAGAGAACAGACACATTAGCTTCACCGCACAGTCAGACATTACACGTACGAAATAACGAATCCAATGAGAGCTTTGTATAAGAGGCTACTATGATTTGTCTACAGATTCCACCAGCCTACAACAATCTAAAACAGACTGCAAAAAAGAAACTAAAATAGAGACATTTTGGATTGTACCAAAGTAAACAAAAGATCTCTAAATCCCACAGCATACATTTTGACAACAAGTTTGGGGGATAACACTTATTAATGATCACCAACATATCTTCAAACTCAGAAACTTTCACTCTTTCATTTCGCCAGAAAACTATGATATGTCGATACTATTCGAATTCTACATTACATATCCTAAACTTAACTTAGGCAACGTCTAGCATCATTGCACATTAGCATCAATAAAAATAAACTATGCAACTCTTGGGGCTAATAAAAGTCAGATAAAAACCATTGATGTGATCAAAACAACAGATAAGCATATGCAGACGAAAATCAATTCGCAATGAGATACTGAAAATACCTAAACAAATATGTCCATTGCTGTAAATATGTGGATGTGATGGTGCCGGAGGAACAAAGACTACCTGCTCAATACAACAGAGAAAATAAAATCAGCCATACTCCTGCACAGTATCAAGAAACATACACAAAACTATAACTAAAACTTCATCCAAAGATACACCAAAAACCCAAAAAGACAAAAACTTTTGACTCATTTAGTATGGATTGATACATAACAAAGCATTACCACCATAATATCTAATTTACAAAACCAAACAAATGAGTTTTTCAAAGTCGTATTCCTCCACAGCATCAAGAAACATTACAGAAAGAAAACTATAACTAAAAACTCCATCCAAAGATACACCAAAAACCCAAAAGACAAAAAATTTGATTCAATTAGTATAAACTGAATCATGATAAACCCATCATAAACCATAATATCTAATTTATAC
Source organism: Cardamine occulta (assembly GCA_028015245.1). NCBI lineage: Eukaryota > Viridiplantae > Streptophyta > Magnoliopsida > Brassicales > Brassicaceae > Cardamine > Cardamine occulta. The sequence continues at coordinate 11,822,584 of CM051362.1, forward strand.
AACCAAACAAAAGAATTTTTCTAAGTCATACTCCTCGACAGCATCAACAAACATTACATAAAACCACAACTAAAACTCCATTTAAAGATACACCAAAAACCCAAAAGACAAAAACTTTGATTGAATTAGTATAAACTGAATCATGATAAATCCATAACAAACCATAATATCTAATTTACACAACCAAACACAAAAGTTTAAGTCCTTAATCAAACCCATATCTTCAGATAAATAACCTAAGGGAAATTTCAGATGACTTGCCTGAGGCGCTTCCATAGGGTAACGTTCAGGAAATTCAACCTGAAGCTGATAAGTCTCATTGGCATAAAGCGTCCCCGGAGCTCCGGTAACATCGATTATCCATCTTAGATCACACAAAAAAAAAACGAAATTACATAAAAGAAATAATAAAAAAAGAGAGATTAAAGTTTCATACTTTTGAAGATTATCAGTAACTTTGTGACTAAATCCAGTAGGAGGATTTAATTGCCATTCTGAAAGCTCTTTCTGCAACCTATTACACGCGATCTTGCTTAAAGCCTACGCATGAAGAATAAACATAGTTTTCAGATTGAATAATTAAAAGAGAGAGAGAGAGAGATATGAATTTGAAGACATGCGAGAATAAGAGAGACCTTGCGTGAAGGAGCGGAAGAGCTGGTCATGGCGGAGAGAGACGGTGAGAAGGAAAGAAAGAATTTTGCTGTCTTGCCTCCTCCTTTACACTTTTATTTACTTTTATTTTATTTTTATGGCATGGAGGATCATTTACAATTCGATATGTTAAAAATGATTCTCTTTGGAAATTGATTATATTTGTTGACAAAAAATGATTTTTTTTAATTCCACGTGTTATGTTTGGAAATTATTTAGTAACCGAGGTGTAGTTTTTAGTATATATTATTACAACTAGACAATGGTCTAGGGTGTGAGTGTGGAAGTAATCGATAATTAAGAAAATTAGTGAAATGTGTGTTCTCAGATTCTAATGATTTAAATATTTATGATTTGTTCAAATAAATAAAGACTATATTATATAATAAAATGATGAAATTTGTTTAAGCATAATCCAAAATTATGTGAATGTTAAACCAAAATAAAAAATATAGATGGTCCAATATTAATTTTCAAACTTAAATGACTTATTAAAAAAATGAAGTATTGGCGACTTAAAATTTTTACAAACATAACTTTTTACATTATTTGAGTTGAACTTTCTGTTTTTTTTTAAAACGTTGATTTATAATTATTCAATTATAAATTATGAGAACTACTACAACAACGAGTTTGCAATGGACAATTCTCCCGCCTCATGACATCCACGCCAAACGGTTCCATCTGCTCCATGCTGAACTTTCTGTTTTATTCCGAATATTATTTAATTTAAATGATATCATTTACTATATCTACTAAAATCAAAAATTTATAGTTAATACTGAGTTAATGCTATGTAATTACAATTATTCTCAAATTTGTAAATTCGAATAAGAATAGAAACCAAAACCATACCAAAACATTGATTAAGTTATATTATTCAAAAACCAAAAACTGTAAAAACCAGAACCTCTAAGTCTCCACTTAATTAAAATCCGAAAATCACTAAAACAATTTAGCTATGAATACCAAAGTCTATGTGCATGTATATATTTTTGTTATTACTGGAACCGTACTTCACTTGTTATGTACATCACCATTCACATAATTTGGAGCTTACTTTTTTACACAAATTGAAATGATCCTCGAAAATTCGTAATCATGAAAACAATGTATATGCATGAACATGTCATAAACTCGGGAAAAAAAAAAAATTAACACCCGTTGTCACTTTTAAAATCTTGAATATCAACACGGTGTCTATACCTCTCCAATGCATCCAATGAATTTGGAGAGACTCACAAATATGAACTATAGAAACACCACTAAGAAAAAAATTAATTTCATCTCCGAGTCATCTTCTAGATTTAACCTTTAAAGTTTAAACTCTTGAAGTTAGTGAAATCTGCTTGTATTACTATGCCTGTTTGTGAAACTCGAGAGTTTTTATCCTTTTAGCAATTTTTTTTTGTTTAGTTCTTATGTTTGAAATTGGGATAAAGGCTGATAAAAAGCTTTCAAAAGTTCAAACTACCATGTCTCATTACATCTTGTTAGTTGTTCATTTGATATTTGCCAATAAACCTAAGCCTATAAGAAGGTTTTCTTGATATTCATAAGAGGTCGATGAGCAATATATATACAAAAGGGGTTGACCTAGCTTCCAACAGATTTGGAAGATTACAAGAGTAAATGAATGTTTCTATTTTATACAATCATATATACAAGAGAATATATGTAATATATATTCCGTTATACCCCCCCCCCCTCTTCAAGGTGGAGTGTGAAGGTCACAAACGCCCATCTTGCAACAAAACTCATTGAATTGCTTCCTTCCAAGTGCCTTAGTAAAAATATCTACAAGCTGGTCATGCGTAGATAAAAGAAGTAAAGGAGATTGAAATCTTTTCTCTACAAATGAGTTTATGATTTGTCTCTTCCCAAAGCTCTCTAGCTAATCTCTCTCCAAAAGTCGGCGATAGATTAAAAAATGATCGTTATAATATTAATGACTTCTAAAAACCTAAATATAGCCTACAATATGAAAAGAATTTGTCTTGCAAATAGATAGAACTTCGGAGAAATTTCTTTTTCTTTGAAACTTGTTAAAACTCGTGGGGGAACTTGTGGTTGCGATCAATGTTGACCGACACCGATGGTTGGTGTCGATCGGCACATAACTACAAAGATGGTCTCCGACTTGCTCTTTTCAGCTACCAAAACTCATGTGCTCCAAAGTGCTCCAACAAATCCCAAAGCGTACATGAACCTACAAAGACTCGAAAACACTCGAAGAATACCAAACTACTCTAAAAACAAGACTTATATCATGGTTAAAACCGTAAAAACCATGATATATCACTCATCTTATTATGTTATCCAAATGTCATGATTTCATTATTCAACAACCTCTTCGAATTATCAAAATCTGGTTTCGCAATCTATATTATTAGAACAAAACAAAATTTCTCTAGTGCCTTGTTTTGAAAGAATATTTCGCAATCTAAATATAATTTGCAGAACAATTATTGGATTCACTTCTAGAGATAAACACTTATATTCATCTCCTATCTGTATAACCGATAAGAATTTGCCAAATAAGATTATACTTTAAAAAAATTACAATTACAATTAAAAAATTAAATAAATTAAAAAAAATAAAATCTCAGCTCCTCTTTAATGCCTCATTAGTCCTCTTTTCAAACAAATATATTTTTTACAAATAGATTTACTTTAGAGTTTTGGTGTTTATCTCTTTCTTGTTAATCCATTAAAACAATTTTAATATTTATAAATAAGCTTACATTTTTAATATTTTAAATTATTAATATTTCTTTTAATTGAAAAATATTATTAAATTTTATTTATAATATTTAATTATTTATGTTATTCAACTACATGCTAAATTATTTATTTTGTTAATTAATTTATGTTATATTCTGTTACATTTAACCTGATTCCGTTGTTACCGTTTGAATCGTTACTTATTTTGTCAAATTCAGCAAAAAATTACAAATAAATTCTACTAAATTTTACATTAAGCGAGATTCAACTATTACCATTTAGATCCGATATTTTATGTATTGTTAAATTTTACTAGTGTTGATAGGTAATCTAATAGGTAGTACACACCCTTTCGCCGCATATGTAACCAATTACGCCTTTCAATAAATAAATCCAAAATGATGAAAGAAATTGGTTACATCTGAATTTTTTTCTGGGGAATCCAGTCGACTTCAACTTATTAACTCCATATATAATTTAAGAACGTAATATCTACTCTAAGAAAACAAAATGATTACCTATTTAAGCAAATTACTTGAATGATTAGGAACTAAAGGAAACACTTCCTAAATCTTTGGATAGAATCTTATTAGGTAACGTTTACCAAAAAAACATTTATGGCAAATGGGTTCCACATCATTGAATCCCAAGTTCCCAACTAACATCAACCAATAATGTCGGTCTATTTACAACACCTTAATTCCTCTATATCTCTCTCGTCATCACAAAATTCTAACCATAACAAGAAGATACTATGGAGGAAGAACAAGTAAGAGTGATTAAGATAACAGTTATTGGAGTAATCACATGGGGTTTAGCTTTCATTCTCACCAGAAGAATCTTCTCAAGCTACTCCTTTGGATTCATAAATCGTCTTCTCTCCACAGCTCATGCGACAATAGCTGTCACTTTAGCAACTCTCTCAGTTCAAGATTGGTCTTGTCCTGTTTGTCCTCGTGCTTCTAAGCCATCTCAGAGACAGGTGATGCTAATTAAGCTTAATTGTATATTAATTATTCTCTTAATTCTGAATTTATAATTACTTGTTTTGCTCATTGTAACTAAATTGAGATGGAAAAATTCAAGCAGATGGACGTTATGGCGTTTTCATTGTCGTACATGATCTATGATCTCATATGTTGTCAGTTCGATCAAACGTTCAGTGTTGATAATGCTGTTCATCATTTTGTCAGCATTCTTGGTTTTATAGCTGGACTTGCATACCAAAAGGTGCTAATTGTTATTATAGAATTTTAAATTTATTTTATAATAAGAATCGTTTTGAATATTCAATATAGAGTTATGATAATATTTCTAGTTATATATATCCTTATTACTTTAATGTGTTGAACAATGAAAAAATTATGTAGTTTACTAATAAGGAATAAGATAGAAAACTTAATCAGTTTTATAATATTTACGATAAAACTTTAAACGACACTTATTAATAAGACATGATCGATATTTTGGATTATTAATTTTTGATATCATTTATTGAAATTGGAAGTCTGGCTCTGAGATCGTGGCTACACTATGGATAGCAGAGGTATCGAGTCCTTTTTTCCACCTCAGGGAGATTCTCAAAGAGATTGGATACAAAGACACCAACCTCAATCTAGCCGCCGATGTGAGTATATTATATACAGATATTTGAAATCATTTTTTTCCTTTGTGTGAACTTTTAACACTTTCTAAACGGATAAATATTAAAAATTCACAAAAATAAACAAAAGAATTACAAAGATTTGTTCAAGTTTTTAAAAGTAGATTCATAGTTTTTCCGAACTCGAAATTTGAACATGTTGATTTAGTCCGTCGTCAATTTGTAGTTGACTGAAAACAAAACGATTGTATTCTTTTAGAAAATCGAATACATGCTTAGATGTAACTTCTACACAATCATGAAAAATACTAAAATAAAATAGTGCAAGTACTTTAAGTTGGGGTCTAATTTTTCTTTTTGGTAACCGAGATAGATCATAAATTGAAACCTACACTAATCTTATTTACGTAGAAAGATAAGTATTCTTTTCACTTAAGACTTTTATAGACTTATAGTGGTCTGATTCATTTATGTGTCTATTATTCTTATTTTACGTTTTAATTTCACTGATTGGCAACTTTCAATTGCAATAGTTAAATATATTATATATGGCTAATAGTTGAAGATTTCTTAGTCAAGGTCCTCTTGTAAAGCCAAATTCTACTTCTCTGGTTTGCTAGCATTTTTGTCTTTTGTTTTTCGTAATGTTTTATTGATAGAGTTTAAATTTATTTTATTTTGTATGAAACTTCTAAAAACCTAAGCACACCCTGTTTTATAATTGACTGATGATAGGTATGTTTTGCTACTATTTTCACACTGGCGAGAATTGTGTGTGGACCATTTCTCGTCTACGTTAGTCTATCAGCTAATAATCCCATCTTCATCAAGGTATTTATCTTTCCCAACTACCAAGAAATTATATTAGTTTCATTTTTTTATATAATGTACTTGTCAAATGTCAACAAGGTATTAAGATATTGATATATTACATATTTCGTCTTGTTCTTGGTCTTTAACTAGTTGCATATTAACATGTGGGTGTTTTCGAACACAACTATATTGTTCCCCCAACCAAAATAGAGCTTTTACTCGTCAAGAAAAGATATATATATATATATTAATTATTTCTATTATTATCTTAATATGTCACGAATTTTAACTAGAATATGATCATTTAATGATAAGTTGTTTTATATTCTTACAGGCAATGGGATCAGGATTACAGCTCGTGAGCATATTTTGGTTCTATAAAATCGTCGGGATGATGAGATATAAACTTTTTAAGAAACAAAAGTCAAACAAAAAGTCTACTTAGTTAGATATATATAAAAATTTGATTCAATCCAATTCTTTTCTTTCATATTTTGTCATTGACCTATTTATCAAAATGTATTAAATATATATAAAAATAAACAAATTTTTTTTACAAAATTAAACTATAAGAATAAATAAAATATATGATATATTCAAACTTGTTCATTTCTTTATTATAAAAGCTTTTATAATAAAGAGTAGAAGTTTGCCTTGATTTTTGCAAATGCATAAATACTGTTTGGAAAACATGATAACATATATTTTAGTTGAACTAAGAGCAACTCCATCAGTAAAAACTCTCTTTGGGTCTCTCAAAATTATTTATGTTAATAATTTTCATATATTTTAATTGTTTGAAAGGCTTAACTAATTAAAACTTAACACCTATTAAATAAGTCTCTCAAAATTTTTTGTTGGATATCTCAAAAGAGAAAGGTTCTCCCTCTCTTATCTACTATTTCATTATTTTCTATTTTATTTATTGTGAAAAACTCTTTAAAAGACTCTTGATGAGGTTGTCCTAAGGACTTAATTTTAGGTAAACTTTCGACTTTAAATATATTAAAAATGGTGGTGACCTAGTGATAGTACACATAGGTTGGTTCTCTTTGTGGTTCAATCCCTCTTTAAAACAAAGATATATTTTTTAAATCAGAATGGACCAAAAAGTTTGGAACTATGCGGTTTATAAAAAAAAAGCTATGGAATTAATTTATGTTTACATAGTTAATTTATAGGGAAATTTTTTATTTTGCACTCATTTGAACATTTATTTTCAAACAGAATCTTTTTAGAAGGATTTTTAAAACAATAGAGGTCCTATTTGAAAATAAAAATTTTAAAAAGTATATTTTTTGCAGTTTTCTCTGATTTATAAGCATGTATTGTCAAACCTTTCTCTCTTCGAATTTTTTTTCAAACATTGTTCAACATGTTATGTATATACAGTTAGATTAGTTGTAATGCCCCGATCGTCACCGTTCAGGTACCCCAAAATGGACAAGTTTTATTCTATTGTTGAAGATGCAAAGCCATTGGGACATAGAGTTAGGCAAAAGTTATCAAAATGTGCAGGAAGCAGAGATCCAAAATGCTTTTGAAGCATTCAATAAAAAGAACGAGGAGATGGTGGAGATGATTACCAAGCTACTTGAGGAATTTGAAAGTTCTCGTGATCCCAGGAGTATGGAACTTACTTTGCTTTCCAAGAAGGTTGATTCTCTTTACAAAGAGTTAAAGCCACCCGCACATACCGTTGGAAAAATGGAAACAGAATTCGAGGACAATGTTGAAGCATTCAACAAAAAGAACAAGGAGAATGTCACCATGCTACATGAGGAACTTCAAGGTTCTTCTTATCTCGCGAGGAAAGAATTTACTTATGTTTGGGAAAAATTGATTGTATTGCTGAACAGCTAAAGCCATTGGGACATACATTTAGGCAAAAGGAAATAGAGTACGAGGAAGCTGTTGAAGCATTCTATGAAAAGAACAAGGAGAACTTGGAGCTGAGTTGGAGCTGATCACTAAGCTATATGAGGAAATTAAAAGTTCTGCTGATCCCAATAAGATGGAACTTAATTTGGTTCAGAAGAAGGTTGATTCTCTTAATAAGTAGTTGAAACCATTGACTAACACATTTAGGGAAAAGAAAACAAAGTACAAGGACGCTCTTAATTGAAACATTCAATGAAAATAACAAAGAGAAGGTGGAGCTGACTGATCACTAACCTTTGGGAGGAACTTATACGTTTTGGTGATCCCATGAGGTTTTTTCAGGAAACGTTTTTGGTGGAGTATTTTTCTTGGAGACTATTGAAGCCTAGTCTTCTCAATTTAGTATTAAGGACCTGTTTGTTTCCTCATTCAAATAGTTCATTTGGATGGAGATGAGAATTGATGTTTGTTTATCACTAAAAATTGCCCATTCAGATGTTTCATCTAGATGGACCATCTGAATGAGTTTTAAAATTTAGGCATGATTTTTAGAATAATCTGGATGAACCAAATTGGATCATTTGGATGAAGATTATCCATCCAAAATAACAAATAACAAATATATCCCTAGCTAATTTTATTTTCTTTGTTGGTTTAATTTGTTTAAAAAACATTTATATCAACAACACTGTACAAAATAAAATAAAAAACTTCATGGTTTTGACGAAAAAATATAATTCCGAGATTTTGAGGTTTTGGCGGGAAAATACCATTTTGCGTTTTTACCAAACGTTTTGGCGGGAAAATGTAATTCTGAGATTTCACGGTTTTGGTGAAAAATATAATTCCGAGATTTCATGGTTTTGACAGGAAATGTAATTCTGAGATTTTGCGGTTTTGGCGGAAAAACACCATTTTGCGTTTTTACCAAAAGTTTTGGCGGGAAAATGTAATTTCGAGATTTTGCGGTTTTGGCAGAAAAATGTAATTCTAAGATTTTGCGGTTTTAGCGGGAAAACACCATTTTGCGTTTTTACCAAAAGTTTTGGCGGGAAAATGTAATTCCGAAATTTCATAGTTTTGGCGGAAAATGTAATTCCGACATTTCATGGTTTTGGCGGAAAAAATATAATTTCGAGATTTTGCGGTTTTGGTGGGAAAATGTCATTTTGCATTTTTACCAAAAGTTTTGGCGGAAAATGTAATTCCAAAATTTTACGGTTTTGGCGAGAAAATTTAATTCCGAGATTTCACGGTTTTGGCAGAAAATAAAATTCCGAGATTTCATGATTTTGACGGAAAAAATGTAATTCCGAGATTTTGCGGTTTTGGTGGAAAAATGTCATTTTGCATTTTTACCAAGTCATTTTGAATTTTTACCAAAAGTTTTGGCGGAAAAATGTAATTTCGAAATTTCACGGTTTTGGCGAGAAAATGTAATTTTGAGATTTTGCGGTTTTGGCAGAAAATAAAATTCCGAAATTTCATGGTTTTGACGGGAAAATGCTATTTTGCGATTTTTTGGATTTTAATTTATGTTTTAATGTGACCAAAATCAATTTATAAATCTTCAAAATGATATTTTAAAAATTAAAATTAATATGGTTAAAATTAAGATAAAAATATAGTTAGATTAAAATATGAACATTTTAGTCATTTTCTTAGTAAAAACATCTGGATGGAGATGTAAGTTTACATAAACTAATTAAACAAACAAAAGTTCATTGAGATCAATCCAGATGAAAAACCCTTAATGCTAACAAACAACATTCAAATGGACTATTCAGATGGAGTATTTGAATGGATCATTTAAATGAAAATGGTAGATGAGCAAACAAACAAGCCCTAAGTAAACAAGCTTTTGTTTGCTGAGCAATCTCAATGATAAGCCAGCTTGAAACGCAATATAAATTGACTAATGAAGATCTATCTGACGACTTTACATTGTCAATCCAGGAGTTCATTGACATAATGCCAAGAGGTTACGTAAGTGTTGCACGTGGTGGACTTCTGAATAAGGCTGGGTTTTATGCTTTAGGAGGGACTCTTCAGAAGTGAGGAACTGTTGAAGAACGTCATAACCGTTTGACGTATGGGATTAGCCAGATGTCAAAAAGAGGAACTAGATTCTTCCCTAGATACACACCAAGTAGAGTGGTTAGGCACGAATATGATCACATTGAAGCTGAAGAATTTGAAGCCCTTCTAATATTGTTGCTTCAAGTTTCAGAGACTTGGATGGAAATAATATGTATTTGCCTCACATAGCTGATGCTGAGAATGTATCACCTGTTACTGTTAACATGATATGGTACTGATGAATTTGGCCAAAAATATTGGGAGGGGCAAGATTCGTTTGGAATTAGACGAGGAGTTGAAGATTTTATTCGTAGTGCAAGATTAGAACATTTGGTTTCTGATTTTTGGGAGACTGAGATATAAGGTTCTTCAGATTTCAGAGAGAGTGAAGAAATACTTTGAGCGTGATGGGATTGCGACTTTTGACGGTTTCTTTACTGTTTTTAGCCACTAAAATAAACTCAGATTCTTAAAGCTCCTTTTTGGTATTTTAGGAATTCTCAATGGGACAGATTTTATTGAAATGTGGAAAAGGTTACCAAAAAACTAAAAAGAGTAATAATTAATGTTTGCAAGGCCTGCACTTAACGTAAAAAAAAACTTTGAAAACTAAATTTATTAAGCTCTGAAATGTTACCGGAGCATTAGTTAGTCCAAATGGCATTACTAAATGTTCATAATGTCCACTATGAGTTTTGATTGTTTCTTGTGAATGTCATTTAGATCCATGCTCATCTAAAGATACACTGCTCTTAAGTCAATCATTGAGTAAGCCTTAGATCTTCCCGATTCATCCATTAAATCATCAATCAAATTAATTAGAAACATGTCATTCACAGTCATTCCATTTAATCTTTTATAGTCTACACACAACCTCCATCCATCCTTTTTTAAACCAAAACCACTGGAAAAGCTTAAGGGCCGAAATTTGTTTGAATTGTTCCTGTAGAAAGCAGATTTCATGATTGACTGAAAACAAAACGATTGTATTATTTTAGAAAATCGATTACATGGTTAGATGTAACTTCTACACAATCATGAGAAATACTAAAATAAAATAGTTCAAATATTTTAAGTTGGGGTCTAATTTTTCTTTTTGGTAACTGAGTCTAAGATATATCATAAATGGAAACATACACTAATCTTTATTTACGTAGAAAGTCGAGTACTCTTGTCACTTAAGACTTTTATAGTGGTCTGATTAATTTATTGTGTCTATTATTCTTATTTTACGTTATAATTTCATTGATTGGCAACTTTCAGTTGCAATTGTTAAATATATGACTGATAGTTGAAGATTTCTTAGTGAAGGTCTTCTTGTCAAACCAAATTCTACTTCTCTGGTTTATTAGATTTTTTGTCTTTTGTTTTTCGTAATGTTTTATGAATAAAGTTAAAATTTTATTTTAATTTGTATGATGCAAGCAGTATAATCTGTTTAAATGTTTATTTAACCCTTTCAAACATTTCTTCGTTTATCAGAAAATACTCGATTAGCTTATATCATCTTACATCGATTAAATTAATTTAATTCACTAAAAGTATTATATTAAAATACCCTACGTTTTGTTACAGTTATATCTATGATCTACACCAGCAAGGTAGCAATGTTTCAAGAATTTTAATATACTTTTAATCCTAAATTTTAGATATATTTGAAATTATTGATCATAACATAGGCTATATTTCATGTTTGCGCTAGATGAAAGATACCCTTACATTGTAGTTTATAACAAATGCTAGTTTACAATAGACTTGAGATTTGAAACTTTTATAAACTTAAAACTTCAAAATTTTGTGAGAAGCTTAACTATGAAATTTATTAAGAGATTTATCCGGTGGTAAACACATAATTAGTTTCAAAAAATAATTTTTAGAAATTATATGAAGACAAAAGGTCTTTATTTAAAAAAATCTTAAACATTTACTAACTTTAAAATTGATAAACATAAATATGGTGTTTTGCAAATAATCCTATCAAATTTCCAAAAGACTTATAGGCCAAAACTCTTGAGATTTGAACCATATTAAGATTGCACAAACATAGAAGATTGTCATTTCTAAAGCAAGAATTTTTGTCAACTAAAATCTCAAAAAAAAAAAACATTGAGAAACTGAAACAGAGTCATTAGCAATGTGCTTCAAACCGAACACAGAGTTTTTCACTGCCCCCTTAGGCCCCTCTCTTCTTCTCTAAGCTTGCTCTTTTTCTTACTCTTTCCCGAAATCTGCGTTATAGTGAGAGCTCGACTCAAGCTTCTTGGCCTCGCTCAGCTTTCTCACCGCCTATAACAACCGACAATTTGATAAGCAGAAAAGTCTGGGGTACAAATATATGAAAATTACAGAGCATTTTCTTTTGTTTCTACCTTCATAAAGTCTTCATGGATTACATAGTCACGCTCCGCTCTAATTGCAAACATTCCAGCTTCAGTGCATATGTTACGCAGATCGGCACCATTGAAACCCTATGGAATTTGATTTAACGGATCTATTATCTATTATTAATAGCAAAAGACAAAACTACAACACAGTGAGAATGTATAACAAAAGAAACAAACCTCTCCAAGTTTCACGATAGCCTCATAGTCTATTTCTCCATGCTTGGCAATACCAGATGCGTGAATCTTGAGGATTTCCATTCTTGATTGTTCATTTGGCAATGGGATTTCAATCTTTCTATCTAACCTTCCCGGACGGAGAAGTGCTGGATCAAGAACATCCGGCCTGTTGGTGGCCATTATCATTTTCACCTAATGATATTATCTCCCAAGTATCAGAAAATATTCCAATTGTACAAATAATTTTAAGGACAAATAAATTTCATGAATGCAACGTAACACTCGTGATGAGATGAGATGATTTCATATTACAAGTGTGAAAACATAAGTTAGAAAACAAAAACATTTTGAACAATAGGTATCCCCCAACAAGTTTCACAGATCAGCTTATGAAATAACTTCACCACAGTTTAATGCTCGTGTACTAATTTAAAAGTATAGGTCATACCTTTCCAAGTTGGTCAAACCCATCAAGCTGGTTGAGTAACTCCATAAGTGTTCTTTGAATTTCACGATCAGCACTAGTTCCTTCACTAAAACGACGCCCACCAATAGCATCGATTTCATCCATGAAAATGATACAAGGCTAGCCACCGGAGGAGAGTTAATAGTTTAGTCATGAATGTCAAATATAAAGCCTATAAAGGTTAAGACAAGAAGAAAAAGAGACTATACACTAGTTCAAGCCTAGTCCTACCTGGTGTTCACGAGCATAGTTAAACATTTCTCGAATCAACCTAGCACTTTCTCCAATGTACTTGTCTATGATTGCACTTGATACAACCTACACAAAAAAGCCAAATGAAAAGAGCTTATTTAGAACAAAAAAGGCATAATAGAATAGAACAAAAACCAAACTTTCAACAACAAAACCAAACCTTCAAGAAGTTGGCGTCGATGTTGCTGGCAATAGCCCTAGCTAGTAGAGTTTTTCCAGTACCGGGAGGTCCATAGAGAAGGACACCCTGGAACAAGAGGCAAAAAAGTTAGCATTCATGGAATTTGAAGTGCGCTTTAATTCTTTTATCAGTTCATACTCAAAAGGAATCACAAAGAGTGAAGCATAGGAAAAATTGTATAAGTACCTTAGGAGGTTTAATCCCTACTCTGAGGAAAAGCTCAGGATTCATAAGAGGAAGCTCAATAGATTCCCTGAGTTCTCTAATCTGATCACCTAAACCACCCACAGCCGAGTAACTAATGTTACCAGGATCTTCATGCAACATGTTATAAACAACAGGATCAACCTATCATCAAAAAGATTACACCACATTATAATACCACTACAAAACACACATTAAAACAAGCACTAATAAAATCAAAACATACTTCACGAGGAAGAGCACGCATAATTGTAAGCGTAGTCATATCAAGAACAACTCGAGTTCCTGAAGTCAGCTTTTCCTTATCCACTTTGCTACGACAACCCACCACATAACGCGGACCGCTACTAGCCTTAACAATCACTAAAAGAAAGAAGAAATATCCAAACTTTAGATAATAGAAACACAAAGTATAGTACAAAAAAATCGAGTCTTTGATTCAAAAGATAAAAAAATTACATCTCTCATTATCAAGAGGACGTAGTACTTCTCCAATAATCTGACCAACGCTTTGAAGAGACTTCAAATCATCTTCAGTTTTGTTGAATTCCTTTTTAGCTGCTCTTAAATTTTCCCTAGCTGTATAAGCAACAAGGACTCAGTTTTTATAATCTCAAATCAACTATATTAACAACTGAGCTCGACTTCAAAAATAGAAATCAATGGCACCAATTCAATTCAGAGCCCCTAAAATCGTGTCAAGCAAATTAAATTTTCCCTAGCTGTATAAGCAACAAGTCTGAGATTTTATAATCTCAAATCAATTATAAGATTTGAATTAAGCTTGAGATGGACTTGAAAAAGTACTAATCAAGTTAAATTATCGAGATTTTTTGTAATGAGACGAAGACAACGAACCCTAGATTCGATTTGAAATCTTTCGAACTAAGCCCAGAAACAAAAGAGTAGGATTGAGGTAAGAGAATGAAGATGATTTTTGAAATTGAACCTGTGCGGACACGAGATTCGAGTTCCTTGTGATGTAGGAGCTTCTTTCGGTAATCGGTTACCGCCGTAGTACGGCGTCTAGCAGCGTCGTCTCCGTCGCTCATCTTCTACAGATCTTAAAATTTGACGCAAAGTGTAACGATGGTTCAAGCAATTTTGTCAAGCTTTTTATTTATTTTTAAAGTTAAGTAACCGAAGTACTTTTCTTGAGCAATGGGGTTTGTGAAGTATTAGTTAGATATGAAAATAGGCTTTGGGGCCAAGGACAATTTTGTCATAGACTTATCAGTTTCTCTATTGCTCTGTAGAATTTTTATACCTGGTAAAAAAATTAATTTTACAAATTAGAAAATAACTTCTTATGAAATATTGCAATTTTTGGCTAAATTTTGATTTTATTTATTTAATTTTTTTTATCAAAGAATAAAATATATGGCAATATATATGGATTTTAATGGATATCTGATTAATCGCGGATGGATTATCGAAAAAGAGTTGATAAAAAATGTTAATTTAATGATAGACGAGTTAATTTGGATACCTTTTTAGGACTTTAGACTTCTAATTTCCTTTGTAATTCGGCTTGTGGATGTATCGTTAGGGATCTTTATGTGTTTGTAAAACTCTATCTTTTTTTATCAGATGAAATGTTTTTGACAGGCGGGTTAATTAAATCATGGGATATAATCATATCGAAGACGAGAAACAATAGATATTTGATTTCGACTAACTAAGTTCGGACATTTTCAATAGCACAAAGCCACAAAGTGAAGTTTATGTACCATAGCATATATTTTTTAAGGCCATATATAACATTTTTATTAAAAGACAATTTTTGTATATATCACAAATCTCCTAATCTCACATTTTTAGGGTTTATGGTTTTTTAAACACTAAACTCTAAATAATACCTCTTATTTTCTAAAAACTATATCATAAATGCTAAAATAGTTAATTCAAACTAAAAATATTAAATTATAAATTTTATAGTGTGCTAAATGTGGCAATAGGCCGGACCTGTGCACAAGCTGTCCAAGTCCATGCTTGTGGCCGATAATAATATAATATTTTGTGGCTCTAAATTCCCATATGTCTTATATAGCCTATTGATAATTAGATACTCAGACTTTTTCTTTTGAACGTGGGTTCGACTCTTGAAGCACCTAAATTATAGTAGTACATATCATTTCATCTTCTTCCTCTTCTACGATTGTGAGTTTGTGACCCTAATTTGTTTTAAAAAAATCTCACAAATCATCTTCTCTATATTTGAGCGTCTCAAATCTATTCTACAAATCATATCAACTCATAGATTCAAACTTGATTCGGTAAGTTTTTACATTTTTTTAATTGTAGTACGATGTCTTCGAGAGGAATAAAAACTGAGATGCGCAGAAAAAATAAGAAAAAAGAAGAGACAATAAGCACTAACAACTCATTGATCAATGTTCGGTTTTTCTTGAGACAAGGTTTGATCAACTTCAAAGCTATGAGAAGACTTTTGGATTTATATTTGATTTGAAGTAACTGAAGTTAGCAAACGATGACATGTTGATGGTTTCTTGTGCCAACCTTGAAGATTTTCTGAAGCATGATAATTATTATGATCTTGATGGTAATGATTTGTTTTTTTGGAGCTGACGCTTTTAAAAGGAGTTTTACCAAAAGAGATTAAGAAGATTGTTGAGGTTTTGGATTTTTTTTAAATGTTGGAAAATTGTTATCTAAATGTATGGATTGCATATCGCATAATGATGACGATTCCAGTTTCAGGTGCTTCTGGAGAGAGAAGTTTTTCAAAGTTGAAGCTCATAAAATCTTATCTACAGTCGACTATGTC
Organism: Cardamine occulta; assembly: GCA_028015245.1. Taxonomy (NCBI): domain Eukaryota; kingdom Viridiplantae; phylum Streptophyta; class Magnoliopsida; order Brassicales; family Brassicaceae; genus Cardamine; species Cardamine occulta. The sequence goes on from CM051362.1 coordinate 11,838,790, forward strand.
ACAAGAGAGATTGAATGGATTGTCGATTGAAAGAGGTATGGCTGAAAAACTTGACTTAGAAAGTTTGATGAATGAGTTTGCAGATAGAAATGCAAGGAGTATCATATTTCGAAAGTAGCATATTAATCTTGTACTCCGACGTTTAAGATTTTAAGTGTTTTTGTTAGACATATATATCGACTTTTTTTTTATGAACTATATATTTTTTTGCTATGAAATTATCGAAAACGATCTTTTTTGTGGTCTTTTAAATCTCAAGCCAGCCATAAAAACTTCATTTGGTGCCATTTTAAGGTATTTCTATAAAAAAAGTGATAGTGTGTATCGAATCATTAAAATTTACCATAATTTTTATTGATATTTTTGTCTGATCGGCACTCACGACTTACTTCACATTTTGTAGGCATATATTGTTTGGTCTTTGTAGTTGTTTTGATATTCAAAGATTGGTTGGCCTTTGTGGATTCTTGTTGTACTATAATTATTGGTTTGTAGTGCTTGTTACATTCATTCGCCCTTTGATGCTATGTTACTTATCTTAACAACGTCGTATTGTTTTAAGTACAAATCAAATATTTATACCCACGCCTCGAAACAACCCTCCATTTTCATTCAAAGACATTAATTAGATCTCTAACATAAAGGAAAAACATACATAACACGACTTATTCCTCAATCATCTCCTTAATCCAATAATACGCTTAAACTCAAGTCTTTTTTAATTAATTACGTGACAACTTTTCCTTATCTCACCATTATTACCAGTAAGAGGCTGAATGTTCCCCATGTTTATCATCGACTTTGCGAATTGTTCGAAGAAAAGGCTCTCATCTTCTGCATAAGCTTTCACCAATGCAACAGTCTTGCCTACGTTGCCAGTGAGAAGCACTTCATCTGATGTCAATAAGCCTTTGCCCCAAAGAAGGAGCTTGAAGTATGTGTTGTCAAATCTAGAAGGAGAAGCTAAGTCTAGAGGGGAAATGTTGTTGTCACCGCCTGTTGGTGGACAAATTGATCTGAGACCATAGTAGTAAGACCTCTCTAGTGTCTCGTCTGGTTGGTTATTACCGTTTTGATTGTAAAGCCTTTGTTTGAAAGTTGTGCACCTTGCTACTCCAATCGTATGCCCTCCTACAAAACACACGATCCCATTTCCGGCTTCAAAAGTTTCTTCTATTTTTGGTTTTGTATGCAAAACTTACAAGGGTAGACATTTCAGTTTCTGGTTTAGTTACTTTGATCATCCGGTTAATCAATTTTATATAAAAAAATAAACATATAAATTAAACCATGTACATTTCGATTCGAATCGGTTTTAGGTTTTTTTGATGATTTTGTTTTTAAAAATGTTTTTTTTTATGAAAACATTAGTTTAAATTTGATTGAATAACATGTAGATATACATTTATGAACACAAACATAGATATTTTTTATATTAAAAAAAAGATCTACAACAATATTTTTTTCACGAAAAATTATTAAAATACATGAGTAATATTTATATTATATACTTTTCGTATAATTTAAAGTACTTTAATTTGGGTACATATTTGATGAAAATATTAATCATCAATTTTTTTTTGTTTATTTGGTTCAGTTTGGTTCCACTAAATTCGGGTTTGGTTTGTTTTATTGAGTTATAAAAATATATCATCATTTGGTTTAAATCGGTTTCGGTTTGGTTTGCATGATCCTTAATAACAAAAGAAAAACACATGTTAAAACTCACCTGATAGAGAAACAAGGTCTTCTTCGTTCAAACCTTTGCGTTGGAACATGGTTAAGAGATTCTGAATAGTAGAGTTAGGTGCAGGAATGTTCGTGTTTGCTCCATTAAGGCTCGCTGTCCTCGAGTCTCTCCTCCCCAATGGAAGCTCCCATGATGGTCCACCACTCTACATTAAACCACAAAAAAAAGTCAGAAAATATAAGCTATAATGTAACTTGTAAGTGAGCCAAAAGTTTCTCTTAAAGGTCTCTTTGTTTACCAGCATAGTCGAGCCACGAGCAGCAAGCGCTAGAATATCGGCGCAAGAGACGGTTTGAGGACAAACTTGCTCAAGTTTGGCTTTGATCTCATCTATTACTTGAAACCCTCTTATGGAGTTCTTGTTTGGTCCTGCATTCTTTTCACTTCTTATGGTAGCACTATCATCCAACAAGATTGATGCATCACATCCCTGTTTACGCGAACATAGCGTTCTAAGTGTTAAAGTTTATGAGATACATAAAGGGAAAAGAAAATAGGTTAGACTTTAACCTGAACGAAGCAGTCATGGAAGTGAAGCCTAAGTAAAGATGCAGCCATTCTTGGTTCTTTAGCTATGGCTTTTTCGAGAACCGTCATGACGATTTCATCAGCTTGTGGACAAGAGAATTGGTAGAATTGTGGGTAAAGACTTGAAGAAAAAGATCCTCCAATAGGGTTATTACTTCCCCATCCGAACCTTAGACCTGGATGAGCAACACCAACATCAAAAGAGAACAAAGCAAAGAGCACAAGAGTAGGAATAAGCTTTACGATAGCCATTTTTGTAACTTGATAGTTTCTTAGATGAGATAGTAGTAAAAATGGTGAGTGGTGAGGGTTTTTATACTTGAATAGATTCATCAAAAGCTAACTGCTACGCGTTTACCAAATCCTAATTTATAATCTTAGATAAAGAGAGAGACATAGTCAACTTGTTTTTATTATAACTTCCTCTTTGTCTTTTTCTTGAAGTCTTGTAACAACTCCAAGAACGAATCCATGTGCCTACACTCACATGTGATGCCTTGTACCACTATTAGGTAAGGCTTTCAACCATAGCACATCTACATTATCTTACCTTCTTGTGTTCAATGAGAGTTGAAACATTGAAAATGATGAATGAACTGCTACATTGAGAAACAACTCTTACCAAATCAATCTTTTGTTCATTTATTATTTACATAATTAGATTTTAAGCAAGTTTTTATCAGCTATGCTTCTGAGTCTTTTGGTCACAAAACAACACCAGAGGAATGCACATATACCTTACATGCAACTTGGTTCAATGCTACAGTTAGAGTGGGCATTTGGTTCAAACGGTTCGGTTCGGATCAAAAAATTTGGTTCAAGTAAAATTGTGTAAAATTTCGGTTTGGTTAAGTTCGGCAATCAGTTATTCGGTTTGGAAAATTTTTGCCGAACAAAACCAAAATTCTGGTTATTTCACAATCTCGGTCAATTCGCTATTTTGATTGAAACCGAATAAAAATAAGGAAACAACAAATTTAAATGAAAAATACGCAAAACAAATCCGTTCGAGAGGCTACCAAACCAAACCAAAGTAATTATGAAATTTTGCCAATCGGTTTTCAACTGTTAACAGAAACCAAACAAAATTGGCCAAACTCTGGTTTGGTTCCACCGATTCACTTCGGTCCCAACGCCCAGGCCTAAAATTTACAAAATATTGAGTTGTGTTGACCGAAGTGTCTCATAGGTGATAGGTTTACCGTTTAAGTAGTTGTGCAAAACGAATATGAATATTCACATTGCTTTAGGATGGATTTCAATATTTGGTCACAAACCATATAAACTGCTCCAAAAGAAAATGTTAAATATCCAGAACCGATGGTTCAAGTGTATTGAAAACGACACATTGTGTCTAGTTTAACACCGTTTTGTGTCTAGCTACAAAAACTAGTAACACTTTTAAGATACTGCCTAACTTATCCAAAATAAGCCGTGATGTTCAGAATCTAAACGTTGCAAACCAAACAATTATATATTGCCTGCGATCAAAAACCACCATCATGTTTTGTATCATCACTCGCTTTTCTTGGATCCATCGGTTCCATAAGCGGGATTCGAGGTTTCAGATGAAGCTAAACTAACAGTATTAGCAGACGGTGTATTAGAGGGAGACGTATCTGATGATGCCTCTGTAATTCCAGCAGAGTACTTTTTGACCCTCATTGTAATTAGAACACTAGATAGTACTCCAAGTACCGGGAAAACATAACTCCAGACTTGAGTTTTTTGTTTTCTGGCTACTGAAGCCACAGCCATACCAGCGAGGCTACCGACTGATGCGTTCTGCAAGATCATCGGGAGGCAGCCAATAACCGTGGGGAACAGAAAATCAGTTACAAACCGAACTTCCGTAGCTGCCATGGCGTAGTTTATGACATAGGAAGGAATGGGTGAGAATCTAGCAAGAAGAACAAACTTCCAACCATCACGCTCAACTCCTCTTGAGAGAATATTGAAGTACTTGTTGCTATGTGCCCATGCTGTCGCTGTGCTGGAACTCTTGAAAACAAGCCTGTGAACATAAAAGAAAACGTATAAGAAAATGGCGAAAAGTTCCCAAGAGAAATAAGAAAACTGCATATCACATTTCACAGTAAAATTAACATCCCAGTTGCGTTCTCCAGCATATGTTTAGCAAATAGAGTCACAATACGCATTCTAACGATTGTTCATCTATCTCCATCATATCCACAAGACAATCACCATCTTATCCACAAGGCATTATAGAATCTGAATACATGCATCTACGATGTCCAAGAAAAGCTCTATATAAGGTTTCGGAGATGGTGCATCACAGCAATACAAAACCTTAAGCCTCACCAAACGATTAACATAAACTAAAGCAGAATGTGTTCACAATGAAGCATACAGTTTCTAAAAGTATAATAAAGCAACATAGTTCTCAATCCAAATCATTTCTACAGTAAATAGAATCGCATTGCTACCGTAAATTAACATCCCAGTCGCATCATATACATCTAACAGTTGTTCTTCCTATCATGCTTATAATTGAATGGCTTGTGTACGAAAACTTTCAAGAAAAGTTCTAAACAAGGCTTCATCAATGGTGTATTACAGCAAACTCTAAAACAACACAAGAGCCTCATTCTACATCAATCTGAATCAATAACAAAAACTAAAGAATAGTGCGTTAGCAATGAAGTATAAAGTTTCTAAGAAGCCTTGATCTGAGTCCAAATCATTTTGAAACAAACGATCCATAACTTCAATTTGAATCAAATAACAGAGAAATCAATTAAAATTCCCAGATTCAGAGTCAGACCTGCCGATCCAGAAGGAGAAAGAAGCGGCGAGAACTTTAGCGGAGAAGACACATATAAGAGCGGGAAGGAATCCAAAGAGAATAGAAGCACCAGCTTCAAAGAACACAGCGTGAGGAAGGCATAATGCTAAGGTTACGGTGTGAACAGCTACATACGTCGGAATCGCCCAAATCCCGAGCCGATTTGACCATTCCTTTAACGTTTCTAACGCTGCCTCTTTGTTCCATCCGTATTGCGTCGTGCCTTGTCTCACGATTATTGCAATTATCACTACCGTTGCTGCGATCGCTAACCATTTCTTCATCCCGGAGCTCAGAGATCGGAGGGAAAAGCGTGAAAAAGGATTGTCGTTAGTGATAAGTATTAGACTATGGTTTCAGACCAATCTCTTTTATCAGGCCCTAAATGAGTTTAGGGCTGTAGGCAAATTTATTTTGTAGACTTTTTAACAAAAAAATTTGTTTTTACAGACCTTTTTGTTTGTACAAATTTATTTTGCAGACCTTTTTCTTTGTACAATTTTTTTTGGGTATAGACCAATAACATAATTTAGAAAAAAAAATATTTCTGGATTTTTTTTTTAAGAATATTTTTTTTTTTTTGGCATAGGCCCATGGCAAATGCCAATATTACCATGAGCCTAAGACGGACATATTCTTTATATATCACTTAATATCTTATACATTCCATCAAGTTGATGGCACTTCTAACCATTAATCTTGATATGTTCGGGCATATATCAATGTGATCAAGTTCTGATACTATATTTGACTATGAGCTTTTAACTTAAAACCAATTAGCAATAAATGAAGAGGCCATATCATTTATATACCATTTAATATCTCAAACCAAAACTCTCTCTCCTAATGATAAAATGACATGCCAGGTGTATTTCATGGTTAGGTTCCACTGTGTATTTCTCATTTAGACGGATGCCATATCTCACAATTTGTGTTGGGCTTTTGTTTAATGTGGTTGTCGAAGACTGTTAAATAATGGGTGTACGTACTTCTGTTATATAACATGGAGCACATACTTATACAATGGGTGTACGTACCTCTGTTATATAACATGGTGTACATTATGTAAACAGTGGTGTACAAAGATATTTGGTCGTTCATTAGTGTTAAATAATTTGTGTACGTACACTAACAGTGGGGTCATACTCAATCTCACAATTATAAATAGTGTTTGACCTACTTTGCCAATTAATTCTTAAATAATTGGTATACATACTTATGTTATGTTAACATGGTGTACGTTATTGGAGCTGGTGGATGTTGTAGACAACATGGTAGTTACATGTGTTAATTAAACTAATTTGGATAATAAGTAAGTTTGGTAAATATATTTAGGAGTTACAAATAAGACTATTGTCCACCATATTATGTTCTTGTACTTTCAGACATCTCTCAACTCTTTTTCCTCTTTTCTCTTCTTCTTCGTCTCTTTCTCCTTAAGAGATGTACATGGCATAGCGGTGTATATAATATGGTGGTGTTCGAGATGTACATGATATATCGGTGTACGAGATATTGTGATAAAATAAAATAAAACTTTACAAATTCGTAAAATATAACAAAATTGAACTTCTTAGATTCACAAAAAAAAATTAAGAATTAATATTTAGTTGCATTAATGTTTTAATGGAAAACTTATAAAAAATTAAGTTGAGAAATTAATGTTTTAATGAAAAACTTATAAAAAAAATTAAGAATTAAGATTTAGTTGTATTAATGTTATAAGATTTTTCGTGGAGAAAAAATTGAGAATAAAGAAAATTTGATGATCTACTAGAGAAAATTGCATGATTTTGTTTATTTTGTGTAGAAGAAAAGAGTGGCACAAACGTAAATAAGAGAAAAAAATGAGGGGTTTGAGTTTTAAAGAAGAATGACACATAGAGCTGTCAAAGAGGTCTGCCGCCCGCAGGCTAAGCCCATTTAGTACCATGGCGGGGCGGGGCTGAACATTTAAAAAGATGCCCATAAAATGGCGGGCCCTGCGAGCAATGACCAGGCGGGTTGCAGGCTTGGCGTGCATGTCCATGCGGGTTTGTGGGCTTGGCGGGCAGTCTGCTTAAAAGCCTCTAATTCTTGTAGAGGTTTTAATAATTTGACAGCTCTTTAAAAAAAAAAATTATTATCTAAAACCCTAATTCGATAACAGCTTCATACGTGACTCTTAGGCACTTTGTTACGTGACCTATTATCTAAAACAGTAAATCGATAACTCCTTGACACTTTGGCACTTTCGTCATCACAAAATTAAAGCTTATCATACCAAATCAATCATTAGAAGTGAAGAATCAAGACCCACGTTGAAGAAATTGTCATGGTAAGTTAATAAGTTTCTAAGTTAGTGTCAATTGTCACGTGAGAATCCATTGAAATATCATTCATCCATCAAATTGTGTTTGTTTTATTTTAGGATTCATCACGTGATTCATGGGAGTTCAGATCACTATACTCAGAATCTCAGAGAGTTCTTGATGCTGTAAATTATGAACACGAGCAAAGTTTGTTTGATGAAGATGAAGCTTCTGAACATGGTAAAAGGCAAGCCATTGATAGTGAATCATCAAAAGCTCGTAAAAGGTCATCAATCAATATTGAGGATGATGATGATGATGATGGTGACAAAGAAAAATTACCAACAAGTAAGAAGAAAAAGATGTCTAATGAAGCTGAAGGCTCTAAAACTCGGAAAAGGCAATCCATTGAGATTGAGGATGATGATGATGATGGTGAGAAAGGGAATTCAACACAGAAAAAGAGAAGACAATATTCAGATGTTTGGAAACACTTTACAATCATCATTAAGAAAGATACTAAGGGGAAAACTGAAGAAAGAGCACAGTGCAACCATTGTAAGAGCGATTATGCATATAATTCACACAAAAATGGGACTAATTCATACATACGTCATTTAGCTGCGTGTAAGCTTAAGGTTGAAAATGCTGATATTGGTACAATGATGATCAATTCAGAAGCAAGGTTGCAAGCTAGGAAGATAGATCATATGGTTTTTCATGAAATGGTTGCTAAGTGTATCATTCAGCATGATCTACCATTTTCTTATGTTGAGTATCAAAGAGTAAGAGAATTTTGGAAGTACTTGAATGCAGATGTGAAGTTTATCAGCCGGAACACAGTGGCAGATGATGTTTACAAGTTCTACGAGAGCGAGTTAGTGAATTTAAAGACAGAATTAGCTAATCTTCCTGGAAGGATTAGTCTAACTTCTTATTTGTTGACTGCAATAACTCATGAGGGATACATGTGTTAACAAAGACATTACATTGATGTAAACTGGAAGTGAAAAAACAAAATCCTTGTATTTTGTGCTTTACCACCTCCTCATACAGGTACAAACATAGCGATGAAGATTCTTGAGAAATTAGAGAAATGGGGAATTAAAAAAAAAGTGTTCTCTCTCACCTTAGACAATGCTAGTAGCAATAATACAATGCAAGAGATTGTGAAGAGTCGACTTATGCTCCGTGATGATTTGTTGTCTCGAGGGCGATTTTCATGTCGATGCATTTCATATTCTTAATCTAATTGTTCAAGAAGGTCTGGGAGTGATTGTTACTTCGTTGCATAAGATTAGGAAGAGTATTAAGTATGTTCAAGGATCAGAACATCGTCAGATCTTATTTGCGAAATGTGTGCAATCTGTTGGAATAAAGACTAAGGCTGGTTTGCTGTTGGATGTGAAAACTAGATGGAACTCAACGTACAAGATGCTGGATAGGGCTCTCAAGTATCGAGCTGCCTTTGCTAATCTCAAGCTTATTGATGTAAAAAACTATAAGTTTTATCCTACAGAAAGTGAATGGAAACGTCTCCAAAATCTGTGTGATTTACTGGAGCCATTTGATGTGGTTACTAATCTGATTTCTGGTTCCACATATCCAACTTCAAACTTGTATTTCATGCAAGTTTGGAAGATCAATAACTGGTTGATATTGAATGAGTTTAGTGAAGATGAAGCTATCAAAGACATGGTAAAGCCAATGAAGGAGAAGTTTGATAAGTACTGGGAAGAAGTTAGTGATCTATTTGCAATGGCTACAGTGTTTGATCCAAGGTTGAAGCTAACACTTGCACAATTCTGTTTTAGTAAACTTGATAAAAGTTCTTGGCAAGGAAGGATTGAGCACTTACGTCTAAAACTAACTACTCTGTTTGAATCATATGAGAACAAGTCTAGTTTTGCAGCACCTTCTACAAAGACCCGTGAAACAAATCAAAACAGAGATGATAAAGAAGGAGAAAGAGGAACTTTCGGCAATTATGATGTAAGTTTTCTTAAATTATTTCTCTCTTAAGATCTTTAGAAGTTTCAGGTTTTGGTTTTCTTATTGTTTTCTTACTTATGCAGGATTTTTTCGCCTTTCGCAAAGAAACTGTTGTTGCTAGTGGAAAGTCTTCTTTGGAAATGTATCTTGAAAATCCTCCATTAGACGTGACGAATTTTGCGAGTTTAGATATTCTAAAGTATTGGAAAGATAACTCTCAGCGCTATGGAGAGTTGGTTTCCATGGCTTGTGACCTTCTAAGTATTCCATTCACAACCGTAGCGTCTGAATCCTCTTTTAGCATCGGATCTCGAGTTTTGAACAAGTATAGATTTTGCCTCCTCCCGAAGAATGTTCAAGCATTAATATGCAGCCGCAATTGGTTGAAAGGTTTTGAAGCATATGAAAATGGTAAGCTTTTAACAGGTTTTGAAGCTTTTGATTTGTGTATTAACTTTTTTTTTGTTTGAATTTTGTAGAGGATGAAAAACACTTTGATGGTGAAGATGGGAAACTACCTTCTTCCGAGTTAATTGTTGATGATGAAGCTTGATTTTCAGTTTGAGTTTGATTTGATTTTCATGTTTCAGTTTAGTACTTTAGTTTGAGTTTGATTTGATTTTCATGTTTCAGTTTAGTACTTCAGTTTGAGTTTGATTTGATTTTCATGTTTCAGTTTAGTACTTCAGTTTGAGTTTGATTTTATTTTCATGATGAAGTTTGGTTTTCAGTTTTAGTTTGAGTTTGGTTTAATCGATCAAACCAAGGGTAAATAAAAGGAGGCCAACAAGAATCCAAAAACATATTCGTGTAGTGTTCGAAGAGCAAAGGTTTAGCCAAAAAAAAAACACACATATGACAGATCAATTTACCTTGGCCATCTTCTGGCTTAAATACATGGTCAAACTTAAAATGCTTCTTGGAAGAATCAAATGAAAGCATGAATTCATAAAATAAAATCAATCCCAAAGTCAAAGAAATAATATTTCAATATTCTTGTGTGAAAGCTTATTATGCAAAGGTCAGGTTTAATTCAATGTAGGTTTGATATAGAGTATTCATCAGCAGCCAACATATATGCATCATAACTCATGAGACGAAAATTTCCATATTGAAACAACAAATACATAGTAAATTCTAGAGATATGTGACTCCAAATGTACTTCTCCATAGTCAGTCATGAATAATGTAAGCCAACACCCACCAACATATATATTAAAACTGGGTTGACCATCAAAATGATTAAGCTAATACCATAAGCAGATAGTTTCAAAGTTGAATTATTCAGACCATTTATTAAAGCATTAAATGGTCTTTCACTTAGTATAACCATCAGAATGAGTAAGCTAATACCATAAGTAGATAGTTTCAAAGTTGAAAAAATCAGACCATAGTAAACCATTGAGTGGTCTTTCACTTATTAGAAAAACAAGCCAAGCAAATAAAATAATGTGTGAAAAGATCACTGGAAATAACGTGGGGTGGAAAATTTCAACTCACCATGGTTTACAAATTCTGTGGGGTTGCTTGTACGTGCAGAAGAAGCAGTATTGTTAGTGAAGCTTATAGAAGACAAATTAGGCAAAAACAGTATCAGATCTAACTCTTCTAAATCTATAATGAGACACAAGCTCGTAAAAGAATTAGCAAGTTTTAAACTTTACCTTGCTCTTGCTGACAGAATCATTAAATTGAAGGACAGACCTTGAAGCTTTCTCACTAAATTGCTTCAGCAAAACAACTCTTTTTCTTCGATTTCTTTGACTAAACAATCAAAATCAACAAATTAGATGTACAATCAACAACAGAGTCGGCGAATCCAAGATAATCAGAGATTGATTAAGAGATTAAGATTAGAAATGAAGAATCAAGAAGAACCTACTGGCACCGATCAGAACAATCAAAAAGAGAAATAAAGAATTGAAGATGCCGGAGAGCCTTCCGCTTACCTGCTAGGGGTTGCGGGGTGGGTATAGACATGTATTTTCTGTCCGCGGTCCTGAACGGGCTCGCCCGCGGTGGTCGGAAGAAACGGCGGACTTCGGCGGGTGGTGTCCAGGCGGTCTCGAACGACCCGTCTGACAGCTCTAATGACACATTTTCGTAAATAAGACAGAAAATGAGAGGTTTGGGTTTTAAAGAGGAGTGACATAGTTTCATTAATAAGAGAGAACACGAGGGATATAGACGTGAGAGATAAATTTGTGAATAGTGACAGGTTTCCTATTTCTCTAATTTTAAATAGTCTTTAGCCCATTTCTACAATTACTTTCAAAATTAGGTCCCAATCAGCATATTGACTTTTTTTTTTTTTTTGTCATTCTTTCATGCTTAGAGATTACAAGTAGCAAAACGCACCATCGTACATACCCAATAAGCCTAGCAGCTGAATTAAAATCAAAGGAACTAAACATTAGACGGGATAGAGACACAAACTGGTGAAAGTTGGCCACCCTCTTCAAAGCCAGATCTGCAGAAATTGCAAACTGCTAGATTCGATGGTCGGCGGGGGTTTCAAATCCGGTGGTAACAGAGGCGGAGCCGCCTATGGATGTCGGAGGTGGTGGAGAGTGGCGGACGTGATGACTGGTACCGATGAACCAGCAAGAAGACGGGCCACAAAGGCTAAAAACGGTGGCTTGAAAGCCCAATGCCTTAGTATAATTCAATGGACTAGAGGCCCATGAAACTCTTAAAATGAACCAGGCCCGTGTAGATAAGAAGATGGGCCAGGCCCATGCAACCTTCTTCCTCTCCATCTCTCGAAAAGCAGTTCGCCCTAACTCTGATACCGAACAGGGAGGTTGAACGAACAATCAGAATTTTTAGCTCTGCGGCTATGTCATCAACGAGCAACAACGCCGACGGAGGGAGAATAAAGCTCTAACCTTTTAAATAATAAAAATAATTGAGACTTCCATATCTCTTAGAAGTTTCAGTTTAGGTAGTTGTATTCCCCTTGGATTGATCTCATTGTTAATAAAAGCTTTAATTTTGGTTGCCTATGTTTGGCATGGAGAGATTTGATGAGCTGCGTTCTTGTTTATTATTTCGAGCTTAGTTCATTTAAATGAGTTTATTTTCTCGTTTTCCTATAAGCAAGAGACCTCTCAAGTTTCAGACCACAAACCTTAGTGTCAAGTTTGAAATTTTCCACATTCAGCTATCAACCTATTTATATCGAACTTAATTGCAATCAGAATCTTTATTTGGGCATGTGTCGTTGCAGTTTAGAGTTCCATGATTCTGTTCTGTCTTAATGTTTCCAGCTCATGACATTTCTTATTCCGTTTCTTTAATTCATGGTTTTGACTACTTGATGAAATGCAGATGGCTAGATGGGATCAGATTTTCTCCCTACCTGTGCAAAATCCCACTTTGCCTGAATTTTCTTCTGCGGATCTTGTTTGGTCCAAAGTTGAAGGTTACCGAGACAATATAGATAGGTTAGCCCTCATCCCGTATGCCAGGGTGGATGATTTCGTAAGAGGTGAATCCTTAAATAAAGATTGTCCTACGAGTTTCCATGTTGAAGCTAGACGACGGAAACCCAAAGGAAAAAAATATAAGCCAAAGGTTGATGGCATCTTGGAGTATATTCTGTAAGTTACACATTCTTTCTGTATTGGTTTCAACACAGTTAGATCATATATATTGGGTCTTCTTTCATATCATCATTACTTTGTTAACGATACTTTATGTTTTGTTATCTGCATACTTTGTGGCCATCTTTTCCTTCTGAAGTGGCAGTAAATTTATATTTTTGTTTGCTTCGTGTATGTTTCTGTGTTCTTTTCAATGGTCTCATTTTCTTCTTTTTTATATTTCACCTTGCTGTTGTATCCACTTGCCTTGTTGCGGCATTACTTGACAACATTCATACTACATTAAGTTGGCTATCCGTTTTGCTTGTCTTCTGCGTGCAGCTTTTTTTTGTAAGTCAATGTGGAACAAAACCGTTGGTTATAAATTATTGTTTTTGTGTTGAGTAGGTATTGGTGTTCCTTTGGACCAGATGACAATAGGAAAGGCGGAGCTGTACGGCCAAGTAGGAGCACATATGTTCCGAAAAAGAACAATGCAGGCCGACCCAATTCCAAGAGAGGTTGCAGGTGTCATTTCATTGTGAAACGCTTAATTGCAGAACCAACGGTGGCTTTAGTAATCTATAATAATGACAAGCATGTAGATGAAAAAGGGTTGCCATGCCACGGTCCACAAGACAAAAAGGCAGCTGGAACAAGAGCCATGTTTGCTCCATATATATCAGAAGATCTGAGATTACGTGTACTATCTTTGCTCTATGTGGGTGTTTCTGTGGAGACCATAATGCAAAGGCATAATGAATCAGTGGAAAAACAAGGTGGTCCAAGTAATCGAGATGATTTGTTAACTCATAGATATGTTCGAAGACTTGAGAGGAGTATTCGACGTTCAACATATGAGCTCGATGAGGATGATGATGTTAGCATCAGCTTGTGGGTTGAAAGTCATCAAAGTCATGTGTTTTTCTTCGAGGGGTTCTCTGACACAGACCCTTTTTCCTTGGGTATCCAAACTGAGTGGCAGTTGCAACAGATGATTCGATTTGGAAACTGTAGACTTTTGGCTTCAGATTCAAGATTTGGGACAAATAAACTGAAGGTCGGTTTCTTACAGTTTCCATCAGTTGCTTTATTTGGTTTTTAAATTATCAAGGTGATTCTCAGGGGCTATGTGTTGCGTGTATTTTCAGTATCCTATTCATAGTCTTGTTGTATTCAACTCTGAGAACAAGGCTATTCCAGTTGCTTGGATAATTGCACCGCGGTTTTCCAGTAGGGATGCATATAGATGGATGAGAGCTCTTTGTAACCGAGTCCATGCCAAGGATCCCTCGTGGAAGGTGGCTGGTTTCATAGTGGATGATCCTTTTGCTGATGTAACAACGATCAGGTTTGTTGATTCAAAGACCACTTTTTCATTTGGCAGAGTTTACCACAGCAAAGTGCTTAGCTTTGAATGCAGTTAACTTAAATACATAACGAAATATCTACAAGTTGAATGAAGCTGACATTGGTAATTTCAGTAGTAGAGAACAATGTAGCACTATTTAGTCAGCTTGACTTGGATTGTATAACCATGGGTCTTGAATCCTTGGTCAGACTGGCTAGGTTCAGAAGCTTGAGATAGTTAGATTTGATGATTTATCAACAGATACTGAACCATATTTTTCTCTTTGTTAATAAGGAATTTGGTGTAAGCATATATCTCAGCCAAGGAACCAAACTCAATATTATATCTTATTCGATGCTATTGCTTGTGATGTTTTCAGGGATGTATTTCAGTGTCCGGTCTTGTTTTCCTTTTGGCGTGTCCGGCACGCATGGCATAAGAACATAATCAAGAGATGTCCAGAAACAGAGACACGTGTCGAGATTTCAAGACATCTTGGGCAGGCTGTAGATAAAATCTGCAGAAGACAAGGAACATCCACATTGTTTGAGGGTTTTATGGAGGATTTTGTTGATAGTCCAGAATTTGTGGAGTACTTCAGAGCTGTTTGGTCTCCCAGAATAGGTTATTCTCTGATTCTCTCTCTTTTTTTCTGCTCTGTTTACACTTTACCTGCTTGGTTATCAATATGTCACAAGGTTCTTGGACCCTAAGTATTAAGTATTTACATGTGATTGGTTCCATAAGTTTTGACACTAATCCTCTCGAGAATAACCTTTTCCCTCCAATCAATAATAGGAGCTTGGACTAGTGCGTTACAATCTCTTCCCTTGGCAAGCCAAGAGACTTGTGCAGCGATGGAGCTTTACCACTATCAGCTGAAGTGCAGGGTCTTGAATGAGAGAGACTCTGAAGCTTATCAACGTGCTGATTGGTTGGTCAATAAGTTAGAGACAAAAGTACATTCTTACTTTTGGCTTGATGAATATTCTGGAAAAGATAATTTTGCCAGATACTGGAAAGAGGAATGGGTGAGTGGGTTGACTTCCTTCCGCAAAGCATTGAGCATACCAGATTCTGACGTTGTAATCTCTGGTATGTCTGCAAAAATAACAAATGAGTGCAATGGCAATGAAGTTCATGTTGTGTGGAATCCAGGTTCACAGTTCGGGGTTTGCAATTGCAGCTGGGCAGAAAAGGGTTACATATGTAAGCACATGATCAAACTTACACAAGTCTGTCTTGGAAACCAAGCTTCTAGACAATCTGCTAGCCTTCGGCAGTATTATCAGACCTTGATTGATCTGCTTCACTGTCCACCTCGCGATTCCTTATTTCGTGATTATGCAGTTTCTTTAGCTGTCTCTGTAGAAAAGAAAATAAGTGCATTCAGCGGTTCTGTGCAGAGAGAAATTTCTTACGATGAACCAGCTAATGGAAAATCTCTTGCTGAACCGGGAAAAGTTGCTATTGATTTTGATGGAGAGTTGAATATAATGCCAATGAGTTGGGATAAACATGGGGTCTGCTTAGAAATTTCAGAAGGCATTATATCCGGTTCTGAAATGGAAATCGATCCTTCATCATGTTCAACCAAAGCTGCTGCAAAGGAGGTTACCTCTACCGTGGAGAATGAGACAGACAGATCGAATGAGAATTGTGAAAGAGGTGTGAAAAGGTTGAAAATTTGGGCACCCGAGCAAGGGAGTGTATGAAGAACATAGCCAGATTTTCCAAGATTTGTCTCAGCATTCACAAACTATACTGTCTTTTTCTATAAAAAAATTCTTTCTAAGTTTTTAAAATTTTGTTTTAATAGTTAATGTTCTTGACAATATAATTATTTGTAACAAAGTCCTCTTAGCGAAATTATCTCTAATGAGATAAACTCAAAATGAAATGAGTGGAATCATCAAATTTTAGAAACCAAACCAGAAACGGTTTAGTTGAAAAGGGATAAAATCCTAAAAAATATATTCAAGGTGATATACACTTCTACTTTAAATTTTCTAAATTTTTGACTCTCACTTAAAACCTCCAAAGATAAAACTTTTAATAGTTTAGATTCTAATTCGCACCGACACTTCATATGACGGAACAATTAACTCTATTGATGGAAAAATTAACTCTGTTGTCAAAGCTGTCAAATCCGTTGAATTTTTAACCACATGCAAATTTCAAATGAATTCTGGTTATTTGAGGATGTAATTCTAGGTATTTGGGAAAGTCAATTCTGGTTTATTTGAGGTATTGACACGTCTCTAATAAACAAAGTTAATTGTTCTATCAACGGAGTTAAGTATACCATCAACAAAGTTAATTATTTTGTTATTTAAGTGTCGGTGTGAACCGGAATGTCAATTGACTGTGAAAAGATGAAAGTGTTATTTGTTGTGGTCCTTAACATATGTCTAAGCACAAGCCTCACATAGCAGACAATTTAAGAAAATAAATAAACCATGTAAAAAAAAACTAACAATGTCAACGAAGACTACACTTTCTAAACTATTTTTGAAACAAGAATGGAAAGTGCAAAATTTAAAAGTAATAGGGGTAATTAAAAAAAAGTAATAGGGTAAAGACAAAACATAATATTATTTAACGAATCAAGTAATGTATATTTTTTATAACAAAATGATCAATTACTTGTTTTCTGAGTTAGTATAGCCAATACAAGTCTATGTTTCTTATTACAAATCAGGTATTTTTATTAGTATTACTAATGTTTTTACAAAAATGATACCAACACTACAAAAAATGGCATTTTATATCACTTAATTAAATGATATTATTTTAAATTATTTATTTATAAATAAAGCAAATATATATGACTTAGCATCAATTATACTAACTGATGTTATTATTTACTAGTTTTACATCAATTAAATTAATATTAGTTTGAATCACTCATCAAAAAATGATATAAAATATAAATTTACTTATAAATGTTTGGTAGCATCATTTTGAAAATGATGCAAAATTGAAAACATGACAAAATTTTAAATGTCCACATCAAATTATGAGGGAAGAAGCTCTTGACACTTGCAGTTATAAATATTGCATGTTCCCTACCAATTATTCATTAAAGTCTTAAGACTACCAATGCTCATTTGGTTTATTGGACCCAAGTTTTACAATAAATCGGTATGAAAACTGACATAAATATTTTAAATAAAATAAAACATGCTAAAATAAAATTATTATAAATGATACAATTATTACATTGACACTAGTATTAGTATCAATTATTTATAACTGATGGAAATATTGACATCAATTCTTATAACTGTTGCAAATACAAACATCACTTATACAATGTGATATAAAAGATAACATCATTTTTGTAATTGACACAAATTCACATCTGCTACAACAACCAATGCAAATATTATATTACAATTGCATCAGTTGTTAACAAAACGATGTAAATTATTTGCATCACCAAAATAAGAATCATTTATTTAAGTGCAAAAGTCTTTTATATAATTTATAACTAATAAAAATATTAAAAATAAATGATATAAAACAACTTTTGTTTGTAGTGCAATTTTACTGTTTTGAAAAATACTAAACTCTAATCTGAATATATATAAACGATGAATTAATTAGTAATGAGTATATTAGTATAATAGTAACATAGGATATGGAAGAGTCATGAGATTCAATACTAAGGTAGCAGCAAAAATTGACTGCTTTTTCTTTTGGTATGAAAGTAAAATTATATTCACCAAAAACCTTTGTTACATATAATGCATCCGTAGTTTAATATTTTTCTGAAATGAAAACAGATTATGAAAATCAAAGCGTGAAATAATGAAGAAGAAACGTGGTCGGCCTTAATTTCTTGTCGCAAACCGGAACTGAAGGCCTTCATTAGGCTGAGTGGAATGAAAATCATGAATCAAGGATAAGAGATTGTGAATAATGCGATCTATACTCTTGTTTAATTGACTTGGAGGTACCGGAATTTCGCCATGTCTTCTGTTTAGTTTTCTCCATATGTATAGAGACTTGAAAAACATATCTCATCACAGAACGTGGTATGCAGCTAAGACTTGAATCAGAAAAAACTGGTTGCCTTTAAGTAAGCTAACAGAGTGTTCACAAATCCTCCTAATTTGAATATTTCATATTTGCATATTTGGTTGCATGTGTTTTTACATTCTTCTTGCAAATAACATGTGTATATGTTTTAGTTCACAAATAAATACATCAATAGGACAAATTAAATGGTCATTTTCTAATTCCAATTCAGTTAGTTTTATTAGTATTTTTTAAAATAACAATATAAATTTTAGTGTCTTCTAGAAACTAAACTCAAATATATATCCAAAGTTTTTTTAAGCAGTAACATATCTTTTTCTATTTTAAATTGTTACTTTTAAAATAACGCAAATATGACATTTTTTTCATAGTGAAGTTGACTGATATATTATTGGATGATTGTTAAAAATGGACCATTTCAAAAATTTATTTCTAAACAGAGTCCTCTGTGAAGGATTTTTGAAGCAATAAGGGTCTCCATTTGAAAATAAATTTTCAAATAGGTCCATTTTTTGTATTTAATAATATTTGTTTTCACAAAAGATATACACATTTTTTTTGATAAATACTGATGATCTGAACAACAATAAACTAGTCGCACAAGTATTCTTCATGCAAGAACCTTGCACAACAAGTCTACTATATATTTACCAATCTTAGAGGTGAATCAGCCCGACATAGAAGGCTGATTGATCACCAAATATTCAGTTAGAATGAACTTGACTTCCCAAAAACCAAGTTGAATTACGCTGGGGCACATATATTTTTTGGGGGGCTAAACTGAAGAGATCAAATTGTAAGATTATTTTTCTTGTTTCAAAAGTTCCTCTCTCCCTCTCTCCCTCTCTCCCTCTCTCTCTCTATATATATATACAAAAAAAAACTAACACAACAAATATTTTGAGGGATGCTAATCTTAATGATTTATTTTTGGAGAAAATGTCAAAAAAGTGCGAACTTACATTTTTGGGACGTTTAAACTCTGAATTTACGAAATACCATTTAAATGCTCGAGTTTTTTCGTTGACTCATAATTAATAGCAAACTTTCATTGACTGGAGCATTTTAGACACGTCGTTAAATTGACGTTTACGGCGTTAAATCTTCTGTTAGCAACTTCCGTTTAACGTTTACGGCGTTAAAAATCATCAACTTTCAAACTGTAGACGTTTAAATCATCAACTTTTTTAAAAATATTGTTTAAATACCTAAGTTTTCACTGACTTCATAATTAAATGCTTAACTTATGTTGACTATGCAATTTGAGGCATGCCTTTAAATCAAGTAACATAACACGTTTACACGGTTAAATTGTCAGTTAGCAGCTTTCGTTTAATCAAAACGACCAATGTTCTGACAACTATTTATCCTTCATCTTCTCTTTATACTTTTGGTAGCTTTATCGAGATCTAACCATCATCAAAGAGGAAAACATCTTCTCAAATTAAAATCCGCATTTGGAGGAACATAATCTAACAAAGTCTTTGCCACTTGGAATCTCTAGAAAATTCTGATGGAATTCCCATAAACCCCTCAAGAGATTGTGTTTCTTAAGCATTGGTGATAATTGATGCGATCCATATCCATTCTTATTAAAAAAATATTATTTAATTATATTAACATTATTTTATCGGTTATCGGTTTAAGCGTTAAGTTTTGGCGATAACCGATTCTTTTTTAAATATTCATCAGGAAAGCAAATAATGGATAAAAGAATGTTAAAGCTTTAAGAAATGGTGAGTATAAAAAATCAAATCGGTTATCACCAACACTTGAGAAACTCAATCTCTTGAGGGTTTTAGAAAATTCCATGAGAATTTTCTGGAGATTCCAGGTGGCAAAGACTTTGTTGGATTACGTTTCTCCAAAGATGAATTTTAATTTGAGAAGATTTTTAACTTCTTCAGTATAGTTGGATCTTGATGAAACGACTGAAAGAAAGAGAAGACGAAGGATAAATAGTTTCTGGAACATTGGTCGTTTTGATTATACCGTAGCTGCTAAAGAACAATTTAATCTCGTAAACGTGCTCTGTCACTTGATTTAAAGTCACGCCTCAAATGACATAGTCAGCATAATTATGAAGTCAACGAAAACTTAGGCAGTTAAACAATTTTTTTTAAAAAGCTGATGATTTAAACATTCACAATTTGAAAGTTGATGGTTTTTAATAAAACTTGAAACGACATTGTTTGATTAAACGGAAGTTTCTAATAGAAATTTTAACTCCGTAAACGTCAATTTAACAACGTGCCTCAAATGACCCAGTCAATGAAAGTTTGTTATTTAATTATGAGTCAACGTAAAACATGAGAATTTAAATGGAATTTTATAAGTTTAGGTTTTAGATATCCCAAAAATGTAAGTTTGTGTTTTTTTAACATTTTTCCATTTATTTTATAGTATTCGATAAACAAGTAGTTGTGTGTTTTCTAAAAATTTAGACATTTATAATCTAATTTACAAATTAAAATGTATATCATAATAAAAATAAATTAAAATCATACCAGTTATCAAATTTATCTTAACAAATCTTCCATAATATATAATTGATTTTCCATGAGAGATATATTATTTTTTAAGAGTTTAATTAGTCATTTAACCCTAATTTTTGTCAAACAATTTATTTCACCTACATTTTATCTAGGAGTGTCAATTGGGATTTAAAACCCGCGGGTTACACCCAATCTGCACTCCTATGGGAGTGGTTAAGGTTCATGTTTTGGAAACCCCAAAATAGTGGCTTTTGCGGATTTGTCCATCATTGTATTTGGTATTTGCTGGTTGGATCCACGGGTGTTGCGGGCTAACCAACATATTCCAAGGTCCGTTTCGAGTTAAACTTAATCGTTCTAGACGTTTTCATAATTCATGTCTATGTTGAGGATTTGGATGGCCATAAAGACAAGATAAATAGAAATCCATACCATTAAAATTAACAAAGACATCAATCATTCATACATCTTGAGAAAACTTATTTATAGTTACATCTTTCTTCCAAAGCAAAACTAGACCTCCAACTCTATCCAATGGAGGCACCATACATACATAATCATATCCTAGATACACACACAGATCTCTAATAGCATCACACTTGTTTATAGTTTCTACTAAAAATAAGATTTTTGGAGAAACTTTGCCACACACTTCCTTCAGCATAGGTTGAGTCAGCGGCGCACAGAGACCCTGACAGTTCTAGGAGATGATATTCATGGGACCGGTGGAGGTATCGGGCCCCCTACGCCTCCGTCTATATCACTTGCCATGTTACAAGAGCCTTCTGACTCCACCGAGTGCTCTGTTTTAACCTGAATCAGGTCCTTCCGATTATTCTCCTCTTGTGCAACATCCATGAATAGGCTCTCTGCTTCAACTCTTCTTTTCTTCACTTGACCATTTGAAAAAACATTTCACGTGTAGACATCATAGGGGTCTTCATAAGTAGAGTCTTTGTAGTCCTCCTTGTATCGCTTGATCATGTTCAAACATTCCTCCTCAGTTTGTTGCATGAGATAGTCTATGCCTTTCGACATTTCAGATAACACTATACTCTGAGGTACGTTATAACCTGGACCAACACCGGGAATGGTAACAACACCTCCTTTGTATTGTATCTGGTTTTCTGATTCCACACGTTTGTAATCCTTCTCTTCCCGTTGATAGTTGTCCTCAACTCTTGGTCGCTTGAGACTTCCCTTAGTTGCCACAAAGGTTGAGTACTTGTGTACTATCTCTATGAACTCATCATTAGTGAATTTCCCTTTAGCCAACTTGTCTGCAGATAAGTCCATATCTCGGCAGAGAGATATTTGTATATGAGCCGAGAGAAAGACTTCTGGCTATCCACATTTGGTACAAAGGATGGTCCAGGAACCATCATTGGATCAATATCAGACCTTCTCTTTGTGTCAACTATAGGCTCTGTCTTGGTTGGAATCAAAAGACTGGGATCCTCTTTCCACTTCTCTTCACCATCGTTGTCATTGGACATCAGAACCATGCCAAACCGTGAGCAGATCAAACCATCTGGTTCAAGCTCCACAACAGACCAACATGAGGAATTCTTGCTCCATCAACGTTCTGATCAACCCGAGGCCTAGGATTGATTTTATATCATCAAATCAGTCCTAAGAAGACAAATGATTCAGGAGGAATCATTAAACCTCGAGGAAAGCGACCTGAAGACGAAGCATGCCTACACGGAGACGAGAATCAAAGTGAAGCGTGTTCATGATCAAGTTCCACTCGAGCACATGAGCTACTGATATATCATGGTTTTTATGGTTTTTGGCCATGTATAAGTATTTTTAGAGTCTTTTTGGTATTCTTTGAGTCTTATTAGGTACAAGTACGAGCTGGACCTTGTTGATACATTTTGGAGCTTTTGGAGCCTTGTAGCTGAGCAAATCAACTTGGAGACGAATCAAGGTGTTGATGTTGATCGACACACCCCATTGGTGTCGATTGAAACAGGTCATGACTATCAAGCCCTTTGAGTTTTATCAAGTTTGAAGAATTGCAAAGTTGCCCCAAGAGTTTTAATTATTTGTAATACAAGTCTAGGTTTTCGTATTTTTAGGTCTATCTAGGTTTTTAGAAGTCAATCGAGACTAAATTTTGTTTTATCAAGTTCTTTGGAGAGATTTTGGAGCTAGAGAGCTTTTGGAGAGAAGAATCAGAACTCACCTTGTAGAGAGAAGATTCTGAACTCTTTTTATACTTTTGATTTCTCTATTGATTGTCTGAGTAATCCACTTGCTAGATTTAGGGTTTTCAAAGGGTTTATGATGAATTGTTGAATTGGGCATAACATATTAGGATAATCATAATTGTTCTTCATCTAGATTTGAATCTATACTAGATCTGGGTTGATCACCTAGAATCTAAAACCTTAGGATAATTAATATACATGAGAGTGTTATTGATATCTTGAACTAATCTTAGATGAGCAAAATAGTCTACTCGCAAAGAGATTTGGTTTAGAGATTTTGTGAACATATCATTCCTGACATTAATGCATCGTTTGTCATTAGGGTTTACAAAGAGATTTGGAATTCTGTTATTTAAGTATAGTTAACATTGCAGCGAGAGTTGAATGATCATATCATTGTGTTATGAGTTTAAGAATCGGTCATATATGCATCCTACATCGAACTCGCATAGTTCACAATTCTGAGTTACCCGAATTGAATTCCCTAGGTCTAGCGCTTTCTCCTATTGAACTTAAACCCCATCTACTTTAGTTTATTTACTATTGCATCATTTTACTTTTAATACTGTTTTGTTGTTTAGCTTTAATCGAAACTGAAATAATCTATTGTGTGAAGCCCAAAGTTCTTGTGGATTCGATCCCTAAGTACTACAGTGATCTCTTATTTTGAGAGAGTAGCTCTAAGGGTAAATTTTAGCATATCAAATTTTGGCGCTGTTGCCGGAGACTCTAATTCACCATTAGATTTCAGTTAGAATTTAGTCTAAACTTTTCTTTTGTTTTGTTATTTGCGCTTTTTTTTTTTTCTCTTGTGTGTTTCAGGTGCATGCATAAGTACGACACTAGGAGCAAAAAGGATCAACCACTACTTGCAACTCAAGAGATCGAAAAGCATAGAGGACATCAGTGATGGTTAACCCTATTGTGCTAGTGAGGAATGATGTTGGGAGCTATCATGATTTAGAGGGAAATCTGTGCAACTAGCAGGGTCAGAAGCTTGATGCTAAGGGAAACCCTATAGACGAGATCGTCGACCGACATGCTGCTGGTGGTGTCGATCGACATGCTCAAGATAATGCTGGTCTGCATGATAACAATGGGAATGAAGATGAGGAGAGAACACTTGCTCAGTACAATAGGCCTAATCAGTTATACATTAATAGGTCTACCATCCGACCTCCTCCATTTTAGAGATATGACTTCTAGTTGAAACCCCAGTACTTTACTCTTGTGGGCAACATCCTTTCCATGCTCTCTCCTATGAACATCCAATGGACCACATTGAGAAGTTTGAAGATTTGGCTTCTAGCATTAAAGCCAATGGAGTGTTAGAGGACTACCTGTTCTGCAAGCTCTTCCCATACTCACTCACTGGGGAAGCAGCTCAATGGTTGAAGCAATTGAAGCCATGATCTTTGACAACTTGGAAGGATACTAAGACTGCTTTTCTAGATAAATTCTATGATGATGCTAAGTCAAAAGATTTGAGGAACATGATCGCTCAGTTTACTCAAGGGCCTACTGAGACTTTTAAGGCTGCATGGTTCAAGGCATATCAGAGAGATTGTCTGCATCATGGTTTTAATGAAGTTCAGTTTTTGAGAACTTTCTTGAGTGGGATTGATTAGAGATATCAGATTGCTTTGGATGCTGCTAGCAGTGGAAATTTCAACACCAGGAAACCAAGGCTGCGAGTGAGTTGATTGAGAACATGGCGTCTAGTAACAATACCAAGAATGCAGACTTTAAGAGGAAGAAACAAGCAGCTGGTTTGAATAATTGTCAAATTGCTGAAGTGAAAGCTAAGCTAGATATCGTACACAACCTTCTGGTGAACTAGAAATAAGTTAAATTTGCTCAAGAGGTTGATACTTTCGAAACAGAAAAAGACTGCATTTAAGAAGATGTGAACTATATGAATGGTTCTGGATACAGTGGTCAGCGGTTTGGTAACTCTCAAGGAAATTTCAGGAACTACAGTGGGAATGCTCAGCGGAACAACTATGGAGGTAATCAGAATACTTCTAGGTTTGCTCCAAAGACTGATACTCATAATACTCAGTGGAACAAAAAAAACTTTACGAGGAACTATGAGAGTTCTTATTATCAGACATTATATCATCGTATTTTCACCTATATTTCATATGTTTTTATTAGGGATTCCATGAAGAAACAAGTGATTATGGAAGCTTCAAGGCCACTTTCCACAATTTCCACTTCTTGGAGACATTTGGAGATTTTGGAGCAAAAAGAACATAAAGAAGATCAAAACTCGTTTGTAGACAATTTCAGAGCATAAGAAGTTTGGAAACATTTGAAGACCTTCCCATGGACCTAAGTCAGAGTTCTTGGTGTTTATGGAAAGTCCAAGATTCATCTGGACTAAGAATCAAAGCAATCCATTCAGCTGTTTGGAAAATGCATCCCGAAGAGTGAAGACATGTTGACTGAAGCCAATAGCTCCATCACCTCGGTCACAAGGCCTCGTGACCGACGTCCAGCTTCTTGTGCACCTCGGTCCCACACACCCGTGACCGAGGTCTGGCTCCTCGTCCCTGCATGTATCAAAACGATGTAGTTTTGATATCTTTTGACCTAATTCCGAAACTAAGCCTATAAATTCCACTTGTTGGGAAAACCCTAAGGGGAGAGCCTCTC
This sequence comes from Cardamine occulta, assembly GCA_028015245.1. Taxonomy (NCBI): domain Eukaryota; kingdom Viridiplantae; phylum Streptophyta; class Magnoliopsida; order Brassicales; family Brassicaceae; genus Cardamine; species Cardamine occulta. The sequence goes on from CM051362.1 coordinate 11,864,505, forward strand.
TAGAAGATAAACAAGGAGACCCACGACCTCATCACACATCAGCCACCGCCGCCTTCTCCTTCATTGCCCAAGCCCTAGAAGTCCCTCCTTTGAAGTTTCATCCTTGTTCTTCATTGTTTCTCCTCTCTTGTACTCTTATTTGCTTATTCTGAAGACAAGTTATCTTCTGTGACATCTAGAGAAGTTTCCTTTGAACCCCCTTTGATATATTGATTCTTTTTATGATTTTTTCTTTGATGTCTATTGCGTTTCTTTGCATCATGAGAGATTAGTTCTCTTGTTGGGTTTAATGGGGTGATATCAAGGGGATTACACAGTTGCATTCACTTAGGTTGTTAGATCTAATTTTCATCTATTTTTTGAGTTCTCTTGTGATATCTTTTACGTAATGCATGTTGCTTCAATGGATCACCAAGCACTGAACTGAGAGTATAGTAGCACTACCCGCGTAAACCTAGTTCCCAAAACTAGTGTTACCAAAGCCTCATGTTATAACCTGCGTAAGTTGAGTTATATGACTTTTTGAACTTATCAAACTTGTTTATCTTGCTGGTCTAAGCGTGTTGTTACCAGCGGAAGCGGAGTTGTAAGATTTTGTGAACTTATCGAACTTGTTTATCCTGCTGGTCTAATCGTGTTGTTATTACCTGCGGAAGCTGAGTAACCGAGCGTGGTGACTTTAGACGGTCACATCATGAACTATGACTTGATTGTTTAGCTGTGTTCGTAGTTGAGAACCATTGATGAAAACATCTTGCATATAGATCTATCAATTGATTTGTTTAGAACCATGGAAAATTTAGATAATCCTTAGACGCCCAACGTCTTTAATCATTAGTTTAAAATGAATTCATTCATTTGCTGCATTCATTCAATCAAAAACACTAAACAAAACCCCTTTCATTATTTCGTCTTAGTTTAATTTCTTTGCTTGAATTCAATCAGCGTACTTGTTACTCTCTGTGAGATCGATACCTTAAGTACTACTACTCATTTTGCTGTGCACTTGCAGTTACATTCATTGTATTGTTCTAAAGGAAAACCTGACACACATCAAGTTTTTGGTGCCGTTGCCGGGGGAATCTACAAGCTACATTTGAATTCGATAAGATATCTCGTCTAAGATACTTTGAATTTTTCATTTGAATTTTTCAATTGTACTTTGCTTTATTCTCTCTTTTGTGTCTTGATAACCTCTATTTTCCTTTTAGTTTATGTTTTTGGATTTTGCAGGGCATGACAAGGAGCCAAAACTCCGAACCAGTCACTCCAATTAAAGACATAGACCGACTAGAATGTGAACGTAGAATACTTTGGAGACAACAACAACGACAAGGTATCCATGACATTGATCAACAAGCTGCTGCCGATGAAGCTGATGGGCAACATATGCATGATGAGGATGACAATCCCATCTATGAACCTGTTAAAGCACGAGCCGACCCTCTGGACGTCCACAACCAGGCTGAGCCATTAGGCGTGGGAGACAATCTCAATGCTCCTCACCAGCCTCCTAATGTTGTCAGTGCACCACAACAAGCTAATTTCCGTGCTAGAAAAGCTGCTTATGTGCACCCTCTGAGGCGTGCAAACCAGAACCATACAATAGCCGACTTTGACATACCAAACCAGTATCCTCAAAACAGAGCTGCTATATGAGTTCCGAATCCACCAAAGTGTGATTATGAGATTAAACCTCAAATCATTGGTTTGGTGAAGCAAACCAGTTCCGTGATCTCACCACGGAACATCTTATAGATCACTTCGATCTCTTTGAAGAAATCTGTAGTACAACGAGAAAAAACAGAGTACCTGAAGACTATTTGAAGTGTAAGCTTTTTCCTTTTTCTATAGCCGACAAGGCTCACAGATGATTAAAGTCATTACTTCTTATGGATCGATCACTACTTGTTAAGGATGCAAGTCGACCTTTCTCAATCATTTCTACACGAAGTCGAGATCCAACTCTCTTAGGAACAAACTTTAAGGCTTTCATCAAGGACATGCCGAGTCATTCTATGAAGCATTGGAATGCTTTAAGGACTACGAACGAGATTTTCCTCACCATGGCTTCAGTGGATGTAATATTCTAAGTACTTTCTATAGAGGATTACATCCGAAGTTTCAGCTGTCACTCGACACGGCCAGCTATTAAGATTTCACTACTAAGAATATCCTAGAAGGAAGAGCTCTCATCGAGAACCTTGCTGCAAGTAGTAGCATCAGTTGCATTGATTTCGATAGAACCATACGTTCTAGTGATTCTGATGCTAAGCAGATCACCGATATCAAAAACATGATGAGCCAACTTCTAAGGAACCAGAACAGTGTTATTAATGCTTGGGAGACGATTGGTAATGGAAATAATGATGGTTTCCAAGAGTTTGATGTTCATTCGATCAAGAAGAAGATGTTAACTATGTTGGTGCTCAAGGATTCAACCAGAACCGCGGGTACAACAAAAACTTCAAAAACAACTTCCAGAACAGTTTTAACCTATCTTATAGGAATCCGAATGTTGAGAACTCTCAAGACCAGCACTATCCGCAGCAGCAAAAGAAACCATTACAGAATTGGTTTCAAAACAACAACAACTTTGGTGGCAACAACAACTTTCAGACTACGATGCCTTTCAAGAACAACAACAAGGTGCCTTTTCCATCTGCACAAGCTTAAGCTCTAATACCCCAAGGTGATAGACTTGAGACTACGATGCGTGAGCTGCTTGTTTCTCCCGAGCAGCCCTAGATCTCGAAGATCAAGATCATTGTTCCTCCTGAACTTAGCAAGAAAAGCAAGGATCAAATCCAAGAAATGATAAGGCATACCAAGAAAGTCCTTCTCCAAGCAAAAGTGTTTGAAACAGCCTCGAGAGGACAACTTGTGATAGAAGCTGGAGCTGACTATCAAGACTTAAAGGAAGCTGAGGAGATACCCATCTCTGAAGTTACACCTTCACAAGCCTAGCTGGCTAACCAAGTCTAGCTAAAGACTTTAAACAAGCGTGATTAGTGGGAGGGAACCCACTTGTGAGTTTTTCTTTGACCTTTTTAGTTTAGATTTCATTTTTATTTTGATCTTTGCATATTTTGTTCCAGATTTTTCATAAACAAGAAAAGAAAATAGAAAAGAAGAAAACAGAAAATAGAAAAGAAGGAAGAAGAATGGCCTAGGTCATGATGGGAGTGACCGAAGTCACACGAAGAGCAAACCTCGGTCATAAACACCCGTGACCGAGGTGGTGTGAAGGCTAGACTCCGGTCAAGAGGGCTTGTGACCGAGGTTTGATGGATTTTTGAAATTTTTTGTGATGGTTGCATCTTTGATCTTATGGAGCTCTCTCATGCTAACTACACATCCCTGAGGGCCATGCACCATCCCCCAAGAGTTTCCATTTCATTATGAACAAGTCAAGGCGACATCCATCAATTCTAAGCCGTGACCGAGTCACTCATGTTTTGTGAAGAATATTCCGATTCACTCGATCAAATTATCAAAGATTGGATACTCAATATCATATGAGTATTTCAAAATTAATGATCGAGGCACTTTTTGGAAAGGGGAATCAAGATTGGAAGATTATACCCATTTAATTTCCAAGACCGATTGACGACCATGGGATTCACAAAGGAGTGTGAATATTTAAATCCACTCGATCAAAAGTGGTACCACTTGAAATTCATTGATAAGATGGATATTAAGAAGTTTTGATCGAGGAGATTTCAGAAAAAGAAGCTCAGATATGAAGTTGGCCAACTTTTCACATCACGATCTTAGCCGACACTTTCCACGGCTACGAAAATTACAGATGTAAGAGAAATCCTAAGAAATACTTGATCAAATGAGCTATAATAGGGTACTCAATGAGAATTAAGTGATGATCAAGGAAAATCTTGAAAATAGAAGTTTGAATCGAAAAAATCTCTTTATTCTTTATCGAGACTGTTCCGCGACAACACCACCGCCGATCCGTGACAGCGAGATTTGCGAAATTTAGATAATATTGCAGATGGTTCGATCAAAGTCTCCAATACTAAGTCTAATGATATGAGGACATTTAGGAGGTAATGATTGAGAGAAAAATGGGCATGATTGGACTAGATATCGAGATTCTTGATGGAGCCTTACACGGAACCGTTCTTGAGTTGAGACGTCAAAAAGAGTCCACGGAACCGACTAATCTCTAAACCACCAAGTAAGTATTTATCCTAACCTCTATTACCATGATGGAGTACCACATTACTGCACCAGGTTGAGAGAAATAAGCACCAAGGCAAAACAAGGCCAAATGAAGAAGTTTGACGAAGAGGAGCCAAACCCCGGTCACTAGGCCTCGTGACCGAGGTGCTATGAATTGCTAGCCTCGCTCATGAGAGGCTCTGATCGAAGTTTTCCCCTGTGGTTCCCGCATGGTCAAATATTCTGAAACCGAGCTGTGTTGAAAGTTTCCTGTCCATTGGTGTAATTTGTGATCGATGGAAATCTCCGTTGAATGCACTTCACACATACTAAACCGGATCAATCCCGGGAATCCGCTGTAAGTTTTTCTTGAAACCCATATCCTGTGGCCCCATAGGTAAGTTTTCCTTCCTTTTCAGAAGCCTAATATTTTTAGGTTATAATTGTTTTATATTGAAAAGTGGATTTTAAAGATTCAAAGAACCTTTATCATCTCTCCAACTCTATTGGGAGATAGAACACTTTGAATCCACATTTTTCAAAATTAGGGTTTTTGTTAATTGATTGAAATCCCAAACTCCCAATCAACTAGAGATCATAAATCTCTTAATTCATTCATCACACTACCAAGGTATGTTCTCTAATTTCTAATTTTCTCTTTCAGCTTTAAAAGAGGTATCTCTAATTCTCTTGATTCATTGAATTTTGTTACTAGGAAATGATAGAGAACTTGTAGAATTACTTCTAAGTTATCTACCAACCGATTTTTGTGTCTAATTGTTGATGAAATTTGATTTTTGATTTGCTAACATTTTGTGACCTAAGGGAAAACGAAATTGATGATGCAATTGTTTAGAAATTGATATCTTAGGCAATAATCACATTAGATAAGAGAATTTAGAATGATTTTTCATGTAGCATTGCTTTGAACTTGATTTTGAATGCAAATTTTGTGAAGGTCACCATTGAATCCGAAAATTGAGACTTGCTTTTTGATTTCTTGATTTCAAACATTCAACATGCTTTAACTTGTCTTTTTCAATCCCATGGTTACATCTCTTTTGTAATGGATTGAAATTTGTTTCTCATTGAGCGAAGTTGCTAATTTGTACTAATTTCTTTGTTCTAGGTACCACATAATGGACATTAGAACCACACGAAGAAAGCCTCGGACCATACTAAATTCCGAGATGAGGACCAAGATGGTGCATGACGAAGTAACACATGGGAACAAAGGCAAGCAAGTTCTAGATGAAGGTGATAGCTCAAGGAAACAAGGTGAAGAATGTCAAGATAATATTGATGACGGAAGCACACTCATCTCATGTGTCCCACACAACCTCCGAGGTAGAGTAGCTCGCCGCCTACACCAACAAATAAAGAAGAAGGAGCTGCCTATGATGTTTGTTGGAATAAAGATGGATGAGAATATTGATTATCTCACGCCACTCAAAGGGTTAAAGCTTACACCCACCTTGAGAGTTGACTACACATTCTTGCAAGCCATTTAGCAAGTGATGTTGAATGCTCTAGGACTCATCACTTTCCTAGGATCTACTCACCAAGAGATCTATGAAGAAGACGCAAGACAATTCCTTGCTACTGCCACACTAGCCTTTCTGCGCACACATGCTCTATTGGCGCGAAATGGAAAGCTCTTCTTCACAGTCAGTGGTGAGCATCACAACATCTCCATTCTTGATCTTGGGAAGGCACTTGGATTTGAATATCAAGATGCCATTGAGTTTGGAAAAGTCGATACCAATGCTGTTTGGTCAAGCTTTGGACGTGAAAGCTTTGATAGTGGGAAGACCAAAGCATCCTCACTATCGCACCCGGCGATCCGATGTGTACACAAGCTCCTCGCCAACACCACCTTTTCCCGCACAGCCCAAAACAATGTGATTAGTGATGAGCTCCATGTCTTGAGCATACCATTTTTGATTTTCCAAAAAAAATCAACTATGCCGCCCTACTCGCCAAGAGACTTGTGAAGATCAAGCATAATGCAATCACAAATAGAGACAAGCAAGCTAGCATTAGCTTTGGAGGAGTCATCACCACCATCCTTGAGACCGTTGGAGTCAATCTCACGGACCGCCCCCACACAAGGAAGGATAACCACTTGGACCTTGAGAAGCTTGGGAAAATGAGGATTCTTGAAGGAGCACGGATCGACTCCGACCAGCTTGGATATAGGTACCACACCCCTCCTTACATGATTTGCACAATTCTACTTCCTAGCCCGACTGTTCCACACTTATGTGACCAAGTCACCAGTTGGTATCCACTGCCGAATGAGTACCACTCATCCCGTTTAGAGGACCGATTACCACTCACCCTTGGTAAGTTTACCAAGAAGAAGGCGATAGCCTTCTTTGCTTCTCACCGTATCACACACATCCCTTCAGGGCATGACACAACCACCTCATCTCTAGAGGAAGAGATAGCACTTCAGATCACAGTAGAGCCGAAGCTAGCCGAGTACCTTGCAGTCACCGCACTAATTAAGAGGATGACCTGAGATCTCAGACACCATGATCAGTCCACCACCGAGCACCAGAACCTCCTGAGAAGTTGAAGGTTCACTTGTTATAGCTTTACCTTTTATGCACTTTTGTTTATTTTCCCGTCTTTTCTGGATTTGTTCACACTAGGGACAGTGCGGTTCAAGTATGGGGGGGGGGGGCGTTTATCCATTTACTTACGCATTTTTATTTCTCTTGAGTCATTCTGATGTCTTTTTATTCGATTTTCCATTTTATTGAGTCAAGTTTGTAGGAAACTATGACCCTATCATATGATGAATTCGACTTTATATATGCTCTGATTCATTCCCTAAGGACAAGTTTTGCAGGATTCACTAATAAACGGACAACACCTAGAAGCTCACCACATGACCTCTCTCCTTGAAGTTTCATCCTATGGAGAATGCGGTTGGATCGGACGTCAACTCCATTTTTATATGGACCTTAATCCTGACCTTAAATATTTCTCATCAGAGGTACTAGATCGGGGAAACGAGCAGCACATTCAGGACTTCTTATCCCTTATTATCACTCTCTGCTGATCCTGAATGGCCACTCATTTTTAGTGGTTTCCACCCTTACACCATAATCTCTTTTCACACTTCATACCGATCTCTTTTTCCTTCTCGTTAGCAGATATGCGCAGAAACGCGAGAGAGAAATTTTTGACACAGCTTTCTAATCACTGAAGATGGAGGCTTTGGATAATCAAAAGAAGAGACGAGTACGATTTGGTCCAGCAACAGTCTTGCCTCGGAATTCAATATAAAAAGGTACTTACCCTGCGCCTACGACATTTGCAAATTTACGGACCGTTTCCCTTTTCACCGGAAAAAGAAAAAGCAAATAAAACAAAAAAGAAAAAAAATAATAAAATAATAAAATAATAAATAAATAAATAAATAAATAATAATAAAAAAAAATAAAAAAAAAAAAAAAAAATAATAATAATAATAATAATAATAATAATAATAATAATAATAATAAAATGAAAGGAAAGGAAACGGTCACGAAATATGCTCGTAGCACAGGTAATCCCGAGGAAGAAGACTATGAAGAGAACCCCACAGAAACATCTAAGTCTGGGGGAATTAGAAGAAGAAAAAAAAAAGGAAAAAGATGCTACAAAAAAGTGGTTGGAAACTGTGAACATCAATGGGTTCATACTCTCTTGCGGCTCTGCGACATAGCTGCACTCCCGAGTTCACGCTACGCCCTAAACACGTTAACTCCACTTAAACACCAAAAACCCTTTCATACCGAGCGCTGTCTACCCCAAATGATGCCTTCTCATGAGAAATCCCACACCACTTTTAATGAATGTAAGGAGTTGACTGAAGTGAATGCCAAGCTCTTTTACAGGTTTGAGATGGACATATCAGAGTTGAGAATGCTGTGAGTCTATAGTGAGAAAGTTTTTGTTAAATCCCTGTACTAACACGTTTACAGGATATCTATCATGAGCATTGTCTCTGATCATAGGAGAGTTTCCGCGATTTTCAAACCTCTTCACCAGTTTAGATTTCTTGTTTGCTTGAGGACAAGCAAAGTCTAAGTCTAGGAGAGTTGATATCATCGTATTTTTGCCCATATTTCATATGTTTATTAGGGATTCTATGAAGAAACAAGTGATTATGGAAGCTTCAAGGCTACTTTCTACCATTTCCACTTCTTGGAGACATTTGGTGATTTACGAGCGAAAAGGACATAAAGAATATCAAAACTCGTTTGTGGACAGTTTCAGAGCATCAGAAGTTTAGAAAAATTTGAAGATCTTCCCATGGACCAAATTCAGAGTTCTTGGGTCTATGGAAAGCGAAAAGAGTCAAGATTCATCTGGGATAAGAATCAAAGCAATCCATTTAGCCGTTTGGAAGATGCATCCCGGAGAGTGAAGACATGTTGACTGAAGCCAAAAGCTCCATCACCTTGGTCACAAGGCCTCGTGACCGAGGTCCAGCCTCTTTTGCACCTTGGTTACACACACCCGTGACTGAGGTCTGGCCCCTCGTCCCTGCACTTATCAAAATGACGTATTTTTGACATATTTTGACCAAATTTCGAAACTGAGCCTATATATACCACTTGTTGGGAAAACCCTAAGGGGAGAGCCTCTCTAGGAGATAGACAAGGAGACCCACGACCTCATCACACATCAGCAACCGACGCCTCATCCTTCATCACCCAAGCTGTAGAAGTTCCTCCTTTGAATTTTCATCCTTGTTCTTCATTGTTTCTCCGCTCTTGTACTCTTATTTGCTTATTCTGAAGACAAGTTATCTTTTGTGACATCTAGAGAGGTTTCCTTTGAACCCCCTTTGATATATTGATTCCTTTTATGATGTTTTCCTTGATGTCTATTGTGTTTCTTTGCATCTTGAGCTATTAGTTCTCTTGTTGGGTTTAATGGGGTGATATCAAGGGGATTACACGTTTGCATTCACTTAGGTTGTTAGATCTGATTTTCATCCATTTTTTTAGTTCTCTTGGGATATCTTTTACTTAATTCGTGTTGCTTGAATGGATCACCAAGCACTGAAGTGAGGGTATGGTAGCGCTACCCGCGTATACCTAGCTCCTGAAACTAGTGTTACTGAAGCCTCGTGTTATAACCTGCGTAAGTTGAGTTATAGGACTTTTTGAACTTATCAAACTTGTTTATCTTGCTGGGCTAAGCGTGTTGTTACTTGCGGAAGCTGAGTAACCGGGCGTGTGGTGACTTTAGATGGTCACTTCATGAACTATGACTTGATTGTTTAGCTGTGTTTGTAGTTGAGAACCATTGATCAAAATATATTGCATATAGATCTATCACTTGATTTGTTTAGAACCATGGAAACTTTAGATAAACCTTAAGTACTACTATTGATTTTCTTTTGCAGTTGCAGTTACATTCATTGTGTTGTTCTAAAGGAAAACCTGACACACATCAAGACACCACCTCCTAAGACTCCAGAGAGTGAGATGAAAGCTATGTTGGATCAGATTCTCAAAGGTCAGCAGAATATCACTGTAGACTTCAATGGAAAGATTGATAATGGGAAGATTGAAGCTTTGAGTACTCATGTTAAGAAGCTAGATGTTCAGGTTACACAGACTGTTGGGTCTATCAAAAGACAAGAGGGAATCCTTCTTGGAAGGACTAAGAACAACCCCAAACATGCCTACAATGTCGTTTTGGTAGAAAGTGAAGATGAATTCGTGGAGAGTGATGAGCATTTTGAGGTTGCAGAGCTGGTGTCGATTGATACCAACGGTCGGTGTCGCTCGACACCATTTTAAATTCCCGAGAAATTAAATTGAGATAGACAGAAATTAACCAAACTCAACACCAATGAGTCGACATCAGAGGTCAGTGTCGACCGACACCAACAGGATGTCGCTCGACACCCATCACGAGCAGCACCAATTCATCTTGAAACTCCACCACCTGTTGAGGAGAAAGTCTATAAGCCTAAGGTACCTTTTTCTAAGCCTAGGAAGTCTAAACAGGATATGGAGGAGGCCACATGCAAAGCAATGATGGATAAAGTGATGATTGAGCTACCCTTAGTTGATGCAGTCAAGTTTTCACCTCCACTCAAGAGGTATGTTAAGAGAATGGTTACTAATAGTGTGAGTGCTGAGGAATAAGCTTTTCTTACTAGAGACATCAGTGCAATTTTCTTGAACAAGACCCCACATAAGAGGAAAAGAAAGCAGAAGAAAGTAATTGTCTCTGAAACAGTTAGTGCCATGATTAATAGTACGATTATTGAGAAGCTACATGATCCAAGAAGTTTTGTGCTCGATTGCTCCATCTCCACATGAAGAGTTTTTCAATCTCTTTGTGATCTTGGCTCAAGTATCAACTTGATACCTCATTTTGTTGCTGTTAGACTTGGGAAGACTGATTTCAAGACAATGAGGATTTATTTTATCTTGGTTGATAAATTCAAAAGGATTCCAGCAGGTGTCCTAGAAGATGTTCCAGTAAATATTGGAGGTTGCTTGATTCCCACATACTTTGTGGTGTTGAAATATGAGGAAGAATATAAGGATCCTCTCATTCTAGGAAGACCTTTCTTGGCTACCGTGTGTGCCATGATTGATGTAAGGGGAAGCAGGATTGGTTTGAATTTGGGTGATTTGATCATCAACTTTGACATGGATAAGCTGAGAAAGACACCTACCATTGATTGTCAAACATTCTCTGTAGAAACCTCCACATACATTACTGCTGGTTATGTCAAGGAGTTGGGTTCTAGTGAGCAAGCAAATAAGCATGCTTCTGAGCTTGAAGATTGGAGTGGTGATCATATATTCAGGACTAGGCTCCAAGACAAGGTTCACTCAATGACAAGTTGCTGGACGAAGACGTTTTTGTGATGGAGACAAGGATTGCAGAGCTTAGTTGTAGAAAAAGTGCAGATATCAGAGCTGCAGGAGTTGGTGTCGATCGACACCACCCACTGGTGTCGGTCGATACCACCCACTGGTGTCGGTCGATACCACCCACTGGTGTCGGTCGATACCACCCACTGGTGTCAGTCGACACCACCCACTGGTGTCAGTCGACACCACCCACTGGTGTCGATCGATACCAGGCTAGTACAAAAGGATCAGTGTTAGTCGACACCCTCTGCGGGTTGGCCCAGATTTGTCTGAAATAGCTAGTTTTTGAGATGGTCTCAATGCTAAAAGTCTGAGAGCTATTGTCAAATAAAAAGCTCCACATCTCACATTCCATTCACCCCGAGAAAAGAAAAGGTACACATTTTCTAGACGTAAACCATCAGATATCATCAACAAGAATCTTAAAGGTACAAAGACTGTTTTACAGTTAACCAAGCCACAAGATTATCGTAGAGCGCTTGTTTCTTCTGTTGATGATTTTGCAGGAAAAATAAGTGTCCCACCTATACTAACGTCCCGCCTGGCTACTGTTCCTCACTTCCTTGGTTGTTCTAATATACGGAATGATTATACTCCACCACGAATGAGGTGACAATTTTCTGAACGGTATTCATTACCACTCCCTCGTCCACCAGATCCCTGAGCTCCACTGCCAATCAAGCTACTGACTGAAAACAAGCGCTTAGTGGGAGGCAACCCACTGTAAGTTTTTCTTTTTCTTTCAATTTCACTTTTCTTTTCTTTTCTATTTTATTTTCACCAATCTTAGGCTTGATAACGCTGGGGACAACGTTGTTTAAGTCTGGGGGAGGTAGTTACTAACTCTATTTCTTATTTTGAGAGTCAGTCCTAATTTTAAATTTTTTTGTTTTATTGAATCAAAATTGGTTAGAAACTATGAGCTATCTCTTGGTCTATTGGGTTTGCTATGTTATCTAAGTGACCATTGTTGCAGAACTAACTCAGATTCAACTAATGAAAAAGCAATATGTCTGACCAGTTGACTTGAGACTCCCACACTTACAACCGATGCCCGCTAAAGCCTGAGCTAATTTGTGTTTATTCCTTTTACCTCATTGATGAGATTGGTGTTCAAGGGCTTGACTTCTCATTCATACCTGACAAGACACAACCCAAGTGAAAAGTAATGGTATTTCATCTCCCCAAAGAAAACAATCTTCATGTTTAAGTTTATATTGCCGAAATGATTCTCATTGAGTAAAGGGGTAGGAGTTATCTCATGACCCCAATATTTTGCTCTTAATTGAGATGATCAAAGCAAAGGTGGGAGTGATTAGGATAACCTCCCGTATTCGCCTATACCTTTGCCCTATAAGCTTATTCGGAAAAGATATAACATAAGAAAAAAAAAGAATAAATAAAAGAATAAGTCTGGGGAAGAGAAGAATACCAAGTGTTAGATGGTTGTCTTGTTATAGTATAGTATGGGAATGAGTCTAGAAGGTTCTTGGCATTGAGATCAAAGATGAGACCCAGTGATGAAGTGCTTACTAAAGGGAAATGTTGTTAAGTTGTGGTGGGAATTGAGAAGACTGCGAGTGACTATGGTGAAGTACATGGTGGTTAGTTTCTGATTGGTTTTGTAACATGTGGATTACATAGTGACTGGTAAGTATGATGTTCTAAACAGAAGCTGAGTTTCGTGTTTTCAAACTTCTTCCTTGTATTCAGTTTTCTATTTGCTTGAGGGCAAGAAAAAGCTAAGTCTGGGGAGTTGATATGTCATGTTTTTATTGTTTTTAGCCATGATATAAGTATTGTTTTAGAGTTTTTTTGGTATTCTTTGAGTCTTATTAGGTACAAGTACGAGCTGGACCTTGTTGATACATTTTGGAGCTTTTGTAGCCCTGTAGCTGAGCAAATCAACTTGGAGATGAATCAAGGTGTTGATGTCGATCGACATGGGTCACGACTATCAAGCCCTTCGAGTTTTATCAAGTTGGAAGAATTGTAAAGTTGCCCCAAGAGTTTTAATTATTTGTAATACATGTTCTTTTCGTATTTTTAGGTATATCTAAGTTTTTAGAGGTCAATAGAGACTAAGTTTTGTTTTATCAAGTTCTTTGGAGAGATTTTGGAGCTAAAGAGCTTTTGTAGAGAAGAATTAGAACTCACATTGTAGAGAGAAAATTTTGAACTCCTTTTATACTTTTGATTTCTCTATGCAGTTTATTCAGACTATGATTTGTATTTCATTGATTATATCCGAGTAATCCACTTGTTAGATTTAGGGTTTTCAAAGGGTTTATGATGAATTGTTGAATTGGGCATAACATATTAGGATAATCATAATTGTTCTTCATCTAGATTTGAATCTATACTAGATCTGGATTTGAATCTATATGAGTTTTAGAACCGGTCATACATGCATCCTTCATTGAACTCGCCCAGTTCGCAATTCTGAGTTACCCGAATTGAATTCCCTAGGTTTAGCGTTTTCACCTATTGAACTTACACGACATCTACTTTCGTTTGTTTAGTATTGCATCGTTTTACTTTTAATACTCTTTTGTTGTTTAGCTTTAATCAAAACTGAAATAATCTATTGTGTGAAGCCTAGAGTCCTTGTAGATTCGATCCCTAATACTATATTGATCTCTTAATTTGAGAGAGTAGCTCTATGGGTAAATTTGAGCATATCAGCTACCATTGAATAATCACTCGGAAATCACCAATTTTAAGATGATTTATCCAGTTCAATCAGCCCTGGTACAAATTGGTTTAAGAGCTAACCAAGGAGTATCAAAACCGGGTGCAAATAAGGAAAGTATTGCACCCAACTTACCATAAGCTGAAGCCACGAATTGGAGACCTTCTATGAGTATCATAGGATTCCCATTTAACCCAGGAGATACTCTAGAAGCTTTACCACCAGAGCCTTGGTACACCTTACCACACAAGAACATGCAGAGTCATTACTTACCATATTTGGAACCAAAAGAGATCAATAAGCAGCGGCTCTTAACATTATCATTTTTGTGCATTCTGAAGCTTCATTCTAAAGCTCTCGACACCCCAAAGAGTCATGGATTCGTACCCAAACTTTTAAGGCTCAAGACACCGCACAAATTGCCTTATTTGGACTGATTCTCTCTTTATTATTCCAATGGTTCTCTCATTCAATTTCTGCAATTTGTTTCTGTTTTTTAGCCATTAGAATTTTGTAAACGAGCCTATACAAGCTCATTTTTTTCTCATTGTAAATCACCCTTAATCGAGATTTTTAAGTTCATAAAAAACAGTTTTTCTTCTCTTTCACAAAGTTGTGAATTTTTTTTGTTTATTTTCATTAGTTGTTATTTGAGTGATTCATTTAAGTTCTTTTGAGTAGTCAACTTGAGTTATTGAGTGATTCATTAGCTTGTTTTGTTCATCTATTGAGTGAGTCAATCAATTCACCATCATCTCTAATTCTATTCCACCTTCCGCTTAGCCAAGGTTTTGGAATCTCTCAATCATCAAGTGATCTAAATTCGATGTGATTCTGAGCCTATATTAGTCTGGGAAATCTGGATCGTCATCACCACGATCAAATCGCAGAGGACATTCTTTTTTATCATGTGTAATAAGCCCACACAGAACACAAAAGTTGTGAAGCCGTTCATAGTGATATGATAAGATCGCTTCTTCGTCATGTCCAAATTTAAAACTTCGTTTGAATCGTAACGGTGTGTCGATGTTCCAGTCTAAGCGGACACTCACATAATCAACTCTCGCAGCCGCCTCATCAAAGTCGACCCCGGTGACAGTCCCCAACACACCTCCAATAACATAAATTTGAGTCCAAAAAGGGATGATATTTGGAGTCATTCGATGAGTCACGAGCATCCAATCGTTGAAAGACCACGGTCCATGTCGAAGGATGAGATTAAGAGACTCCTCTGTTTAAAACACAAATTGAAATTTCCTTGCATCAAAAAATCATCCCACCACATCGTTTTCCATCCCCCAAAGACGTGGTAACTGGCTGATTAAAGCACACATGTTCTGCTTTCGAGGATTGACCAACGCACCAATGATCGAGAACCTATTCACCCTTGCCGCTTGAACACATACCGATTTTGGCAGAGCAATCAGAGCATCATTCACACCCATTGAAATGTCTTGCATTTTTCTGTCTCAGATTATCGCTTATTGTTGTGAGTTGTGATGATTCATACGAGAATAGAGAGAAAGAAGAGTCGTATATAGAGGATAACTTCCATGGTGGTTTCAATCAGTTACACAGTTTTGGTAAACTGTAATAATAACAGCCAGAGAAACACTCAACGGAAGAAAACCGACCACTTGAAAGCAGAAAAAAATGGCAATTCACTGTCAGACAGATCTCAGAGAAGGATTGAAGGCAGTTGAGAGAATCGCCCCAGAAATCGCCTTCAAAGAGAAAAGTTGCCATGATTAACTTTAGGGAGGAAAACTTAAATAGCACATAATATAGGTGAAATTACGAAAATGAGTCAAATTTTTTTTTAATTACTTAAATATTTTGCGTTCCCAAAATGTCCTTCTAAACATTTGATAACAAAAACGTTATTACACAAATGCCATTACTATTAATTTCCACATCAGCGTAAAATCATGTGTCGCGCCTACGTGTCACAAAAAAACCTACGTGTATTATGAAAGTCTGCCGGGGATTTATCTCGCCTATTGACGGCTAACTTATTCAACTAAAATGCTGATTTATTAAAAACGGCTGATTTAAAAAATAGAATGGCTGATTTATCTCAGTACATCAGCTTGTAGTTATAGCAGACTTATAAAACAGTGGCTGATATATGTGCAGGACACGGCTGACTTATAATAATTCTACCTGATTTATGAGATATCGGCTGATTTATATGTGCAAGAAACGGCTGACATATAATAATTTTTGCTGATTTATGAGATACTGGCTGATTTAAATGTACACGACACGGCTGAGTTATGAAAATGTTGGCTGACTTATATTTTGCCAGGTACAAAATCGATTGCTCTAGCTGACTTATTTAGCTGATTTATACTTAAACGGCTGACTTATGTTATCTTGATGTGACTGACTTATGGTTAATCTGCCATTTAGTAGCCGATTAAACGGAAGTCAGGTTATTTACGGCTGATTATATAATCTTTTCATAATTACGGTAATAGAATGCTTTTGATGACAGATTTATGTAATGTAGCGGCTGACCTAATTGTCTGACCTGATTAATGTGCATCTAATGGCTGATTTTTTAAACTTAAAAAATTACTTAAATATTTGTTTCCCCTATTTTTATGTGAGGGCTGATTTCTTGTGGCGGGTTTTATAGTTCCTTTGGTGGCATGTTTACTATGTCAGCTTCCACATCATTAACATTAACATTATTGCATAAGTCAGCTACAACGTTTAAGAGTTTGTTAGATTTGTAAACGGATTAATTGATATCAAATTTTTAATTCTTGTTCAATTCATCGTTCTTGTTCGCCATTGTTTCAGTTCTTGCTGAGCTTAACAAGGTCAGTCGATTCTTTGTTTCTGTGTAAACATTGATTCGAATTGTGCAATAAACGTATTTGGCTTCAGTTTCGTTTGAATTGAAATTTCTTTGTATCACTCTCTACGCCAAGCTGTACGACAAATACACCAAACTCAATTTTCAGCAAAATCTTCCCTTCAATTCTCATGGGTTTTTAGTGTCTCGCATATGTGGATTAGATTTGACTTCTCTCAAATTTGATTTCTATTTCCGTGGGAATAAAATTTCCGAATTCGATGAGATTAATAAAGAGGAAGAAGAGAAGGAAAAAATTAATATGGCTTCGATCTAAAAGGAAGAGATTCGTCATGGTTGTACCTGGCAAAATATAAGTCAGCCAACATTTTCATAACTCAGCCGTGTCGTGTACATTTAAATCAGCCAGTATCTCATAAATCAGCAAAAATTATTATATGTCAGCCGTTTCTTGCACATATAAATCAGTCGATATCTCATAAATCAGGTAGAATTATTATAAGTCAGCCGTTTCCTGCACATATATCAGCCACTGTTTTTAAGCTCGACATGAACTTCAACGATGGTGAGTGGACTTTTCCCAAATTCATGTTTTAATCCCTTTCTTGTAACATTTCTGGGCGTGGATTCAATAGAAAGAGATAAATGCTTGAGGAGATTGCTTACAAAATTATGACGAGGAGTTATTATTTTGCGGCGGAGTTATCATTTATTATTGGCTGATTTAGTGCGTAATCCGGGTGAGTTATTGATTATCTGCGGTTGATACATGTAAAATCATACGATATAATTGTATAGAAATCCGCATGAAAAAATTTAAACTGATTAATAAAACCAAATTAACCAAAATAAACGAAATAAATCCAACATAATGTCACCAAAGTAATATCACCAAAGAAAGAAAAAAACCAAATTTTCAAATAGATTTTGAAGGGAAAACAGTATATTAATCTTTTTTCCCATGGAGCGAGTCGCAGTAGTCTCTTAGAAACATTCCCATTGGACAGATCTTGTCTAAGCCGACCTTCGTCCAATCCTTCGGGTCTGCTTCAAGCCTGCGAATATCGCTCTCAAGGTTCTGAACTTGCTTAACCAGATCTCGGTGCCTTGTTAATAACGCTTCGTGCTGAACCTTGATCTGTTTAGAAAAACATGTATTAAATATCAAAGAAAATTCAAATCAACAAACTAAGTCTACTTCATACTCTGTAACCAAAGCTTTACAAGTTTAAATAAACAAGTAATATACATATCCATTATAACTGAAGTTACTAATTACTACAAATCTTATTTTAGTTGAGACTTTACCTTATTGACGAAGAACAGAGCCATGCGGTTTTCTTCTTCCGAGAGACTCTCCAACCAATCTTCAGTTGGAGATTTCACCACACCAGGATCGAATCTTCGTGGCTCTGGCACGAAATCCGGGAGAGGATTTTTCCATGGGGAATAAAGAACACTACGTCTCTCTTCACGAAATGGATAATGGTCCGTCGGATTGGAAGGAGAAGAACGCACAGGCGATGGAATTCGAGTTCGTTCATAACGACATCTTTTCGCTTGAGGCGATAGAGTCAGTGATTCAGAACTAGAACTGGATGTTGTTTTGGAAAATGATGGGGATGATGGGGTAGGAGATGAGCGGTTAGGCGACGAGGTTTCTGAACCGCTGTCCATTTTGGTAAAAGATGAAACGTTCTAAAGATGATCATATATTGCGTAAAGTAGGTGTATATATACAGAGGAGAATCAGAACGTTGGAACTCTAAATCTTTTGTCGAGAGAATCCGAACGTCGCAACTCTTCAGCATCTCCCAAAAACATAAAAAGTTGCAACTCTTCAGTATCTATAAATAATACAAACCATAGCCATATAGCAGCCGTAACGTAAAATCATAAATCAGCCATTAATTTGGTGGCAAACCATAGTTATAAATCAGCCACAACATTGTCATTAATCAGCCAAAAGATTGTCATAAGTCAGCGAAAACCTTGTCAAAGTTAGATTTAATCGACTGTCGAGAGAATCAGAAAGTCGCGTAACTACTTTTCAAGTCTCGAAAGCATAAACTTTGCAACTCTTCAGCTTCATTGTTAGCTGCCATAAATCAGCAGCCATAAGTTAGCCTGCCATTAATAAACCATACCACGCTATAACACATCCATAAATCAGCCATTACTTGTAACTAACCCTATGTCAGCCGGACGTAAACTGTAACTCGGCCATTACTAAACGATATATCAGCCGTGAAGCAACCAATTTCATGAACACAATTAACTTCAGAATTACATAAAAACTGTTTAGCATAAAATTGGAAAAATGGTATTTATTAGTCTAAGAACAGACGCTACTAAATATAAACTCCATTGTTCATGTATCAGAGAAAACAATACAACAATTCTATATTAGTTTACAAGTTTTCGCATTATGTCCAACTTGTTTACAAACTGAGCATGCATGTTGCTTTCTTGGGCGTTTCTTCGCAGTTGCCAATTCTAAAGCAGATTTGATTCTACATTTTGATGGTCTTCCTGGTTGATTTTTGGCAATTGGGGGGTTACACACTTGTTCCGCTATGTGGTCTGGTACGGTAATCGCCGAATCTATAGGCATCACTGATCCTGCATAGGCGTTAAGCAAATACCTACTGTAATAATATGGGTTACATAATGAGATACGAGAAACACCCTTGTGCTGAGCGGCTGCAATTGCATGTACGCATGGTAATTTGTCGATGTCAAAATGACGACAAGTGCATCTCTTCGATCTCAAATTAACAACATGCAAAGATGTTCCATAGATAACTTGTATATGCGAAGCATCAATTGTTTGTACCGTCGCATGTATGGCACAATTCACACGGTCCTGTATAACTCAAAACAATAGAATGGGTTATACCTATTATTGCAAAATGGTTGAATTATTAAATAGATAGGCTGACTTATAAAATATATTGGCTAACCTTTAACAATTTTTCAACACCACGTGTAAGTGTTGTTTTCAACGACATTGCTGATTCTCGTCGCTCATTAAACCATCTTGTCATCATTGATCTGATCGTTTCCAATATGCGAACGATTGGATAACTTCTTGCTTTAGAAAGGACCTTGTTCATCGATTCCGCTTATATTTGTCGTTAGGTTATACCTATCACCCGAAAATGAACACGGGCCCACATGCGTATATCTGCTGTTTCGAGGTAACCATGAAGTTCAGGGTTAATGACTTCAATATCACGGAAGACGGATTCAAATTCGTCAACTCTATAACAATTAGCAGCTTTCTTCACTAAACGGAACAAATTCCCCCTCCCGAATCGTAAGAATGTTCTTGTATAAATGATACGCATAAATTCCACGAGATGCCAATGGATACACGGTTCAATAGCTTTCCCAATTGGCTTATGCCTATCTGAGATGATCGCAAGACCGTTATCATCAGGAATAACGTTGTTCAATTGCGAAAAAAACCATAGCCAAGATTCATCATTTTCAGTGTCAACCACCCCAAACGCTAATGGAAAGATCTGAAAGTTTCCATCTTGAGCTAGTGCTATAAGGAGCGTCTCTTTGTATTTTCAATGGAGAAATGTACCATCCACAATGACTACTTTGCGCATAAAACAAAAGCCACTGATGCTTGCTCCGAATGCAATAAATAAATACTTAAATCTCCTAGACTCATCGAGTTCAAGACTAGTAACTGTGCCTCGATTTGCCTTTTGTATCATGTAGAGATAAGAAGGTAAGTCTTCATATCCCTTTTCAAGAGTTCCCATCTCGATCTCTTTTGCAAATCTTGATGTACTATAGGCCTTCCAAAGAATCCATCTATTTATCATTATATAAAAAAGTTAGAGCTGTACATAAGTCAATCGCAGAAAAGCCATAAATCAGCCACTATATTAAAGCATAAATCAGCCGTAACTTATAATAAACAATAAATCAGCCACTATATTAAACCATAAATCAGCCGTAACTTATAATAAACAATAAATCAGCCGTTAGAGGATCATAAACAATAAATCAGCCTGAAACTATACCATAACTCGGCCATTACTAAACCGTATATCAACCACCAACTACAATAAGTCAGCCTCAATGAAGTAGGAGATTACCTTAATTCCAAAGTTCTTAGTAATTGATACTCCCACATGTCTAGGCAGAACTGATGGCTCAGTGTCGCCAATCAAATCCCTATACACTGCTCCCAACACATCCGGTGTTGCTTGCCGAGATCGAGTAGATCGCTTCTGAATAACATGTGTGTTCTGAATTGAACCGAGCGAATATAGAATTCTGCGGATTGTCCTGTTGTAGAAACGAACTCTCCATCCACATCCGTTTACCCAACACTTAACGATCAGAGTATCAACACGAGAAACTGATACATCAAAATCAAACCTATCTCTCACCGATAGAAGTTTCAGTCGTTTCACCAACGCTTCTTTACTCTCGTATCGTTGACCTACAACGAGACTTAGCGAAGACAGATCTAACCTAACTGGATCAGTGTCTTTCGATAGTTGTTTCGAAATATTATGTACTCTTTTCTTCGGCGGCAGTACCTCAAAATCTTCATCTTCTTGTTCATGCTTCCCCAGTAAGCTGAAGTTATCATCATCAGATGATGCACCATCCGGATTGTCAAAAATATCAAATCTGCTGTCAAATTCGTCTTCTTCAACGTCCTTATCCCGGATCTCATCAGATCTCCCATTACTTAACTCTTCTTCTGGAACATGACTCAGTTGTTGTTTAATCTTCTCTTCCGATTTATCATGATGCATAACTTCACTGTCTTCTTTATCTATAACCTCAACGCATAAACGTAGCTCATCACTCTTGCGTAAGCTTAGAAAACCTCTTAATTGACGAGAATTAGAAATATAAACCATTGGAGTATCAAGCGCCATTTTTCGCAAAGTCTTGCTCGAGAACATGTAGCTAAGTTGGATCTTACAGCTTACCTCATGTAACCCATAATCCTCAATAATCATCTGCACAAGTTCGTCGAAGGTTGTATGTTCATTGACTTCCAGAACTCGACACCCTCGTTTGTCGGCGTTGAAAATATATCTATTATTCTGTACCCAATTGCCGCAAACTATAATAACCGGGTCCATTTAGGATTGAGTATGATAGATATCTGAAGAAGATGATGGATGAATGATGAAGACGAAGAAGGATTTAAGTGTCAAAACCGACGGCTATACTATCCAGTAAATAGAGGTAAATCAGCCACTTAATAGGACCACGCAAACAATGTCTGACTTACTAGACACTTTGGCGGATTTATGAATACGGCTGACTTATGTTTAATCTGCGGCTGATTTATAAAACTGATAACGGCTGATTTAATACAAACATCATAAATATTCCTTTCTAACATTAAGCATCTAACATAATTACATAAATTGTGCATACATGTTTGGGACTTCATCATAAATATTCCTTTCTAACATTAAGCATCTAACATAATTACATAAATTGTGCATACATGTTTGGGACTTCATCATAAATCTCAGCTGCCATCTTTTCACGTATGCCCTGGATTCTATCATCGCTGAGACCTTCGAAAACGACTCCAAGCGATAACATTTCAATATACTTAAGTGAGAAGACGCCACAATCACCAACGTTTTTATTTTGGGGGATGCCTTTTCTCCTCCTGAATTTAAATTGTTGATTACTTGGCTTTCGGAGGGTAGAGGGAATTATTTCGTTCAACAGCGCAGGCACCATGCGCGTGAACATCCTGCACTGCTCATGTATTAATTTATCAGACTCTACAGTTCCTTCTCCTATGATACTGTCGTAACAATCTATCTTCTCCTTAGCGAAATCAATCTCCAACGTTACCCAGTGGTCTCCGTTTACTTGTTGACCCCGGCACGCGAGATCTACATCCACATACCATTTCTTATTTGTTGGCATGTCAGCAGGAGATTTGCCATTCGCTAAATCCAGATACGATTCGGTGAATTTCCATTTCTTTGGATCTAAACTCCACTGTTTGTAGTCTTTCACCCACGTACACACGAACCATGGATCGATAAAAGCAATCCGGTCAGTATGAAAAGGAGATGGAACGTTCATAGACCTCTTCCGAATCAATCGTAGAAACTGTGTCAAGTGCTGTTATGAAGAAACAATAGTATAAGTCAGCCCAAACTTAGAATTAATTCTGCCGTACTTAAACTTAAGTCAGCCTGTACCTAAAGTTAAGTCAGCCTGTACCTAAAGTTAAGTCAGCCTGTACCTAAACTTAAGTCAGCCTGTACCTAAAGTTAAGTCAGCCTGTACCTAAAGTTAAGTCAGCCTGTACCTAAACTTAAGTCAGCCTGTACCTAAACTTAAGTCAGCCCGTACCTAAACTTAAGTCAGCCTGTACCTAAACTTAAGTCAGCCTGCACTTAAACTTAAATCAGCCATAACATACCTCAGATGCCAGCCATCCATAATCCTTTTCAGGCCAATCCTTTCTCGGAGTGATAAGCTCCCTATAGAAAAGGACATCTTCAGGAATATGTTTTTTCTCTTTTGAGGGAATAGACCTGATGAAAAAAACAACAGATTGAGAGCAAGTTTAGGCAAAATAAAATATACATATGTACATACTCATATTGTCGGAGGAATTCTCTAAGTGTCTCCATTTTTCCATGATCCACTCTTTTCAGAGGATCATATATTGCTTTTGAAGGAACCAAACCCTTCCTCATTAACGACATTCCATTCAGTCCTACCATCGGATATGGTGCAGGTGAAGGCCACGTTTTCTTGGACGCTTTCCAAACAGAAGATGCTCTCCCCCTAGTTCCTTCTCTAGCACATTTAAAGCAACATCCAACTTTGCTTGCCTAAGCTTCTCCTCCTCGTTCTCTTCAGAGTCATCGAGCAATTTATTCTCATCTGCAGCGACTTGATCTGTTATATCTGCCAACTCAGATGTATCTAGCAATATTGGAATCTGTTTCATATCATGTTGCTTGGGGTGCTTCTCTTGATTAACTTTTTTAGGCATAAACAACTCCCTTCGTCCCTTATCCTTTACCTTCTCTTCATGGCCTATATTCTGGGCATTGTCTTCCTTCTTGTCATTTCCTTTCTTCTCTTCTTGGTTTTTATCTTCTTCTTTTCTTTTCTTCTCTTCATTGCCTGCTTTTTTTGTCAATGCTTTCAGTTTCCTTTTCTCGACTTCTTTTAGCAGCGCATTGTCATCTATATCAGAAACATTTATCGGATATGGTTTATGCTGTATCAAAAACAATTATGTATTAGCCATAATATATAGCATAAATCAGCCATCATTTAAAGTATAAGTCAGCCACCTCACAATTGTAAGTCAGCCATAATTTAAAGCATAAATCAGAATATTACCGGGCTAGTCACCTCTTCTCCTTCGAAAACCTTCGACATGCCATCGTTTTGAATGGAATTTTCAATTTCACGAGGTTCTATCAGGGCTTTCAGCCTTTTCAACTCATTCTCCATATCCCCAACTTTGTCTTCCACACATGTTATTCGATGGCCATATTTTTCATCGAACTTAACTTCAAGCTTCTCTTCTATCACCCCCACAATGCTGTTAATGTTTTCGTCAACAACATCAAATCTTCTGTCAAATCTAAGCATCATGTTTTCAACGAGTTTAAGAAGGCCATTCCCAGAAACATCTGGACCTTGATTAACTATTTTCATGCAATCAGCACCCTTTATCTTCTTAACATTTCCTTCTCCATCCACATCCCCTTCATCAATCTTTTTTCTTTTCTCCTTCGGATGCTCTGATTTATCGACTTTCTTTCTGTTCTCGATAACTTCCACATTCTTGCCTTTGCCTTTCGTCCTAGATGGTTCAACTTGCTTCACATCCCAATAACCTTTCACAAACTTATCTTCAAGAATGTCGACTATCAGGTTCTGAACTTCTATGCTTCGTATGTCATCATCCCATGGAGGATAGATCTCATCAATAGGCTTTATGACCATCCTCTTAACACGCACCTATATCAATATCAAACATTGTTGTAAGTAGCCCAGCTACAATATTGAATACCTATTGAGATATTCAATACTAACTTAGCCACAAAATGAAACCATAGGTCAGCTACAATAGTAAACTAAGTCAGCCGCTATATGAAACCATAAGTCAGCTACAACATTGAGATATTCAATACTAACTTAGCCACAAAATGAAACCATAAGTCAGCTACAATAGTAAACTAAGTCAGCCGCTATATGAAACCATAAGTCAGCTACAATATTGAGATATTCAATACTAACTTAGCCACAAAATGAAACTATAAGTCAGCTACAATAGTAAACTAAGTCAGCCGCTATATGAAACCATAAGTCAGCTACAATATTGAGATATTCAATACTAACTTAGCCACAAAATGAAACCATAAGTCAGCTACAATAGTAAACTAAGTCAGCCGCTATATGAAACCATAAGTCAGCTATAATATTGAGACATAAATCAGCCGAAACATAAAACCATACCTCACCACGCTGTTCAATCTCCTTACTAATAACCTTCTCTAAATCAGTACGCGTACGATTTCCACCCCATCGAAGAAATGGCAAAAGACTCGACTGATTTCTTCTCCCAAAACGCCTCCGAATACCGTAATCGATTCATACGCCCAAAACAGCAGCGGCACGCAGCCATTGACGGTATACTTAATTGCGTTCAAACTGAACCATCTTCACACCTTCTATAAGG
Source organism: Cardamine occulta (assembly GCA_028015245.1). NCBI lineage: Eukaryota > Viridiplantae > Streptophyta > Magnoliopsida > Brassicales > Brassicaceae > Cardamine > Cardamine occulta. Next base: position 11,889,830 of record CM051362.1, read on the forward strand.
CTTTTAAATGCAACCGACCCCATGGATAACCAGCAAAGTCTTCATCCTTGAAGACTCTTTTTGCTGTTTCTAAAGGCATTCTAGAATTATGATGTAAACCATAAATCCCCATGTGTAGAATGCATAGCAACCCCAGCATCTTCCTTTTTGGTAAATCCCATGCACGGCACCTACCAAATGCTTTGGCCAACTCATCATACTTTGGCCCAACTCCATACGGCACACCTAACTCTGCCCAGAAGCTACTGTAGTCAGCTTCACAACTTTCCTTTGGAAAAACATCGGTGTTTAGCCCAGTAATCTCAGCAAATTCGTAGAGGCTAAACCTGATCGGTTGACCACCGACGAGTACCCATATCTCATATGCATTCTCTATTGCCAACTGACGGGTCAGTAGAAAATGCACAGTCTTAGCCGACCAAACGTAGTCGAAATCAACAAGCTTAGGAAGCAGTCCAACAGATGATTCCTTAATTGGTTCCCATGCATCATTTCCTATAGCTTCTTTAACGCGCGAGAAATTACCTAGTTGACAGTTGTGATTCATGCTCTTATTCTGCAAAGGCGATTTCCCGGCCGCGTAAAGTGTAATCGGGTACTTCTTAGGTCCATCAGAAGAATCCATCTATATAAAATATAAATATATCACACATAAATCAGCAATAAAATCTCCAAATCAAACATAAATTAACCATAAATCAGCCGTCAGAAAACCAAAAATCAGCTGCTTAGGGTTCGGCTAATTTATGATAGGTATATGTCATCGCTTATAAATCTTTTACCATAGATAAAGTAACTTAAACACATACCTTTCTAGTTTTCGAAGTGGGGAATTAGAGCTTAACTATCAGAAATTTGAGATTCAAATTTTTTGGGCAGATGAACAGTAATCGACGATGAACAGTTATCTTTATAGTTCGTCTTCTGGGATTCTGCGACAGAAGCGGTCGTTGGGAGACGGACGAGAAAATCCTGGTTTTAACAACGGAAAGACACGGCGTTAATCTGAACCAAATTTAGCAGGGAACTTCTCCTCGATTTCGCAAGAGAGTCGTCGTACAGAAGAAGAGACGAGAATTTTTTTTTTTTATCTAACCAAAAGTGAAAGTGAAATGAACAAGTCTCTTTTCAAGTTTTAATAAAATAACTTTGTTTACTGTCCAACCCAAGAAAATTCAAAAAAAGGGCAAAATCCCACATGCTTCCACAGCACATCAGTCAGCCAGTACTAACCCATAAGTCAGCCAGTACTAAACCATATGTCAGCCAGTACTTTCAATAAGTCAGCCAACACTAAACAATAAGTCAGTCCGTAACTAAACCATAAGTCAGCCAGTACTAAACCATAAATCAGCCAGTACTAAACCGGACAGAAAACTGCTTAACTTCAAGTAAGTCAGCCGTCACTGAAGAGTAAATTAGCCGTTACTGAAGAGTAAGTTAGCCGTGACTGAAGCCTAAGTCAGCCGTGACTATTTGCGACACTAGCTGATGATCGGTCACACTAAGCTCCACTTAAGTGGAATTTAAGGAGCTTATCTTCTCTTTAGTTTTCACTTATTTTGAACATATTTTAATAACTTCAGCTGGTCTTAGAAGCTTCCTAGGTGTCTCTTAAGGTCATAGAAATCGTGCTCAGATGATCTTCATGTTTGATCTTCAAAATATCCCACTTGACATTTTCGGCTATGATAGGATCCATCAGATATGCCTCCACTGTTGGGCCTCTCCAGGGTGATTGGCTGAGCGGATTGAGGTGATCTTAGATGTTTTGGAAACTAGACGCAAATATCTTTAGATCCATATGTGTCTTGTTTCCTGAGGTTTATTGAGCTGAAAGCGACACTTTAATTAACATGTACTTCAATTCGCAGCTCTCCAACGGCTTTAGGTGTAAATCTTTAAACTGATCAAGACTGATCATCATCCATAAAGTTCCTGAACTATTTTTTATCAAATACTATACTCAACCTAGGTTAAGATGAAATTGGTTTCACGATTTTAGCACAAGTCAATAATTAATGAGAATTCAAACAATATTGGACATAAACTGTTTAACTAATCACAACTGATGATATCGATCTCAAAAAATTAACAACACACATCCAAAAATTCTGAAAGCAATTTTAAAAAATACTAGACTCATCCTAGGTTCAGAATCAATTGATTTAACAATTTTATCGGAAGCTAATAATTTATGAAAATTCAAACAAAATCGGACAGAAAACTGCTTAACTTCGCGATGATGCTCTGAAGTCAGCCTCATTATTTTATAAGTCAGCCATGACTAAAACTTACGTCAGCCACGACTGAAACTTAAGTCAACCACTGAATCGTAAGTCAGCCATGATTGAAACCTAAGTCAGCCATGACTGAACCGTAAGTCGGCCACTGAATCGTAAGTCAGCCATGACTGAACCATATATTGTACAACCATCCATGACTGTTCATCTTCTTCGATTGAAATCCTGTAAACCTAGAAAAATGTGCGTTAATGATTTTTCTTAAGAATCACTGTCAAACCTTAACATAATAACTTCAAGGTAACTTAAACACAAACCTTTATAGCTTTTGAATTCCCAAATCAAGTTTCATTTGCAGAAATTTGAGTTTCTAATTTTTGAAATTTCAATTGCGGAAGATGAATAACTCTTTGCGATTTTTTTCTCCGGAGATAGTGCAACGAATGCGGATGTAGGGAGACAGAGGAGAGGAGGCACGATCGAAAATTTGGGGAAAAAAAAACGTTTTTGCTTCTTAAAGTTTTTTTTTTATGAAAAAAATAAATCATAATGGCAAAATCCGTAATTTAAGTTTTAAATTTGGCTAAACTGACATTTTCATTACAAAAATTGATATTTCAGTAATTTCAAAAATAAATATCTATGGTAGTCATTTCACAACTTTTCTGGTATATTTAAGTAATTCTTTCTTAACTTTATTTTTAAAAAAATGCTTTTAGTCTTGTTTAGTTATTTACACAATAAATCTTGGTCAAAGAATTGACCATTAATTTATATTTTAAATTTCCCTTTGAGATACTAAAAAAAATTGTGGATTCATAAGGAATAATTGGTTTTCCATAATCAAAAATTTTGTAAGTCTTATTTAGTAGTGTACGATTTTCGTATATTAGCAATTAATACTTCCATACCAAAAATGAACATACAATATGACGATAATGATGAATAGATCACCTTCTTGTAGTTTGTTTTGGTTTAATGAAATCTTTAGATTGATACTAGAATTTGATTTGCGTTATAGACGACCTGATAATTAGCATGCTTAGGAAATTAAACTTTGTAGATTTGTTTTTGCAAAAATTAATTAATCATAAATATATTATATTTATTTATGATTAGTTAAAGACGAACTGATAATTATCATGCTTAGTAAATTAAACTTTGTAGATTTGTTTTTGCAAAAATTAACTAATCATAAATATAATATATTTATGGGTTTCTTATATTTATTTTTTTACATTATGCACTTAGAGCAGATGATATATTTTCTAACATATATTGATAGATTTTATTTTCATTTTATTTAACCTTAAATTTAAACTGTGATTTTATACAGCTAGAGCTAACTGAAAACTATATATTTATTTTCATTTTTGAAACGGCATTATATTCGAAAAATGTTGAGACTGGTTTCAGAAAATAAACCAACAATGTAAGAACTACCAATGTTAACAAAGACTCCACTCTCCATACTATTTTAAAAACAAGATTGAAAATATGTATTTAAAAAGTACTAAGGGAAAACAAAAAAACTGTAAATGTATTACACAAAAAAGGTATTATAGATCGTTTATAACTTGACTTTGCTCATAACAAAATGTATCAGACATTATGTGATGTATTACATAAAAATAAATACTAGAGGGTAAAAACTGTTTTAAAAATAAGTATTACGTAACAAATTAAATAATATAGATCATTTATAAATGGATTGTATTCTCTAACCAACGGTTTATTTATTATTCTGATAATATAGAATACATATAATATGTTGAATTAATTAATAATGAGTATGTTAGTATCATAGGATATGGAAGACCCAGGATAACCAGTATTGCAACAACAAAAGTCAAGTAATACGCCAGGCTGTCCTTTAGAATTGTGTTGACAAAATCCTCCATATTTCCAATGGTTTTTTATGCAAAATTCATTACATGTTATGTCGTTTTTACATCCCATCTTAATATAACAATAGGTTTGTGGGGGCTCTGTTTGGTTCACAAAAAAAAAATGCACATGAATGTTACTACAATTACAAAAATGATCAATTAATTGTTTTATGAATTTGTACAACTAGAGCAAGTTTATGGTTTCAACTCCAACTCAGGTGTAATTATCAGCAGTTTTACAATAATGATACAAATTTTAATTGAAAATTAAATAAAATCTAATTTATAGCATAATTTTCTATTAAAAAGTTGACAAATTATATTCCAGTTTTAAATATTAAGTTTTACATAACAAAAATATGACATTTGGTCATAAAAATATATATCATACCTGAAAATATGGATTGAAAGATGAGAGCAAACATCATCAACAATACAAGAAATGAAAACTTCTTGGTTGCCATTACTTTTGTTGCTAAAATATGCAACAAATTCAACATTAAGAGAAGTTATATGACTAATAAGAATGTCAGTAGTAGAAAATCGATATATATATATAAACCAAAAATACTAATACCATACAATATTTTGAGAGATGTGGATCTTAGAGATTTATTTTACACTGTTTAATAAACAAGATGTTGTCTTTTCCAAATTTCTTAAGAATTTAGACATATTTATAATCTAGTTTAAGAATTCAAATCATAATAGGTAACAAAAATAAAATTAGAATAGTCAAATTTATTCTATCGGATCTTCCATACCATATAATAAATTTTCCATAATATATATTAAATGTTCCACAATAGATAGATTCTTTTTGAAAGTTTTAATTGGTCATTTAGACCCTAATTTTGGTCAAACACTACATGATTCTAAATATTTTTGAATATCATAATAAGTAAACAAATTATTATCATATCTGATATTTAAATTTGTTTTAGAAGATCTTCCATTATATATAATGGACTTTCAAAACATTTAGTCTTATTTGGTTATTTACACATAATTCTTGGTCAAATATTGACTATTAACTTAGATTTTTAAATTTCATTTGAGATATTAAACTAAATTTATTTTAACGGATTCATAAGAAATCATTGGTTTCCTTAATAAGAGATATTTTGAGTCTTATTTGGGAATGTACCACTTGGAAATCTTAATAATTAACATTCAGGGGGATGCATTGAACTTAGCATTTAGAGAGATTGTAGTTAAAATGACAGATCATGTATTATTGCAACATGAATTCTAAAGTATTTTTTAAAATTTATTGTTATTATATTAATAAATTTAAAATGTACAATCAAATCCACTGTTATTAAAAACACTTTCAGAATTAGATTTGAAAGTTTCAGCTGAGATTTGAGGGGATTTCTTAGTTAAAAAAAAATCAAAATCTCATGATTTTAGATTATTTAATAACAAAATCAATTCACCAAAATTCAACCAAATCATCTCAAAAGGCATTAAAACTCAAATCTCTTCAAATTCTTCATTTAACTTCTCAATAATTTGGAGAGATTTTTGTTGTAATGAGTTTAAGATGATTTGGTTGGTTTTTAGTGAATTAGGAATTTTATTATAAAATTCTTTGAAATCTCACCTAAAACTATGATATTTTGATCTTTGTATTTTTAACTAAGAAATCCTTTGAAATCTTAGTTGAATCTTTCAAATCCAACTCTTAAAATGCTTTTAATAATAGTTGATTTGATCGCACATTTAAAATTTATTAATCCAATAACATTGGATTATAAAAGATATTTTTAAATGTATGTTTCAATAACACATGATTTGTCAATTTATCGATACACTCCCCTTACATACAAAAAATGAACATACAATATGACGATAGATGGGAAATAGATCATTTTTTGCGGTTTAATGGATCATTTAGATTAATATTAGAATATTATTTGCGTTACGCGTGAACTGTTAATTATAATGACTACAAAATTAACTTTCATATTTTTTTACAAAAATAAATAATCATAAAAATAATATATTATTTTTTATAAAATCCACAAAATTAGGTTTAAAATTTCTCAAAATCTAGATTTCCATGGATTTTGTGGTATATCTGGAAAGCTTGAAATGCAAGAGTATTTCAAAATATTGATAAAATCCTCAAGAAAGCTTAAAATTAGCAGAAACCTAGGCTTTAGTTTGGAAGTCGGCACAAGTTAAAGAACATAATGAGCTTAGTCAAAAATCTCAGGATAATGTGGTTATACAAGATTCTCAAAATTCAGGGTTTAAAGGGTATCATTGTTATATAGATGGTTCATGGAAAGAGATGGATAGATTCTCTGGATTATGTTTGTTCTGCTTTCAAGAAGACGTGGAGGAAAAACTCATGGGGGCATGTAACACTCGTCGGTGTTTTTCTCCTTTGCACGCCGAATTAGAAGCTCTCATTTGGGCGATGACCAGTCCGATAGCAAAACCGAAGACAAAAGTAGCATTTGCAACATACTCCTCTGAGCTAGTGAAGACGGTGTCTACACCGGCTGACTGGCCTGCATTTTCGACGAACCTGAAGGATCTCGTGAGGATAAAAAATTGTTCTCATTTTTTTCACTTTCTTTAATTTATTGTAGTTTAAATTCAAAACTGATAAGTTAGCAAGAAGTACCAGACTTTATCCATATTTTATTATTTTTGTTAACTTTGTATTACCAGTTTGGATTTCTGAACCATTTTAAATAATATATAATTGTTGATAAAAATATATATATTATTTTGTAATATAATAAAAGATTTGTGTGTTCTTTTATATTTACATTTTAACATTCAGATGATATATTATTCTAATGTTTATATATACAAAAAAAAAAAAAAAAAACTCTTTTGATCTGTCTTCTTTAATCTTTGCAGCAAGTCTTTAATCATAACTTTGAACACTAGTCTTATTTCTATCCAAAGCAACATCATATTCTACAAATGTTCAGACTGATTTCAAATTTTTGTTTCTAATTGATATTAAAAACAAAAATATCATTTGGGTATCTAAACTGAGTGGCAGTTGCAACACATAATTTGATTTGGCAACTATAGATTTTTGGCTTCAGATTTAAGGTTTGGAGAAATAAACTGAAGGTCAGTTCTTACAGTTTTTTCAGTCGCTAAATCTGGTTTTTCTATTTTTGGGATGATTTCAGGGCTATGTATTGCGTTTATTTATAGTATCCTATCCATAGTCTTGTTGTATTCAACTCTGAGAATAAGGCTATTCCAATTGCTTGGATAATTATACCGCGGTTTTCCAGTGGAGAAGCATATAGATGGATCAGAGCTTTTTGTAACCGAGCTATTCCTATTTAGAGCAAACCGAAAACTATATCAAATTTTCATTGTTGAAAAAATATCATATTCGACATTTGTTCATATTTGGTCTCAATTACTTCTGTCTATTTGATATTGATAAAAAGAAAAAAAATCTCTGATTTATGTCTAAGCTCACGCCTCACTTAGAAGACATTTTAATACCATAATCCAACCATGTAAAAACAAACAATGTTAACGAAGACTCCACACTCCAAATTATTTTTAAAACACGAATGAAAAATATGAAATTAATACTCATGGTAAAAAGAAATGTAAAATATATTCTATAAGGTATTACACAAAAACCAGTAAACATCGTTTATAATTGAACCTTTCTCGTAACAAAATGTAAAAGATATTATGTAAAAATAAGTAGTAATTAATTTTAAAAAAAAATTAATAAGTAGTAATAGGGGTAAAACAAAATATAAATTTTCAAAAAAGAAGATATTACGTAATGAATTTAGGAAATGTAGATCGTTTACAACTTGACCTTGTTCCATGATCAATTGTTTAATTGTTATAAGAAAAATATATAATCCATATCAAAACATATTTGAATATATTTTAAATTATTATGATAATAGATAATATGTATAATATGATGAATTAGTTAGCAACTAATTAATATCATAGGATATGGACGACTCATGAGATGCAACACCATAATCGGGCAGCAACAATGGGTAGGTGTTTCGTCAGGTTTGGGCTTATAGTTTATTCACAAAATCCTCCAAATGGGCTGTCCCTTATTTATGCAAAATGCATTGCATGGTTTGTGTTCATTACAATTTTGTTGATAATAACATGTGTTGGTTGGGCGTATGTGTCTTGTTTAGTTCACCAAAAACACATTAATATGATTATGAGTAGAAAAAATCACATTAAATTCACATTAGTATCATAGGATATATATGGAAGACTCATGAGATTCAACACCACAATTGCTGAAGCAACAATGCTTAGGTGTTTCGAGGTGTTTCGCCAGGTTTGCGTTTATAATTAATTTCACAAAATCCTCCTAATGGGTATCCCTTATTTGTGAAAAATTCATTGCATATCGGTTTGTCTTCACTACAATCTTGTTGATAATAACATGTGTTGTCTGTTTACTTCACCAAAAAGAAAAACTCACATCAATATGAATTATAAGTATATAAATGATCAATTAATTGTTTTATGAATTTGTACAACTAGTGCAAGTTTATGTTTTTAATTCCAACTCAATTATTTTATTAGTAATTTTTTAATAATGTACCGACAATCACTTTCTGGTAGGTCACCCATCCTAGTGCTATTCCAGCTCAAACACCCTTAACTATGGAGTTCTAACCGGATGGTTGACGAAAAAGATAAGTGCACTTTGATGAGATAGGTAGCCAAAAGAAATCTCTTAACCTCTCCTCATGCACCACTATATACTAGAAACTGAGATGTTACAAGAAAAAACACCATCAATAGTACATGAAATTGAAACTTCTTGGTTGCTAAAAGATGCAACAAATTCAACATTAAGAGAAATTCTAGATCTAATAAGAAAATCAATAGTAGAATTAGATAAATATATATACACACAAAAAAAAATTCCTTACAAATCTTTTGAGGGATGTCGATCTTAAAGATTTACTTTTACACTGTTTTATAAACAAGTTGTTGTCTTTTTCTCTTTGCTTAAGAATTTAGACATATTTATAATCTAGTTTGAGAATTCAAAGTTATATCATAATAGGTAAACAATTTAAAATTATACCAGTCAAATTTATTTTACCGGATCTTCCATAATAATATAATAAATCTTCCATAATATATAATGGATTTTCCATAATAGATAGATCCTTTTAAAAACTTTTAATTGGTCATTTAGACCCTTATTTTGGTCAAACACTACTTGATTTCACCTTAAATATCATAATAGGTAAACAAATAACATCATATCTGCCATTCAAGTTTATCTTAATAGATCTTCCATAATATATCAAGGAATTTTCATAATAGGAGAATTATTAGTCTTATTTGGTTATTTACACATTAAATATTGGTCAAATACATATCTCGTTAGTGAATCTAGCGAGAGCGGGAATGATATCCTCCAACAGATAAGTCTGACCAAAGCCATACTTTACCAGGCCAATGATCTAGATCTTTTGAATCGATTTGAGGCGAGGCTAAGAGAACATTGAAATTCATATTCCGCAAGAGGTTAGCAGCCAAGACGTGCTCCCCGTGTCCTGTGATGTCACCCAGGATTAGCATCAAGTTGGTTGTGTGAGGGTGGTCAATTAAGCAGCAGAGCATGTCCACTACAATCATCTCAAGTCTGGCATCTTTATCTAATCCTCTATCATGTAATTCAAGGCCCTGTAAATGACTCGTAGTATCACCATAAGCATAGATGGGTACAAAATCATCCATGGATCCAATACCACAATTCGCAAGGGCCAATTTAATGTTTTCTGAAACCACACCAGCATTGAGGCCATCAGGGATTTGACAATCCACCACGTCCCAGAAGATGACAGTGTTTACGGCTTTGAAGCGCCCTTCCTGGGGTCGTCGTGTTCTGGTTTGGTGAAATAAAGGGCCTCTAAAAGAGGACAGGCTTGACCAAAGCCATGCCGAAGTTACCAGACGTTTTAGTTTGCGTGGTACTGCATCAGGCTGTGCTAATATAACATGGTTGGAGGTTCTGAATTTCAAATGTCTAAGAGCCCTGTAAAACCCCGAGTGTCCTGAGATGTCTCCCACGAGCAGCACAAAATTGGAGTCGTAATCAGCGCCAATTGCCTCGATAAGAAGTTTCACTAAAATAAAGTTACGTCTCTCATCTTTCTCTCCTGAAAGATCAACGCAGATCATCAACAAAATAACCTACTAATTACATACATGTAAAAATAGTGTTTGAGATTCACACCTTTAGCTACGTGAGTGATCCTAATTCCAGCGACGCCAAAGTCACCATTGGTCTGAATGATATCACCAAAACCGATGACATCGAACCTACCCTGAACATAACCCTTATCAAAAAAGGCCGAACAAATGTTCTTCCAAGTAGTATAAGCATCGAGACCGTCAGGGACCGGACAATCCTCGATATCCCAGAAGACCATTGTCTTAGGCAATGATTCAACTAGGTTTTAAAAAATTACATAACTCATTAGATATCCATTCTATGACCGATCAATCACATCACATCAAATTCCGATATCGAATCGACAGATCCCAGAAAAAAAACCATTTCACAACAGATCTAAAGCTTTAACGACAAATGAATTGTGGAATTAACAATTTCGAGCAAGAGATACAGATGGATCTTACCACCGAGAAAAGGTATAGGCATGGTTGTGACGGATCGATCCAGATGTTGGATTCTTGCTTGGTGAAAATTAATATATCTAGGTTTCTTCTACAGATCTGGTGGCTGCGGTTGTGAGAGACTTTCTGTTCTTCTTCTTTTTATACTACTAGATTAGATAAATATCTAAAAAAAAACCTAAAATCCTACCTGTTGCAAAGATGTTTTTATTAGACATAAAGATTTTAAGCCCATTATAAAGTGGGTTTCCACAAACCAACCCATACAAAATTGTTGGGTTCGAATCTAGTTTACCGAATAAAAAAAGGATGTCTTAGGGGATTGGGTGGTTTTCATGTTTTTATATGGGGATAGGGTAGTTTTAAATTTTAATTGTGAGATTGGGTAGTTTATAGGATAGTTTTAGGATGGTTAAAATCTAAATGATAAAAGTGCCCTTGTTTCTTAGGAAAAATAAAGGAAGAAGGAAGCCTCGAGTGTTTCTTAGGAGGGAAGAGAGGGGGTGTACGGCGCGTGGATTGGCGAATGCGCGAGTGTACGCCTAGAAGCGGCGAGTGTACGCGCGTGATGGGCCAATTTTGCTTTTAGTTGGGCCGATTATTGCCCAATTTTCATTGCCTTAATGGGTTGCGACTCATTTATCTTGTAGGAGGGAAAAAAATTAGGGGTTAGTAAAAAGATTAAAATTGAGTAATCATGATGGTGTACAGTAAACCCTATTATGTGTGGTTGAGAGTCAATATTGCGGTTGGGTTAAATAGGGAGATTTGGCTAATCTGGGGGAAACTGGTTGGTGAAGTCTCGAATTTAATGGAGAATAAGAGTAAAGGTAAATTGCATACTCTCACTCGGCAAGTAGTAAGAAGAAGAAGAAGAAGAAGAAGAATTTTTATTTCCGACGAATTTCTGATTTTTGACATTACAATTTTTGACGGATTTCCGACGGAATTTTTATTTCCGACGAGACAGAACAGACGGAAAAATCCATCGGAAATCCGTCTGAATTGGCCAATTCCGACGGATTTCCGACGGATTTTTCCGTCTGTTCTAGCATGTTTTCTTGTAGTGAACAAAGATCAGGTTGGTTGACTCAAAGACCATTTTTTCATTTGGCAGAGCTTACCACAACAAAGCGTTTAACTTTGAATGCAGTTAGCTTAAATAAACAACGAAATATCTACATTTTGGATGAAGCTGACATTGGTAATTTCAGTAGTAGAGCACAATGTAGCACTATTTAGACAGCTTGACTTGGATTGTATAACCATGGGTCTTGAATCCTTGGTCAGACTGGCTAGGTTCAGAAAGCATTATATTTCAGCCAAGGAACCAAACGCAATATTATATCTTATTCGATGATATTGCTTGTGATGCTTTCAGGGATGTATTTCAGTGTCCGGTCTAGTTTTCCTTTTGGCTATCGGAACTCAATTTTGACAAAGAAGTCTTAAACTAAATATCTGGTAAATGTTTTGGTGAAGTCCATTGAAGTGACTAGATCTTGGGGTATTTAGAATTCTTGTAATGAGCACTATGAGATAGTGTAGTTACATGTCAAAATTGAAGTTAATTTAAATAAGAAATGAAGTCCAAAGTGGTTAGCTTATAAAACTTATAAACCATGTAATTTTGACTAAGTATCAAAATGAGCAAAATGTCCCACATTGCTTGGAAAAAAATATGTCCACTAGTATATATAGTGTTAGACTCACACTATGGTTCACTAGTTTAGGAAAAGACACTATGGAGTAAGAGATCTATGGATATTATGCAAAACCACACGCACATGCGCGCACACCGTGCCGAGCTGGGCTTGGGTTTGGGGAATGTGGGCCAAAAAAGCATTTATTCCTTTTGGGACAAATTTTTATTATTAATTTAATTAATTTCCCTACCCAAAAAAGCATTTATTCCTTCTGCGAATATTCTGGACTTTCAGATCAAGCCAAATCTCGCAGAGCCTATCCCTACCTTCAGGATCAAGTCTCTCCTCCTTATAAATTAAGGTCTTGCCTCTCCTCTCAAATCATCCAATTATAAAGCAAACAAAGCATCCAACAATCTTCTTCTTCTCTTTCTTAAGTAAGTTTCGAGAGTATAGCGTAGATAATAGTTCGTAATTCTATAATCGGATGTAACGGTTATAGTCTCAACACGGTTGTATCCTGGGATTCATAGTCTCTTCAAAACCGCCACACTGCAGGAGATTTATTGAATTAATGAAAGAGATCATATCTCGCTTCCACGTATTTTTCTTTCCTTAATCAAATTTTTGTTCGTAATTTTCAATTTCGGAAATCGCAGTCTTACGTTGGCGTGTCCAGCATGCATGGCATAAGAACATAATCAAGAGATGTCCAGAAACAGAGATACGTGTCGAGATTTCAAGACATCTTGGGTAGGCTGTAGATAAAATCTGCAGAAGACAAGGAACATTCACATTGTTTGACGGTTTTATGGAGGATTTTGTTGATAGTCAAGAATTGGTGGAGTACTTCAGAGCTGTTTGGTCTCCCAGAATAGGTTATTCTCTGATTCTCTCTCTCTTTATGTTCTGTTTACACTTTACTTGCTTGGTTCTTGGACCTTAAGTATTAAGTATTTACATGTGATTGGGTTCCCTACATTTGTACTCTGCTAATTTCACCTGAAACTATTTTTGCAGATGTTTGACACTAATCCTCTCGAGAATAATCCTTCCTCTTTATCGAAAATAGTATCAGAATATCTCAATATGAAATTAAGGATATGATGGACCATGATTCTCTCCATCACATCTGTCACCGTGATTCTCTCCATCACATCTTTCTCCATGATTCTCTTCATCACATCTTTCTCATTTACTTGCCAATATTCTAATTTCATTACACCTAGAGCTAAGCTTTTGTATAAATTGTAATACCACCATTGTCAATAATATTCATTCAGTTTTCAAAACACATAAATAGGAGCTTGGACAAGTGTGTTACAATCTCTCCCCTTGACAAGCCAAGAGACATGTGCAGCGATGGAGCTTTACAACTATCAGCTGAAGTGTAGGCTCTTGAATGAGAGGGACTCTGAAGCTTATAAGCGTGCTGATTGGTTGTCGGATAAGTTAGAGACAAAACTACATTCTTACTTTTGGCTTGATGAATATTCTGGAAATTATAATTTTGCCAGCTACTAGAAAGAGGAATGGGTGAGTGGGTTGACTTCCTTCCGCAAAGCATTGAGCATACCAGATTCTGATGTTTTTATCTCTGATATGTCTACAAAAATAATAAATTAGTGCAATGGCAACAAAGTTCATGTTGTGTGGAATCCAGGTTCACATTTCGGGGTTAGCAGTTGCAGCTGGGCATAAAAGGGTTACATATGTAAGCACATGATCAAACTTACACAAGTCTGTCTTTGAAACCGAGCTTCTAGACAATCTGCTAGCCTTTGGTAGTATTATCAGACCTTGATTGATCTGCTTCACTGCCCACCTCGCGATTCCTTGTTTCGTGATTATGCAGTTTCTTTAGTTGTCTCTGTGGAAATGCACATAAATGCATTCACCGGTACTGTGCAGAAATAAATTTCTTATGATGAACCAGCTAATGGAAAATCTCTTGTTGAATCGGGAAAAGTTGTTATTGATTTAGATTACTCTACATCTTCAAATCCGTGTTTTCATCATAAAACATCATGTTTTCCTCCAATGACTCGTAAATCTGTAAAAACATAAAAGGAACCAAAAAAACAAAAAAAACTAATCCTAAACTCTATAAAGACTATAAAAATATGTGAAAATCAAAGGTATAAAACTCTTAAAATCATGACTCATCAACCATTGCATCAGTCTTATGTGGATCTGCAGTAACTTCTTCCGCCGAGATCACGTGCCCCAAGTACTCTACTTGTCTGTGCTCAAACAGACATTTTTTGTGACTAGCTAACAGCTTCTGCTGCTGCAAAACCCTCAACAGCTGTCTTTGCTGATCCTCATGATCTTTTTCATCCTTGTTGTATACCAAATTTTCATCAAAGAACACCAACACAAAATTTTTCAAGAAGGGTCTGAATACTTCATTCATCAACGATTGGAAAGTAGATGGAGCATTGGTCAACCCGAATGGCATGACCATAAACTCATAGTGTCCATCATGAGTTCAGAAGGCGGTCTTCGGAATATCCTCAACTTTAACCATGTTCTGATGGTAGCCTGATCAAACATCCACCTTATAGAAGACCTTGTCTCCCCACAGCTCGTCCAAGAGTTTGTCAATCAATGGTATCGGGTAGCTGTCAGATATTGTAGCCTTGCTTAATGCTCTCTAATCCACAAAAAACCTCCAACTAATGTCCTTCTTCTTTACCAACAGAACCGAGCTAGAGAATGGGCTGTTGTTATCCTTGATGATGCCATGTGCCATCATTATTGTAATTTATCGCTCAATCTCTGCCTTCTGTGCTTGAGGTTACTGAAATAGTCGCACACTATCAGGTCCATATCCAGCCTTGAAGGTAATGCCATGTTCCTTACCCCTTGATGGTGATAGACCTTGAGGCTCACTGAAAATCTCCTCATACTCTGTCAATACCTCCTCCAGTTTTGTTGTTTCCTATGTATCACCTTCCATTATTGCAATTTGTAGTGCTCCATACTCTACTAACACCCCTTCTTTATCATCTTTGAGTGCCTTCCATAGAGCTTTGAGCGAGACCGGTCTGTTACAGAGGCTCGGATCTCCCTGTAAAGACATTGTGGCATCATTGTGTTTGAACTTCATACGCTGCTCCCTCCAATTACTTTTCACTTCTCCTAGTCTTTCTAGCCACTCAACTCCCAGTATAATATCTGTGTTTCCTTGCATCAAAGGTATTAGACTCAACATCACTAGGTATTTTGCATTAGTAACTCTACCCCTCTACAAACTCCATTTCCTTTCACCGCGAGACCATTCCCCATAATGACCCCATATCCCTTGGTTCCATCAGTGGATAACCCCAACTTATCTAATTCCTTGGGCGTGATAAAGTTGTGGGTAGCCCCACTGTCGATCTGCACAATGGTATCCAAATCACGGATTGTTCCCCTTAGCTTAATGGTTTTCGGAGAGGTAATCCCGACTACCAATTTTATAGATAACTAGGCTACCACGGGAATCATTCCCATATGCTTCTCCTCTTCTTCTTCCTTTGAAGTCATACTCAATCCCATCCTCTCCCACAATCAATACTTGTAACGACATTGATGCTCTTCGTGATATCGCCCATCACACTTAAAGCAGAGACCCTTCGCTTTTTTTCACTGACCTCGCCTTTGACAATCTTCGCAATGGTGAACTTCGAGAGTATATATGTTTAATTTTAGGATTTACTCTCCCCACATTTAAACGTCATCATTGTCTTTTGGTGAAACGGGGTTGTTTTGCTTTTGTGGCATTAGACCCCCATTGCTCTCCACTTCTAAAATATGGCGAGAATTGGTCGCTTGAGTACCGAAATTTCCTTTCTCCTCCAACTGAGAAATGTTTTGGCGGCCGCCTCCTCCTGTTCTGACCAATCTTCCACTTTCTGAGCCGCATTCATCATCTTTTTGAAGGATCTGGGTTTGAACATTTTTATCCCCGCTCTCATCTTAGGTTTTAAGCCGTTCATGAAGGCCATCTACAGCACCGATTCGGGAATGTTTGGAGCGTTGGAAGCTAGATTGATGAAATCTTTACAATACTTCACTGCGGTGTCTTCTTGTCCCACCGATACCACACCAAGGCTTCATCATCGAAGCATATCTTCATTGTTTGAAGCTTTTCCTCCTCTGTGAAATCATTGAGCTTGAAATATTGGTCTACTCTCACCACCCAGCTATCCACAATCTCCCTGGTTGATATGGGTATCTCCAACTTCCGAGACACTGGGATCCTTCTCCCTTCCGTTACCGAGGCCAATGTGACCTTTTGCTCTCTCACCGCTTCTTCCATTACTCCCAAACTCCTAGATTTATCTGGAGTTTTCACCTGGATCTTTTCATCGACGTCGATGGCTTTCCCAATGACAAAGGACTGCAGTTCTTTTCTCCTGCTGTGATCTTCCTCTCCCACCTTTCATCAATCTTCTCGAGTTTATGCATCATCAACCCCATCTTTTTTTCAAAATATGACATATTTTCCATTTCTTATTCTCGATCATGCTGAATGTTTTCGATCTTCTCCACCGAAGTTTGGTTTTCAGCGAGAATGTCTATCTTCGGTTGCATCTTCTTCACTATCGAAGCTCTAATACCAAGTTTGATACGAGATAGACAATAAATGAAGAAAACTTGTAAACATAGATAGAAAAGATGATTTTATTTTATATGAGGAAACTGTGTTGTAATGAGAGAATGTATTGGGATGTCTCTCTCTTCCTCTTTTACAATGATCTCATTCGATACCTCATGCTCACTACTATCTCGTCCTCTTTATACTACTTATCAGATTTACTCAACACCCCATCTGGTTTTTCTAGCGGCTTGATACTCAATTGATTCTCCTTTTCACTCTAGTCTTTATTTAACTACAGTAGAAATACTCTGAGTTACTCCAATTACTGCTGCTTCCTTTCGTTTAGAACCGGTTTCTTCTGCGGTATTGATAGATAATAAGCAGATGATTTGCCTCATACGTATCAGTATATTACAAAACTCCCGAAAAGATATTTGTTAGAAGTTAGAACTATTCATGAATACGTGGATTTAGTCATCGACCTTTTTATTAAATGGGTCACAAATTAAAAACTAAACTATATATATGTTCAGCGAGATCCTTAGCCATAACGCATACATATGTCACTACAAAAAATGTCTACATTGATAGCACCCGGAGATAGCACGACTTGCTGAACTGCTATTAAAGATGAGTTTTTAATTTTAGTTATTATATAATAGCATTTGATAAATGCTAAGACAAAATTTCACTAAGCGGGAACATAAAATCACTTATTCTGCCAAATATTTAGTAAATTTTTTCACCTTCCCCTCTTTCTAAAAGACATAACACTTCCTGACCTAACTCCCTCAAACCCAAAAATCGCTTCTCCCAGCCACCAATTAAACTCACCACCATCAAACAAGTTGTGAAATCTGAATCAGCCACGATTATGGTTAGTGAACTTTCTAAATCTGAATCAGCCACTATTAAGGTTAGTAATGGCCATCTATTTCACAACTTATGGGACTGTGAGTTTTTCTTGTTTAATAATAGGATTGTTTATATCCCTATATATCTTTAAACTTATAGATCAAAGACACAAACTTGAGATCTTACACATTTTAGTACTTAGCCAATTCCTCTGTGGAATCACTTTTTTTCCGTAGCATCATTTTGCTTGCTAAACTTATCTCAGATCTGTGCTTGTCTAAATCTTACATATTAATCAGCTGTCTACTCTTGTTTTTATATTTTTCTCACTGAAAACCTTGGTTTCTACCTATCCTTGTTCTTATGTTGATGATTGAAACTGATGTAGGAAAGATTTCCTAGTTTTCCTTTTTCTTTTATTTTCTATTTTTCTAGTTTTCCTTTAGTTTTGGGGTTTTCTATTTTTATTAGGTTTTCCTATTTTCATGCTAAGATCCTTCTCTATTTAACGAGAAGTTAAAGACTTTTGTCAAAACAACTTAATTTTGATTTTCAATCAGAGAACTTTTTTCTCAATTCTGGTGGATTTCCAGAGCTTTGCTTCAAGTTCTTCACTAGAGAACTTGATACTTTATCTAAGGATTAGTGCTTGCTAACCTTAGGATTTTCAGACTGCGTCAGGTGGTATCAGAGCAGGCTTTTTCCTGTCTCTTTTCGAAGCTTGATTAAAACTATGGCAGATCAACCGTTGACCAAGACTGATTTCCAAGGATTTACCGAGGCAATTACTGCCTCCATAAACACTTTGGCTGAACAAATATGACACCTAGCAACCCAAAACAATGACTTGGCAGGGAAGAAAAGAGACAAAGTAGAAAAGGGCAAAGAGCCAAAGAAAGAACCGAAGAAAGAACCAAAGGCAGACAAGCATCGAGTTAATGACGAATATTCGAGTTCTTCTGAAGAAAACGATAACGTTGAGGAAGAAAATAATAAAGGAAACCGACATAACGATCACGACTACCATGTTAAGGCCGATATTCCTCTGTTTTACGGAACCATGGGAGTGGAAGATTTTCTGGATTGGCAGATAAGTGTTGATCGATTCTTTGAAGTTATGGGCGTCCCTAAGAATAAGCAAGTTAAGATGGTGGCAATTAGGTTAAAGAGTACCGCAGCTGTTTGGTGGGATAAGCTTGTTGCTCAGAGGCGAAAACAAAGGAAAGGACCAGTTAAAACATGGAGGCGAATGAAACAATACATAATGGAAAGGTTTCTACCTGAAGATTATGAACAGATTCTCTACAAGATGTATATCGCTTGTGTCCAAGGGAAGAGAACTGTTACTGAATACACGGCTGAGTTTCTGCATTCTCTGAGCGCAATGATTTAGAAGAAAACAAAAATCAGAAAGTTGCTAGATACATTAGTGGATTAAAGAGTTCCATACAAGAGAAGATCGGTTTGCAAACGGTATGGACTGTGCAAGAAGCTTCTAGCCTAGCTTTAAAGGCTGAATTAATGGAGACATCTTCTCGAAATTTTACTCCTTTCACACGATATCCGCCTCAAAATAATCGTGGAAACAATGGAGACAGGGACAAGAGTACAGGAACAAAGGAGAGTAACGCTAAGGAAGCGGGTAGTTCCAGCAATAGTCAACAAGGTAAAGCACCCGCCCAAAAGCACAGTAACCCCTATACAAGACCAACAATTGATAGGTGTTTCAGATGTCAAGGGAAAGGTCATAAATCGAATGTTTGTCCAACCAGATAAACTGTAGCTCTTCTAGAAGGAGATGAGGATCATGAGGAGGAGGAAGAATATGAAGGAGTTGAGTATGCTGAAGAGGAAACCAATGAAGTGTTAAGTTTAGTGCTTCAAAAGATACTGTTGACATCTAAAGAAAAGGGGCAACGAAAACGCCTATTTCAAACACGTTGCACAATCAACAACAAACTTTGTAACTTGATCGTGGATAACGGCAGCACAGAAAACTTAGTTTCTCAGAAGCTAGTTGACTATTTCAAGATACCTACAGAACCACATGAGAAACCTTATTCATTGGGCTGGGTTAAAAGAGGCTCTCAAGTTCGAGTATCAACGACCTGCAAAGTTCCAATTTCAATTGGCAAACATTATAAAGAAGAAATATTATGTGATGTCATTGATATGGATCTCTGCCATATATTACTTGGTCGACCGTGGCAATATGATAATGATGTTACGCACCGAGGATGGGATAATACGTTATTCTTTACATGGAAAGGTCACAAGATTGCTATGGCTCCTGTTAAATATTTGGATCAGACATTGGAGAAGAAAAATTCAAATTTCCTGGTTATGGTTCATAATGAAAAGGACCTTGAAGAAGCAATCAAAGAAACTAGATGTTTCTTTCCCGTGGTGGTCAATGGACTGATGAGCGCTGTGACAGCAGAGCCGTCAATTCCCACAGAAATATTAGAGATTTTGGACGGTTTTAAGGGGAGTTAATTACAGACGAGCTGCCACAAGAACTACCTCTTATGCGGGACGTTCAACATCAGATTGACCTCATTCCAGGGTCTAGTTTACCAAACCTACCACATTATCGAATGAGTCCCAAAGAGAATGAGATTTTGAGGGAACAAATTGAAGATCTATTGAGGAAAGGATTCATTCGAGAGAGCATGAGTCCTTGTGCGGTCCCGTTGCATCTTGTTCCTAAGAAAGGAAATCAATAGCGAATGTGTGTCGATAGCAGAGCTATAAATAAGATCACTATCAAGTATCGTTTTCCAATCCCTCGTCTAGAAGACATGCTTGATGAACTAACAGGTTCAAAGGTTTTTTCTAATATCGATCTTCGTAGCGGCTACCATCAAATTCGAATTAGACCTGAAGATGAATGGAAGACAGCTTTTAAGAGTGAAGATGGACTTTATGAGTGGTTGGTGATGCCTTTTGGAATGTCAAATGCTCCTAGTACATTCATGAGGCTGATGAACCAAGTTCTTCGTCCGTTTACTGGATCTTTTGTAGTGGTTTACTTTGATGATATTTTGATTTACAGTAAAACGAATGGTGAACATTTGGAGCACATCCAACAGGTGTTGCAAGTGCTACAAGAGAACAAATTGTATGTCAATTTGAAAAAGTGCACGTTAAGCGCCAACAAGTTGCTCTTTTTAGGTTTTGTCGTTGGGGAAGAAGGAATTCAGGTTGATGAAGATAAAGTGAAAGCTATTCGAGATTGGCCTGCGCCTAAATTGGTTACCGAGGTACGCAGTTTTCATGGTCTTGCTACCTTCTACAGAAGGTTTGTACGGGATTTTAGTACTATCACTACCCCTATTACGGAATGCTTGAAGAAAGGAAAGTTTAATTGGGGTTCTGAGCAAGAGAAAAGCTTTGCTTTAATAAAAGAAAAGTTATGTACTGCACCGGTTCTAGCGTTACCAGATTTTGAAAAAATATTCCAAGTTGAATGTGATGCTAGCGGAGTGGGGATAGGCGCTGTTTTGTCTCAGGAAAAAAAGCCAATAGCCTTCTTCAGTGAAAAGTTAAGTGAAGGTAGGCAAAAATGGAGTACATATAACCAAGAATTCTATGCGGTATTTCTAACTTTGAGACAATGGGAGCATTATCTGATTCAGAGGGAATTCATCCTATTTACTGACCATCAAGCTTTAAAGTTTCTCCATAGCCAGAAAGTAATAAATAAGATGCATGCTCGATGGGTAAGTTTTCTGCAGAAATTTCCCTTTGTTATCCAACATAAATCGGGAGCTCTTAATCGAGTGGCAGATGCTTTGAGTAGAAGGGCTTCTTTGCTAATTACTTTAGCCCATGAGGTTGTGGGATTCGAGTTTTTGAAAGATTTAAACGAGAATGATACTGAGTTCAAAGAATTGTGGATAAAATGCATAGCAAAACATCCTTGTGCAGATTTTCACGTTCTAGACGGTTATTTATTTAAAGGAGATCGGTTGTGCATTCCCTGCTCATCATTGAGAGAAAAATTGATCCGCGATCTACATTGTGGTGGTCTTAGCGGACATCTGGGAAGAGACAAAACCATTGCCAGCTTGGAAAAGAGGTATTATTGGCCACACCTAAGAAAAGATACTGGAACAATCGTCAAAAGGTGCTATATTTGTCAAGTTTCCAAAGGACAGTTTCAAAACACTGGCCTTTATATGCCTTTACTTGTTCTTGATGATATTTGGCAAGATTTATCTATGGATTCTGTGTTTGTGGTTGTTGACAGATTCTCTAAAATGACTCACTTTATCGCGTGCAAGAAAACCACTGATGCATCAAATATCGCAAAACTATTTTTCAGAGAAGTTGTGCGTCTTCATGGAGTTCCTAAGTCTATTGTTTCAGACAGAGACACCAAATTTCTCAGCCATTTTTGGATTACTCTTTGGAGGATGTTTGGAACAACTCTTAATAGGAGTTCTACAGCTCATCCACAAACTGATGGGCAGACCGAGGTAACTAACAGAACTCTAGGGAATATGATTCGAAGCGTTTGTGGTGACAAGCCTAAACAATGGGATTTGGCTTTGCCTCAAGTCGAATTTGCTTACAACAGTGCCATTCATTCTGCGACGGGAAAGTCACCTTTTTCCTTGGTATATACCTCTGTTCCTAAACATGTAGTCGATCTCGTTAACCTACCTAAGGCTCCTGGATTTAGTGCATCAACAGAGACTATGGCAAAGGAGATTTTGGCGGTTAAAGAGGCTGTTAAAGCTAAGCTTGAGGCTACAGGGAAGAAGAACAAAGTTGCTGCTGATAAACATAAGAGACTTAAGATTTTCAAAGAAGTAGACGATGTGATGGTTTTTCTCCGTAGAGAGAGGTTTCTGGTTGGTACTTATAACAAGCTACAACCTCGCAAATATGGACCATTTAAGGTGATACGGAAGAGCAATGACAATGCTTATGTCGTGGCACTACCAGAATCTATGAACATTTCCAATACCTTCAACGTAGCTGACATTCATGAGTATCATGCAGATGAAGTTCTATACCCAGAAGAGAACTTGGGGACAAGTTCTTCAGAGGTGAAGGAGACTGATGTAGGAAGGATTTCCTAGTTTTCTTTTTTCTTTTATTTTCTATTTTTCTGGTTTTCCTTTAGTTTTGGGGTTTTCTATTTTTATTAGGTTTTCCTATTTTCATGCTAAGATCCTTCTCTATTTAACGAGAAGTTAAAGACTTTTGTCAAAACAACTTAATTTTGATTTTCAATCAGAGAACTTTTTTCTCAATTCAAGTGGATTTCCAGAGCTTTACTTCAAGTTCTTCGCTAGAGAACTTGAGACTCGATCTAAGAATTAGCGCTTGCTAACCTTAGGATTTTCAGACTGCGTCAGAAACACACTTTTACTCACATACAGCAATGCAAGGAAATGCTAAATGTGACCGGTTTGCAATTATAGTGCAGTGGTGGGAATACTAAGTGAATCCAATCAGGAAGACTGTGCTATGCAATGAGAATGTGATCAATTCATTTAAGTCAAGCCAAGCAGATTAAACGGTGGATGTCTAACAACCTAAATAGTGCAAGTAAAGTAAATAAAAGACCCTCTCGAGTTTTTAGTTCGAGTGGGGTGATCGAGCTACAAAGGAAAACATAGCAAGTAGAGCACTCGACCTAAATGATCGAGTAAAGAGATCGAGTGGTGCAGGAAAACAACAAAACAAAGAGAAGCACTCAACCTGAAGGATCGAGTGTATGCAGTCGAGCTAAATGGAGAATAACAGAGAAGTAAAGCACTCGATCTAAGTGATCGCGTAAGAGAGGTCGAGTGGTAAAAGCAAAAGTAAACAAAGCAAAACAGAGCAAGAACACAAGATGAAATCAATCAAAAAGAAATAGGGATCTCAGACATGGGCTTATTGACTAATCACTACTCTCAATTGACCTGGGTAACTGAAAAGATCTACCAATAGGCTAATCTATTGACAATGAATTCAAAATCAGCCTAATACGTCGTGCTACTAGACCTCGAGCCTAATTGCTGACTTACCCGATTCTGCAAGAGTCATACAATTAGCCAAGCAATGAACACCAATTCATTAAAGCCAACTAAACTTCCTAACAACTGCATTCTTAGGACAGGATACTTATCTCATTTAGATCTAGTTCAACAGGCTAGTATAATCTAGTTTCTGGAAAAAGCTGAATCCAACAATTTCATCAACACTGTCGTGTGGAGATTGTTTGATATCAAATTCCAATTGATCAGAAAGAAATAAGCATTAAGATCACCTAGAAGGGAAAAATGAAATTAAAGCAATACACAAATACCCAGATCAATCAATAGCAGTAATCAACCTAACCCATGCCTAAATTCCCTAATCACATTACTCAGCAATCATGATCATCATCAAATGCAAAAACCCAGAAAATGCTAAAAATGACATATGATGTAGATAATGATGCGATGAACAATGTTGAAGAAGAAAATAATTGCAAATACTAAATAGATAAGAAGAAATCAGAGTTACAAATTCAGGAAAATAAAGAACAAGAGAGAGAAAGTTTAGAGGCATGATTAGGGTTAAAGAGAGGTATCCCTTGCTAATAAACAACACGAGTATTTATACTAAAAGGCCTGAAAGCCCTATAAACACTAAAAGACAAAAACTTAAATCAGGTCTGGTAAGGGAAAATTTACTCAAGCACATGGGTCGAGTGGTCTTGGTCGAGTGGTTGGTCCAAATGCAAGTTTTTCCCTCGAACTCACCCACTCGAGCAATCCGAGGTCGAGTGGAGTTGATGTGCTCTCCAAGTTCTCATCACTCGAGCCCTCTGGTCGAGCTATGCTGGTCGAGTGGTCTTGACGGGTCTGGTGCAAATCTCCAAGTGTATAGTCCACTCGAACAGTCTTGGTCGAGTCTGGTGCGAATCTCCAAGTGTGTAGTCCTGAACTCCAAAAGCACCTAATATCACTCCAAAATGCATAATGTATGCAATGCACAAGCAAAATGTCCTAAGTATTCTAAGGTGAAGAATATGTTGCAAAGTGTATAAACAATGGATGAAACTACACTAAAATGATGATAAATTAAGGTTAAAAACATGTAAAATATAATGACACCAATGATCCAGTTGAAGTGGACAGCCCTTCATTATATGGCTTATAAAGAATATAGGAGATGGATCATTTGCTGGTGCTACGGCTGTTTTTTTCACTTATCCTCTTGACCTGATCCGGACAAAGCTATTGCTTGTACTTTAGATTTTTTTGGATTATAAGTGAATATGTTGTTAGACTAAGACATGGTTTATATGTGTTGGATGTGAGACATGTTTATGTATGTTGGATTTGTTTAATGATTATGAAGTTTTAAGATTTCTATAATCCAGGATCTATTGTTGTAAACATGTTAAATTAGGGGTCAATTTGAAAATATGATGAATTTGGTGTAACACATGGTATTACAACATATTAAAGCGCTATAACAAAATATATTAAAGCAATATATAATTGCTATTGTAGAAGGATCTATGATAGCACGAAATATGAATTGTCATCACTTTTTAACAAAAAAAAATGGTAATGCTATAGATGTGACGACAAAAAAAAAAACTCGTCACAATTTTGTGACGAATTTGTAACTAGAAACTTGTCAGTAAGTGATATGAGGTTGGTGACTAAACTTGGGTCACCAAAAGTAACGAAAATTGATAACAATTTCATCGTGATTTGCTACCGATTTCATGACCTTTATTTGTTTTTCATAATATGTTACAAAAATGCTACGATTATTTGTCACAATTTAAGTTAATATTTTTATCGATGTTTTAATTTTAAGTTTACACCAATTTTTTCTTCTCTTTAACTTATATTTAAAATAATTTCAATAAGTTCAATAATTCCAACAATTATTTGTTAGTAAGATTAGAGTCATAACTGCTGTAAAAAAAAAAGATTAGACTCATAACTTTTGAACTCGTCATATACACCAGAAATTTTGTAGGGGGAAATCCAAAATGCAGTATAATCATATACATATTCACACATGAGATGAAAATTCGTTTGTTATATTCAAAGTCATTGAACTAATCATATTCTGCCACATGCAAAGTTTAACAAAAAAACAAAAAAAAATGAAGAGAAAAATTAAATAAAATTTTTAAGAGAAAAATAAATAGTTTCTATTGTCCACTTTTCCCACGATTGTTTTAACATCAACTTCCTTATTCCTTAACTCACTTAAAGAAAATTGATAAAAATAAGCACAATATTTGGGTTCACTCCTAGTGGTAAACCTCTTTATTCATTTGCTCTTTCTGTAGTCAATCAAAATATGTCATGTAATATTATCATTAATTACTCTTTTTAAATCTAATCAATAAATCATTAATTACTCTTTTATAATAAAAAAATTAGATTAAATCATTAATCACTTTTTCTAAATCTAATCAATAAAAATATGTCAACTAAGATTATATTTAAATAGAAATAAATTAAAATTATAATTAAACAAATGAAATAAATAAAACAAATTAAAAAATTAAATTTACTAATATCTTGAGATCACGAAATAATCTAAACTATTTTATGTTATGTTTCAACTACTCGTTTCGCTGTTTTCCTTGGGTTCCCCGAATTGTATTATTAGGGTTTATTTTTATGAAAAATAAATTACGAAAATAAATATGAAAAACATCAAAATATACCCTAAGGGATACAACTCAGTGAACCCAAGGGAAAAAACAAAATGAGTGGCTGAAACATAACATAAAATGGTTTAATATTAGTAAATTTGTTCATTTAATTTAATTTATTTATTTAAATATAATAATAATTGAAATTTTTATTATAGTTTGTACTTTTGTCACCAACCTCATATCACTTTTTCTAATTCTAAATTTATTTTATTTATTTCATTTTTAATTGTAATTTAAATTTATTATTTCTGTTTAATTATAATATTAGTTGGCATATTTTTATTGATTAGATTTATAAAGAGTGATTTATGATTTAATATAATTATTTTATTATGAAAGAGTAATTAATGATTTGATGATTAGATTTAGAAAAAGTAATTAATGATAATATTACATGTCATGTTTTGATTGGCTATAGAAAGAGGAGGTGAACAAAGAAGTTCTAAAAATATTGTTCTAAAAATAAAAGGAACGAGATCTTATAAAATCCAATCAATAACTCAGAATTTCAGATCTATTTCTCCTCAGTATGGTTTCACTACTCTTCGGCCTCTGAAACCCAGCAAATCCGTAAAATATCTACACAGAATTCAACAAAAACAACAAAGGAGTTCTTAAAACAAAAGAAGAAACCAGAAACTACAAGCAATATATCTAAACTTCTATTCTTTATTTTACTCTGGATTTCAATATATCTAAACTTCTAAACATTATTAGATTTCAGGATCTTCTCCAAATTTGCAATCTCTTTCTCCATCAGGATCACCACCACTTACAACACCGGCTTGAGGATCAACGACACCGTCACTCTGGTTTACGGATGGTTCATGGCCGGCATGTTCACAATTTGTGTGGGGTTATCATCAACTTATCATGGCCGAGATCAGCTCTTCTTACACCACCGGCGCGACTTTGTTGTTGATCTTCTAGATGCAAATCAATACAAACAAAACAAATATCTTTGTTTCTTATATATTTCCAAATAGAAATACAATTGTTGCAAACTCAAACAACTAACTTGATTATTTCTTCTTCTTTGTTAGAATGGACTGTTTATTGATAGAAGCTTGCAATAAGCAATCTCCTAAGACAGAATCTCTCCCCTACGGAGGTGTACGTAGATTCTGTGGAAGTCTATCTTGCAGAATACGACTATCTATCTCCAGGGGCGGACCTATATGTAGTGTAGTGGGGTCAGCTGACCCCACAAAAAAAAATAAAAAAATTTGTGTATATAATTTTTTTTTTTGGTTGAAAATCAACTTTGAACCCATGAAACTTTAGGTTTTTTTAGCCCATTTAACTTTTGAATTCATTAACTTACTTTTAAAAAAATTCCAGTAATTGCAAGACCCAAAACCCATTTTGTTTTTGACCCCGGTAAAAAAAATTTCTGGGTCCGTCACTGTCTATCTCTATATTAACACAGTACGGAGATCCTAGCAAACTCTATTTTGAGATTCACGGAAATTATTTTTGTGAGTAGAAGAAGATCAGATTTTTTTTTCTATCTCTCTGCTTATGTTGTGACGTCTTTATATATTGACTCAAAGGATGTTTTTCACAACCAGATATGTAAGTATCTTTTCATGGAGACTTTTCACATATTTCAACTGCCACATTTTAATTTAGTTTAATCATATAAATTAAATTAAATAAAACTCCAACAGACTTGTAGATTGGCATCGGAGCTTTGAGTGGACATGGCTTTTTAGAATCACCACCGATGGCTTGTAGATTGGTTTGTATGTAGTCAATATTTTCTTAATCATTCTAACAAATATTTATATTTTGTGTTCAATTTTTAAGATAATTTTTAAATTTTAGATCTTGTTCATTTAGTTTTTATAACTAATTTTCTTTTAAATATGTAATTTCAACTTCATTAAATTATAAAGTGTTAGTATTGTTGGTTGTTTGACGTATATACTCTTTTTATTCTTTTGTGCATGTCAATGTTTTCATAAACATTGTAACAAATCTTTATATTTTATTGTTTAATATTTTGTGTACAGTTTTGCAGATGATGTTTAGATTTTTTCATTTAGTTTTTATAATTAATTTATTTTCGTTATATGTAATTTTAATTTCATTAAATTATTAAGTGTTAGTGTTGTTGATTTTTAACGTATATATCCATTCTAATATTTTATAAATCGTTCTTATATCGAAGTCTGCCCTGCTATATCCAACATGTTAGCATGCCAGCCCGCGGTTTTAATTTTTATAATTTTAAATATTTTAAAGAATTTAAATTAACAACTTTTTAAAAGAAATATTTTAATATTTTATTTTTGTAAATATTCTAAGTTTATATATATAAAATCTTTAAATTTTATAATATATCACATATTATATTTCATCATCTACATACAATTATTAATATATACATATATATATATATCACTTATTTATTTTTATTAAAAATATGTAGTCTAGAAATCGATCTGCCAATTCGCGGACAAAGCCTACTAAATCCGCGGTCCACTATTGGGTTATCCATATTATCCACTTTTTAATGGACATAACATAATTTCACCCCATGATGGATCTACATAGACCTAGCACGTGGTTTTACAGGCCTGATTAACACTTCTATTGATATGAGATATTGAACACTGACTTTTTTTCCTATTAATTGAGTAATATATGTTTATTTTTAAAACATATCTTATTTGAAATATCTACAAAATATAAAGATTTGTTACTTATAAATGTTCCTGCAAAAAACGCTTCTGTAATTTTTCCGCCTAAAATGTATTTGAATCAGAACATATGTTGATAAAGTTAAATTTTATTAATTATATGCATTATATAATAATTTATAATAATTTTAAAAGAAGATCAAATATAAGTGAAAGGAGAATCATAATTATTTTTCCAATACATTGATTTAAATTAGGTATATAGATTTTGGATAAATTAAAATCAATGTTAGTTTCTATAATATTGTTGTTTTAATCTTTTTGAATACACATATAACATTAATCCTGTTTTATTTATTTTAGTACGAGTGTTTCGAAACAACTCATTATATTGACTCTTTTTTAATAGTGTAGTAGATTAAAAAATCCGAAGTAAATGAAAACCAATATAATTGTCAATCTTCAGTATAAATAATTTTTTTGCCAAACCTAATCCGGTTCATGCAAAAAAAATAAACTCGACTCTAAATTTTTTTTAACAAATTGCAAATCTATAATTTTCCGTCAAAATGAATACTTAGCAATTTTCTTGCAAAAAATGGATATGTAATTTTCCAAAAAATAGACTGGAATCATAACATATGTAGAAAAAATAAACTTTATTAATTAAATGCATTATGTAAAAATTCAAAATAATTTGAAAATAAGATCAAATAAAAGTGAAATATGAATCATAATTATTTTTCCAATACATTGTTTTAAATAAGGTAGAGAGATTTTTGATAAATTAAAATCAATGTTAGTTTCCATAATATTGGTATTTTAATCTATTTGGATACATATATATTATTAATCCTGATTTATTTATTTTAATATGAGTGTTTGGAAACACCCTCTTATATTGACTTTTTTTAATAGTATAGTAGATTATTTTATTTTCTGGGAATCGACTTTTTGATCTTGTAGAAATTTTTTTTGTGGCACCTAGTTACAAATAATGAAATTTTTGTTTCATTATTTGTTGACGTATGTGACTACAAATATAGTCATTAACTGTGATTAAATTACGATATTGCGTTGGTCGAAACTTGCAACCAATTGGTGAACCTAATTAGGACGTTATAATAGTCATTAAAGATGACAGTTTTGTGACTAAATTTTTAATTGGTAGTTATGACATTTTTGTTACACTGATTTATTGTCATTTTCTGTGACAGAATAGATAATCGTAACAATATTGTGACATATTTGATACCAATTTGTTTTTGTGACGATTGTATTTCAACCGTTATATATTGTCATAAATTCGTCACAATAGTTTTATCGTGACAACAATATTTTTATTGTGACTAAATATTTTGTATTAATAAATACGAAAAATATGGTCACAAAATCGTTACTAATACATCATAATTTTGAGACGAAACAAAGAGTAGCAAACTAAAGTCACTAATAATGTCCAATATGTGACAAAAATATATAGGCCTGCAAGGTTTAGGAAAGCTGTTATGACTGTCTGCTCCTCAACAGAAAAAAATTGACATTTTATCGAGCCGTGCCTAGAGTTTTTTAAGCCTAAGATAAAAAATATTTGTTTTATATATTTTTTATAACAATATATGCTTAACAAAAATTTCACATGTTGTTTTATACTTCTTTTGTTTTATATTAAGTGCAATTTTAAATTTTGTTTCATTATAAGTGATGTTTTTTATTTTAATGCATTATTTTGGCAAATTTTTATTATTTCTCATATTATTTTAATTAAATGACTAATAAAATGTAAAATATATTAATGAGGGATAAAAGAGACAAATTAATTAGTATGCAAAATTATTAAACTACAAATAAACTGAAACATATGGAGTATTAAATTAGAGATAACTAATACTATATCATAATAAGAATAATTATAATACTATTTTTTTAACCATCAAAACAATAATTTAATACATTTTTTTAGTTAATATTCTTTTAATCTATAAAAATACTAAAATTTAAAATAGTTTTGGAAATATTATAAATATTTAATACTATATTTTAATATCTGAAATAGAATTTTAAACTAAAAATAGTATTAAAATACATATATTAATAATATATTAAACTAAACAAATATTTTGGGGCCCTAAAATATGCTTAAATTTTGAGGGGGGGCTAGAATGATGCATTATTTGTAACAACTAAGGCACGCCCCTCACTCTTTATGAAATTTACTAATTACGGATCGCACATGTCACATGAGTTATCGTTAAAGTTTTTCTCTTTTCTCTATGGTTTGGTTTTTATTTGTATGCATTTAGGCTCGTCTCTGGCCCAAATTGGCATTTCCTGGGCTAGAATGATGCATTATTTGTAACAACTAAGGCACGCCCCTCACTCTTTATGAAATTTACTAATTACGGATCTCACATGTCACATGAGTTATCGTTAATGTTTTTCTCTTTTCTCTATGGTTTGGTTTTTACTTGTATGCATTTAGGCTCGTCTCTGGCCCAAATTGGCATTTCCTGGGTCTATGACAAATTTTTAAAAAAGTCTTAAAGGAAATGTGCCCAAAAAAAGATTTTTTACAAAAAAACTCTTAAAGTTGCCTAAGCCCTCCAAATTATGTGAAACGGGCATGTATTATGCGAAGTATATGCTTAATTTTTTTTTTTTTTTGATAAACTGCGAGAGTTCGGGGCCTTTGACCCATAATCTATCTCGGTACCCGGAGACAGCTTTTAATCCATTTCTATTTAAATAATGCCTCTCCATACCAAGGAGAGTTTGAACCCGGGGCACAAGAGAACCAACCAACTCCTTTGTACGTACTACCACTACGGCACCACCTCTTTGGTTGTATATGCTTAAATTATAATGATTAGTATCTTTATGATGTTTGATTTGGTTGTATTTATTAACAGGCACACCGAATGTTTCAAAAAGATACACAAACAATCACACCAGAAGGGCTTGAGAATATCAAAGCCGCTTTGGCATGTAGTGAAATTGAACATGAAACCAAAAAGAGAGTCATTCCTCGTAATGTTGCCAGACACTATCTGGAGGCTAGAATGATGCATTATTTGTAACAACTAAGGCACACCCCTCACTCTTTATGAAATTTACTAATTACGGATCTCACATGTCACATGTGTTATCGTTAAAGTTTTTCTCTTTTCTCTATGGTTTGGTTTTTACTTGTATGCATTTAGGCCCGTCTCTCGCCCAAATTGGCATTTGCTGGTCTATGCTAAATTTTTAAAAAATTCTTAAAGGAAATGTGCCCAAAAAAAGATTTTTTACAAAAAAAACTCTTAAATTTGCCTAAGCCCTCCAAATTATGTGAGATGGGCATGTATTATGCGAAGTATATGCTTAAATTTTTTTTTTTTTGATAAACCGCGGGAGTTATGGGCCTTTGGCCCATAATCTACCTCGGTACACGGAGTTAGCTTTTAATCCATTCATACTTAAATAATGCCTCTCCATACCAAGG
The DNA here is from genome assembly GCA_028015245.1 of Cardamine occulta. Lineage (NCBI taxonomy): Eukaryota > Viridiplantae > Streptophyta > Magnoliopsida > Brassicales > Brassicaceae > Cardamine > Cardamine occulta. The sequence continues at coordinate 11,922,499 of CM051362.1, forward strand.
AGAGTTTAAACACGGGGCACAAGGGAACCAACCAACTCCTTTGTACTACCACTAGTCCACCACCTCTTTGGTTGTATATGCTTAAATTATAATGATTAGTATCTTTATGATGTTTGATTTGGTTGTATTTATTAACAGGAACACCAAATGTTTCAGAAAGATACACAAACAATTACACCAGAAGGGCTTGATAATATCAAAGCCGCTTTGGCATGTAGTGAAATTGAACACGAAACCAAAAAGAGAGCCATTGCTCGTAATGTTGCCAGACAATATTGGGAGGCTAGAATGATGCATTATTTGTAACAACTAAGGCACGCCCCTCACTCTTTATGAAATTTACTAATTACGGATCTCACATGTCACATGTGTTATCGTTAAAGTTTTTCTCTTTCTTCTATGGTTTGGTTTTTACTTGTATGCATTTAGGCCCGTCTCTGGCCCAAATTGGCATTTGCTAGGTCTATGCTAAATTTTTAAAAAAATCTTCAAGGAAATGTGCCCAAAAAAGATTTTTTACAAAAAAAAACTCTTAAATTTGCCTAAGCCCTCCAAATTATGTGAGATTGGCATGTATTATGCGAAGTATATGCTTAATTTTTTATTTTTTTTGATAAACCGCAGGAGTTTTGGGCCTTTGGCCCATAATCTATCTCAGTACCCGGAGTCAGCTTTTAATCCATTCCTATTTAAATAATGTCTCTCCATACCAAGGAGAGTTTGAACCTGGGGCACAAGAGAACCAACCAACTCCTTTGTACTACCAGTAGGCCACCACCTCTTTGGTTGTATATGCTTAAGTTATAATGATTGATATCTTTATGATATTTGATTTGGTTGTATTTATTAACAGGCACACCAAATGTTTCAGAAAGATACACAAACAATCACACCAGAAGGGTTTGAGAATATCGAAGCCGCTTTGGCATGTAGTGAAATTGAACACAAAACCAAAAAGAGAGCCATTTCTCGTAATGTTTCCAGACAGTATTGGGAGGGTCCTACTCTTTCAGAATGTCCATAAAGTAAGCACTGCGACTTAATCTTCTACTTCTTCATATTTTCCTTGAGTTTTGTTGATTCTTCTTTTAGTGCATATTGTATTATAGTTGTTCATAGATAGGCTTTTGGATGTTTTTTGCTTTTTTGGTTTCCTTACAAGTCTCCGTTCCGAATTTGCCAGATGACTATCGCCTATTCAGTGGTGATATTGGGAATGAAGTGAATTGTAACATCCGCAAACCAATAATAGGGGTGTATTGTTGAATTCGAGAAGTTTGGGGTTGTTTCTGCAATATCAGGAAGTTGTGTTGGGTTAATTTGATAAGATTAAAAGTTATCAGGCAGCTTTGTAAAGATTAGAAAGTTGAGGGGCTTAGATGCAATTTTGGAGAAATTGAGATTAAACCTAGCCTATAAGACATCGCCTTCATCGAGTAGAAGAGAGAGACGAGACGAGTTTGTGGTTTGCATGAGGGAGGAAAGAAGAGCTGAACGTCGTGGTGTTGATCGCGTAGCTTGGAGTGTTCGTCGTTGAGCTTCGAGTAGTGCCGTCGTTGGAGTTTTTGGGCTGCCGTGAAGGAGAAGCTTCGCGCCTCTCTCATCTCTCGTCAGGGTAAGGTCTCTTCTCTTGTTGTTCCACTACAAGAAAAATACTGCAAAACTGACGGCCAATTCCGTCAGAAATCCGTCGGAGTTAGAAAATTCTGTCGGAAATCAGTCGGTTTTTTCCGTCGCTTCTATCTCGTCGGAAATAAAATCTCCGTCGGAAATCCGTCAGAATTCCCGAAATCAGGATTCCGTTGGAAATCCGTCAGTTTTTACTCCGTCGGTTTTCCGTCTGTTTTAATCCGATGGAACACCGACGGATTTCTAATAATTATAAACCGACGTATTTCCGATGGATCTAAAACCGACGGAATTCCGACAGCCTTAAAACCGATGGATTTCCGACGGATTTCTGATATGTATATACCGACGGAATTCCGACAGCCTTAAAACCGACGGATTTCCGACGGATAAAAAACCGACGGATTTCTGACGGAATTGTTTAATATTTTTTTAATTATATAATCAAATTTTTAAAAATTTGATTTATACTATAAATTAAAATTAAAGAAATAATAATTATAAAATAATGCAATAATTCAAATAAAAATTCAATAAATATAAAATAATTCAAATAAAAAACAAAAAAAATTAAAACAAACTAAAACTACGATGTTGGGAATCGGGATAAGAATTCCTCCATGCGTTGCTGCAATACCAGGTGATCCGCCTCCAATTTGCGGGTTCTCTCGCGTTCCGCTTCTTGTTGGAGGCGATCCGCTTCTCGTTGGAGGTGATCCGCTTCTCGTTGGAGGCAATTGGCTTCTTGTTCTTCTGCGAACTGTTGCAGCTGCGTCTTCATGGTTTCTATCTCAGCGTCTCGTTGTGCGAGTTGTGCCCTAATATCAGGAGAATCGCCGTAGAAATGCGAAGTTGCAGAAGAAGATACGTCGTCCGGAAGACCAAATACACGACCTTTGGTCTTTGGAGTACACTGCGGTAAGAAACGAAAACTTTGTTAAAAATTAGAAATTACAAAAAAATGATTTAAATATATATTTTACTTACCTCATAGATGAATTCGTTAATCTTCTCGAACGGAAGATTTAACATTGGAGGCGTTCCTTCGGTGAGTGGCTGAGAAAGGAGGAAGTCTTCCTTCATCTTCTCATAATTGTCAATGATCTCCCGAGCCAGCGGATCTTGGATTTCATGGTTCTTCCTGCTGGTATGCGCATCCTTGAGCAATGTGAGAGCGGAAGGTTGGACACCGTCTTGCCGAAACTACAAAAATGAAAATTTAGTAAAATATAAAATTATAAAACTAAAATAACAATATTTTAATTAAATAAGAAACTTACCAGTTGTTTGGCCCGTGTGACCAAACTAACCGCTCCTAGATTGTGCATCGCCTTGCCTTTTCCTTTGCGATCGCTGTTTCGGCACGCAGAATGAGTTGTGGAGCTTGTCTTGGTCGGTTCTTCACTCCAATAAGTGAATAACCCGCTCCATAGGCCCGGGTTGGAAAGCAACTCCCTCGGGACATCATTCTTGTGCCACTTCTCCTTCCACTCGTTCAGCTTCCATGAATACATTCTCGCTGCTTTTCTATCGAAGCATCGTCTAACCGAGGCGGTCATGTGGCTGTCCCAAGTAAATTCTTGCTGTAAATCAAAAATTAAATTAAAATAAACTATATTAAATAAAAGTAAAACAATTTAAAATATGAGGTACTTACCGCAAATTGGCGAAACCACAATTCCTGATCCGCCATCGGCATTTGGTTGTTAGTCGGGTACGGATGCCGAAACATTCCATTAAGCATCCGGTTAATGGACTTGGAAATCCCATTTCCAGAATCTCCAAACCTACAAAAGAAATTATTGCAAATAATTTGAATTGTAACTAAAGTAATAATAGTAAATAAATATTAAAATTCTTAAAATTAACAAAAACTGACCATGTGTCTCTGTCTACGCAATCCGGATGGAGACGAGGCAATCTATCTCGTCCTGGTTGAGCGACAAAGTCCTCGATGCTCATCTGCGTCGGTGCAGTAGGTGAAGGTGTCGGTATAGGCGTCGTCTCCGGGATATGTGTCTCCGGTGTAGGAGAACTCCTCGAACCGGCACTACCTCTCCGGCGACTACTACGTCCACCGCGGCCTGAATGGACAAACCGACCGTAATCCCTAGGAAAATTTAAAAAGAAATCAAACAGTATATGAAAAAATTAGACATCATAAAAATAATAAAAAAGTATCAAATAAATATTTTAAATTCATTATTAGTCCAAAACAATTATACTATTATAAAATAATGAATAATTGATGGAAATACTTATAAATTACTAAAATCATCATAAATTTATATTTATAAGTTTTAATTCAAAAAAAATTATAAATTTGTAAATACATGATAATTACATGAAATAATTATACATTATAAAAATAATAAAAATTTATGAAAAAAATATTTTAAATTCATTACTATTCCAAAACAATATATATTTATAAAATAATGAATAATTGATGGAAATACTTATAAATTACTAAAATCATCATAAATTTATATTTATAAGTTTTAATTCCAAAACAATTATAAATTAGTAAATCCATGATTTATAAAAGAATGAATAATTCAAAAAAATAATTATAAATTACTAACATGATTAAAAATTGTTATTTAAATTATCATAATTTTCTAAACATAATAATTCATACAAAAATTAAGAAAAATTTAATGCATGAAAATAATTATACATAAGTTAAATAAATTAATTAATTAACAAAACAAATAATTTCAATAAACATAACAAAACTTAATACTAATTAACATAATAATTCAACCACAAATTCTAATAAATCTAAAATTCCAAATCAAAATCATTTATCTAACAATCCATGTTATAAAGTAGGTAAATCTTAAAACTAACAAACCAAATCCTAAATCTAACATTACAAACCTAAATCTAACAACTCTATTTTTCTAAACTAATCAATCTAACTAAAAACTTAACAATCCATAATATAAACTTAAAAACTTACATGTTTGGGGGATTGTTAGACATTTGGATGATGGATCGACAGTTGTAAGGGAGATTTGGCGATTTTTGGCGATTTTGAGGTTTTGGAAACTTGTCTGCAAAACTGAGGAGGAAGAAGACGATGTTGATGTTGATAAATCCGTCGGACATCCATCAATTTTTTAAAAAAATAAATTACGCACGTTCTTGATAAAGTTTCGAGAACCGGCGCGAATAAATTTTCGCGAATCCATCGGAAATCCGTCGGACATTTCCGATGGATTTCCGACGGACTCGCAAAAATTTAGGCATCGCGGGAAGCGAAAAGATTTTTGCGGTTACATTTTCATTTTCCGTCAGAAATCCATCGGAAATTTCCGACGGATTTCCGACGGGTTTGTGGTTTTAGTGTTTATTTACGTACCGTTTCAGTAAACATATGTTTTTAGTATTATAAATTCATGATTGCAAACACAAATAACTTACAGAAATTCTTCATTTGACAAATTTCAAAAGTTTATATGATTATTTCATTTTTGGTAAACTTGTATGTTAACTATACGTTTATCTATCAAACACTTTCGGTCAAACCATGTCCAAAAATTTTTCCTTTTGAAAATATGTTATATGTAACGCCCGTATTCCCAGAAAATAATTAATTGAATTAATTTAAATAATTAGGAATTCTTTTCAGTTTATGAACCTTAAACAAATCTCGAGAAAATTGATTAATGGGTTAAATTGATCAAATTAGATTTGTTCCGGGGGTGTCATATGTCGAAACGGAAGTTGCGGGGTTTTTCTCAAGAGAAAGTCAAATTGGTTTTGACTTCTCTTCTTCTTCTTTATCTCTTGGAGCTCGTGGAGTTTGAGAGGGGGGAGCTGAGCTGATAGCTTGAGAGAAAAAGAAGAGAAAGGAAAAGGAAGAGAAGAGAGAAAAAACTTTCGGTGAGCTTAGTTCTTGAGAGGAAAAAGGCTAGAAAGCTTGTGGAGAAGCTTGGGAGCTTGAGGGAAGCGTGAGACTGAAGCTAGAGTTTGGCATGGTGGTGAAGAGAAGGAGGATAAATATTCTGAAGCTTGAGTTGTCCATCTAAGTCTAGAATCCATCTACTTCCGAGGTGAGTTTGTGGCCATGGGTTGTCTTTAAGCCTTGTGTGTGGCTGTGGGACTTGGATAAACTTGTGTGGAGCTTTGATAAATTCCGTGAGGTTCTGTGGTGAAGGCCTGAGCCTTGCCTTGTGTGGTTTGAGCTTGGAATGATTAGAGAACCTTGGAAATGTTGTTGTGGTGCCTTGTTAAGCTTTGATTTTGAGTTCTTAGGCTTGACTTGGTATTGATGAATTTCCAAAAATTATATGGTTTTGGTCATGAGCTTAGCTGGTGTTTGTTAAGCTTGTGGTGGATAGAGAACCATAGATTGGTGCTTGTTGGTGTTGTGTCGAGCTAGGATTGTGAGTTTCCGGCTTGACTTGGTGTGGAGTTGAATTTCCGAAAATTATATGGTTTTGGTCATTAGCTTAGCTGGTGTTTGTTAAGCTTGTGGTGGATAGATAACCATATATTGGTGCTTGTTGGTGTTGTGTCGAGCTTGGATTGTGAGTTTCCGGTTTGACTTGGTGTGGAGTTATTTTTCCAAAAATTATATAGTTTTTGGTCATGAGTTTAGCTTGTGCTTGTTAAGCTTGTGGTGGATAGAGAACCATGGATTGGTGTTTAATTAGTTATTACTAAGTTGTGGTACAACTTTTCTTGGTGTGAAATGCTGTAGGATATTGGAAATAATAATTGTCGACATTGATTTCCTGTTGAATATGGTTATTTGATTATCCTTGTAAGTTCAGTATAATCTATTGTTTGAGATGAGAAATCTCACTCAGCATTTGGTTTTTTTCCAAATGTTGACCTAGCACTTTTGTGGTTGTAGGTACAGATAAGTCGTGATCGTGGAATCGAGGAGGTGAAGAGGGGATGCCTAGGACCTTTACTTTTGTGGTTTTTGTAAACGACTGTACAGTGAACCTGTGGGTTGTATTATGTTAACGTTAAATGGTTTATGTTTAATATTAATGTATGGGCGTTAATTATGATGTTTTCCATTCTATTGTGATGTGGTTTTAAACGTTAATGTATGGGCGTTAGCGTTGTTTTAGCCACGTGTTAAGAAAAAAAAAATTTATTTAAGTGCGGTAGTTTCAATTTTGGTATCAGAGCCTATACGGTTCTAGGTGCCTATGTGGTTTATGGGGACCCATATGGTTTTAAGAATTTGTTATGGGTGTTGTGAGATGTCTTAGTGTCATCCTCTTCGAGCCTTGTGGGATTCCACGGTGAGTTATTTGTATTGTGATGATTGTGTTCTTGTGATACTAAGTTCTTGTTTATGCATGTGCAGATGGTTAGAGGACGTGGTAGAGACCGTGGCCAGGGTAGAGGTCATGGTCGTGTTATGGAGGAGCGTGTAGAGGAGACACGTGCGAGTCAAATTGGGCATGAGGGTGTTGTTAGGCGCACTGGTGTGGCTAGTGCGCCAGCAGGTGCTGCAGGTTTAGCACCAGATGTTGCGGGTGTGGCAGCAGGGTTTGGTCAGGCCCGAGATGATCGTATTGTTGACCTCTTGACAGTGTTATTAGAGCGGGTACCAGAGAGGGTACCAGCTCAAGTTCTGGTAGTACCACCTGTGGGTGTTGAGGTTCAGCCTCAGGTAGTGGCTGTGGTTGCTGAGGAGCTCCCCTCCTACCTTAGGATGGTGGAGCAAATACAGAGGATAGGCACGGGATTTTTCTCTGGAGGTGCCAGTCCTGAGAGTGTTGATGCGTGGTTGAGGAGGATGGAAAGGAATTTCCTTTCGAGTAGGTGTCCCGCAGGATACCTAGTGGACATTGCGGTCTATTATTTGGAGGGGGATGCACATCTCTGGTTGAGGGGTGTGACAGCCCGGAGAGTTCAGGCTGATATGGGTTGGGCAGATTTCGTGGAGGAGTTTAACTCCAAGTTTTTTCCCCAGGAAGCGTTCAACCGCTTAGAGTCGAGGCTTGGGAGTTTGACTCAGGGAGATCGGTCAGTACGCGACTATGAGGTGGAGTTTAACCGGCTCAGTTCATTTGTTAGACGAGCGGGTGAGAGTGAGTCAGCCCGTGTGCAAAGATTCATGTCGGGTCTTAGGGTTGATTTGTGGAACCGTTTGATGGTTAGGCGGTTTGACACGGTGGATGAGTTAGTGGAGTATGCGGCTTTGTTGGAAGAGGGTCTGAAAGATGAGGTTGTAGTGGTTACACCGAGTGTTCAGGCGAGACCTGTGCAGCAGCAGTCCGGTCCGGGCGGAGGCGGTAAGCCAATGTAAGGACAGAAGCGGAAGCGGGAGGACACTTCGAGGAGTGGTCAGGGTGGTCGAGGTGGTCGAGGTTGCTTCGGGTGTGGGAGCATGGATCACCGTGTGGCGAGCTGTCCTCAGAAGGGTGAGGTATGAGTTGATTCTCGAGTGTGTTTTCACTGCAGGGAGGTTAGGCACATTAAACCTCAGTGTCCCACACTGGGACATAGTGAGACCACAGTGGTGCAGCCCGTTAGGGCGGTGTCAGCGGCACCTCGTATGTATTCCCTCGTTGAGTCTGGAGAGCCGAGTGGTAAACCGATCACAAGTATTATTCTTTTCATTTAAGCTAAATTCGGTGATTGAGGAATTTGTTGGTTTGTTGTGGTGTTAAGGTTCTCGGCACATGTATATGTGTAGGGACCTTGTGTGTTGGGGGTGTCGAGTGTCATGTGTTATTTGACACGGGAGCATCGCATTGCTTCGTGACTCCAGAATTGGCCGAGAAGGCTAATGTCAAAAGTGAACCTGGGTTGAGTTTGGGTTTTGTGGAGGTTGCTGGGGGTAAGCTCCTGAGAATTCACGGTCGGGTTAGAGACATGGATGTCCAGGTAGCGGGAGAGTCTATGCCTGCCGATTTGATTATTTGCTCCGTGGAGCTATACGATGTTATTTTGGGCATGGACTGGCTCGGGAAGTTCAGAGTGCATCTGGATTGTCATCGAGGGCGGGTCGAATTTGACCAAGGAGAAGAAAAGTTGCTATATCAGGGGGTGAGACCGACTTCTGGGAGTTTTGTAATCTCGGTTATGCATGCTGAGCGTATGATCGAGAGAGGTTATGAGGCTTATTTGGTCACCATTTCCTTACCAGAGGCCATGGCAGAGGTTAAGGTTCTGGATATTCGAGTGGTTTGAGATTTCCAGGATGTGTTTCAGTCGTTGCAGGGGTTACCACCATCGAGGTCGGATCCTTTCACGATTGAGTTGGAACCGGAAACTGCACCGATATCAAAGGCTGCGTATAGAATGGCTCCAACAGAGATGACGGAGCTGAAGAAGCAGCTAGAAGAGTTGCTAAGTAAGGGGTCTATTCGCCCGAGTACTTCACCGTGGGGAGCACCGGTGTTGTTTGTGAAGAAGAAGGACAAGAGTTTCTGGTTGTGTATTGATTATCGGAGACTTAACCGAGTCACTGTGAAGAACAGGTATCCTCTTCCTCGGATTGATGAGTTATTGGATCAGTTAAAAAGGGCTACTTGGTTCTCCAAGATCGACATGGCATCGGGATATCATCAGATTCCTGTTGAGGAGGGGGATATTCGGAAGACGGCTTTCAGATCTCGTTATGGCCACTACGAGTTTGTGGTGATGCCATTTGGGTTGACAAATGCACCGGCTGCATTTATGAGATTGATGAATAGCATCTTCCAGGAATATCTAGATGAGTTTGTAATTATATTTATCGATGATATCTTGGTGTACTCGAAGAGCCAAGTGGAGCACGAGATGCATCTTCGTATGGTTCTTTGGAAGCTGCGGGAACAGAAGTTGTTTGCTAAGTTAAGCAAGTGTAGCTTCTGGCAGCGGGAGATTGGTTTTCTGGGTCACATTATCTCTGCGGAAGGGGTTTCAGTGGATCTAGAAAAGGTTCGGGCCATTAGTGCTTGGCCGAGGCCGAGGAATGCCACCGAGATTAGAAGTTTTCTTGGGTTGGCGGGTTATTATCGGCGGTTCGTTAAGGGTTTCGCGAGTTTGGCTAAGTCTATGACGAAGCTGACGGGAAAGGATGTTCCTTTTGTATGGTCCTTTGAGTGTGAGGAGAGTTTTGCGAAACTGAAGGCCATGTTGTCTAGTACTCCAGTATTGGTGTTGCTGAACGCAAGAGCCTTACGTGGTATATACCGATCGTCGAGAATTGGTGCCGGGATGTGTGTTGATGCAGCGGTGGAAGGTTATTGCCTATGCTTCGCGGCAGTTGCGGAAACATGAGAGAAACTACCCTACCCATGATCTTGAGATGGCTGCAGTAGTGTTCGCTTTAAAGATTTGGAGATCTTATCTTTATGGTGGAAAGGTTCAAGTGTTCACAGATTATAAGAGCTTAAAGTATATTTTCACTCAGCCTGAGTTGAATTTGAGGCAACGGCGCTGGATGGAGCTAGTGGCCGATTATGATTTGGAGATAGCTTACCATCCTGGTAAGGCTAATCTAGTTGCAGATGCTTTGAGTCGGAAGCGTGTGGCTTTGGCTCGGAAGCATGAGGTTAAGTCGTTGGTGAGCGAGATTAGCACATTATGTTTGTGTGTTATATCTCAGGAACCCTTAGGTTTAGAGGCGACTAACCAAGTGGATCTTTTGAGCAGAGTTAAGGTAGCTCAAGAAAAAGATGAAGCCTTGGTTAAAGCTTCAAGAGAAGCGGGTTCCGAGTATCAGGTATCTACGAATGGTACTATCCTTGTAAGTGGGAGGGTATGCGTACCTGTGAACGAGGATTTAAGGCGAGAGATATTGAGTGAGGCTCATTCGAGTATGTTCTCAATTCATCCAGGAGCGACTAAGATGTACCGAGATCTTAAGCGGTATTATCATTGGGTTGGGATGAAGAAGGATGTTGCTAAATGGGTTGCAGTATGCAACGTGTGCCAGTTAGTAAAGGCAGAGCACCAAGTTCCGAGTGGGTTGTTGCGGAGTTTACCCATTCCAAAATGGAAATGGGATATGATCACAATGGATTTTGTGGTGGGCTTACCCGTATCTCGGACTAAGGATGCTATTTGGGTCATCGTTGATCGATTGACCAAGTGTGCACATTTTCTGGCCATTAAGAAGACCGATGGGGCTATGGTTTTGGCTAGGAAGTATGTGTAGGAGATTGTGAGACTGTATGGAGTACCGGTAAGCATTGTCTCGGACCGGGATCCTAAGTTCACATCGAATTTCTGGAAAGCATTTCAGACGGAGATGGGCCCGAGGGTGCACATGAGTACGGCTTATCATCCTCAGACAGATGGGCAGTCCGAGAGGACTATTCAGACTTTGGAGGATTTGTTGAGGATGTGTGTACTAGATTAGGGCGGACATTGGGTGGATCATCTGAGCTTGGTAGAGTTTACTTATAATAATAGCTACCAGGCAAGTATTGGAATGGCTCCATATGAGGCTTTGTATGGGAGACCATGTCGTACACCTTTGTGTTGGACCCAAGTGGGGGAGAGGAGCACATTGGGTGCGAGGTTTGTTCAGGAAACCACGAAGAAGATCCGGGTTTTGAAACTGAACATGAAAGAGGCTAAGGATCGGCAAAAGAGCTATGCTGATAAGAGGCGGAAAGAGCTTGAGTTTGAGGTGGGAGATAGTGTGTATCTCAAAATGGCCTTGCTGAGAGGTCCAAATAGATCTATTACTGTGACTAAGTTGAGTCCGAGGTATATGGGACCGTTCAGGGTGGTAGAGCATGTTGGACCGGTTGCGTATCGGTTAGAGTTACCCGAGATTATGCAGGCCTTTCACAAGGTCTTTCATGTGTCGATGTTAAAAAAATGCTTGCACAGGGATGAAGAAGTATTGGCTGAGATTCCGCCAGATCTTCAGGCCAATATGACCGCTGAGGCGAGACCTTTGAGAGTTCTCGACCGAAAGATTAGTGAGCTTCGTCGGAAAAGGATTCCGATGATGTGAGTATTGTGGGATTGTAACGGGGTACAGGAGGAAACTTGGGAGCCATAGGCTAGGATGGAAATGAGGTTCCGGGAATGGTTCAAGGAACAAGCTGCGGCTTGATTTCCATCGAGAGGTCTCAGTTTCGGAGTGTACTGTATGATATGTATTTTCATTATGTACTGCTGTTGTGTAGAGCAATGTTACATTATCAATGTTTAATAAGATGAGTAGTTCCTATTAATGTTGACTTTGGGAGTCATGACTACAAGGATTATGGGTAGTAGATAAGAGTTTGAATAATCGTTGCGACGATTAGAGTTCATTGGAGATGAACAGTAACGTAAGATTCGAGGACGAATCTATATTAGTGGGGGAGAATTGTAACGCCCGTATTCCCAGAAAATAATTAATTGAATTAATTTAAATAATTGGGAATTCTTTTCAGTTTATGAACCTTAGACAAATCTCGAGAAAATTGATTAATGGGTTAAATTGATCAAATTAGATTTGTTCCGGGGGTGTCATATGTCGAAACGGAAGTTGCGGGGTTTTTCTCAAGAGAAAGTCAAATTGGTTTTGACTTCTCTTCTTCTTCTTTATCTCTTGGAGCTCGTGGAGTTTGAGAGGGGGGAGCTGAGCTGAGAGCTTGAGAGAAAAAGAAGAGAAAGGAAAAGGAAGAGAAGAGAGAAAAAAATTTTGGTGAGCTTAGTTCTTGAGAGGAAAAAGGCTAGAAAGCTTGTGGAGAAGCTTGGGAGCTTGAGGGAAGCGTGAGACTGAAGCTAGAGTTTGGCATGGTGGTGAAGAGAAGGAGGATAAATATTCTGAAGCTTGAGTTGTCCATCTAAGTCTAGAATCCATCTACTTCCGAGGTGAGTTTGTGGCCATGGGTTGTCTCTAAGCCTTTTGTGTGGCTGTGGGACTTGGATAAACTTGTGTGGAGCTTTGATAAATTCCATGAGGTTCTGTGGTGAAGGCCTGAGCCTTGCCTTGTGTTTTTTGAGCTTGGAATGATTAGAGAACCTTGGAAATGTTGTTGTGGTGCCTTGTTAAGCTTTGATTTTGAGTTCTTAGGCTTGACTTGGTATTGATGAATTTCCGAAAATTATATGGTTTTGGTCATGAGCTTAGCTGGTGTTTGTTAAGCTTGTGGTGGATAGAGAACCATAGATTGGTGCTTGTTGGTGTTGTGTCGAGCTAGGATTGTGAGTTTCCGGCTTGACTTGGTGTGGAGTTGAATTTCCGAAAATTATATGGTTTTGGTCATTAGCCTAGCTTGTGTTGGATAGATAACCATATATTGGTGCTTGTTGGTGTTGTGTCGAGCTTGGATTGTGAGTTTCCGGCTTGACTTGGTGTGGAGTTATTTTTCCAAAAATTATATGGTTTTTGGTCATGAGTTTAGCTTGTGCTTGTTAAGCTTGTGGTGGATAGAGAACCATGGATTGGTGTTTAATTAGTTATTACTAAGTTGTGGTACAGCTTTTCTTGGTCTGAAATGCTGTAGGATATTGGAAATAATAATTGTCGACATTGATTTCTTGTTGAATATGGTTATTTGATTATCCTTGTAAGTTCAGTATAATCTATTGTTTGAGATGAGAAATCTCACTCAGCATTTGGTTTTTTTCCAAATGTTGACCTAGCACTTTTGTGGTTGTAGGTACAGCTAAGTCGTGATCGTGGAATCGAGGAGGTGAAGAGGGGATGCCTAGGACCTTTACTTTTGTGGTTTTTGTAAACGACTGTATAGTGAACCTGTGGGTTGTATTATGTTAACGTTAAATGGTTTATGTTTAATATTAACGTATGGGCGTTAATTATGATGTTTTCCATTCTATTGTGGTGTGGTTTTAAACGTTAATGTATGGGCGTTAGCGTTGTTTTAGCCACGTGTTAAAAAAAAAAAAAATTATTTAAGTGCGGTCGTTTCATTATATATCACATAATTTAGTTTATTTGGTCAAAGTTTGTTGTTAACATTGTCTTGATGTACAAGAAATTACAAGTTAACCATGTAACCCCCAAAACCGTCGGAAATCTGTCGGAAAAACCGATGGATTTCCGACTGTTTTATGGTTACACGTGTCTATAAAAATTAAATTAAAAAAAAACCCCAAGACCGTCGGAAATCCGTCGGAAAGTCCGACGGTTTTCCGACGGATATTGGTATTTTTACGAAAACACGTGTTCATGTTTAAGGTTTTAAATTATCTTTCCGTCGGAAATCCGTCGGAAAGTCCGACGGATTTCCGACGGATAAGGGTTTATATGTGGTTTAATGTTAAAGTGGTTTAATGAGTTTTGTGGGTTTGTTAAGGTGTTTGTTTAGGGAATATATATTTCTGGCAAAATCGTATTTTATTAAAACTTGGAAAAATATACAAAGCTGAAGTTGAGCTTATAAAATGCTCGGTAGCTGTGGTCTTCGAGGACCGATGGTTTACACCGTAATGTCAAAATTAAATAAAATACAAAAAAACAATTTTACACCTTTCTGTAAAAATAAAAAATAATACAAAACACACATATAACTAATCTTCATTAGATGATGATGTTGATCCCTCAGATGGAATTGAGTCTGAATCCTCATAAAATTCACCTTGTTCTTCTTCTGATTCGGAAAAAACTAAACCAAATTGTGTGAAATCAACAACAAGATCCAGAGCACAAGAAGGCTCAACTGGATCCATTGGAACAACTTCTGCTGGCTGTAAAGGATCGTGTTCTGCAACTCCATAAATTCTTCTTCTCGGGGTCACTGTAGTAATTGTGCGCCAAGGATCTGTCCGCCGTGTAAATCGAGGGTAACGAATATAGCACACCTAAAAAAAACATATTAATTTGTAAGTATTAAACCAAAATAATGAATTGAGTATTAATTACACTAATATTTGTACCCTACCTGCTCAGCTTGTGATCCTAGAATGAATGGGTCATACGATTCTAGTCTCCGACTTGAATTAACAGACGTAACACCAAATTGGTCCTCATGAACCCAACGACCGAGTGTTGAATCATACCAATCACACTTGAAAACAATGCACCTCAAGTCTAACATTCCTGGGTACCGCACTTCCAATATTTCCTGAAGAACGCCGTAGTAAACATCATTACCAGATTTCACTGAAATACCAGAATCTGAAGTTTGCGTTGTCCTTCTCTCGTCATGAACCCTAAACCCATATCCACGACTGCAGTATCTAGGATAAGAAGTTGCAATGTAGTTTGGACCATTAACAAATTCCAATAACCATGTGGGAAATGTCTGTCCACTTCTTAATAAAAACATATAAAATAATTAATTATACATTAAATGACACAAAAGAATTTTTGTTTACCTTTCGTATTCCGTAATTTCTTCACAATTGGTTAGGATATACGTATGCAAGTGTTTAAACTCCTCTTGAGATAATTTACGACTTTTTCCTTTCCCACTTACTCGCCCAACTTGGGAAAATAACTCTGGAACAACGATGAGGTAAATCGCTCTCATACCACGATCATCAGGGCGACTAGGACGTCTACTCCTCGTATGAACTTCTGACGGTAAGTAATATTCAGCAAACTGTGAGGCCTCTTCGTTGATACTCTGGGCGATAATAGATCCCTCTACTCTACTCAAATTCTTAATCTTTTTCTTCAGATGAAACATATACCGCTCAAATGGATACATCCAACGGTATTGAACCGGGCCTCCTAGTTCTGCTTCTCGTGGGAGGTGGATCGGAAGATGTTCCATCACATCAAAGAAAGATGGTGGAAATATCTTCTCCAAATTACAAAGGATCACCGGGATATTAGCCTGTAAATTTTGGATTCCCTCAACAGTAAGTGTTCTTGTGCATAAATCGCGAAAGAAAGCACCTACTCCTGCAATTGCTTGGTGGACGTCTTTATGAAGAAGATGAGCAAAAGCGAATGGAAGAAGCCTCTGCATCACAACGTGACAATCATGACTCTTCATTCCAGTAAATTTTCCTTCTCCATAATCGATGCAGTTACACAGATTAGATGCGTATCCATCAGTGAATTTAACATCGTCGTGAATCCAATCAAAAAATTCTGTTTTCTTTGCTGCTTCTAACCGATATAATGGAAATGGACATTGACCATTTGGGAGCACTTCAAGAAAACCTCGATCGCAATATGCTGGCAAGTCTAATCTAGATTTCATATTGTCTTTCGTCTTCCCTTGGACGTTTAAGACAGTGTTCATGATGTTCTCAAAGAAGTTCTTCTCAACGTGCATCACATCAAGATTATGCCACAATAAATGGTTCTTCCAGTAAGGCAAATCCCAAAATATGCTCTTCTTGTGCCAACTATGAAATTCAACGACACCATAAATAGGTTCATGTCCATTACCCCCACAATAAGGAGTCGTCTCAGCACCAAAATCTCTCAACTGCTCCAATAAAGTCTCACCGTCTATCTCAGGCGGTGGACCATCAAAAACTTGCCTACCCATCGTAAACATTGTTCTCGAACAACGATACGGATGATCACTCGGTAAAAATCTTCTATGACAATCAAACTAACAACTTTTTGTGCCGTGCTTTAGTTGGAATGCATCAGTGTTATCTTGGTAATACAGACACGATAATCTCTCATGTGTTGTCCATCCAGATAACATACCATATGCTGGAAAATCGCTTATGGT
The DNA here is from genome assembly GCA_028015245.1 of Cardamine occulta. NCBI lineage: Eukaryota > Viridiplantae > Streptophyta > Magnoliopsida > Brassicales > Brassicaceae > Cardamine > Cardamine occulta. Next base: position 11,938,704 of record CM051362.1, read on the forward strand.
CCACATAAGCACCGCACGCATCTTAAAGTTTTGCTGGGTTGAAACATCGTACGCTTCCACACCATGCTCCCATAGCATTTGTAACTCATAGATCAATGGCTGGAGTAATATATCAAGTGATCTCTTCGGATGCTCTGGGCCGGGAACAAGAATCGAGAGATATAAAAACTCTCTACGCATGCACAGAGATGGAGGCAAATTGTAAGGGGTTACAATTATGGGTCATAACGAATACTTCCTTCCATGCTTCCCAAATGGGTTAAAACCATCTGTACATAACCCGAGGTACACATTCCTTCGCTCATACGCAAAATCCGGATACAATGATTGAAAATGTTTCCAAGCTTCTGCGTCTGAAGGATGTGTAATATCTCAATCTTGACGATGTTCTGCATGCCATCTTATTGGTTCTGCCATGCGCTCAGAAGTATATAACCTCTTCAACCTCTCTGTTATTGGTAAATACCACATACGTTTATATGGAATTTGAATTCTGCCACTACTTTCCTGATACAGTGGTTTACGACAAAATCTACATCTTTTGCGGTTTTCATCTTCTCTCCAATATAGCATACAGTTGTCGATGCACACATCTATTACCTTATACGGTAACCCAAGACCAGATACAAGTTTTTGTACCTCGTAGTATGATCCGGGTAAAAGATTATCTTCTGGCAATAAATCTTTTGCCCAATCTGTTATCGCATCAACGCACTCCTCTGCCAAATTGTAATCCATCTTAATCGTCATCAATCTACTTGCAGATGATAAAGGTGAATGACCTTCTTTACACCCTTTATATAGTGGCTGCTTTGCAGCATCTAACATATCAAAAAATCTTCTTGCTTCTACATTAGGTTCTTCGAACCTATCTCTTTCTTCACCGCTAAACTCCACATTCTCTCTAAATGCATCATTTACCATCTGCACGCTCCCTACACCTACATCTACTTCCGTGCTACCTCCTAAACAATCTGAGACAGTTGGTTCACTAGTACTACCATACTAACCATTTGTTTCTCCATGTAAATACCGTATCTTGTAACCAGGCGTAAACCCATTACTATACAAATGATGTCAAACTATCTCTATCGCAACATTACGAGAATTCCTACAAATTGAACATGGACATTTTTACTTACCAAATTTTTGAACACGCGGTTACTTTCCCGCCACTTCCATGAACTCGTATATGCCTCGTGCATACTCCTCGTTCAAGTTGTTCATCTCCGGATCCATCAATGGTTCGTCCATCCATGATCAAAAATATCTAGACATATTTTTCACTTTTTTTATAGAATTCGTATTAAGTAAACAAGAAATGAGAGAGAGATATGAAATTAAGATTGTTGTATAACGGCTTGGATATCCGTCTGAAATTTCGGACGGATTTCTGACGGATTCCCAGAATTTTCCAATCTTGAGAATCCGTCGGGAAGCCGTCGGAAATTTCCGATGGAATTATTGTCCGTCGGAAATTCTGTAAGTTTTGCGGTAGATTTCTTGTAGTGTTCCTGTTGATCGGTGTGTCGTTGAGTTTGCCGAGGAGATGTCGTTGTGTGGTGTCGGTGATGAGATGAGTGGTGGTGACGTGATAGTCGGTGGTGTGACTGTAGGGGAGATCGTGTGGCCGTGGGGTGAGACGTGAGAGTGGTGGCGTTGGTGAGTGGTGGATGCCGGTGACGTCGATGGTGTCGTGGTGGTTGCAGAGACGCAAGGAAGAAGACGAGTTCTTCTTAAGTTGTGTAGTTTTAATTTTTGTCCTTTAGTGATTATGGTGTAGTTGAGTTTCTTGTAGTTTAAGTTTCATTATTTTATTATTTTAGGTTGCGGGTTCGGGATTTAAGGGTGTAGTCAGAGCGGAAAAAGTTTCCGATAGTCACAGAAAAATTGTGTCGGAAAGTGCTACTAGTGGCTAAGGTAAGTACAGTACCGTGGTCTGATGATTTACGAAATTATTTCCTGAGATAATTCAGTGTTAGAATTTAATTCTGTGTTTTGTGATTTTTGCGGTGTTTTTATTGCTGAGATAAATTCTAGAAAAATTGCTAGAAATTGCCGTTACTTATGAGATTATTTTATGTAATTTTTCTATGAATTATTGTTGAATTAATTGTTTTAGTCAATTTTGGGTGTTTTAAATTATCGTTGATTGATTTAATTCATTAGTTTGCGCTGAATTAATTTTATTAAATCATTGTTGTGCTGTTGTCGAGTCCAGACATTTGATTATGTTGGAGAGGTATTTTCATAATTTTGTCTTAATTTACCTAGTAGACGGGTTGATCGCCTCCTCAGTATTTATTAAATACTGACTGCGTCTATTCGTAATGGCGCAGTTAAGGGAAAGGATAAAGCTAGCTGAAGCTCGTGGAACTGCGGTGACGGACCAGGATGATATACCGGGATAGTTTTCATTTATTTTATTTATATCGGATATTTGTTATTCAGATTAATGTTTATTGTTGAATTGCTTCCGCTAGATTGTTAGAACATTTTTATTATTATCTTGGATTAATTGGTTATGTTGTTAGATATTTAAAATGTCTGTTTTGTGTGGTTTACGTTTATTGAACCGAATCCCGGTTTAGTGGTTTTCGGGATGGGTCTTTTCAATTTGGTATCAGAGCATAGTTGATTCTAGGACTACTAGATTTCTTGCTGCGTTGCTATGTCGTTATTGTTAGGGTGTTTGGGTATGTCATCCTCCGGCCGATAACAGTTCCACGGTAAGACTTCCTTGTTATTTTTGGTTATTATGATTGGTCATAAATTAATAACCATGTGGTTTTTGCCAGATGGTGAATTCTGGTAGAGTTCGGGGACGTGGTGGCAGAGCGGGCCGTGGTGGCAGAGGTGGTAGAGCTGGTACAGCATCTGTGGGCGTGACGCAGAGTGTCACAGTGGAGCATGGTGCGTATGAGTACTCTGAGGGAGAGGGTCAGTCTGTGCCAGCGGCCGAGCATAGTGCGATGCCTATGCCGGGTGGTGCTCAGGCGTGTGCGGACCCGAACCAGATGGGGGCAGTATTTGGCATGTTGGCCCAGCTTTTGGAGAGGTTACCTCATGTTGTATCGGCTTCAGCTCCAGTGGCACCACAAGGGAATGCTGCAATGGCAGGAGAGAATGCTCTGGGAGTGCCGAGAGAGGTTGCTGAGGCTGAGCCAGTGGTCCTGTCGTACCTAAGGGTGATGGAACACATGCAAAGGTTGGGCACCAAGTTTTTCAGTAGTGGTGCTAGACCGATCGAATCTGATGAGTGGAGGTCCAGGTAAGAGAGGATCTTCCAGTCGATTAGGTGCCTTGAGGAGTATAGGGTGGACATGGCGGTGCATTATCTGGAGGGAGATGCACATTAGTGGTGGCAGGGTATCGTTGCGAGGAGGACGGGAGTAGTGTTGCCTTGGGACGAGTTCCGGAGGGAATTCGATCTCAAGTACTTTCCGCTAGAGGCTCAGAACAGGTTGCAGGGAGAGTTTCTATACTTGTTGCAGGGGAGTCGTTCGGTTCGGGAGTACGAGGACGAGTTTAATCAGCTGAAGCGGTTTGCTGGTCGGGGTGTAGATACCGAGCATGATATGATTTGTGCCTTCCTACGAGGTATGCGTATCGATCTTAAGAACTGTTTCATGGTCCACAAGTTCGAGTCGGTGTTGGAATTAGTGGAGTGTGCAGCGGAGCTTGAGGAGGGTCTAAGGCAGGAGGCTAGTTTGATGGTTACAGCGCCAGAGGTTCCACGGCGTCCTCAGAGTCAGAGTACGGCTCCGAGCAAAGGTGGCAAGTCTGGGCAGCAGCAAAGGCAGAAGAGGAAGTGGGATGACATTTCCAGGGCTGTGGGTGCAGGGCATCGGTGTTTTTTTCGGTGTGGCAGTTCAAAACATTGTATCGCCAATTGTACCAAGGCTGATGAGCGGGTTTGCTTCCACTGCAAGGAACCCAGGCACGTGAAGACCAGTTGCCCAAAGCTGGGGAGGCAGGCACCGAGGATTGAGGCACCACCACAGAAGCGGGCTGTAGTAGCACCTCGGGTGTATACACTGGGTTCAGAGGCGAACAGCAGCAGACCAATCACTGGTTAGTGTCTAACATTTTATGTTATTCTTTAAGTGTTAAGATTAATTTTGCTGGTTGTTGTGTTTGGTAGTCTTAGCTTATTTGTTCCGTAGGGACCTTAAGTGTAGCGGGAGTTGAGTCTCATGTGTTGTTTGACTCCGGAGCAGCTCATAGTTTTGTTACACCGAGTTGGGTGTCTGAGAATGGGATCTAGGAGCTGTCTGGTGACCATTCAAGAGTAGTGAGAGTTGCTGGGGGTTGGTTATTGGAGACTCGAGGTTGTGTTGAGGGCATCGACATTTTCATCGCGGGAGAGTTAATGCCAGTTGATTTGATAGTCTGTTCGGTGGAGCTTTATGACGTCATTTTGGGCATAGACTGGCTGGGGAAGTTCAAGGCTCACCTCGATTGTCATATAGGCCGAGTCATTTTTGAGCGATCAGGCAGGAGGTTGGTTTACCAGGGGGTGCGACCGATTTCTGGAAGCGTAGTGGTTTCAGCTATTTAGGCTGAGCGGTTGATTGAGCAGGGTTGTGAGGCATACCTGGCGACCATATCAATGTCCGGTGTGGTTGGGGAGTCGGCGTTACAGGACATTGAGGTGGTTTGTGAGTTTGAGGATGTGTTCCAGCCGTTGAGAAGGTTACCGCGATCGAGGTCTGATCCTTTCACGATCGAGTTGGAGCCAGGGACCTCACCGTTGTCTAAGGCTCCGTACAGGATGGCTCCAGTTGAGATGGCTGAGCTGAAGAAGCAGCTGGAGGATCTGTTAGAGAAGGGTTTTATCCGACCGAGTAGTTCACCGTGGGGAACACCGGTATTGTTTGTGAAGAAGAAGGATAGGAGTTTTCGGTTGTGTATCGACTACCGGGGGCTTAACCGCGTCACTGTGAAGAATAAGTATCCGCTGCCAAGGATTGGAGAGTTGTTAGATCAGTTGGGGGAGCTATGTGGTTCTCCAAGATTGATTGGCGTCTGGATACCACCAGATTCCTATAGCTGAGGTAGATATTCGGAAGACGGCTTTCAGGACGAGATACAGGCACTACGAGTTGTGGTGATGCCGTTCGGGTTGACTAATGCGCCAGCTGCGTTTATGAGGTTGATGAACGGGGTCTTCCAGGAGTATCTGGATGAGTTCGCCATTATCTTTATTGATGAAATTTTGGTGTATTCCAAGAGTCCTGAGGAGCACGCGAGCCACCTGAGGAAAGTTTGGGAGAAGCTACGGGAGCAGTAGCTATATGCTAAGTTGAGCAAGTGTAGTTTCTGGCAGCGGGAGATGGGTTTTCTAGATCATGTTGTCTCTCATAGCGGAGTGGCTGTGGATCCAGAGAAGATTCGGGCTATAGAGGAGTGACCGAGACCAAGGAATGCATCAGAGATTTGGAGTTTCCTTGGACTGGCTGGTTATTATCGGAGGTTTGTCAAAGATTTTGCCAGTATGGCTCAACCTATGACTAAACTTACCAGGAAGGAAGTTCCTTTTGTGTGGTCACCACAGTGTGAGGAGAGCTTTTTGAAGCTCAAGGAGATGTTGGTTAGCACGCCGGTGTTAGCTTTGCCAGAGCCAGATGAGCCGTATGTTGTTTACACGGACGCGTCCAGGCTGGGACTCGGATGTGTGCTTATGCAGCAGGGGAGGGTGATTGCTTATGTTTCCCGGTGATATATTAGTATTTTATCCCATATTAACTAGTATTTTCATATTGTTTTCGAGTCTTTTCTAGTTTTTTTTGTGTCTTTTCAGGTATTTTGAGGCTCTGGAGCATGGATTGAAGATATTGGAAGACATTGGAGCAAAATAAGCAATTTTGAGCCAAAAGTCGATTTTTCGCCGTGGGAGCACCTGCTCCCTCCTATTTAACCTAGACACGTTTTAATTAATTTTAGAGAATAAAAATAGGCCCAGCCGCCTATAGAGATGGACACTTTTTCATTCTGTTCTGTTCGACGCTTTGTTCTACGTTATTTTTGGTTCAAAGACACCACCACTTTGTTCTTCTACTTTGGATTTGTACTACTCAGTTTTGGATTTCTATTCTCCCATTATCGATCAGACCACAACTCTGTTTGAGAAGTTTTCCTGAACCTTATTCTCTTTAATAAAATCATGAATTCATCTCATTGCTTTGTTGTGTTTGATTTTGCTATGTGTGAGTAGATCCTTAGCTAGGTTAAGGTTTTCAATGGTGATTTAGGATGTTAATGGCTGAGCACAAATAGGAATGGAATTTATATGTCTTCGCCAATAGGGGTTCGTAATGCTTAGATTAGCTTGATCACCAAGTCTATGATTTTAGGTTAAACTTATTCACGAGAGTGCTCTAGATTGCTAGATAAATCATTGGTGAGCAATTGGTGCGCAACCAGCGAGAGTTGATTGTTGCGATTGATTGTGAACAGATTGAACCCGCTTGTTAATGCTTATCGTCTTTGCTAGGTCCAGAAGAGAGTTTCGGTATCTAGGTTGTTAGATAAAGTTGTTGATACATCACGAGAGTGGGGCGACATTTATTTATGTTTGAGTTCTAGACCGGTAGTTAGTTAGCCCTGAATAGTTGATCAGCCTTGTCTCCGAATCACCGGCGAAACGCTTTAACCTAGAGCTTTTTATTAATTGTTTTACATCGATTTATGTTATTTGTTGCTGTTCCGAAAATTACACAACCAACATTATTGTCTTAGCTTTAAGTTAAAATCTATAATTTCATAGTGTAACCTTGGTCTCTGTGGATTTGATACCCCATATACTATTGCGTTTGTCTGTGCACTTGCAGAAAATATTTTGGGTTAAAACTCGACATATCACCCGACAGTTAAGAAAACATGAGGGTAATTATCCTACTCACGATTTGGAGATGGATGCGGTAGTGTTTGCGTTGAAGATCTGGAGGTCGTATCTGTATGGTGGGAAAGTTCAGGTGTTCACGGACCACAAAAGTCTGAAATACATCTTTACTCAGCCCGAGCTGAACCTGAGGCAGAGGCGCTGGATAGAGTTAGTTGCGGATTATGATCTAGAGATAGCTTACCATCCCGGTAAAGCTAATCTCGTGGCTGATGCCTTGAGCCGGAGGCGAGTGATCTCAGATACAGAGAGAGATGCAGAGACTCTAGTGGGCATGGTGAGTGCCTTGCGGTTGTGTGCTGTATCCGAGGAGCAGGAGCCACTGGGTTTAGAAGCGGCTAATCAAGCCGATATTCTAAGCAGAATGCGGGTAGCACAGGAGTTGGATGCGGAGTTGATTGCGGCTTCTAGAGCTGAGAACTCAGAGTATAAGGTTTCCAGCAATGGGACAATATTACTGCATGGTAGGGTGTGTGTGCCAAAAGATGACTTGCTTAGGCAAGAAATTCTTAGAGAAGCGCACCAGAGTCGGTTCTCGATTCATCCAGGAGCTACCAAGATGTACCGTGATCTCAAACGGTATTATCAATGGGTAGGGATGAAGAAGGATGTTGCTAGCTGGGTTGCCAGGTGTGATACCTGCCAGTTGGTGAAGGCTGAGCATCAGGTTCCGAGTGGTCTGCTGAGGAGTTTACCCATTCCAGAGTGGAAGTGGGACATGATCACCATGGATTTCGTGGTGGGTCTGCCGGTTTCACGAACGAAGGATGCTATCTGGGTCATCGTTGACAGGTTAACCAAGTTGGCACATTTTCTGGCCATTAAAAAGACCGATGGAGCTGAGGTCTTGGCTAGGAGATATGTCAGTGAGATTGTGAAGCTGCATGGGGTACCTGTGAGTATACTGTCAGATCGAGATCCGAAGTTCTCATCGCTGTTTTGGAGAGCTTTTCAAAGAGAGATGGGGACTAAGGTACATATGAGTACAGCTTATCATCCACAGACGGATGGGCAGTCAAAGCGCACTATCCAGACATTGGGGGACTTGTTCAGGATGTGTGTGCTCGATTGGGGTGGACATTGGGTCGACCACTTGGGTTTGGCGAAGTTTTCATACAATAACAGTTACCAGGCTAGTATCGGTATGGCACCATTTGAGGCTCTCTATGGTAGACCATGCAGGACACCGCTGTGCTGGACTCAAGTGGGGGAGAGGAGTTTGCTGGGGGCCGATTTTATGCAGGAGACAACGGAAAAGATCCGTGTTGTTAAGCTGAACATGAAAGATGCACAAGATAGGCAAAAAAGCTACGCTGACAAGCGTAAAAAGGAGTTGGAGATATGGTATATCTTAAGATGACCATGTTGCGAGGTCCGAACAGGTCTATTCCTGAGACTAAGCTGAGTCCTCGGTATATGGGTCCTGTTAGAGTGTTGGAGCGAATCGGACCGGTTGCATATAGGCTGGAGTTGCCTGAGGTGATGCGGGCATTTCATAAGGTGTTCCGCGTCTCGAAGCTGAAGAAGTGCCTGCATAGGGATGATCAGGTGATGGCTGAGATTCCATCTGATCTTCTGCCGAGTATGGTTGTAGAGGCGAGGCCTCTGGAGGTACTTGACCGTAGAGTCAGGCTGGTTAGGAGGAAGCAAGTTCCAGAGATGAATATCTTGTGGGACTGCAATGGAGCGGTGGAGGAGACTTGGGAACCAGAAGCGAAGATGAAGCGGAAGTTTCCCAAGTGGTTCGGAAAGCTAGAGATTTAGCTGGAGTACCAGTGCTGTTTGTTGAGCTTGTTGTATTTCCTTGTCGTTTAAGTTGTTGTACTCGTTTAGTTTTGCTGGAACTTATAACGATGTACGGTTTTACCTTTTATTGAATACCAAGCAGAATTTTGTTGAATATGTTGTGCTGTTAATTTGTTCATACTTAGTTCGGCTGTGAGGATCATGCCGTATTGATCCTAGTACTTGGTTTGACTGATTAGGATTTGTTCTAATATTGTTTAATGGGGTTCCGTGTTGTGGAATCTTATCGCTGTGTGGTGTTTACCGGTCGGGTTTCTGTGTGATTCCTGATGCTGTCTCGGTAAGCCACTAGAGATCTTAGGATCTTGCTGGACTTGTTGATCGGGTCACGCTGGACTCCGAGATGCTTGTCATGGTTACTGCGCTGAGCTGTTCCAGGGATCCGGTAGGCGTAGTTTATTCAAACCATGTGGGGTCTTGTGGTATAGGATTCCGGGAGTATTTGAACTAAGTATAAACAATGTAATGTTGACATACTAGTCGAAAGGCTATGCCGAAAACGTTATGATCATATGACTATGCTGAGTAGTTTTGCGGTTATGTTATGTTGTGGATGTCCGCTGAAATGTTAGATTCGAGGATGAATCTATGTTAGTGGGGGAGAATTGTAACATCCGCAAACCAATAATGGGGGTGTATTGTTGAATTCGAGAAGTTTGGGGTTGTTTCTGCAATATCAGGAAGTTGTGTTGGGTTAATTTGATAAGATTAAAAGTTATGGGGCTGCTTTGTAAAGATCAGAAAGTTGAGGGGCTTAAATGAAATTTTGGAGAAATTGAGATTAAACCTAGCCTATAAGACGTCGCCTTCATCGAGTAGAAGAGAGAGACGAGACGAGTTTGTGGTTTGCGTGAGGGAGGAAAGAAGAGCTGAACGTCATGGTGTTGATCGCGTAGCTTGGAGTGTTCGTCGTTGAGCTTCGAGTAGTGCCGTCGTTGGAGTTTTTGGGCTGCCGTGAAGGAGAAGCTTCGCGCCTCTCTCATCTCTCGTCAGGGTAAGGTCTCTTCTCTTGTTGTTCCTGTTGATCGGTGTGTCATTGAGTTTGCCGAGGAGATGTCGTTGTGTGGTGTCGGTGACGAGATGAGTGGTGGTGACGTGATAGTCGATGGTGTGATCGGAGGGGAGATCGTGTGGCCGTGGGGTGAGACGTGAGAGTGGTGGCGTTGGTGAGTGGTGGACGCCGGTGACGTCGATGGTGTCGTGGTGGTTGCAGAGACGCAAGGAAGAAGACGAGTTCTTCTTAAGTCGTGTAGTTTTAATTTTTGTCCTTTAGTGATTATGGTGTAGTTTAGTTTCTTGTAGTTTAAGTTTCATTATTTTATTATTTTAGGTTGCGGGTTCGGGATTTAAGGGTGTAGTCAGAGCGGAAAAAGTTTCCAGAAATCGCAGAAAAGTTGTGTCGGAAAGTGCTACTAGTGGCTAAGGTGAATGCAGTACCGTGGTCGGATGATTTATGAAATTATTTCCTGAGATAATTCAGTGTTAGGATTTAATTCTGTGTTTTGTGATTTTTGCGGTGTTTATATTGCTGAGATAAATTCTGGAAAAATTGCTAGAAATTACCGTTATTTATGAGATTATTTTATGTAATTTTTCTATGAATTATTGTTGAATTAATTGTTTTAGTCAATTTTGGGTGTTTTAAATTGTCGTTGATTGATTTAATTCATTAGTTTACGGTGAATTAATTTTATTAAATCATTGTTGTGCTGTTGTCGAGTCCGGACATTTGATTATGTCGGAGGGGTATTTTCATAATTTTGTCCTAATTGACCTAGTAGACGGGTTGATCGCCTCCTCAGTATTTTTTAAATACTGACTGCGTCTATTCGTAATGGCGCAGGTAAGGGAAAAGATAAAGCTAGCTGAAGCTCGTGGAACTGCGGTGACGGACCAGGATGACATACCGGGATAGTTTTCATTTATTTTATTTATATCGGATATTTGTTATTCAGATTAGTGTTTATTGTTGAATTGCTTCCGCTAGATTGTTAGAACATTTTTATTATTATGTTGGATTAATTGGTTAAGTTGTTAGATATTTAAAATGTCAGTTCTGTGTGGTTTACGTTTATTGAACCGGATTTCGGTTTAGTGGTTTTCGGGATGGGTCTTTTCATGAATGATGATGTTATTCCCAAGGTATTTGCTCGATTCCCCACCTGCAATATGGCCAAGGTACATGTTTGATCAAGGAAATGGTAAACTGTTTCATGGAAATTATTTGTTCATGAATAATCAGGATTATGATTAACAGATCATAGTTGTCTTTTCTAGTTTTCTATGTAAATAGAGCTTAAAACTTTATAAGGCTCCCTTTTTTTATTTTTCTAGGTTTAGATAAATTGTTAATATTCAACCTAAAAGGCTTATTCACAAGTGTTATGATGTTATCTAATTGGTAATTTCTAAAATGACAAAAGGCGAAATAATTGTTTGAAAATATTTTTTGGTCAATATGTAATGATGTAATTAAATTTGAGAAGTAAGACTATGCTACATGTAAAATAATTCAATTGTGCAAATTTATTTATACAAAGTCATTTTATGTGCTATACTATTTTACTAATTACATCATTTTATAAACCTAACATAATCAGCATGAAAACGGTCCCCGAATTAATAAATTACTCCAAAAGATGTAAAGACCACAAATTAAATGGCCCAACAAAGTCTCCATTTTTAGGCCTAGAATTGTCATTCATAATCCTTAATCTTTTGGGTAACACATTCGACTTCAGATTTACATAATTACCAAAAGAAATCAGCCACAATAAAATAATAATAAGACTATGTTACAGAAGTGATAAATTTTAAAAACATATATAACCAGGATTATGATTGGTTTTATATTTCCCGTTTCTATTAACATCGACATCTTATAAATTATGTCGATGTTAATATTTCCCGTTTCTATTAGGATTATGATTGGATTATGATTGGTTTTATATTTCCCGTTTTAACAATTTAACCTCTTTAAAGTATTGATAAAGAGTAATGCAAATATTTATGAACAATTTGAATTTAAAGTTTTATTTTCATAAACATGCATATACTAACCCAAAAAAAACATCTTAATTCATATGTGTAAAATATTGCAGAACGAAGCATACAATCGTACGAAATGCTACAATCTTCTGTGCGGTAGTTTTATTCAACCCAGTCGCATGATTCTCATCGAGGGTGCGATTTCTCCCATGTTGACTGTCAGAGGGCCTCAAACCGAACTTACTATTGAGTTATGGAAGATAAGGGAATTTATGTTATTTTGTTTTATTATATATTTGAATTTTAATATATAATAAATAAATATAAATGTAGGATTCGAAGCTCGGAGTTTGCTGGTTGAGGTTGGCCTGAAAAATGGTACCGTAGTTGCTGCACCCGTTGGTTATTGGCCCATGATATATTGTGTTTTTAAGATTTTGAAGCATTGATTTAGCATCATTATCTTGCATTTGCATTGCATATTTAGAGTGTAGGGGCATGTTTGCGTATGTTTTACTCTTATTTAGGTATTAGAGTTGAAGTGTACACGAAGAGGAGTTAAATGGATCAAAAAGAAGAAATACTGTTTTAGAACCATTCCAAAGTGTCTCAAAGATAAATACATATGAAGGAATTCCGTTGCGAGTTAACTCCTGAACTCTTCATGAAACTTATAGAGAATCGAGTTATTGGAGGTGATTTGAAGCCAATCGGAGCTGTGGTTCGAGAGATATTCCTGAATTAGTGATCGTGACCACCCTGTAGCGACCATGTCACCTCACGAAAAGACCCAAAAAACGTCCAAGGAATATTAGCGACGTGGTCTAGTGACTTAGCGCTGTATCTGGTGAAATTCAGAACTTTTAGTTGACTTTTCTTAATTATTTTTTACTGTCTCGTTTAACTTCTTTTTGCAAATGTCAATAAATACCCCTAAACCTGGGTTATGCTTTGTTTAGAGAGATTTGGTTTTGCCTCTTTTGAGGTTTAAGACATTTTTGTACGAATCTCTTGATTTTAAAGTATCAAATCTCGTTCTATTTTTAAATCTTTCAACTATTTTTTTCATAACCATGATTATGCATTAATTAAACCAATTAATTTATGAATCCATTGATATGAGTGAGTAGTCATTTTAAAGCTTTTGGGAATGTAGATTTAGGGTGATTGATTGGTGATTAGTGAAGCTTAGAATCTATGTTTGTTAGGTTGTTCTTAATGCTAGATTAGGCAAGAAATTGGTAGTCTAGATGTTTTGCATTTTTATGCCCACAAGGTATTTGTTAAAATGTTTGAGTCAAATCTTTCAAGAATTTTGCATTCCTTGCCTATGAGGATAGTTGATAAGGATGTTTAGTGGTTTTTTTAGCTTGTTTATAATGCTCAATAATCATTTTGGTCGCTTATGAGAGTAGTTGATTATCAAATAATAATTGAAGAGATTAATTCCATGAGAGTTGATTAGTTGACTTTAGTGCTCTAATGCCAATGAATTATCTCTAAGAGGGAGAGTCAAACTCACTAGTTAGATGTCAATCACCCATTATGTCTATCATTCCCGGAATTTTGATTTTTCATACTTGATTTCTTAAAACCGTTTTAGTCATTTCCCGCTAGTTTTAAGTTTTATTTTGGTTTATAAAAACAGTATCTTATTATAGCTTAGATTGAAAACAAAATCTACAATTCCTTATGAAATCGATACCCTTAATGTTCAATATCATATAAAGTTATTTGATAAACTTTGGTGTAAAAACTGTATTATCAGCCCACAAAGATTTTCACTCGCCTCACCGACTATGCAGATATGGTGCAGTGAGGCGGCAAAATTGCAAACCGAAAATCTCCGGTCGACATATGACAACTCAGATGGGGTCTGGGTATCTTCCAAGGGCCAAATCCGTTTACATGTGGGACTTCGAAGTTGCAGTCAACTTAAAAAATTCCCAACCGATCTCTTATCTCGTAGTAGGAGCGATGAACCCCACCTACTACCACATCAAGAAGATTAGCAACACGAGCTTTTCATTTGGGGGATCTGAGCATGTTGGAGCAGTCCACCTTCGATTGGATTTTATTTTTTTATATATTTATTTCGGCCTTTTCTTGCTCTTTCAGCCTTTTATTTTTTTCTTCATTTTTATGTTGTATCTTGGACGCGTTATCAGCAAGTTGTGAAGCATCACTTGTTTTTTGAAGCCTCTTCCCTATAAAAAGAATAAAAGTAACCATTTAATAGATTGAGAAAAAATATAATAACGAGCTAAACACGACATATCTTTATTCAAAAAGAACTTTATGATGGTAACGATCTTTTTGGCATTTTCTCTATGTAGACTCTTAAATGAAATCAACCAGAACATAGCGAATGTAGTAGTTGGTATCATGATGCAATACGCTTCTGGAAGACTTTAGCATGCAGAAAAAAAAACTAACATTGGTTAAGAGGTATCCAAAATTTATCATTTTCTCAAGCAAAACTACTGTTTTTTTCTTTTTTCATTTTATTCTTACAAATGGATAAATTCACCACAAAATTATAACTAAAAATAAGAAGAAGAGAAGTAAAGAGGAGTTGGGATTTATATGTAGCAATATTCTTTCCTGTAAAAGACAAAACCTAAACAAAAACATTATATTATAGTATATTATAAAAGATGAGTTTCATTCTTTCTTTGTTTGAGACATGTCCTCTATTTTTTTAAGAAAACAAAAAAAAAATAAAGTTGTGATGTTTGGTTTCTTTTAACCAGATACTCTGTTTCTTTCAAGTATGCATCTCTTTCGAAATAAGTTATTTATCCATATTTTTATCTGCATTTAAGTGATTTCAAAAATTTATTTATATATGAATCATGGATTTATTCTTAAATATTTAGATATAGCTCCAATTCAAATTGTAAATATTTAGATTATATGAAAAAATCGATGACAACGATAAATTTCATGGAACACTTTGCGCTGACACATCTGCAGATGTATATTATAAAAGTTGAATTTCATGATTTTGTATGATTGACACGTGTGAACTTGGATAATTCTTTGATTTGGTGTATAAAATTCATAGAGATATTTACACCGTCAAAATTTGGTTCAATGAGACCCGAGCTGGTCCTCTGTGTCTGAGATCTTCCAAAGTTGCTTTGGAGGAAAAAGCGTTCTTGAACTCATCAGTGCAATATATAATCTAGTGTTATTGGAATAAGGATTTTAAAATGCACAATCAAATCCACTATTATTGAAAATATTTTGAGATTTGGATTTGAATGTTTCAGCTGAGATTTCATGGGATTTCTTAGTTAAAATACAAAGATCCAAATCTCATGGTTTTATTTGAGATTTCAAAGAATTTAATAACAAAATTCCTAATTCACCAAAATCCAACCAAATAATCTATGAATTCATTAAAACTCAAAGCACGTCAAATATTCATTCCAATACACTCCCCCCCCCCATAGATCTTTTGGAATATAAAAAAAAATTATCTCTAAAACTTAGGATTTGTTTTTGGTTTATCTAAGTTAGGTATAATTCCTTTACTTAGTAAACGTTTCTTCTTATGTCTTGTTGAGCGAGTCACCAAGGCTTAGAGCTTGTGCTGTATCAGAGTCTTATCACAACTCTGCGGTGCACCTCACCCCGCCATCACTTCCCCTCATTTGATCCCACACGAGAGAAGCAACTGCCATTGTGTCAGATTTCCACCTTCGGCCATCTTTCCTTCACAAGAGAGAAGCGATCGCCAGCTTGTGAAGCCGCCATATCTATCCGCATACGAGTCTCACCACCGAGTCTTGTATCATTTTTGATGGTGAAGATGGGAATGGAGTTTTGTCGTTGAATCACACGACAACACATGAACCAGAATGTTTGAGTCTCACAAACACACTAGAACGCAATCAAACAAGACTAATGAATCACACCAATAGACTTGAATTGACAAGACTTCAAAAGACTACGAACTTTTGAAAGAAAACACAATGTTTATCACTTAACTTGAATGAGATTGAGTTTTTACAATGGAAATGAAAGAGAGCTTATATAGAGGCTCTAATACAATGGTAATAAGCTTAATTAAGTAAACAAATCACAACAATGAATGAGAAATAGAGCCGTTGGTGATTGATTGACAAATCCGGCCAAATAAGGTAACTCATTTTGCGTATTTCACTTCTATGAATTCTGCAGTTGATATAGGAATATATTCCAATTTGTCATTGGGCTGGAAGAGTTGTTCATTAACTTGATTTGTCTTGGACAAGGTTTGAGGGTCTTCTCGGGTCGCCTTAGGTGGTTGTGGCTATCGCCATCTCTTGTGTCAGTCAGCTCTGAATAAATGTTGGTATTGATTCTTACATCACAAAGGCAGAAGACCGCTGAAGGTGTCCCTATGTTTATTCCTGAATACAAATTTCTCATGATTATCAATATAGTCCCTATAGTCACTCACCATATTATCGACGAAGAAAGCATCCAAAAAGGCTATCTGATGACTGTAGAAAGAATTATGATCCACATATATATGTTACAGAACATACTCATCGCCACATCAATATACTGCAAGAAAGAAGAGATAACCATTAAGAAGCAGATCAAAGAAACTACCAACTTATCATATAGTGTTAACAATCTAACAATAACTTACCCCACTTGCGAGCTATCCATAATCATCTTTTATCCATTCAATCCTAGCTCATCCCTTTTCTTTCTCAAACCCTTCAACAGATCCTTTATGAAAGATTTACCGTTAACCTATCTATAGCCTTTCAAAGTTCATTCACTCCTTCGTAAAAGTTATCATCCTCCTCTTCCTTACAGTTGGGCTAGTATGAGGATCGTTGTTGGGAATTGAGAAACAACAGAGGGTAGGTATTAGAGTCCAAATATCCCAACCCATGTGGGATATTTGGATTCTAATAAAAGATTAACCGATCATACGTGTACTGTACGTAGTACATGCTTCTACTATCTGGTTAAGTGTATCAAAGATCACAGCAGTCAACCCGAACTCGATCATCTCATGGAAGAATTGGAACAAAGCAAAAAGCGTGAGAAGAAATTTGTTTGATATTCTTTATATATATATTTGGTTAAAATATAAAAAAATTGAATAAGAAACCATTTACAACTTAAATGGGATTCCAATATAAACTACATTTGAAACAACTACTTTTAACCAAACCCTAGCAGTAGATCTTGAACCCACATATATCACTTTATCCATTTTCGTGTTTTTTTTTTTGTTTTTAAACATTACTATTAATTTCTTTTATATGTTATTTTTGTTTGGTTTATGTTATACAAAACATTAATTTCATGAATTTTACGTTTACTTTAGAACTGAGATATAAAAGTTTATGTGGAAGCTTGGGTCGCAGGTTCAGATCTCAATTCTAAAGTAAACTTTAAATTTACGAAAAAATAATGTTTTGTAGACATAAAACAGAACAAAAATAATATTTAAAAGAAACTAATAATAATGTATTTTATAACAAAAATAAACTAGTGCAGGTGGGTTCAAGATCTACTTCTAGTGTTTGGTTTAAAGTAGATGTTTTATTGGTATTTTATATTGGAATTCTATCATGTAAACGGTTTCTTATTAAAAAAAAATTATTTTAGTCAAAAAATATAAAGAATATTCAAATCGGGACAAATACCTTCTTCTCATGCTATTTGCATGGTTCCAATTCTTCTGTGAGAGACGATCGAGTTCGGTTTGACAGACTCTTGTGATCTTGGATACGTATGATCAGTAAATATTTCTAGAACCCATCTCAAGTTTTTCCTCTCTTTTTTTTGTTTTTTTTTTTGATAAAAACTTTTTTGGTTGTTGTTGTTGTTCTTGTTACTACTCTATTCCATTTTATAGATGGATTGGGTCACGTGAGTTAAACACATTATAGAATTCTATCTTTATTGATATATTTTTCACTAAAATATCTGAGTTTACCTTTTATATGTATTTATTTGTAACTAATACCATAAATATTTTTATTAAGAATCTCCTACTCAGTCAATTTTAAGAAAACTTTTGGCCAAGAAGAGAAGTTATTTGAACAATCTTCTCAAGATATTTCATTTAACATATATTAATTTAGATAACTAATAATTTTTTATGAAATATATGATGCCAAATTTGTATTAAAAATATTAGATTTTATAGTACTTATCTTAAAATTTAAAAGTTTTAGCAAAAAATATATTTGAAGAAGTATTATTACTGGACATATTTAATAACTCTAGATTTATTCCTCTAAACATTAAACAGATTTACATGCAAGGATATGTTAACATTTTTACAAAAAAAAAATAGATTTACAAACAAAGAAACAAATATTAGAAAAACTGGTAATATAGGGAGCAAAAAAGAGTTGACAATGGCCTTGTGAGCGTGAACCAATGAGTTAGAAGATATGTATGACTTTGTCGATGGAGCAGACAAGATTAGATCCTTGGAGATGTCTCTTCACATATTGCTCCCTCCAAAGAGAATGAATTGTTGTGTGTAATGCTAGACGTTGGAGGATCCGATCAGTTTTAGAGAAAGTAACCGAGTGGAGATAATGAATGGTATCACCCTCGTTTCATCAATTCACAAGAAAAGAGGGATGCATGCATGCGGTTGCCTCAGCTTCGAGTCTGAGATCATGTAGATAAGCGATTCTTCATAGCAAGCCAAACGACAAAAAGCATGACGAGGAATGGCTTCTTAAACATATTATGAAATGTATATTGTGAAATATTATGTGTTATATATATATATATATATATATATATGACCAAATACATTTATAAAATGGAGTGGAGTAGTAACTAGAAGAACAACAAAAATGAAAACGATCTCAAGGCATAAATTTTTGTGGAACTTTTCAATTTCAACATTTTGTTCCACGACGTCACAAGCAGCACCGTTTTCTTCATCTTCACATTTTATCTTCGCATCAATCACTATATTCCTAGCGAGGTTATAGGCTCCTCTTCTCGTGTAGTTTCATGACTTGCACCATTTATACTTTTAAGTTTTAACTTCATACTTAGCCGTCTCATCAGCCATTTAAACCTAACTGTAATACTAACTCTTTGCACATCATTTTTATCAAAAAAAAAACTCTTTGCTCATCATTACAAAACTCAAAGCCATCTACCTCATCTAAAGGGGTCGCCTCAATAGTTCCAGCATCTCCTTCACAATCCATTTTATTTTTCTTAGGGGGTGTATTTGGTGTGATTTGAGTTTTAATGAAATTTGAGATGATTTAGTTGAATTAGGAATTTTGTTATAAAATTTTCTGAAATCTTACCTAAAACCATGAGATTTTTATCTTTGTATTTTTAACTTAGAAATCTCATAAAATTTTAACTGAAACTTTTAAATCCAAATCTTATTTTGTTTTTAATAACAATGAATTTGATTGTACATTTTAAAATTATTAATCCAATAACATTGGATTTTAAAAGATATTTTAAAATTTTTGTTTCAATAACACATAATTTGTCATTTCAACTCAAATCTCTCCAAATGTTAAGTTGAATACACCCCCTTTAGTTTCAGTCATTTTAACACCATGAGATCTAACTGTTTTCACACTATTCTCCTCACAAGTAATTGAACCAACTACTTCTTAAACACTCGCAACATCAGCTCTCACTTGTTTTTTTTTCTTCAAAGTGTAAATGTTTCATTAAAATGAAAACGGTCTAGGATTACAATCAAAAGATTATACACCTATACAAATGGTCAGCTCTCACTTGTTTCTCATCAGAAATGGAATTATTTGTATTGCCCATCTTTAGTAGCAGAACCTCCATGATTTAGGTTATCATCAGTAGTACCATTAAAAACGCAAACACCTGAATCCAAAATCTCTACCGTATTGGCATTCTCAACATCTGGGGTTTGAGAATTATGCAAGGGGTTCCAAGCAACGTAGAGATATTGGATTTTTAATCTGAATAATTATAAGTTCTAGTACATTCATGAACAAAATAATATATTTTCAATTTATGTAAAATAATATTACATTAGAAAAATGTTCTCATATAATTTGAGAAAAACTAAAATAGTTTTTAGACTACATATGTTTTTGTCTAAACATTTTTAAATTGGTAGTAAAAATTGATCTAACTAAAAATTAGTGTTACATATATAGTATTGTAAGTCTTTCTTCTGAAAATTCGTTTTCATGTTAAATGAAACAAATCTAAAATTGGATTTTATGAAATTTTAGAAAACAAGAATAGAAGACTAATCATAAAATTATAATTACCAGTTGTTAAATTTTAAAATGGTTTTAAATTATGCGTATAAAGTCTTTCTATAAAAATCCTCAATTGTATTTCTGTGATCTTCATCGGCCGGCGTCGACCATACTCCTAATTATCTTATTTCAGCTTATGTTTTTATTTCCAATATCTCTCTAGTTTCTATTGAAATCGCAACTGCTATGCGATTTTTAAAAATCTTTATTTGTTAACCTTAGTAGTTATTCTGGATTTCCGATGACAAAATTTTCCAAACGATTTAATTCTTCGGCATTCCCATCTTACGGGAAAGGTTTTTTTGCTCTTCTTCGATAGATTGCAAAATAGTGAACGGTTTAAACACTGGTTATTCCTCACCTTATGGGTGACGGTTGCTATGTTCTCCGATGGGGTTGTATAGTTTTTTTACCAAAATCAATCACCTTTGGATTTGGAAGCTGTTAGAAACTTGAAGTTCTAGATTAAGAAGTAGAACGTTTATCATTTACATCATTGATAACTGTCATCCATAAACTTATGGAAGCGATGGGTTGCGAATGCACAAGGATTTAAGTATTGGTTATGTAAATATAATAGTTGAAAGGTTAGGATAGGATGGAAAATGAGTTGTATTTTCTCCTTTAGATTTTATCATTGTTGTCACTTGTAATGTTTATCTTCAGTAGAGTTTAAATTCGGTGAAGTTATCATCTGCAGTGTTTCTGCCGGTTTCCATGTTGTTTGTATAGCCTAGGCGGATAATAAAATTTCCTCCAGAGGCAACCATTGGATGTGGAGTTCAGAATTCTTATGCATTGGTGTTTTAAAATTTTTGAAGTTAATATGTATTTCATACACAAATGATAATCAAGAATTGCAATAGCTTGAATTCGAGTACAAATAAAAAAATAACATATTTCTTTATTTGTTAATGAGTAAGAGATTTCTAAAAATAAGCATCATGTAAATTAACTTCTTATGATGTATCATTCTTTAGCCTCATTGATTATAGGTAAATGTATGTATATGGATGGTGGTCTCTATGTAACTTTGTAAACTATGATTCTAAGTAATAATAATTAAATAGAGGTTGATAAAAACTACCAATGGTTAACGAAATGCAAAGAAAATTTTGATACTATTGAAAGAGATTGTCATTTTCTTGTCTAACAGATATTTAGCTTCGATATATATAAGATATACATGTATTTATAGGGAAATAAGAACAAAATTTTACATTAAGTTTTTTTTAAGATTTGAAAATTTTGAATACCAATTTAATTAGGTTACTAAAAATAGACAAAATTAAAATCCACAACATATAAAAAAAGAAATGAATATTCGTGGGTCAAAAGAGAACTTACTAAAAATATCTTTACAATAAAACCTAGTCGCTAAATCAAAACATTACCAAAACTTAGCGATAGTTTGACTAAATTCTTAAATATTGACTAATCATAAAATTTAATTAGTAAATATTTAAGAAATTTATATAAGATATCACTAAATGTTGGTAAGATATTGATTTAGCGACTAGAATTTATTTCAATAATATTTTTAATAGGTTCTCGTTTGACCTATGAATATTAATTTATTTCTTGAAATGTTTATAGATTTATTTTTGTATATCGTTTTTGGTAACCTAATTAAATTGGTATGCAAATCTATATAAAAAAAACTTAAACGTAATTTTCCTATAAATACATGCATATCTTATAGATCAAACTTAGTAAAAATAAATAAATAATTTTATTCTACAAATTATTTGCACACCACAAACAGATACTCATTAACTTAGAGCACAACAGTCATAAGTAGACTTTTGAAGAGCTTAGACTGACTATTCGTCTATAAAATCATATGCAAAATGTAATATTTTTCTCTCTATTCGAATTTAGAAATTATGATTGAAATATTTTATTGGAGTTAGAAGATAAATAAACAACCGTTATCTATAATTAAACAGTTTTATAATGTCCGACCCAAAAAATCAATGTTTTCTGGCTTTAATTAGGAAACAGTGTGTTTTTCAGATTTCATTTTGAAAATTAACGTAGTTTTTTTACGACCAAATATATAGTAATATTTACAGGTGTTTTATTTTAACTTATTTTGAAAAAGATTTATTCATATGTCATAGGCATGTTTGACGAATGTGAGTTTTTATTTAAAGATATATATTATTTATATATAATAAAATCTAGAGTTACTAGATTTATCCAATAATAACACAACATTCATAGTGTTGTCCTAAATATATTTTTAACTTAGGGCAAAAACTGGAAATTTTAATATAAATTTGGCATCATATATTTTTTCATGAATGAGTAGTTATCTAAAATAATGTATATTAAAGGGAATATTTTAAGAATATTGATTGAATAACTTCTCTTGACCTAGTGGTCAAGGGTTACTTCCCTAGTACTTCCCTTGCATGTACTTGTTGTGTTGGGGTTTCCATCCTCCATCCACTACATAGTTCTACTGTCTCCTTCTCTTCTACACTACTAGATACAATGGACTCCTTTCCATTTATATTGTATGCTGCTACATGATCACTTCCTGCTTCCATAACATTCGACGAATTGTTCCTTCATCTAAAGGGCTTTTGTTTTTCTCTAAATCTTCTTACTTAGGATGGTTCCTTCCCAATCTCTCATCTACCTTAGTCATAGGCTTTCCTTCGCACACTAGACATCCATGATTGCTCTTGGCTTCACTGAGCCTTACTATCATAGCATTCTAGCTATGTCATTTTCTATATCATGGCTCCTTTCCTCGGCATGCAGCCCACTACTCTTCCTTTTCACTTTCCTTAATCTTATTAACTTGTTTTTCACTTGGCACTGGCCTCTTGCTTAGACTCCAAAGACTTATGAAACATGACGACCCAACTTGCATTTACATAAATTTCAACAAAAAAAAAAGGATAACAAAAACTGCAAAATCACGCATGGTAACTTGATCAAAATCTTAATAAGGAAAACATTTTTATGTCACCACTAGAGAGTTTGTGGAATCACAATATTTACTCAAAATTAATTCAATCAATATATCCACTCAAATCTAACAGATGATTATTGGTATGAAGGAATCATCAGTCTAGGTGAGCAATTGTAAGGTTTCCTCCGGAGATATCAAGCATCATGCATACTAACGAAGAAGACAATCTTGAAAAAAAGTAACAAGCTCTAAAAATCCAATTGATTTACTAAACACATACCGTGTCAAATTCATTGGGGGAAACGATAGATGGTGCACATCCACGACATTCAACGTTGCAGCCAATAAATATGCTCTACTGCATCAAAAGTGTTAACTAGCAGTCTAAGAAGCGAAAAGCTTAATCGGCCTTTCTTTCGTGTCTGCCACTTACTATAAAATCTTCATCAGTGACGGCTCTAGATTGTTTATATAGGCATTTAACTCTAACCCTAAATACTTCATCAAAAACTTTCTAACCCTAAATACATAACACAATAGGCTAATAAGCCCAAAAATAATAGGCCCAACAAGTCCGAACACAACATTGCCCAATAAATCTCTTAAACTAAAATATATTCTTAGAATAATAAAAACATCCAAAAATATTCAGTCCAATATACTTTCGTAGTGTTCGCCGTTCATTTCTATAATCCCATAAAATCAATCTCCACTGTTTTTGTTAAATTTTTTTGTTTTTGTTTTTGTTAAATTTTTTTCTTAAGAATTCAAATCATCTTCTTATTAGTTACATATTGTTAAAACTAATAAGTAGTAAAAATTCTAAAGCTTATGACGTGTATATATGTATACTGAATGGGTCGAAAGTAACCAAACTGAACCTAATAAAATTTATCCAAATGAGATATATTAATATATATATATATATATATATATATCATGAACATTGAACCAACCCGAATAACCAAATGTCTACCCTTTATTTTGTTCTCTAAATTAAAATAAATTTATATTTATCAAAAAAATAATGTATTTTTAGCTAATTAACTTTTTTGTAGTTCTTAATTTTTTTTGTATTTCTATGTTTTTAATACATTATTAATCCAATAAAACATTTTTAATATTTTTAAACAAGCTCATGTTTTTAATTATTTATGTTATTCAACTAGATGTAAATTATTATTTTTTCTATGTTATATTCCGCTATATTTAACCAGATTCCTTCATTACGAGTTGAATCTTCAATTATTCGGTCAGATTCTACAAAAAAAACATAAAAAAAAATTCCATCAAATTCTTTAGGGGTACTATTTAGATTTTAGACTATAAACGATATTTTTTACCCCATAAAAAAAGAGACTATAAATGATATTTACTAGAATGAAAAATATATTATTTTAGTAGCAAAGAAACTAAACATAGTAAAAAATAAAAATTGATGAGATGAGAGAGTGAGTAAATAAATAGATGGGTGGTGGCGGACGATTGGCTTCACAAGCCATCAAAAGAGAATGCTTCTTCTCCGCACTCCCACCGGACCTGTCTCCGCCGTCAGATATATCACCAAACCCAAACCTACTATATCTTCTTCCGATCCATGGCTCATCCCCACAACTAATACTCGCCGGCGAGAAGGCATCGTCCTCGCTCTCTCTAACTCCAACGGAAACGTCAAAACCACACCTTCTCCCTCATCTTCTCAAATTCCATCTTCAGTAGATGAAACAGTTCTCGTGGGTCAAGAGAACGTTCCTCTAGAAGGTGTTATTCAATTCGATAAGCCATCTACTTCATCTTCTTCAATCACCAAATGGGGGTAAAAAAAAACTCTTACTTTACTTTGCTTTGCTTCAACTCTCTAGTGGCATTGCTTTTGCTTCATCTCTTTAGAAGATTGCTTTCGTTTTGTTATCTCAAATTTTGTGTGTGTTTTCGTCAGCCGTGTTGCGTTACTTGCTGGTGGAGATGTATTAGCTTTGCTTATCTTCTCTGCAATTGGGAGATTTAGTCATGGCTTCCCTGTTTTCTCCATTAATACTCTTCACACAGCTGACCCTTTCATTGCTGGTATTGATTCCTTTCATTTCACTCTCTGTTTATCAATTTTGTGATTCCCAAAATAAAAATTGAAACTTTGTGTGGTGCAGGATGGTTTCTGAGTGCTTATTTCTTGGGTGGGTATGCGGAGGAAGGTCGAGGAACGAAGGGTCGGTCTAAAGCTGTGGTTGCAGCCGCAAAATCTTGGGTTCTTGGAGCTCCAGTAAGGCTACATTTACCAATCTAGTGAGATCTTTTTCGATATGTAGCTTTAGGATGTTAGCTAAAGGTTGTTCCTTTACTTGTAGCTTGGAATGATTATTAGGTCAGCTTCGTCGGGTCACACACCGTCTTCTAGCTTTGTTTTGGTGACAATGGGAAGTACTGCTGTTTTACTTATCGGGTGGAGAACGCTGTTATTCAGTGTGCTTCCTACTGAGTCCAAGAAGAAAGATGATACGTATCGAAAAGGCAGCGCATTCGAACTATTCGAGGTCTGTGGAATGCATTCTCTAAGTCTGAAAATTTAACATCATCCTGTAATTTTGGTGTTTATATGTTAGTAAGAGGGAACCTTTTCTTATACCTGTTTCGATATTTATCATGTCTGTTCATAGGTGATGCTAATGTGTGAGTGAATCCATATCAAAAGGAATGCCTTACTCTAGTTCTGAAAATTCAGTATCATCCTGTGAATTTGGTTTTAGGCATTTAACGTGTCTTAGTTAGATGGAACCTTTGTTTACATCTGTTTCAGTATTTATTAATGTCTGTTCAAAAGTGATACTAATGTGAGAGGGACTTCATATTTGTTGTTGCAGTTGCTTACTTCATTAATAAGGCGGTGGTGAAAGAGCATCCATAAAATTGCTGGCAGATGGAGGCAGTGATTCTGTATGCATATATCATCCACTTTTTTTTGTTTTTTGCAAAATTTTAGATGTACTTTGGCACAGCTGCCAAGAGATGATAAATATATGAGTGTTGAGAGTCTCCAAGACCAACTGTAATATGAATATGGTTGCAGTACAGTGGAGGAAACAATGACAGATGGTTTACTTGGGAATAGCAATTCGTACGATATGTTTTAAGTTGAAGCTGTGGGTAAGCCAGTGTTCCAAGACCTCATGCAGGCCAACTTATTTAGTGATGAAATGTTGTAACAAGATGTGTAAATACTCGAAAAGAGCCTCTAGCAAACTGACATGACCAACATGACAAACAATGGTGAGTGCCTACGAAAGGTACGAGAGATTATGCTAAGGAAATTGACTCACTATAATGAATAGGGTCACAAATGGGTAGGCCATCTGGCATACCAAGAATTTAAAAACTTTTTTCAGTAAAAAATGTCGGAGACCTTTTTGCTTTTCTCGAAACTACCTTTAATGGTTTATTAACTAACAGAGAAATGAAAAGACAGCAAAAATATTATTACTCTGTGAAGACGAATCACAAAACCACACTCGGGGATGTAAAAAGGTTTAAGATGAAAGTAAAAATTGTGAGAAAAAACATAGTACCACTAGTCAGTAATTAATGTCGGATTTCACCATCTTCACCAACCTCTCCATCCTCTAGCTCATCATTAACACCTCGACGATTACTCTCCCGTTGATCCTTCTTCTGTCTTTTATGCCGGTTTTCACTGTCTGATTCAGGCGAGTTTGCGTGCTGCCAAAGAGACCACACCCTCTAATTTTTAATCTTAATCCCATCAAACAAATTTCAAACTCAACTGAGTCAGAATTAAAGTTAAGGGAGTGTACCTACCTTTCTTGATTTTTTCCGATCACTACCATGTTTGCGGGATGATTTCTTCGAGTCTTCTCTGTCATCTCTATCAGAACTGACATCTTCATCAGAAATATGATGTCGTCTCCGATGTTTTCTGTCTCGGTCTTTTCCCTTTCTTTTCTCCTCTTTGTGACCTTCGCTCGCATCTACAGCAGTCTCACCATCTGAATCTTCCCTTTTACTCCTCTCTTTCCCCCTCTCTTTTTCACGTTCTCTTTCCTTTTCTCTTCTCTCCTTATCCTTGTCTTTTCGCTTCTCTTTCTCATCCCTTTCCGTCTCTTTTCTAACCTGAAAGGTCCCCAACAAATAAAGTCTTAGAGACCCATTTTTTACATAAATTTCATGGCACGACAAATTAGTACCTTTTCCTCATCGCGCTTACGCTCTTTCTCCTTTGCCTTTTCTTGTAAACTCGTTACATATTCCTCAAATAATCCTTTGCTGACACTTTCATCTCCAATCGATCTGAGGAAATTCAATAATAGGACATTAAGAAGGTAAATACCACAGCCTTTGTTTTATTAATTTAAGATGTTGGCTAACAAGAACTATTTGATAAGCCATGAAGCATCCTCCTATTTGAATCAAGAAACTATTTACCTGTACTCTTGACTTTCTTCAAATAGTAGTTTGGTATCTTCCCAATTTGAAGCTGCGGTTATTTCCTAAACCAAAACATATGTTTAATATCCAGTGAATCCAGAGAAAAAAAAAAAAAAAAAAGTCAGCCGGGGTAAAGATATACCTTGAAAGTGCGCAACAGATTGGTAAATTCTTCAACCAGACGCTGAAGCTTTCTGGCCTCTTTTTCTTCTTTTTCCTTTACTCTCTCAACCAAGTCATTATATATAAGCTAATAAACAAGGGCAGCAAAAACAATTAGAGTCTATTCAACTGAACTTTATAAGAACATCTTCACACATCTATGTTGTACTCAAGACAATCTGGCAACCAGAAACTAGAAATTACTTATGCAAACCTCATCAACAATTAATCTATAAGTAGGTGCAAAAGAACCCATTGCAGGTGTCAGAAGGGATAAAGCAAGCCAGGAACAACGATTTAACACTACACAAACAGGCAGAAGCTAATATATTTCTTCCCATGTACACAATTCATATAAACCGTTTTTGTTGATTAATTTATCTGCTGACACATGTTTTTTTCACAACTGAGCCCATACCTTTAAATTTATGTCTGATATTGGTTGAGAGTTGATATCTTCTGAAATAGCAGATTTAAAATCTTCAAACAACCACGAGGAGACCATGGAAATCTGGTAGAGAAAGGGATTAGAGAAAAGTTTGGTATAATTAATAAGCAGAAATGCAACCTATCCTTGACTTACCTTCCTTGACTTCATAGCATCCTTTACACGACTCTTATCCTCATGATACTGTCAATTAAAACACCAAATAGGTTTGATTATCACAACTATCAGATTCAACCAAAAGCTAGAACAAACTATCAGATTATCACAAATTACCTGTTTCTCTAATTCTTCAGTGACATCTTCGAACAAGTCTTTTGGAGTTGAGCCAGATGTATTAGATGCAACAGCTTGGTATTGGGGTAAGTCTTTTAACTGTAGACAAAATGACTGAGTGAAAGAATACAACATAAAATATAATTTTTCCAAAAGAAATCTAAATTGGTCAGAGACCTCAATGCAATAATCCAACCAGTACGTCTTGGCTGTAAGGATGCCAGCAGCAACATGTTCTTCCAATAGTGTACGAAATGCATCCCGGTTTTTTCTTTCAGCCCGCCTTACATGTTCCTAGCTCCACAAGAAAACGAAAATATGAGCATTGGACTTCATAAAGAATGAAAATGAGGTTACAACCCTGAACATTGAACTTACTTTCTCTACTTTTTTCAGCTCCTCTTCTGCCTTCTCTAGGTCGATAATGTATTCCTGGGATTAAAAACATTAGAAACAAATACTAATGTGGCAACCTGAACTCCCCGACGACGTTACTTACCTCAAAACCAATCAGACGATCTATCTTTTCAAGACGTGAGCATCTTTCATCATCTTCTAGTCTCTCTAGAATTTTGCGCCATTGTGAACCAACCTTCAAACACATATTACAAAAAGCATTATGGCAAGGTCAACGAAACAAAAAGGCTTGCAGTAATTAGCATCACAAAAAAATGGTGTACTTTGATATAGTCACAGGTTTCAAGAAACTTTCTATATTCTGCCATATTCTGCCGATGTTCCTCCACTGCCTTTTCTCTTTCCTGCAGATTAAAGGATTCATTATGTCAATTCAAATAATGAATTTGCCTCTTCTTTCAATTAAATAAAATATAATGAAGCCAGATGCTTACCTTCCTCTCAAGTTCGACAATATAATTGTCAAAAAGATCTTCACGATCCCTTGCACGTTCAACAGCTTTAAAGCGCTCATCATTTTCAAATAAACTCATTGCTTTGCTGGTGAGGAAATAGTTTCCATTAGCACATATGTCACACATACAATAAAGATACGAACCAAAGATCCTATAATTAACTGAAAGCCACACCTCCATTTCATGGATGATGAAAGTTCTTCACACCCCTGAGGTCAAGAATATTATCATAACAAAATAAATCAGCTCATCACCCACACTAAAACGAGAAAACACTGAAGTTCTGACTTATTTGGTACATACCTCTAGCATCTTGACAAATTCTTCCTTGGCTTTCTTCTGTCTCATTCGTCTTTCCTCAGCTTCCACTTTCTTCCTTTGACCAAGATACTAGCACAATATATTTGACAATCAGATCTAAGCATAAAGCTACTAAAAGTGGATCTCTAACAGTGGAAAGATAATTGCATCACAAATATAGAGTGCTACGCAAAATAAACATAAAAATGCATTAACACATCATTCCTAAGAACAAAGAAACTATATACCTCGTTAAAAGCTTGTTTTCACCGAAGTGTCCTCAAAGCACCATATCTTTTATCATGAACAATCTCTTTCATTGTCTACAAGAAGATGATAAGGTCAGCAATTAACCTAGAAGATGGTCAGGGAGAAAATACAGGTGACACCTATCAATGTACCCATAAGCAATGACATAAATACTTGCATATGCATCCAGATTACCTGTTCCCATGTCCAGTCGGACTGAACATTTACAGATTCCAAAAGAGATTTGAAAGCAGCTTTGGCCTCCTAGAAAGAAAAAACCAATAGTGCAAAAATAGATGGATGGATAACAATTAGATTTGCACAAGAAAATATTAGGCTACAGATACTAGGAGGGGAAAGTTAAGATAAGAAAATACCTGCTTGGTAGCATATACCATGGGTTCGTCCACATTTGCTTTGTCACTAGCAGGTGTCACATTGGCTTTTCCATTCACCGAAATTTCCATAGTCTCAGCCTAACAAAAAATTCAAAATAATTAGAAGGCATACTTTAACACTCGACCATAGATAATGATGAGATCACCACATCATCACACATACAGTAAATAATGAACATAACTTTTGCAAAAACTAACTTGAACAAGCTACTATCGACCTCTTTTTTACATGAAACTGAAGTAGAAAGAATTAGGAAAGAGGAATATATAAGACTAGAGTTTTAGATTCTAGGCACTTAATAGTGAAAAAGGTATAGCCAAATCATACCTCATTGTTTTGTGCTGGAACTCCATCATTTGAATCATCTGCCCCTTCAGACGGTAAATTATCCAGCTTCCTGGTAAGATGGGCACAAGAGCTAAATTTAGACACGTGATAGAGATGTAAAATCATCAAACAAAACTTCTCAAGAAAAAATAGTACATTGTAGTAGCCTCAGTATCACTAGTAGCACCAGACGTTGGAGTAACAGGAGCAACAGAGGGAGGACGAGTGACAGGTACAGCCAAACCCAATGGACTAGGGCT
Source organism: Cardamine occulta (assembly GCA_028015245.1). Classification (NCBI taxonomy): domain Eukaryota; kingdom Viridiplantae; phylum Streptophyta; class Magnoliopsida; order Brassicales; family Brassicaceae; genus Cardamine; species Cardamine occulta. The sequence continues at coordinate 11,969,316 of CM051362.1, forward strand.
TGACGAATGCCCAGGAAATGTTGAAGATGTGCTGGGAATAGCAGAGGTCACAGAGGCGCTAACCGCTATATCAGATGAGGATGCAGCGATGTGGAACAGAGAGGTAGATCCATTTTCGGAAAGGGGCCTCTTTGCACTAGCTAATTCGGCTTGTTCCCGAGCTAACTACATACAAATATGCAGTTTTAATGTAGGTTCCACACTGGGAAATGTACATGAGAAAGAAAAAAATTAGCAGACCTTCAAATCTTCTGGAATTGTCCACTTAGATTCCTTTGTAACCTTGTTATAATAATATCTGCATGAATTAAAACAACAAATCAGATGCAGCAGTAGAGTATAAGCACGAAATTAAGACCAAGTATAATTTAAAGATGCATACTTCCTTCCTTCAGCTGTTGTAAATTCCTTCCATACAGTAGATGCATCGGCTCTCTGTAGAAAGAGATTATAAATTGTAACTTGTAAGAAACTGTAAAATCATGCGTAGACAGGATAGATATTGATCGACCAATCAAGTCTGTTTTCACTGAAACCCTGAACGTCATTAAAAGGTAATGGGATCAAACGAAAAAGAAAGTAAGATGTGTGCTCCTATAAAATGCATAATAGCAATGAATATATCAACCACACAGTCCACGCCATAAGCAATGTCAAATTAAGTTCATAAAATTTCAAGCACGAAAACCAGACGAGATTTTATCAGGTCTATCAACCAACTTGCTTCAAAAGACCACAGACTATCTAGCTGTTTCACGTTTGCATTCAGATCTCATCCTTCTTGCATATGATTTCTAATAAAGTTAAAAACAAAATGCCCGTATAGAGATTTGATGCAATAAAATTGTTGTGTAAAACAGGGAACAAAACTTACTACTCAAACAGAAAGCATACCTTTGAAGTTCTTCTATCCAAATAAAGAAAACGAGTCTAAATACACATTTATTTTTAATATAAAAAGGCGAAAAAGAAGATCGGAAAACCATAAATCCAACGAGTATAATAAATCAGCTATTTAATCCAACCTTTCTATAAAGTTGTCATCTAAGGATTTACACAAACAGAAGTGAGAAACAGAGAAGCATCATTAACATTAGAGCCTAACTAAAAACTGAAAACTTATCAAAAAGCACACTGGAAAGAAAAGGAAAAATAAAAAACACAGAGATGCAAAAGTATGGTCTGACATCACCTAACCTAAGATATACAAGCGACTGAAAAATACCAAAAACTATAACCTTTCAATAATGTGAAAGCTGCCTTCAAATGAGCACGTAGCTGTCGTTATATATTTCCAAGTTACCATGGAGCTTCCAAACCAGTGGAAAAGAATATGCAAATGAAACAGAATGCAAATAAAACAACATTTTCCAGAGAAAGCATGTAATCGTTCGCATCACTAGTGAAATGGCACACAAACTAAAAGACTGACTACATTGTAAGTCTTACCTCAAGTGGTGTCATCAGTTCAAGAGGTTTTTCCCAACTTGATTGTTTAGTCCGCTTGTTATAATAATACCTAGAAAAATAAGTATATATCAGATAAGCGGAAATTTTTTAGATTTGATAGACTCAAAATCATGAAAAACAACATTGCACGGAAGACCTAATGAAATGTTCAAAAAGTGAGAACAATCTCCTACTACAATACAAAATTCCGAATGGAACTGAATGAACACAGATCTAGAGTACAAAGAGTGATATGAAGGAAGACAATCGGCCTAAATCTGAAACATAGTTCAGAAACATACTTTCTCCCATCAGCAGATGCATGCTCCTGCCAGTCAGATGCAGATTGTGGAGTCAGATTCCCCTGTTATCCAACAAGCACATCACAAAAAAAAACAAAAAAAAAAACTTAAGTTAGACGAAAGGAACTGCAAAGAGTGATGATGCATACATAACGGACTAGAGAAAGAGTTTGATAAGAGATCATCAACAATGCCACATTAGCTATACATAGTAATTGAGTATATAAATAGGAAAAGGTTCTGATGTTCAGAGGTAACGACTACTTTGTGGTTCTGTAGAACAAAACTGACCGTCATTCTGATTTGGGAATTCTGGGGTCAATGACTGTTCTATTCTTCATCCTTAAGTGATAAATAAAACAGTTCACCTTTTTAAACCTTATCAGAGTTTGAGCGAACTTAAGTTCCAGAGGAAGTGTTCATGGAATTAATAAATCTAAATAAAGTTGGAGTCTATATACTAAACTGGTAAGTTGAGGAACACTATTCAAATAAATATAATCACAGAAATAGTAGAGAGAAAGAAATTGAAATGCCATAGTGTCGTCCCAATTTACATGATAATACGACTCAACATTATCATAGTTTAGTAAAAGATGGCTTCATGATCAGTTATGGAAGTCACTTACTGGGTCTGTGGAAAGCGTGACTGGTGTTTGTTGCCCAGTCTGCTGCACAGGGGAAACAAGTGCTGTACTTTCATTTACAGGAACAGGCCAAGAATTTGCTGCTGGGGGGACACCGGCTACATGCATCAGAGAATTCGGTTGGACCAAGGATGGTGGTTGTTGCTGACCATAAGATGATGGTACAAACTGCAAGAACAAGAATCCAGGAAAGTGAAAAACCAAATCATATATAAAAAGATTATCCAAAAACATATATATATATATATATATATGTATATAAGAAAATCCTTACATTATATGGAGAAGAAAACGGAGGTCCAGAAGTACCGAAGCCCGTCATTGGAGGTGCAGCATTTGGCTGTGGTTGAGTAGATCCAGATGTAATATGCGCAGGCTGACCTGGTCCCACTGGAAAGTGCTGCTGTGGTATTGGCTGAGAAAACTGTGGAGGCTGACTTTGAACATTTGGAGGTACATGACTATAAGGGTGAAAAGGCTGTGAAGCTGCAGGAACAAAATGCTGACCTAGCTGCCCAGGAACCATAGGCCGAAACTGTCCAAGAAAGGTCTTATAAGCTCATCTAATAGATCACACACTAGCTAACTCATCCTATACAAACTTTGTGGTTATGCAATTCCATTCGTATAGTTGTCTAGTTTTACTAAACCGTTTCGCTAAATCGAATTGCTTAGAACATATCAATGGAGTAGATTCGAGTTCCATTGAAGAATGAAACGGACTAAAAGAGAGAGAGAGAGAGAGAGAGAGAGAGAGAGAGAGCAAGTTTGGCAGTTTCAAACCTGAGCACCAGAAGACTGAGGAGGATTATTCGCCATTATTCCAATTCGCGGCTTAATCTGAAGAGGGGAACATCCCAACGTTGAGCTCAATTCTCGTTTAAGAACAATAATTCAAACACTGTGAAAAGAAGAGGCAAAACCCTAACTAGTGGAGACGAAGAAGAAAGCACGTACCAGGTCCGATGAGGAATCAGGGAGAATCGCCGACGACGAGTCTCAGTAAATGGAGGTTTCACTAAATTCTTAACCCTAATTGAAACTTAACAAGCGCCTTCGGATTGCGAAAACTAAACTAAAATCTCGACGAACACGACGCAACAGTCGACAAATGTGCCTTGGCTGTTTTAAACAGCAAGGAGTTCATATTGTAAAAGCACAAACGGCATATCTTTTATTAAACATAAATAAAAATTTATAAACAATTACATGAAATATCATTGTCAAACTATCAATTAAATAAAAATTAAAATGAAATCAATAAAGATACAAATGTTAAATGAAAATATCTACAATTTAATTACTTTCAAAAATAAAAATATTTTAAAAAATTTAATAGCCAATCAAATTGAATAAGAAAGATTTCATACCCAATTATATTATTTTAAATAATTTTTAATCATTATACTTCACCCCTCATCTTTGTTTGATTATATTTTGTGAAAAAAGTAAATCATATCAGTAATATTAATTAAAAACTAGATTATTTTTTGCATATGCTATTATTCAATTTTTTAAAAACAAATATGAATGGCTCAATCCATCATCTTTCAGCATATTTTCATCAATTACATTCATAAATAAAATAATCATAAATTCAAATAAAAAAATTCATAATCATTATATATATATTAATCTTTAAAACATATTACATAAATAAAATTACTTTAGTTTTACCATAAATATATTTGTATAAGTTAAACATAATCACTACAAGAAAACTATGCTAATTCCGACTAGGGTATTGGTCGGAATACACGTTTTTCGACCAATTTTTGATCAAAGTCAAGGAGTCGGAATCTGGGAGTCGGAAACAAGTTTTGGTCAAAAATTGTAGTCAGAGTTTGATCGGAAATTTGTCCGAATGTTACCGACGATTTTCTAACCAAATTCCGATGGAAAAAAAAATAATTTTGGTTGGAATAGCTAAACCCATTCCGACCAATTTCTGATCAAAACTTCATATGGTTTTGGTCGGAAATTGGTCAGAATGGGTATATCTATTCCGACCAATTTCTGACCAAAAATAAAATAAATTGGTCGGAAATTGGTCGGATATAAGTTTTTTTTTTTAAACGAATTAAAAATATAAAACCCGAATTTTAAAAAAAATCAAAATAACATTAAAATTAAAAACTTATATAAAACATTTATAAATTCAAATTTAAATCATTTGATGAATCAACACATCATTTGATGAATCTGTTTCTGTTGGCGGAACGCAGTTAGGATGTAGAGATCGCATCATTTCAGTCCAGTAAGCGACTTCATTTCTGCCTTGTTCTAACTCCTTCAGCATTCTATTGGTGGCTTCTTCCCGCGCTTTTGAAGCGGCTTTTTCGGATGCCAACTCCTCTTCCAAGTTCCTTACTCTTGTTAAAGTGTATTTGTTGATCATGTTGTAATTTTCATCATAAGGAATCGATCTGTACTCAAACCAGCTACCCTTCTCTTTGGGAATTTCCTAGAAAAACCAATTTTATAAAAATGTATTAGGTCGTAACAAAAATTATATACTATATCTAAAAACCAATTACCTCATGATAGATTTGGTTTTTATGGGCTTGGGTGAGAAACTATAAAACCAATTACTATAAAACTAACTTTAAAAACCAATTACATTAGCAGGATTGTTAGACTCTTGTGTTATATGAGTGAATAGTATTTGCTCATGCTCTCTACATTTTCGGACGATCGCCTCATACTTCTTATCGACGATCTCTACAGTATGTGTTGCTTCCATAAAGGTGACCATATCCGAATGTTCACCAGTTTCGGGATCTATCTATAATAAATTACAGATAAAGTTAACTTATATTAAATTCAATTAAATTTTAAAGTTAGTTTTATAGTAAAATATTGAAATTAAGTAACAGAATTATAATACCATTTTGTTGAATTTGCGGACATACGGCATTGAAACACAAGTGTGTTTTGCAGGTCTGTAACTATCTCGAAGGCTATTACGATTCCCGAAGTAAGTTACACCTTTTTCAATATTTTCTCGTTCTCCCAAAACTTAACGAGGTCCGCCCAAGCTGATGGTTTAATCCAAATAGGTGGATCGATATTCTTTTTCCATTTTTGTTTTAACTGATACACGTGATCTTTCAAACGGTTTTTGACATGCGACTCAAATTCATCACGCACTTGATCAGTTATTTCATAGTCCCAATTAAATTTTTACTACACAAATTTTTAAAAATATAGTTTTATATGTTAAATAAATAATTTTAATAATTTAAACATTTTATTGGAAAAAATAAAATTATCATGCTAATAATTTAAAATTACCGCAAAAGCTTTGAACAAACGCTCTCTTCTTCCTCTATCGACTTTACCCCAATTCGGATGGGGACCAAAATCCGCTTTCATAATCTTCAAAATCTTCCTCGAGATTCCACAGCTGACTTGGAACCTTGTATACATTTAAATATTAGAAAATAAACATTTATTAAAATTAAGAAATATTAAATATTTGAGATAAACCGTACCATTTCTCTTTCTTCTCTGGTCTTGGATCCGGTTCCGGTACCAGCTTGATGAGGTGGAATCGCCCTGATGATTGTAACAATTGCTCCAAAGTCATCAAGTCAATAGGTCTGACTTCTTCTTCTTGAGAATCCGGTGGCGGTATTGGGCCCAAGTCCACATCAAAATCAAACTCCATTTCCATAGAATCCGTTAGAGCTTGCGTCTCGGAGCTTGGACCAGCACCAAAATTTCCCAGTTTTGGCAGAGGGAGGCCATTATCTTGGCACCATCGTAAATAAGTAGCCCATTGAACACTGGATCTAGAGTTTATATTGTACCTGAAAACATTATACCAATATAATTAGTATGTTTGTTAATTTAATATGTAACTAAATAACTATAATTTAACAAAAAAAAAGCTTTAGACCTTGTAATAGAGAAGAAATGAGGTTTGATTTAGAGAGAAGTGTAGATAGATAAGTGAATTGGTGTAAATGTGGAAGAAAATCGATTGGCTTATGTAGTAGGAAGGATGGTCGGAATTTGGTCAGAATGGGGGTAAATATTCCGACCAATTTCTGACCAAATGTGGGATTGGTCAGAACTTTGTCGGAATCTTTACCCCCCCCCCCATTCCGACCAAATTCCGACCAAATGTGGGATTGGTGAGAATTTGGTCGGCAATCGTGAACCTGATTTCTGACCAATTTTTGACTAATCTCACATTTGGTCGGAATACATACCCAATGCAAGCATGTCCCATGTATGAATTTGAATGTATATTTGGTCGCAATTTTGTCGGAAATGGGGGTCCATTTCCGACCAATTTCTGACCAAATAAGTGAATGGTCGGAAATTGGTCGGTAAATGGACTTTGCTCACAAAAATAAATTACTTTGGCCACTTCTAATTTTTCAAATTATATGTTCATTATCATAACTAAACAAAAATCATGTGATTTAGCCGATGATTACGTTTCCCGTAGATTTTCTCTAAATTTTCACATACATCATTTATTAATTGATGTATGTGAAAATTTAGAGAAAATCTACAAGAAATACAAGCATCGTCAAAATGACATGTTTTTTGTTCAACTATAAAAACGAACATATTCGATTTGTAAAATTAGAAGTTGCCAAAATAAAATATTTTTGTGATTAAACTAAAATGTAAATAAATAGGAAATATCTTAAAACACACATATAAAAATTCATAATACATTTGCAGGATCTCCTGAATCTGAGGAATACTCTGAATCTCCTGACTCTGATAGTTTCGCAAACTCGTCACTACCTTCTTCATCCACTTCTACTGGAAAATCTTCAACTTGGACTTCCCCTGTGCTGACTAGTGGAACTTCTAAAGTCGAGGCTTGTGTCTTAGTAGGCATGTAAGCAAATGGTTGTTGTAATGGTTCATCGTATATCGTTTCTGCAACACGGCTACAAGGATTGATTTTTGTAACTGAGACACATGAATCATTGATGTTCACCACACGGGGATACGGTAAGTAACATACTTAATCGGCTTGTGATGTGAGGATAAACGGATCATACTTTTCCAACTGCCTACTTAAATTTATTTGAGTTACTCCAAACTTTATAACTTTCATCCCTTGACCATATATAGGATCAAACCACTCGCATCTAAACATTATGCACTTCATATTGAGAAGGCCGATACTCAACCTCAATGATGTCAATAATTTCACCATAGTAGTCCACAGTAGGTGTTTTAACCACTACCCCATAGTTCACTGCCTAAATACATGTCTTCGTGTACAATACATTGGTGAAGACACCACCTGCAATAATGGACCTTCAACTAGCTCTGCAAACCAAGTTGGGAACCGTTGTCCCCGAGAATGACCGGAAATCACTTGCCAGGTTAAATATGGTTTAGTTAAATAAAAGACCTTATGTAGAATGATGAGTATTCAAAATACACTTACATAGTACTTCAACCAAGAAGAGAACATTGATTGTTTGAGCTCTTCTAAATATTCATCATTGATTCCTTCATGTTCCTCACGAAGTTGGTTGGCAAAAATACTACACGTACATATAGAATATTAGTAACACAAGTATAATATAAAATAATAAAAGATAAGTTTTATACCTTTCATATGGCAACACATCTTCGCAATTGCGTATGATATAACAATGAATGTGGTTGACTTCTTGTTCTGTTAACCAAACTCCTTTACGCTTTCCACTGAGCTGACCAATTTCTTGAAATATACTCGGGACATAAGTGTGGTAGGTAGGCCTTTCACCACCGTCATCATATCTTCCAGGTTTTCTTGCCTTTGTTTTAACAGCAGGAGCAAAGTAGTACGAAGAAAAATTCGTGATTTCCTCATTCAGACTTTGTGCAATAACTGAGCCTTCGACTTTACTCAAGTTCTTTACTTTTTTAAGGTGAAACATGTACCTCTCGATTGGATACATCCATCTATACTGAACAGGGCCACCTAAAACAGTTTCCCTAGGCAAATGAATCAGGAGATGCTCCATTACATCGAAAAAGGATGGTGGAAATTTTTTCTCAAGGTTACAAAGTATGACAGGAATATTCTACTGAAGTGTATACAACCCCTTCTCCGTTAGTGATCGGGAACACAAATCTCTGAAAAATGCTCCAATGGCTGAGAAAATAAATATGTTATACAATTGCTGGAGAAAATCGATAAGGTTAAAAAATTATATCATATCTGCTATTGGTTCATGGTCATTTTTAGGGAGGAGCTCGTCAAATACAAATGGGAAAAGCTGCTCCATAATGACGTGACAGACATGACTCTTCAATCCACTAAGTCTTCATGATGTTTCATCAATGCAATTACTCAGATTTGAGACATATCCATCTGGGAACTTCACCGATTTTTGAAGCCACTAAAAAAATGCAGCTTTGCGACTTGGAAGAAGCCTAAAAATAGGAAATTTACCTATATCATTCTCCATAGCATACAATTCCTCACGACGACATAGTTGCTGCAGATATAATCTTGGCTTTAAATTAACCTTTGTTTTGTCTGCCACATTCAACACTGTATTGATGATGTTTTCGAAAAAGTTATTTTCAATATGCATCACATCTAGATTATGCCTCAGTACGTGATCTTTCCAAGATGGCAGTTCCCAAAAGATACTCTTCTTATGCCAATTATGTGCAGCACCATAACCATCGATTCGATCATGACCATTACCACCACAATCGCGAGTTTCAAGAACATAGAAGTTCGAAAATTGCTCCAAAATATAGTTACCATCATACGATGGAGGTGGACCATCATTGATGACTTTGTTCCTTGTAAACAAACGTTTATTACGGTGGTAAGGATGATTACTTGGTAGAAACCGCCGATGGCAGTCAAACCAACAAGATTTTCTCCCATTCTGTAACCAAAATGTATCAGAGTTATCTTGACAATGCAGACACGATAACCTTCCATTGGTTTTCCATCCTGATAGCATGCTATATGTTGGAAAATCACTTATCGTCCACATCAAGACAACTCGCATAGTAAAATTATTTTTCAACGATACATCATACACACGGCCTCGTTCATGCCATAACATTTATAACTCTGAAATTAACGGCTTCAAAAACACATCAAGAGCTCTTTGAGAATGATTTGGACCTTGCACAAGTATGGTGAGAAACAAAAATTCTCATTTCATACATAGAACGGGAGGAAGATTATATGGAGTGACAATGACAGGCCAAAGTTAACATTTTCGTTCTCCTTTCCCAAATGGATTAAAACCATATGTGTTTAACCCTAGGTAGACATTACGTATTTCCCTTGCAAAATCAGGGTACGTATACCGTAAATGTTTCCAAGCTTCGGCATCTAATGGATGTGAAATATCTCTAGTAAAACTATGCTCTCCATGCCATCTCATTCTTTTTGCAGTTCTCTCTGACTGATATAAACGTTTTAATCTATCTGCGATTGGTAAGTACCACATTCGTTGATAAGAAATGCTAGACATACCTGCCGAGATTTGGAATCTGTCTTGGCCGCAAAATCTACAAGATTCCAAATTTGCATCTTCTCTCCAAAATATCATGCAGTTATCTCGATAGACAACAATGATTTGATATGATAATCTAAGCCCAGCTACCAACTTTTAGATTGCATAATATGACCGCGGTGCAAGATTGTCTTCCGGTAGATAGTCATAGAAGAAGTCCGCAAATGCATCAATACAATCTTCACTTAGATTGAAATCTGTTTTGGTTCCCATCATCCTAGTTGCTGCTGATAATGGAGAATGTCTTTCTTTGCATCCATCATATATTGGATGTTTAGCTGCTTCTAGCATCTCAAAACACCTTTTAGACTCAGAGGTTGGCGATTGAACAACATTTGAAGTTTCAACAACTTCTGGAAACCCGCCTCTAACCATCCGTTGTATATTATCTCCATGTCTAATATTCGTAGTATCTTCTTCCACAATCCTACCAATACTATCTTCTTCTACACGTCCTACTCTACAACAAATACCCGGCATATTCGCGAAATCCTCACCATGCGAAAACCATATATAATATCCCGGCATAAAACCTCTATTATATAAATGCCTCTAAACTAAATCTATTTTAACAACTTTTTTCATTTTCGCATTTTACTCAAGGACAAATCGCCATACCTTGTTACCGCGCAAGTTCTTGATTTGTTACAAACCCCATAAATTGTTGTAGACCTTCCTTATACTCTTCTCGAACCTCTCCGGTCTCTTTATCAATCCGCTTATACATCCACTCTCTAACACGATAAATGGGATGTGTTGCCATTAAAATTTATAGAAGCTTTTGTATGGCTTTTTCTCATAGGGGATGCAAATGAAGTGAGTTTTGTATATATAGATGTGGTTTGGTCGGATTTTGGTCGGGATACTCAACGTCTATATTTCAAATTTTCTGATCAAACTCCGACCTATTTCCGACCACCCACTATTTGGTCGGAATTTGGTCGGAAACACATTTTTCTAATTCAAAGTTTCCAACCATTTTCCGACCAAACTTCTAACCAAATTTTAACGTCTTTTCTGACGAATTTCTGACCGTTTATAATGGTAACATTTTTCCGTCCATTTCTCGACAATTTTCTGACCAAATTCCGACTATTCTTTATAGTCAAAAATTTCCGACCAATCATTCTCTCGTCGGAAATTGGTCAGATTTTGGTGGCAAATTTCCGACCACCGTTAATGGTCAGAAACTTTGGTCGGAATCAGCATAGTTTTCTTGTAGTGAGTCGTTAAGATGGAACACATTCAATACCTCTTCAACATCTGCAACACCAAGTCTTGGTTTATTATAGCATAAAAAATGCATCAGCCATGTCTTCATCTTGTGCCTCTTAAAATTCATCTATCTCCTAAAGCAACACCGTGATTCAAGTAACAAAACAATCAAATAAATATTGAATCCACTTCACCAAAAACACTTCTTCATCTTCAAATTAACTAAAGAAAATCTCCAATTTAATATTTTAGATCAGATTCTTGAAAAAGTTGAAACAAAATAGAGTTTAACTACGACACCTGATTATCCAAATGAATCTCAAGAAACAATACTTGTTCACTGGAACATCAAATTAGATGATATATCATATTAAAACGCGATCTTCGTTTTGCAATTTGTTTATCTTGCATATTCTGCCCCAACTTTAGATACACATCCGCCCATCTTTCTATTTTGTTGTTCTCCCATTTAGGGTCCCGATATTGTCAATGTATTTGACGTGCTTTCCAACCCTTAAAGCAATAGTTTTTCACATACTTTATTAGGTTTGTGATACTTCTCAGGATTTTTGATCTTGGGCTCTACCGTAAAAATCTGAAGAAACAAAAGCACTATAAGCATCACAAACCTAATAAAGTGATGAAAATATAAAACAATAATTTGTTTACCTTTCTTCAACATGTGCAACAGCCAAGTCCTCACTGTTTTTAGCACCAATGTATGCATACTATATGGTGGTAATGATAATAGTTCTATCATTACATATTTTTGAATAATTAGGTAGCTGGTATCAAATAATATATATATATATATATTAGTTTTTAGTATGCAAAGATATATATTAAAAGAAAAAATGACAAAGAATTAGATTTTTTTTAGATAAGAACTAATATCGTCTTACAAAAAATCTTTTAGTCTGAACTTGGTCAACATTTCTTTGTCTTTATTGTGTAGACAACAAAAAACTGAGAGAAAACAAATAGAGATACAACAATCAAGAATAATATGAGTATGTACTTATGGTGAAGCTGCTGTTATTTGTTTATAGTATTTGGTCGTTTGAAAAAAAAGAATGTGTAGTTGATGTTGTTTTGTCCATGTAGTGATCTTGTGATTTTGAGTTGGAAATGATTCATGCTTTCGGGTGGTGATAGGATCCTTTAATAGTAATTTGTGCATTCGATATTATCCCTTGTCTTTCTTGTTTGGTTTTTTTTTTTAGATTTTTATGCATTTGTCTTGTTTGTATGGTTTGTATCTTTATATATTAGTGTATTTTTTGTTGATTTCAGTTTTTTCGCTAATTTATTGTTCTCATTTAATTGGTTTGATTTTTTTGGTTAATTGTCCATCATTATTAGTCTTGATTGTATTTTATTGTTTGCATCTGATCAGTTTTTTATTTGTTACCGTTGAATTTTTAACTGTTCAGTATGGAGATTGTGGTGACATAATCTTTTTGTTAATTATTTGTTTTGTGGTAACATAATGTTTTTGTTAATAAAAGTTTTATATTTGATTTGTATTGACCAATTAAATATTTTTGATACACTAATTATGGTTTGAGTTGTGCTGTTCTGGTTTTTATTATATGTTTTGTTTTAATTATTTTTTATTTTAATTCTGAAGTAATTTTCAATTTATATTGTAGAAGATTAATAGTTAGAAAGGAAAAAAAATAGAAAAGAAAGAAATTATAAAAAGGATTAGATACCTACTATATTTAAAGAAATATAGTATAAAAATGTATACATAGTTAAAATATATAAATATACCTACTATGTGGTTTGATTTTTCAGAAGCATTTTTAAAAGAAATATCATATTTTTAATTTATATTAGATTCATTGTTGTAGTTGGTTTTTTTGGAGTATATGTTTCTAAGAAATTAAAATAATTTGATTTGAAACTCTAATTTTAAAATTTGTGTAGAGATTAAAAGTTTGAATCAGTGTGGTTTTATTTTTTGGGAAGCAATTTCTAATTTACAAAGGAGAAAACCCAAAAATTAAAGAAAATTTAAAAGAAGCCAAAATATCATTTTGGAAGTGTACACGTGGCAGCGTCTCAGAGCTCTACACAAAAGATAATCTTACTTTATTATATTATATAAGATAAGTGAAACCAATCAACTTTCAAAAATAAGAATACTTCTTCCACTCCTTATTAATCAATTTTTTAAGATTTTCACACATATTAAGAAAACATATTTAAAATTAATTATAAATACATCATTTTTTGTGATAACAATTTTCTATAACTATAAACTAATAGTATTCACTTATTTTCTTCATGTTTACAATTCATCATCAATAACTAATAAAATACATTAAAAATAGAGAAATTGTAACTTTTTGAAACTTTTTCTATAAATTGGATTAATAAATAATATAGATAATGATTCCCGCAACTGCTGTCAACAAGTTATAAAATTTTCACAAACGCATTTGTTTCTAATCGTTAAACCAGTCATACAAACTGTTTCGTAACGCTTATAACCACAACCGTTTGCTTGCGCAAATTCTTGCACCTGTAACTGCAACCACTATGTCTAAACCAGTCAAGCCCTAAGGCGACTTGTTCGGCAATGATTTTTTTTCCTCCCTCAGTTTTTATTATGTTTGTGGCCTTAAAATATTCAGGGTTGGCTATGCGTGCAAGTCATACATGATACACCTTTTACTAAACCAACAACGCCAATATGATCAAAGTGAGTTCTTCTCATAATGATTAGAAGAACTAGTATTCCTTTTAACTAAGGTGATCACAAAATCATAGAAAGAGATCAGTTCACAACAAATTTCAGCTCAAAGACCACTTGGGAAGCTACTTGAGACATAAGACCTAAGGTTGACTGGTATAAAGGAATCTGGTTTTCACAAGCCACACCTAAATACTCAGTTCTAGCTTGGCTGGCGATAAAGAATCGGTTAACCACAGGGGATAGAATGCTAAGCTGGAATGTCGGAGCGGATTCATCTTGTGTATTATGTCATGAACCCCTAGAAACTAGAAATCACTTGTTTTTCACATGCAAGTATTCTGCGAAGGTTTGGTCAGGGTTAACCCACAAACTTCTATCTCGGAAATTCTCTACAACTTGGGAAGCTGTCATCAAACTACTTCTGGATTCATCTCTTGGAAATGATATTTTGTTCCTGACAAGGTACACTTTCCAACTCACTCTTCATTCAATATGGACGGAAAGGAATAGTCGAAGGCATGGAGAGGTTGCAACTTCCTCAACACTTTTGGTTCGCTTCATTGACAAGCAAGTCCGAAACAAAATATCTTCTATTCACGAACAAGGGGATGGGCGATACGATGGTTGTATGGTAAGCTGGTTCGCAACAAGATAAGCAAGAAGGAACTATCATCTCTGCTTTTGTTTTGAAGTCATGTATTAAACAAACGATCAAACACTAGATGCACTTGATGTAAAAAAGTTTTTTTCGAATAAATTTTACATTTTATTCAAAAAAAGAAAAAAAAGGTGATCGCAAAATCATATCATACTCCGCCTTTCAGTTTTCATATTTGTTTGTTTATCAAGTAGAAAAGAAAGAAAAAATATTCTAAGTTTGGTAATTTACAATATGAGTTCGTTTTTTTTTCAGAAACAAGAATATTTTCCCTTCAAATATCACATACATGTTTTTACAAAAAAAAAAATCACATACATGAAGAAAAAATATACCACTTATATTCTTCTTTTTCCTCTATTGTCTTTTTCTTTCTCCGTTCCCGTGGTCTCAGGTTAATATATCTCTTTATTTTTATTTTGAAATCTTGGATATCAAAAAGAAGGTTAGGTAGTGATAAACATTTGGATTTCGAATATAAAACCTCTTAAAATCAAATTATTATTTGATTTTTATTTTAATCCAGTTTAATTTCATATTAAAAGAGCACCATTACTCATTAACAATGATAGAGAATAACCTAAAATTAAATTTTATATGGAGATTTACCCTATCAAAGTTTTGTGGTGTAGCTATACCCCCAAGTTTGAAGTTTTATGGGACACATACTTAACCGAAACTTTGGGTGAAAATTTACCCCGTCAAAGTTTTGTGGTGTAGTTACACCCGAAAAATGAAGTTTCATTGAGACACACACTTAATTGAAACTTTGGGTGGGGATACAACCGGTCGACCTCTATAAATAAAGTTCCCTACAAAATCAAATAAATTTCAAAATCAGTTACTTTTTTAACATAAGCCAAGCTTCAAGTCTCTGCCATGGCTTCACTTAGTTTTATGAGCTTCCTCGATACACATCGACACAGGGGACACGACTTCCGATGCCTTAGCCACTCAAAGATACAATCTTGTTGGAATAAATGTAAACAGTTAGGAATCCTAATGATCTTTTCTGATGACGATTCCGACATGACCTCCAATCACACTGAACAAGGCGTTTGTTCTTCTTCTTCTTCCAAATCAATCGATTCCACTTTATGTTCCTCAACCAATCTTTGAAACACATCTTTCGACGCAGCTTTTAAAGGAACAGAAACAGACCGTAACATAATTCGAAACTCTCTTGTTACTCTCATGTTATAGGACAGTTTAAAAGGTTCGGGAAGAGGAATACAATCAAGAGCAATCTTTTCACTCAGAGTCTTGCAAAGTTGAGTATTTGTGATGAATCCGTTAAGGAGTTGAGAAAGGTGACGTGGACATAAGCAGCTTGGTTTCAATTCAATGCGAGGCATAGGTGAATCCATCTAAGATCTCAATTATGTGACCGTTCCGTTTTGATCTTCAGCCAACTCTTTGATCACGTTCAGGGCCGTACCTACCCCCATAAAAATTAAACATTGGTCTAAGACCTTTACTTTAATTGTTACTTTTTAAGACCCTAAATACTTAATAAAAATTATAGTTTATTGATCAAATCTGACCATTAATTTTATTTATGTATTACGTTTGCTACTCGTTTCACTTTATAATTTTTTTTTTGTTAAAAATCAATCTTATTATATTATCTTTTATATAACAAAACTTTTAATTTTTAAAAATTTGCCTAGGGCCTCATTAACCTTGAGCACGACACTGTTCACGTTGTATAGATCAATGAAGAGGATGTTTTCAAACCCTAAATTTTGTGGTAAGAAAGTTGTGTCTGAAGTCACTTTTAGAGACGTCCAAGTATCGGTTTTATTCATGGTGAACTAAAAGAAGAAGAAGATTCAAACAAAAAAATGAAACCCTAGCATCGCATTTGAAGAGAGGAGATTGAAAATCAAAGAGAAGAGAGTTAAATTAGTATTTTAGGTGAAGATAGGCTTATATAGGGAAAGAGTTGATTGTATATTTCCTTTTTTTTTAACTGGGCCGTTGATTGGTTATAATATTTCATGTTTTTCAAATTCTTAGTATAGTTAAAAAATTTATGGTTTAATAATGATTTTCAATGATAATATAATTTTAGAGAAAAGGGAATGCAAATCTTTGAGCGACTCGTAATCTTAACACAAAACCAAACTATCTTCCTAGTAATCCAACAAAAATCATGCGATTCATGAAATCTCTAAGAATGTTTAGTGAAAACACAAGAACGATAGATAAACCTAAGTTGGTAATGACTTAAAGCTAGCCTTCTTTTGTTTACCAAGTGATCAACCTTTTAGGACACTTGATCATTCCTCGAACATGGTCCAACTCAAAATGAGCTTTTGAAAAATCTGTGCTTGAAAAGAACGGCCGTAGATCTGCAATGTCGTATTCCTTGGCCTGCAATGTAAGTCATACGAGTTGTGAAAATGTAATAAGAAGCATACTTATAATTTTAGCCCTAATCATATGACACTTACCTTTGTCTGCAGCTCCTCTATCTTAACCTCGATCGTAGGTAGTCCTGAATTTGATCCTGCAATGATTTCTTCGAACTTCAACGCATTCTTTACGAGCTCTTTGAGAAGAACGAGGAGCAATGAGTTGAAGTCCTTTTTATAAGTAATGTATCGTTTGAAACTCTGCACAGAAATTACCGAGTTTTCCTCAATTCAGACATCAGAATCCATAGAAGCTCACCAAACAACTAAATGAAAAGTTGTGTGCATACCTCTCTTAGAGTTCTCTGGACTCCAAATTTCTGAGTTGATATGAAAGAGTCGAGCAGGACTCGAATAGCCATATTAACATCCTCTTCTGTCACATACTGTCTAAGGTGCATCCTAGCATGTGCTTCAGACATTCGGATCATAGACTCTAGGTGCCTTGTCGCGATTGAAACTCCTTGTCCGTTCTGAATAGAAGATCAAGCAGGTAAAGAGATTATGATTATGCCAAATGATATTTGAAATAGACGGTAACTCATCAATACAATTGAAACCTACCATTGATTCCCGTCTTAGATTAGCATAAACAGTTTCTAACTTCTTGGCATCTAGTTCACCCAGTTTTGGGAATACATACAACTTCGAGTATGTTAAGTATTTCTTCAGCAGGTCTTGGGGAAAAACCTGTATGAAGATAACATTAGTGCCAGTAAGGCATGAAAACATGGAAACTTCAAAGAAGCAGCTACACTTGAAAATCATAAACCTCTGGATCAGTAGAACCGCTAGATCCCTGAATGCCATCTTGGGGCTCGCTCTCATCCATCTTACCACCTTTAGGTTGTGATTTGAAGTGGCTATTCACAACAAATTCTGCAAGCATTTCATCTGTAACTGGGTCAACCACATCCTGCAGCCATTTAAATTGGTTTTAAATTATGTCAATAACAAAAATTGCTAATGTAATCAGGCAAAAACGAGAAGGAAAGGTAAAGAAAATGACCTTGACAACACACAAGATATCAAAACGAGAAAGAATCGGATCTGTCAACTCAACATTTTGTGCAAATGATTTCGATGAATCATATCTGAAATTGCAATGGAACAAACATATTAGAAAGATCGAAATTACAAAATTCAGGTCAGTGGAATGAGGCATTAGTTACTTCCATACCTTCCACCAACTGGATTAGCTGCAGCAATAACAGAGCAACGAGCTTGAAGAGAAGTAACTATTCCTGCCTTTGATATACTAATACTCTGCTGTTCCATAGCTTCATGGATACTCACCCTAGTTACAAAACTTATATAGTCAGCACCATTTTCTCCAGTAAGGTAATTATCATTAGATGCATTTTGTTACCTGTCCTGGTCATTCATCTTGTCAAACTCATCGATAAGACAGATTCCTCGGTCAGCAAGTACAAGAGCCCCTCCTTCAAGTGTCCACTCCCTTGTAACTGGATCCTTGTGTACTGCTGCAGTCAACCCAACAGCAGAAGCTCCCTTTCCAGTCGTGTAGACAGCTCTTTGACCAGTTTTCTCAACGTACCTAGATGTAACATTTTTGCAGTTAGTGGAAGACTCATCAGTCATCACAGGAAGTTACTTGGCCAGGATAATATACTTACTTCAGAAATTGTGATTTTGCTGTTCCTGGATCACCTAGTAGAAGTACATTTATATCTCCACGCAATCTGTGTTTCCCTTTAATGTTTTTCTCTTGGCCTCCAAACATAGCAAGAGCAAGAGCTGTTTTGATATCTTCATGTCCATAGATTGATGGAGCAATTGACTTAATGATCTGACAAAGATGGAAAATAATGTTAAGTGGGATGAACTTTAAAGAAATTAATTAAACCGATTTCTATCCAACTTACACGCTCAACTATCCGAGGATCCTTGGATAGCTCTTCGATTTGCGTCTTGTCTTCCTGTGTTAGCTTGTAAGCAGAGAAAAGGTCTTGCTTCTTCGTAACATAGTTTGCTTCCACCACAGTGGCAAAGACAGGAAACCCATTCTTTGTGTTCAAAGATAAGTCAAAGTTGTTGGTATATATGCCAGTAATCTCCTGCAAAATATCACATGAAAGATAAAATCAATTATCTATCATATACAGGTGCGCAAGTATTGAAGAAGAGTAATGTATGATGAAACTTACAATTTCTTCTCCAGGACGAGCACAATCAATAAGGTCATTCAGCAAGATAACTTCCTTGTGTCTTGGAAGTCGTCCAGCAGGCACTGTTCCTGGACTCTCTTGGATTGTAAGCTTCTGATAATTCCTGTATATTGTCTGAAACAGGAGAGTATTTAAAAGTTTGGTCAATTTCACATTCCAATCAAAAGCTTACATTGAAGTTAAAAGGAAAATGATAGAGAAAACATAGAATCCTACCTGTTCGACATTAACTGTAAACGGTCCTTTTGACTGGCATTCAGAACAAGAACCGACCTTGACTTCTGAATAAGAGTTTTGGAAGAAAGGTCCCAAAACTGCTCCACACTTGTTACAATCATATTTAACTTGCTGCAGCTGAGGAAAGACCCCAGAACGCCTTGTGACAACTCCACCAATGCGGATCATTGTGTTAAGATGAATCTGCCTGACAATTCACAAACCACAAAGGTTTTAAGTTAAAATCTTGTGAAAGCTTACAAAGTTAGTTACTATACATGAGTTCATCCATATTATTATTACCTGATGTTCCGAATCTGATCATTAACTGGTAGGTTAGTAACACGAACATAAATCTTTTGGTGAATATTCTTGTAGTTTGGATGCAAATCAAAGATGACCTTTTCACTAACTTCCTCCATGACTTCAAGAACAGGTTGTGGAGCATCAGCCAACCAGATGGCAATATTCGGGTGGACGTGTATGAACTCTTTATAATCAATTTCTAGACTGCACTTATTAGCTGCAAAATAAGACATATATAGATGAAATATAGAACAGTTCAAAGATCTAACCAACCGTAAAGAACTTATGTATATAGAGCAAAGTACCTGAAACCATTTCGTTTATTAAACGAACATACTCAATATCTCCATTCTCATTCTTTGGTTTCACATATGTGAGTAAAAAGTCTTTGAACTTCTTAGCAATAAAACGTCTCACTTCGTCTCTCATAACCCATTCCCTTAGAGTTCCTTGAATCCGATACATCTCAAACTCTGCTTCATCATCATTTCCATCCTGAATTTAGAAAAAATATTACCACGAGCAAAATTCAACTAAACAGCTTGAAAGTAAGTAGAAAGATTCACATTCATACCTCATCTTGATAATCATCTGTTTGATCAGTCATTGAAATATCCGGCTGTGATCCTCCCGGCGAACTTGGATCTCCATCAGGATCACCACCACCATTACCTCTAGGTGGAACCGTAGTTCGAAACCTCTTCGAAGGTCTATGGTTCAAATCATCTGAATCTGTAAACAAAGGTATTGATTTTCTCATTAACTTCAACCAAAAGAGATTACACAGTCACTCATATGTGCTTAACAAACTCCTAACTTACTATATTATCAACTAAGGCACTCACTAATCTCAATTAGGTTTCCAAATCAACACAAGAGATTATAGTCACTCATATACACAATCACATAAGCTTGTGAATTAGGGTTTCCAATTAGTGAATCGAGACATGAGATTAGGGATTTAAATTACCATTATCATGAAGAAGATGAGGAAACTTGCGGTTATTAAATTGAGTTTCTCGAGCATCCATCTGAGCCTCAGCCGCACGACGGCCACGCATAATCTCACCTAAATCTCCTTCTTCATCGACGGAATCATCTAATCCAACGGACTCATATCGATCATTCCCATCCATCTCCTTATAATCTTCCATGTAATTTTCGTTGAAGAGATCTTCTCCATCTTCTTCCTCTTCTTCCTCCGGTTCGTCAGCATCATCCCTAATGACTCGCGTATCTACGGCGGCTTCTTCATCGGAGAAATTCTCTGAGTTTTGGCTCGTACTGAAAGGTAACTGATCGGTGTCGAATCCTGCGGAAGAAGGTGAAGCTGGTGATGACGGCTGATTATCGGAATCTTCTCCCGCCATTTTTTTGTTTCTTTCTTTTTCTCTATCTTTTGCTCCGGCGACGGAATCAGGGCACACTACAAAGATTTATTAGATTGTCTCGTCGATTAGGCGGGAAATATTGGCGCCAAATTGGAATACGTAGTTGGGCCTTTCTGTAATTCCATTTGACTGCGCTTTCAACAATTTGGGCCTACGATGTGACTGATTAAGGTAAGATTTAAAAAACGCAATATTATTGGTCCACGTTAATATTTAATAAAGATTATGATTATAATTTATCAAAAAAAAAAATTTAAAAAAATGATTTCTGTAAAAAACTTAAAAAGAAAATCATCACCACCATAATAATAAGCAACAAAATAATAGAAATTACTCAAAATCATGAGTTTCATATATAAGAGAAGCAATATAAATTTTAATTCCTTAAGTTTATAATTAAAAAAACTTAAACTAGGTTTAGGAACGGTGAACTAGAGAACCATTTATTAAAGTAAACAAACAAACTAAAGTAGACAATCAGTTTTGAGCCCAAAAAAAAAAAAAAGTAGACAATCAGTTATTTCAATGTGAAGAAAAAAAAAAGTAAAAAACGAATTTATTTTAGTGCTTTCAATGGATTGATGTCCGAAAATATATATAAAATTAGTGTGAATGTTTATTAATCAGGTTATTAATTTTTTATCTTAGTTTAGTAGCCCAATTACCGGAACAAAATAAGTATTTTTGTTATAAAATTCGACTTAGGGTTAAGAACATAGCTATTTTCTGTCTAAACTAATTTATGTTCTTAACTTTAACATGCATATGCATATATTATAAATCGATCGTAAATAGTTTTTGTATTATTTTGTACATATGAACAGACCTTATGTTACAACAAGCATAAACACTATGCATTCCCAAAGTCCCAACATTCAAGTAATATCTTAATCCAATAAATATGCCAACATATTGTAATCTAATCTTTGACCAATCACATTTGCTGATTATCTCATGCCACAACCGGGTACGATGCACATGTCGCAAGACCTGCAAATTCAAGAACGAATCAACAAAAGATAGAGAGAATTTGTTTCTGTCTCTTTCCTTTACAGGCTATATAACACAAGGTATATCATAAGAACTTACAAAACATGTTCTTCCCCATCTCCATTTTGAAGTAACCTTTATCGCCCCAATCCGCTCTCCATGAGTTCTTTATAAGCCAATATGGTACACCGTCTTCAACTCCATAACCAACTTACAATATGGTACAAATAGTTTATAATTCGTTGAACCCATATATTCTTATGTTATAATGTGTAAAAGTTAAAGCAACTACTCTCTAAAATTTCAGCGGCATTCGCAGGATAATTCTTCTCTTGAAGCCGCGCATCGTCGATTCTTCTCTTTAGCTTCGTCTTGATAATTAAATTTGCATTTTTGATACGTCCTCTTTCAAGCTCAGAAAACCTAGGAGTATCAGCCTCGGTCAGGAGGGGCTTGAACGGTCGGAGTGCACCACTCTGTAAAAGATCGCTTGCCATATGAATGCGCGGGAGGGAAAAAGATTCTCAGGAAACTTCCTTCTTAATCGCAAGTTTAAAGATATTCAAAAAATCTTCTGAAGGAGTAGGGTTTGGGGAAGGAGCTGCAAGAAACAAATCAAATAATTATAAAATAGGCTGGAGCCCAAAGACGAAGTTGAAACACAGTCTATGACATACCAAGCGTGTCAGTTCAGTCATGACACAACATATCGGCAAGTTTGCTAACAGAAAAGGAATCGACCTTGACAAGGAACCAATATTCCCTCCAATGATCTTCATCTTCGAGAAGACCAAAGATCAAGGTTCTGTTGGCACGAGGGTAGGTGCTATATGTACCCTTGTTATCAATACAAACGCCGAAAAGTTCAAAAAATTCACTTGAACTTAACGATAAACCAACCTCCGCAGTGACAGTTAGCGAACACAGTATATGGCGAAGCATTTTCGGGCACATTTGTGGATACGTCATTCCAAGAGAAAAAGACATAAGAGAAGTGTGTCGGGGTTGGGAAAAATAGGCCACTGCCCGTAAAAATAAACCTCGTAAACGCACATATATCCATCAGGAATTGATTTTTGAGACTCATCAAGATTTGGAAGAACGACCTCGACTTTTGACGAAATTTGGCAAAACCTCTTAATACCTTCAATGGAGTCACGCGTAGAACGCGATGGGAAATGGGGGCCGAATTGGTCTTCGCGACTGGAACAGTCACCGGACGAGGTTTTCTGGCGTTTTCCAGCAGAAGTAGCGGAATTCGTTGAAATTTCATCATAATCGTCAAGTTAAAGAGTATAGGAATTCACGGGAAGAAGAGAATCGCTAGGATAATCAAATTCAAGAACAATCAAGCAAAAGTAATACAAAGCAACAAAATGAAAATCGATAGAAAAAAAGATCCAAGGTTTCCCGCTTGTTGATTAAAAAATCAATATTTAATAAAGACGCGTGTCAAAGCGTTAGGATTGCCAAACCCCGAAATTTAAGGGATCAGAAGGCAGAAAGAAAGAAAAAAACTTAAGTCCTCCGAGCCGGGCAGCAGCTCACAGGACTTGGGGGTAAATGTTGATACCGGATCTGAACCGAGGATCCACTCTATCTAATCATGACACGTGTTAACCACTTCAGCAGGTTAAATTAAAGGTTGGGTCAGTTTGGAGTAAGAAAAGACGGGTGAACCGTACAAGAGCTCGGCGGAACAAACTAGGTCCGATCAGTAGGGAAGCCTCATGGAGGGAAGGATCAAGCGAAGCAAAGAGTGTCTGCGAAGCGAAGTGAATCTGTAAGCTGAAAGAGGAAATCATTAAAAAGACAAGGCGTTACAACATTAAATACCAAATCGAAACCGACGGATTAAAGGAGAATCATAGGCTTTATTAGTATTTATTCTTAGCATTTAATCTTTAATTCGTGTATAAATATAGACTCTCATAGTCATGTGAGGGGGTCGATCATTTTCTTACTTGAAATTGACAAATTCATACTTTTTACTTTGCAAGTCTATTTATATTTTCAGTTTATTTTTTAAAAAAATTCTATTTTAATTTAATATATTATTTGGTGTGAGATCCAATATCTACAATACCAATTAAAGAATCTAAAACACTCTTAGCTTTTGATAAAGAATAACTCTATTTATTAATGTTTGGAAAATCTCTCAAAACTAAACAATGAAAAGCTCTTAATATTCTTGATTTGATTGCTTCCCATATACCTTTTGAAGAGTCTTGATCACCTACTTGCAAGATAAGGGTCTCCGGGATGGATTGAAACAACAATCTTATTGCGATATCATTCTTGTTGAATTCAGTTGAACTGGGTTCAATTGTTTTCCATACCTTATGAATTCGCAATAACACCTTCATCTTCATGGCTTGGAATAACATCCTTCGGGCGAGAAGGAAGGTCGACATCTCCCATGGATCGGCTACGTCTTCTTCTTCGAAGCTTCCTAATCGAATCCTTTACTTGATCGATTTTCTTTGATACCAAATAAAGTAAAATAACAATCACACTTAGCTTTTATAAGAATAAATCTCTTATTAATGTTTAGCAACTTAATTCAAAATTAAACATCCAAAGCTCTTATGATCAATATCAATGTCACAACTCGATTTTAATATATATATATATATATAGATAATACCACCTCCTTCGCTATTCATATTTCTATTAGATATTAGAACTATAAAACTTTCAATTCTATTAGGGATACCTTAAGGCTATCTTAACCTAATCGCCTTGTTAGAGTTGTCTTGGGCCTAAGGTAGTCGTTGAAGCTTATCCAACAACTGTATTAATTTAGGGATACAACATAAGGTTTATTGTCAAACAGAGATCCCTAGGATGTAAAATTAGAACATAAGGGATCTCTACTTTGTTTTGGGAAATGATGTAGTTTTTTTGGTAGTACTCTAATGATTTTTTGGTACAAATCTAGGGATTTTGTGGTGAAATCTAAGGATTTTTGTGTAAGAATGCTTTTAAAATTTAAATAGCTTGTATTTATGTATTATCTACTTTTTAATTTAATTAACTTCCTATATTTATGTATGAAATTTCATTTGACAAATTATTTATGATGCATTTTAAAACTAAATAATATTGACAACAATTTAAAAGATTGGAGCTAAGGGAAGACTTTTAGCTATACATTGCCAAAGTAGCAACAAATGTGTTGTAGCCAAATTGGTTGCTAGTTTAGCTACAACTCAAGTGTAGCGAATCCTATAGCAATTTGGCCATGACTTAATTTGTAGCTAATTTAGCAATGATATCTACCATGAAAATCTTCTCGCCAAAACTGTAGCCAACTTAGCCAGAGAAAAACTGCCACTATGTTTGTAGCAACTTAGTCACGAACATAGTCTTAGAGTATTCATTGTAACATTGTTGTATGACTTTTGATAAGTATGTTGCTAATTGGTCGACCTTTAGCTACTAATGGCTATGGAACGACTCTGGCGTCAAAAGCAAAGGCAACGAAATTGGTTTGTTGAAACCCATCACCATCTCAGTTTTAGGGACGGATTGAATCTCATAGCTAGGAAAATATCTGTAGCTATGTCTCAAATTTTTTGTAGTATACATAGGTATAAACTTTCTTCTACGAATAGATATTTATTGTATAGGACAATCGTTGCCTCTTCTTTCTCAGTCTAGTTGTCCTAGCCCCGCCTCTCCTTTTCAGATCTTACGAGTAATGGGAATTTTATGACGAAATCAGTTCTGAAAGCCAAAATTTTCGTCGAGCACCTTGCTACCAGTGATATGCTAATAGTTGTCTAGGCTACCAGTGAAATGTTTGTACTATACGAATATACTACATATCGGATTACTATATTTAATCTCAATATGTAAGACTAGAAAAGGAACTCACGAAGACGTTGGTAAAAGCATTATTTTAGTTAACTTCAAATTAAAGGAAAAAAAAAAATGAGACTTGGAAATAAGAAGAGAGTAATATTTTAGTAGTAGAACAAACCATTCACCATAAATTTAGTTAGCTTAAAATTTAAAAAAGCAACAGCCCATGTTCTTCTTCTTCGTCTTCTTCTTGGCCTTGTTCAAGGGATCCTCTTCTCGAGTTCCCTTCCTCACAAGGGGGAGCCTCTTTCGATTCCTGCTCCTGCTTTACAATCAACATGGGGTCAAATTTTGATACAAAGAGGTTTTCTTACAATGATAATGATAATGAGACTTACTAATACTTTATGTGCATGTGCATAACTATTGTAATGGATGTCCAACATATAACTTACGCGGGCAGAATAATTGCAAAGTTTGCAACAATGGACAGGTCTCCAGTTATCGTACCCGTTTGAGGGCACCGCGTCGAACAACTGCTTGACACATCCACATGGGGTCAAATTTTGATACAATATATGTGGTAAAGGTTAGACAATTAATTACAAAAGTAAAGCTGAGAGTAGGAGGCAACGATGGATGCTTACCTCCTTTATGTGTTCTTCACTCTCGAGATGAGGCTTTATATATAGCCTTTTACATAACATGAAAGCAAACTACTTCCTGATTAACAAGAGCTCAACTACGACTAGCTCAAAGCAGAAACAAACTAACGACTCCCTCAACTATCGGGACTTATTCAAACAGAATTGACTCAGCAATTTATTCTCAATAATAGGGACCCTAGGCCAATGTTTCATTTGGCTATGCTTAGATCAGGCCCTGGGTCTAAACTCTTGATCCATAAAAATCGACAAGATGGGTCACTAAAAACAATAAGAAGACTAACCCATGGCCCATGGGGGTGTGTCTAAGAAGGATTCCAGAGGAAGAGATTTTTTCCAAGACGCTAGGAGAGACGTCGTCTAGGTTGCCAACGGCAAAGACGGTGACTGGACGAGGACCAAGGAAACTTTTCAACGCTGATTCTATACTCCGACGGACAAGACTAGGGTCAAAATCAGCGGGAACCGGACAGGTGTTTAGGTCCCACCACACCCCATCCTCGGATACACTACCCAAATCAATCACAAAACAAAATTTTTAAAAACAAACATCAGATAAGCATTAATTCGGAGTAATTGATACGGTTATAATCCAAACTACGTACCTCCTTCCATATCGAATCTGCAAGAATATCAACAGAGGGAGAGAAAAGTGATGTACACGCAAGTTTAGGTTTCTTTCAACTTTGACAACATATAAACCAAACTTATGGGCCTATATATCTCTCATGGGCTAATTCCATTTACTTGACCATGTCGCAGAAAGAAGATTTACCTCAGCGTTTCGTTACGTTGCTCAAGGATCGCAAATCTCATCTCCTTTTTCATGTATACAATCGTTAGATTCTGTCTTGTTAATACTTTTTTATGATACATCTGCTTTAGTGATTCGGCTGAATTTTGTTCTCGTTTTTTTTTTCGATTGTAGACGAAGCTGAATGTATGCAAATGGTGGATATGATCAGATACAATTGTTTGAACATTTTAAGCTCTATAAACAACTAATCAGTATTAGGTTTACGAAATCTCTTGCCACAGAAAAGCTAAACACTCAATTATCGAATCAAATCCAAACTTATTTAATATCGTAAGCTTTATGCGACTTGACGACGCCTAAGAATAAGAGAGAAATCAAGATCAAACATCTGAATTTCAAGACCGAATCCATCACCAACGACCACCACTAAGCGTCCTCTGCTTAAGACTCCGTTCCTTATCAATTCCGTCGACAATATCTTACCCCGAAGAGACGACATAAGAATCTCAACCATGTTTTGTCTTAACTCTCCCATAGAAAACCAGAAGATAGGAACTTGAATCCCTTGACCAATGATTGATCCTTTCACTCCAAGATACCTGTATTATACAATAATAACAATAACTGGCTTGTTAAGATTTGAAGTAATCAAAAACAAACAAAACAAAAAAATGAAATAAAAGAAGCTGCGTACTCTTTTTCCAACATGGTGTACATTACACTTGGACTTTTACTGAAAACTGATACCTGAATGACGAGAAAAAGCCAAAAGCTAAAATTGTTGAGTTTAGGGAAAGCTCAAAAGGGTTACCTCACAAATCACATTACAGTTCTCAATACCAAAACCATAACCGAAAGCTCATTAAAGAGAGCATAGCAAAGTTTCAATTACCTTATTTAGAACTTCCCCTTGGTGCGAGCCAAGACTCTGTATGACGTAAAAAATAACTAAATAAATTTTTCATTCTCCATATAGAGATAGGGCATATAGTTATCATTACAGCTTAAATAGGGCTAATAACTCTCATCAAAAGAATAAGCATTACTAAACTACTCAACCTAAAAGCTTGCCACAATCTCTTTGAACATAAAGATGTGGGAGGGACTTTACCTTAAAGAAGTTTGCAATGTAGTTAAGCAGATCAACCATAACCGGAATTGTCATTCCTCGAATCAAAAGCGATGTGACAATGATAAAAACCCACCTGTAAAACAGTCAAAACAAATCAAAAGATTTATTATATAGCCACTGGATAACAAAAAAAAGATAATAAGGAACACAATCTTGTTTATTCTAATGTAATGAGCAAAGTATCTTTGAAATTGAGAGTTCTAATATGGTATAAGAGCAATAACAAGCTTTCTCATCAAACTTCCCAGATTTTCTCGAGAAAATTCATCTTTTCTTAAGCCTACCGCAAACATATTCCTTCGTTTTCTCTTCAATTTCTAGATATCACTTCAGCTTTAATTTGCCAAACAAAACAGGATACTTAATTTATACCAAAGCAGACGAGTATCAAAAGCTTCTCAGATAACTAACAATGAAGAAACAAAACTTAAGAAATCTTACCACTGAGAAAATGTGAAAGAGTTCACCAAAGCAATCAAATGGTTAAGAGAAACAAGAGCATCAGCAGCATTATGTAACTCAAACGCTCTAGAAACCAAAGATTGCAAAAACCAATCGACGACGGCGTCACTGGAACCATGGAATTAGAATGTTGAAATGAATCGATCGGATGAAATAGTCAATGGAGATTGGAAAGCAGAGCGATTACGAGACAGAGATAAAGCCGTCGAAGTACCAATTAACGAACTCTGGTGAAGTAAACTATGGTAATTTCGAGTTTGGAGTTCTTTTTCACGAGGTGTTTGAAGAAGGATGAGACAAGAAGAAGATGATCGGTGACGGTGAGTATTAAGCACCGATCTGAGGGAGAAACGACGGACGAGCGACATTAATCGGTGAATCAAACTGTGAATTCAATTGACGTAAACAGAGGAATATGATAATGGAGAAACACCGAAATCGAGATCGGAAAATTTGGGTTTACCGGGAAAGACGATTAGGGTTTAATTGTCACGACGAATAAGATCCATTTGCATTTTGCATGTTTCTGGTGAAATATTGTTGTAATCACACAATATTTTTTTCAAAAATAATATAAAATCACACAATATAAAGTAGAAAATAATGAATAATAAAATAAAATGTGCTTGTTAAGAATCTCGTCTTTTTCGAATTTTTATATCTCATAATCAAGCTTTTTTAAAAAAAATCTTATAAATTTAAAATGTAATGATTTTTGAAGGAAAATCCAATTTGTAGCAAATGATTATAATTATGAGTTATATACCATTTTATGAAGAAGAATTATATAAAAAAAAAAACCCTTGCCTTTTCGCCGGCAAGTAATCGGCCTCAAGTAATAACTCCTTATGGTTCTTATCTCATTATTGTTATGGAATGAGATTTATTCTTCTCATTAGACTATTCCTAATTCCTATTCTTTTGATGGGAACCATTTCTAATGACTTTTTCTGTTACACTGTTCTTCTTTCTTATACAGAAGATCCTTTCTTATACAGAAGACCATAGTCAAGTCTTAAAAAAACGAAAGAAAAAATAAAATTCAAGAATAATGAAGAAGTTGTTATCCTTTCCTCCTCATTATGGCATTTGTCCATGTACTCAACCAGGCAGAACAAAGAGGAAGATTTACGGGAGTGGCTGCATCCACCTCATGTCCCTTTGTTCATTAACTCTTGTTTGCGGATGATAGTTTTCTCTTTTGTAAAACTATTGTGGCAAAGTTTGGAAATGAAGAGATGTATGTTTTTATAGAAATGTCCAGAAATCTTCTATCATTTTTGGATTAAAAATTAAGTCATAGAAGAAATCTCAGGTTAATGAACTGTTTGAGGATTACAAAAGAAGGAGGAAAAGGCTTTTATCTTGGTTTAGCATAATGTTTCAATGGTTCAAAAATCCAAATCCTAGATTTCATAAAGGAAAAGTTGAAATCTAGATTACATGGGTGGTATGCTAAATCTTTATCTCAAGGTGGAAAGGAAATCTTACTAAAATATGTGGCTATGTCACTTCCTATCTACGTTATGTCATGTTTCAAGCTTCCTATAGACACATGCAAGAAGATAACATTCAACATTAATAACATTAATGAAGCATTCTTTTGAAATTTTGGAAATGATAGGTTGTTATTTAAAATTTAATATTTTTTAACTTGCCA
Organism: Cardamine occulta; assembly: GCA_028015245.1. Lineage (NCBI taxonomy): Eukaryota > Viridiplantae > Streptophyta > Magnoliopsida > Brassicales > Brassicaceae > Cardamine > Cardamine occulta. Next base: position 11,999,797 of record CM051362.1, read on the forward strand.
AAATAACTTCATAGCTAAACTATATAAAGCTCAATAATTTTGAATTTAGGTATGATATATTAATTAAAAATATCAAAATTTAATGATTTAAAATTCATAAATTCTCAATTCATTACCTTAAAGATAAAAAGGATTACTATTTTACTGTTTGACTTCAAGTTTAATATTTTGTAGTTAACTAAAGTAATATTAGGTTTATTGAATGCCAATATATAGGAAAAAAGTTAATGTTTAAATCTTTAAGGACACGTTTGAATCTTCAATCTTAACGATGGAGGTATTTTGTGTCTAGTTTCGGAGTGAGTGTTCACTGAGGCATAATATCTTCCGGATAGACTCGTTGACTCACACCAAACTCAAAATTTTAGCTTCAATATGACATTTTTATGTATTGAACCGTGCTTACGATTTTCCTATGCCAACATTGACATAAAATAATTTTCAAAAAAAAAAACATCGACATAAAATTATGTCGTTGTGAACGAAGATTCAAAACATTACTTTATAGGTAATGGATTTTTTTTATCATTCTGTAAATATATTTTATATAAAAAAAAACTCAATTAGTGGTCATGTAATCCGCGAAATTGGTTTTCACAATTGATCAGAATGTGTTTCAGTGTTTGCGACTACAAAATAAAATGGTTGTTCGAGTTAGAATTGGAAGAGCATCACATCAACAAGGGAAAATACTTGAATTTCTAAATCAAGAACACTGATAGCTAAAATTATGTGTCATAAATCTTATGATTTATAATTTGTAAATGCATCATGGTATTTTATTTGATGATCACTGAAACGACCGCAATGTCCACTAGGTATCCCGCGGGACACCTACTCGAAAGGAAATTCCTTTCCATCTTCCTCAACCACGCATCAGCGCTCTCAGGATTGGCACCTCCAGAGAAAAATCTCGTGCCTATCCTCTGCATTTGCTCCACCATCCTAAGATAGGAGGGGAGCTCCTCAGCAACCACAGGCGCTACCTGAGGCTGAACTTCAACACCCACTGGGGGTACTACAGGAACCTGAGCTGGTACCCTCTCTGGTATCCGCTCTAATAACACTGTCAAGAGGTCAACAATACGATCATCTCGGGCCTGACCAAACCCTGCTGCCACACCCGCAACATCTGGTGCTAAATCCGCAGCACCGGCTGGCGCACTAGCCACACCAGTACGCCTAACATCAACCTCATGCCCAATCTGACTCGCACGTGTTTCCTCTACACACTCCTCCATAACACGACCACGACCACGACCTCTACCCTGGCCACGACCTCCTCCACGTCCTCTAACCATCTGCACAATGCAGAAACAAGAACTTAGGATCACAAGAACACAATCATCAAAATACAAATAACTTACCGTGGAATCCCACAAGGCTCAAAGAGGATGACACTAAGACCTCTCACAACACCCATAACAAATTCTTAGAACCATATGGGTCCCCATAAACCACATAGGCTCCTAGAACCGTATAGGCTCTGATACCAAATTGAAACGACCGCACTTCAAATTTTTTTTTTTTTTTTTTAACACGTGGCTAAACAACGCTAACGCCCATACATTAACATTTAAAACCACTCCACAATAAAATGGAAAACATCATAATTAACGCTCATACGTTAATATTAAACATAAACCATTTAACGTTAAAAATACTACAACCCACAGGTTCACTGTATAGCCGTTTACAAAAACCTTAAAAGTAAAGGTCCTAGGCACCCCCTCTTCACCTCCTCGATTCCACGATCACGTCTTATCCGTACCTACATCCACAACAGTGCTACGTCAACATTTGGAAAACCAAATGCTGAGTGAGATTTTTTTTATCTCAGACAACAGATTATACCGAACTTACAAGCATAATCAAATAACCATATACAACAAGAAATCAATATCGACAACTATCATTTCTAATATCCTACAGCAATTCACACCAAGAAAAGCTGTACCACAACTTAGTAATAACTAATTAAATACCAATCCATGTTTCTCTATCCACCACAAGCTTAACAAGCACAAGCTAAGCTTATGACCAAAAACCATATAATCTTAGGAAAAACAACTCTACACTAAGTCAAGCCGGAACTCACAATCCAAGCTCGACACAACACCAACAAGCACCCATCTATGGTTATCTATCCACCACAAGCTTAACAACCACAAGCTAAGCTTATGACACCACCACAAAAATTTTCGGAAAAACAATCCCACACCAAGTCAAGCCAGAAACTCACAATCCAAGCTCGACACAACACCAACAAACACCAATCTATGGTTATCTATCCGCCACAAGCTTAACAACCACCAGCTAAGCTTATGACACCACCACAGAATTTTTCGGAAAAACAATCCCACACCAAGTCAAGCCGGAAACTCACAATCCAAGCTTAACAAGGCACAACAACATATCCAAGGTTCTCTACCCATTCCAAGCTCAACCCACACAAGGCAAGGCTCACGCCTTCACCACAGAACCTCACGGAATTTATCATAGCTCCATACAAGTTTATCCAAGTCCCACAGCCTCACACAAGGCTTAGAGACAACCCATGGCCACAAACTCACCTCGGAAGTAGATGGATTCTAGACTTAGATGGAAACTCAAGCTTCAGAATATTTCTCCTCCTTCTCTACACCACCACGCCAAACTCTAGCTTCAGTATCACACTTCCCTCAAGCTTCCAAGCTTCTCCACAAGCTTTCTAGCCTTTTCTCTCAAGAACTAAGCTCCACAAAAATTTTCTCTCTTCTCTTCCTCTTCCTTCTCTTCACGTTTCTTTTCTCCTTCACACCCAAGCTGCTCCCTCTCTCAGCTTTAGTCTCACCCTCAAGGAGAAGAGGAAGAGAAGTCAATTTAAAATTTTCTTTCTTTTTACGAAAAAACCCCAAACTTTCGTTTCGATTTTATGACACCCCAAACAAATCTAAATTAGCTATTTCTACCCCATAACTAATTTCTCGAGACTTGTAGAAGGTTCATAAACTAGAAAGAATTCCCAATTAATTAAATTAATTTATAATTAATTCAATTAATTAAAAATAATTAATTTTTCTGGGAATACGGGTGTTACAATCACTATATAAAATAATAATGTACTAGTTACTACAACTTCACATATCAATAATAAAATATTGAGTTTAAAAAAAAGAATGAGCCCTAAATCTCAATTAAAATAGATAAAAGTATAAAACTAAAGTGTTTTGTATGTTACACTTAATAATTTATTAATCTTTCTTTAATGTGGAATAGTGAATTTAAAAGTAATATTAATAAAAATTCATAAAACTTATAAACACAAAAATATGTGTTCAAATCAAAAGCTAACATGATAGGATTATGAGGAAATATGGTACATTTTATAAAATATTAGTATTTATGATGCATTCTCTAGAAATTATAATATAATATATATGTTTTTCACAATTCAAAATTTCATAACGTGCCAAAATATCTCAATTGTAAAATTGAATAGCACGCCAAAAATTACTTAACAGCATATATAAATAACGCGCCAAAAGTCACAAATATGTTTAAAGTTTGTAACATGCTAAGATCCATAACATTCAACATTTATGAAGCATTTAATCGAAATTTTAGAAACAAAATATTGTTATTTAAAATTTAAAACTTTATAACTCGCCAAAATAGCTTAATAATAAAAGTAAATAACCCGCCAAAATAATTTAATAGCTAAACTAAATAAAATACAAAAAATTTGAATTTAGTTAGGATATATTAGTTAAAAAGGTATCAAAATTTAATGATCTAAAATTCATAAGTTATCAATTCATTAAGAAGATTTTTACTTTTTAACAAAATTTAAATCTACAGCACTGAACTAGTATTATTACTCATCATGTTTTAATTTTAAAATACTTGCAGCAAAAAAAAAAACTAAAGTTTATATTCTACAACAACAGCAGAACCAATCAGGCAAGCACCCCTAATTTACTGGGAATAATTTGATAGTTTCAATTTTAATTCAAATTTCAGATTTTAATATAAATATATTTAATTTTCAACAAACTTGTTTAAAATTTTTTTTTTCATCTTCAATTAAGTTAAGATTCAAAATAGATTTTTCCGATATAGAAACAATAAAATGAACAATCTCTAGATAATACACTTCGGTTTTGGTTCGGATATAATTAAGCAGATTGAACAAAAACAAAAATAATCGTTCGATATCACATAAATATAATCTAAATATAATCATTTAGATGAAAAATAAATATAATCTAGATAATACACTTCAGTCTGTCTAAAATAGTTGTGCAACGAAGAAAAAATAAAATGCTTAACCGGATATGTTTCACTCCCCCAATATCTCCGGTTCAATATGCAAACCAAACCTTTTACCGTCGATACGGTTGGTATTTTGTACCGGCATAAAAACCTTCCGCGTACGCTGTGTTCTTGTACATAATCTGCAATCAATTTACCCAAAACCAACGTTGGTATACAAAACGGTTTAGTCTAAACCGATACGAGCAATGTATTTCTAATATATATATACTCACAGCAAGATGAGTCAACTCTGAGGTAAGTCGCTTTCTCTGTGTTTCTGTCAAAGTCTCCATACTCTCTCCCTTCGCCTGCATGTAAACCCGGTTAAGAATTAAGAATTCACCTCAAGCTGTTATGTAAACGGCTTTAATTTTGAGACTTGTTCGTACCTCGGATAACAATAGAGATGATGTTTTGTCCAGAATCTCCTCCACGAATTTCTTGGGGTTCTTGTAAACTGATTGGACTGAAGTTGCCGCTACGCTCTTCCCCTTATCCACTGGCTTGCTCGGTTTGGCTGAACCGGTTGAGAAAACTGAATTATAAAAACCAATCTTTCACAGTTTAGCAAGAAATAGAGCAGATGGTTAAAAACCTGGTAGTGCTGGCTTAATCTCGGCTGACACATTCTTTGGTTGTGTCGAAGATGTTTTATTAGGAAGCTCGGGAATAACAACTGAACCAGACGGAACATAAACAGCTAGATCTGGAGGCTGGTCTTTACCAACTCCCGGGTTAGCCTGAAACAGCAAAACCATAGTTTAGAAGAAGATCAACCCTGAGTAAAGAAACATGAAGTCTCAAGTTAAAAGGTTTGGAACATTTGCCTCTAGGTCAACGTATACAGGATCTCTTCCAATCGACTGAAGAAACTTATCCAGACCCAATGTGTTAAGAGCTGCAAATAATAATGACCAACCGAATCAGTTTATAAGCTAAAATCTGTTGGTAACAAATGTAGAAACAAAAAACTTTGCTTAAGAGAAAGAGCTTACAGATTGAGACGTCGTTAGACAACGGGTGGAAGATGCAACGTGTTTGGTTCTTGAAATTTTTGTCTAACAAGAGCGACACATCTCTTTAACAAGGAAAGTTTTAACAATAATGTTAATCAACGGAAATAATTAAGATGGTAAGGGCTCACATATGAACCAATATTAAGGCAGATGATACCTTGCTGATTCATTTAAAACTGCAAACGGAGTAACACATCCAAGTGACACCTTGAAAATACGAAAAATAGCACAAGTGTCAACAATTGTAATTATGAAACTAAACTCATTTGGATTTGTTGTAACCACAATACGCAAAACAATCTTATCACCATAGACAAATATATCATCTTAAGCAATCTGATTTGGAGAAACTATTCTCATCAATTGTTAATAATACAATCATTACCATGGTTCTTCAGGAAGAGCGATGGAACAATACCTGCAATAGCTGACCAAGTGCTTCTTCAGGAGCCATTCGTATTCCTCCTTTACCTAGACCGAGTCTCTGAGATAAAACTGTTTGAATTAGAAGTCACAGGGAACACACATTAACATCCAAAACACACAACATTTCGATTTCACAAGCTCAGTGACTTCGTATGTCAATATTCACAAACGAACCGAAGGAAAATACATGAGCTATACCTTTCATGTCAACTTTTGTATCTACCATAGCTGAAACGATGTAATATCGATTTTTCTTGTCCTGCAAAAACAAGAGAGAAACATATGAGCTATTTACAATGGAGTTTCTAATCGTTAATAACTGCGTAAATTTGAAGATTACCTTCAAGAAGAGATTCTTACTAAGTGCTCCTTCATTACTGCTTACATACTTGGCCTGGAGATTTAAAAAAGAAAACAAAACAAAGCCTTATGAATCCATCTATTAGATGTTAACCTTTCGCTATATGTTCATAAAATCTATAACTTTATTATATAGTATTTTCACCTGTGCTTCAACGGTTAGAACAGGTGGATGTTCATACTTGGAATAATCAATCTCAAGTTCCTGAAAGATTAATAAATAGAAATTTCAATTACCAATTACATTGCCACATTTCCAGAAAACATGGATTAAAATTGACACAAGTAACACCAAGATTCTTCACCAAAGCGATTTAATCTAATAGCAGACATTGAAAACTTAGTGTTCAAGATGATTCTGCACATAACTTAATGCTAATGAAGTTAAGAACAAAGAGAAGTAATTTCCTCATTTCTCATATATTGATTTGTTTACTCTTAATCTAATGAATTCAAACAAAAACGATGAGAAATCGAATCAATGAGCTGAGTTTAAGATGAAGATGGGAACCTGAAGTCGATCAAGTAGCTCAATTTTGGAGAAACCCATTGGATTGTATCAATAATTTGTACTGAGACGAGAAGCAAAGAACTGTTGACAAAAAAAAATCAAAAGAGGACTAGGCATTGAGGAAGCAATTCCATATCTTGAATTAGTTAACATTAAAACATCCCAAACAAAATTGGATTCCAGATTCCGACTAAATTAGGTGTGATATCAATCTCAGAACTTAATTCATCCTAAGACTACTACGTACTTCTTCAGAGATCGAATACTAACCTGAGACCTGAGGAGGAAGCACGATTGGTCGAAAAGGAAAATTAAAGCGAGAAGCGATGATAAAAGCAAGGTTTTATGGTTTGGTTTCAATGGCGGATGCGATTCTTGGGGAATGCGGCGGAGAAGGTAAGGTTCGTCGAATTAGTTTTTTATTTTATTTTATTTTTTTGGCAAAAGAGATCTACAATGGGCTTCTAGGAAATCTGTTGGGCTTTTGTGGGCTTTTAGTAAATACAATGGATTTCGAAATTATACTGTTTTCCAATTATAAGTTTGGGTTTACTTTACAATCATTTAAAAGCGATTTTTAAAATTTAATGAAATTAATGTGTTATTCAAATAAAATGAATTATTCAACACCCAATTCGTGACAAGATGAGTGATACTATCCGTAAGAGAATGCAAGATATTACCCTAGGGATATCGGATGCCCCGATATCACTACCTTCCTCTGTTTGTACCCAAGCGGCGCGAGCAAATCGATTCGCCATAGTTGGCACTCTCCTGAACCCTCGTAAACAAAATATGAGGGCTTTGATTGGCAATCTCCCACGAGTATGGGGAATGGAAGATTCAGTTGTTGGACGCATAGTCGACGCGAGAAAATTCCAGTTTGTGTTCCCATCTGAAGAATCTCTTGATCTGGTTCTTAAAAGAGGCCCTTGGTCTTTTAGTGAATGGATGCTAGTTACTCAAAAGTGGTTCCCGAACATGCCGGATGCTTCAATGAAGATCATACCGTTTTGGACACAAATCCATGGTATCCCGCCTCAGTATCTCACTTTAGAGATGATTGGTGTTATCGGCCGATCAATTGGCCATGTCTCGGCAATTGATTTTGATGAAAATGGAACAAGAGTTGATTATGTTCGAGTTCGATTGGATTGGAACATTGACAACCCTCTTCGTTTCAAGAGACAGTTCCAATTTGGACACAATGAAAGTGCTAGCCTCTCATTCTATTACTGACGATTACTGAAATTTTTGCAAACTAACTTTGGAATGATGACCCATGAGAAGAAGGAGTGGCCCTTTCGTTTTGATGTGGGTGAGGAGAATGATGACTTCCGGCGAAGATAATAATGATAATAAAAAGTCTAAGGATGGAAATGTTCCGATAGGTGACTTTACCCAAGAAGCGAAACAGAGGAATGATAACCTTTCGTCAAAACAGAAATGCTGCGTAAAAAGAGATTTCCACATCCTTTAATGAGAAAACTCAAAAGATGACTTTTGATCCTACTATGATCGCTAGTTCTTCAATGATATCAGTTCCATTAAGTGAGAAATCTTTCTCCTTAATCGTTGACAAAGATCTTCTTGCTTGAAACTCGGTGGTACATCCAAGCCAAAATGAGAAAAGGCAAATTACAGATGAAGATATTTTCAACATGATAACAAATGATGTGAAAACTGAAGACTTGGTTGAATCTAATAAGAGACAACGAGATGAAGAAGTCGACAACCAGGAACCACAAGATAAGTCGAACATGTCGCTAAAGAAGTTGGAGATTCCGGGTCTCAACTCATCAAAGTATGAGAACGCTGCTGTCTTGGAGCCAAAATTTCCAAATTTATTGCAGGGTCTGGGGTATTTGAGAATTCTATCGGAAGAAGATAAGACAAGTATGATCAGCGATTCAAAGAATCTCAAAAAGGACAGAGTTTTTGGATTCTTTTGGAGAATATGCTAACGAGGGAGATGATGCAACACAAGCCAAACGCAGAAGAATTGAAGTGGAAAAGTTGTTGAGCAATGCTTTTCGGCTAAAGAGGAACGGATGGACCTGTTTTCGTTTCAAGCTGACAGCCCCGAGAGTTCAATGGGGTCTTTTGAAGTTGTTCAACGATATGCGGGCGTGGGGCCCGATACCCCCACCGGTTCCATGAAGATCGTCTCATGGAATTGTCAGGGGCCTTCGGACGCATTGCTAATCAAGACTGAAGGAATTATGTGGCAAAATTTCTCCGGATGTTTTATTTTTAGTTGAAACAATGAATAAGTGTGATGTTATTAGGGATTTGTGTGTGTTTTTAGGTTATGATTATGTTTGTGTGGTTCCTCCATCGGGTCATGGCGGAGGGTTAGCTTTATTTTGGAAGAAAGATGTAATTATAAATAAGCTTTCTCAAGATGAACGAATGATTGATGTCTTTGTTAATTTTAATGGAATGGATTTCTACTTATCTTGTCTTTATGGCCATCCAAATCCACAACATAGACATGAATTATGGGAACGTCTTGAGAGATTAAGTTTAAATCGTAATGGTCCTTGGATGTTAATTGGTGACTTCAACGAAATTTTATCCAATGATGAGAAGCTAGGTGGCCCAGCTAGAGATGAATGGAGTTTTCAAAATTTTCGGAACATGATAAACACTTGCAATATTTCGGATCTAAGACATAAAGGGAATCACTACTCTTGGGTTGGAAAACGTGGAACTCATGTCGTAAAGTCATGTCTTGACAGGGTCATGGTAAATGAAGAATTGTTAGCCAATTTTCCAGCATCTGAAACAACTTTTCTTCGATTTTACGGGTCAGACCATCGTCCAACTCTTACCCGTTTAGAATTTGCAATACAAAATAAAAAACGACATTTTCGGTTTGATAAAAGACTAGTCGATATTCCTGACTTCAAGGACTATGTTAATTTCGGATGGAAGTCTCCTAATTTAGGAAGGAATTTTACAATCAATGATCAAATTAGAGAATGCCGTAAATCGATGGCCTTATGTCGGCAACATAACAATCTAAATTCTTCTAAACGGATAGAAAAGTTGAAAGATGAGTTAAATTCTGCAATGGGGGCAACCGGTGCTACAAGAGGAAGGATTTCCGGCTTACGGTATGAGTTAACTAAAGCTTATCGTGATGAAGAGTCATATTGGAAAACTAAAAGCCGAAATAATTGGCTACAGCTTGGAGATCGCAATACAAAGTTTTTCCATGCTTCCACAAAAACAAGGTTTTCAAAAAATATAATCCATTCAATCAAGGATACTTCTGGTAAAATCTTTAGAGGAGATAAAGACATTGGGCAACACGCTGAGTATTTTTTTCAAAATATTTATGAGAGTTCAAATAATCCAGTCGTCGAATCAATCTTTGACGACTTTATTCCTACTGTAACTCCAAACATTAATGAAAGTCTAACTAAAGAATATACAAACACGGAAATACATACTGCCGTATGCCAAATAGGAGCAGACAAAGCTCCCGGACCTGATGGTTTAACGGCAAGATTTTATCAAAAATGTTGGGATGTAGTGGGCGAGGATGTTGTTAAAGAAGTTAAATTATTTTTTCAAACATCTTCTATGAGAAAGGGTGTTAATCATACAAACATTTGCATGATACCAAAGATCGATAAACCAATTACTTTATCTGATTATCGACCTATTGGTTTGTGTAATGTTTTATATAAAATAATTTCTAAACTTTTAGTCTCCCGCCTAAAATCATTTCTTGATAAAATAGTATCCGAGTCCCAAGCAGCTTTCATTCCAGGTCGTATGATTACTGACAATATAATGGTAGCTCCCGAATTACTGCGCTCTTTAAAATCTCGGAAAAGAGTGTCACGAACATATATGGCCATTAAAACGGTTATGAGTAAAGCTTATGATCGTGTTGAATGGAATTTCCTTGAGAAAACTATGAGTGCTTTCGTGTTCTCCGAAGTGTGGATAAGTTGGATCATGACTACAGTACTGAGCAGTTAGCTACTCCGTTCTTATAAATGGCAATCCCCAGGGACGTATTATTCCCAAAAGGGGTCTCAGACAAGGCGATCCCCTTTCACCATATTTATTTATTCTTTGTGCTGATGTGATGAGTCATTTGTTAGACGTCAAAGCAAAACAAGGAAAAATACAAGGAATTAAAATTGGAAATGGTGTCCCTCGTATTACTCATCTTTTATTTGCTGATGATTCACTTTTCTTTTGCAAAGCAAACCAAGAAAATTGTCAAGCTATTAAAGAGATTTTTCAAGTTTATGAAAGGTGCTCAGGCCAAATGATTAATCAAACAAAATCAGTAATAACATTTGGCACTAAAGTTCATGGATATAAACAAGGAAAACTCAAAAGAATTTTGGGAATTAATAGCCATGGGGGTGGAGGAAAATACTTAGGGTTACCGGAACAGTTTGGTCGTAAAAAGGCCAAATGTTTAAATACATTATAGAAAAGGTACGACAACGGACTGCTTCATGGAGCTCCAAATATCTTTCACCGGCCGGAAAAGAGATTTTATTAAAATCTGTAGCTATGGCTATGCCAGTTTACTCAATGTCATGTTTTAAATTACCCTTAGAAGTTATCTCGGAGATAGATAGTGTAATGTTACAATTTTGGTGGGATAAGGGTGAAAATAAACATGGAATTCCTTGGGTGGCATGGAAAAAACTTCAAATGTCAAAAATTGATGGTGGTTTAGGTTTTCGAAATTTAGCACTTTTTAATGATGCTCTTTTAGCGAAACAAGCATGGAGACTCATTAAGTATCCGGATAGTCTCTTTGCCAAAATTTTCAAAACTCGCTATTTTAAGGAAGATTCAGTATTTGAAGCCAAACATCATTCTTACCAATCGTATGGTTGGTCATCTATCCTTTGTGGAATTAAACTTCTTAAACAAGGCTGCAGATTTTTAATTGGAGATGGAAAAGATACTCATGTCTACAAAGATGCTTGGATACCTACAGATCCACCGAGAGCTGCGACTTCGATTGTTGATAATTTTAACATTCATGTTTGTGATCTTATTAACAAGAATGGAGCGTATAGATCATGGAACTCGGAATTGCTTGACTTTGTACTAACAGAGGAGGATAAGATTCTGGTGCAAGGTATACATCTATCAACCAAAGAAGATGCTGACAGAGTGGTGTGGAACTTAACATCTCATGGTCATTACTCTGTAAAAACCGGATATAACTTAGCAATGTCACGCCATAATGCAACTCATATTCCGATAGACCCTCCACATGGCAATCCAAATATGAAATTTCAAATATGGAAATTGCCTATAATGCCCAAAATTAAGCATTTTTTATGGCGTACTCTTTCAAAGGCTTTAGGAACGGCTCAAAGATTAAATACAAGAGGCATAATCATGGATCGCAAATGCCAACGATGTTGTATTGATGATGAATCAATAAACCATTTATTATTCACCTGTCCAATTTCTTTACAAACATGGAGACTTTCCCATTTACCTTTCCTTTATCAATTTAATCCGTTAAATAATTTGGAGGAAAATATACAAATTTTTCTAAAAATCCAAACGGATAAAAATTTAACTAAACAACAAAAGTTATTACCTTTTTGGATCATGTGGAGAATTTGGAAATCAAGAAATGACTTATTGTTTAATAAAAAAGGATTGATCCAAAACATGACATTGAAATTTCTTTATCTGAAGTCAATGATTGGATCTCAAATGATATACCCATCGGAAAAAATGTATTAATCAATTCCGCTAAGTGGTCACGGCCATCTGAAAATTGGTTAAAATGCAATTACTGATGCATCTTTTAATCCTTTAACGAATCAGGCTTTTGGTGGATGGATAGTAAGAGATCATTTGGGAGTTCCAAAATTTTGGGAACCTCTAATTTAAAATATACTATATCACCTTTGGAAGCTGAAACTAAAGCATTATTGATTGCATTGCAAATGGTGTGGTGTAAGAGTTATAAAAAGGTTATTTTCGAAGGTGATTGTCAAATACTTGTCAATATAATCAAGGGTGACCAGGATGAAATATCAGTTCTTAATCTGTGTAAAGACATCAAGGAATGGATGACAAAGTTTGACGATATACAAGTTCAACATGTTCTAAGGAGTAACAATGAAGCAGCACATCTTTTAGCAACTTATCGACCATTAAATCTTTTGTTTTTTTCGGATTGTATTTACCCACCAGTTTGGTTAACAAAACGTTTGTATCTTGACTATCTATATTCATAATTAATAAATTGTTTTTGCCGTAAAAAAAAAAATCAAATAAAATGAATTTAATAGACTTTATGATTATATTAGCTATAATGTTATTAGTTGATTAAGTTTAAGAGGATGTATTGGACTTAATATTTAGAGAGATTTGAGTTATAATGAGTTTTGAGATGATTTGGTTTAATTTTGGTGAATTAGGAATTTTGTTATTAAATTCTCTAAAATCTCACATAAAACAATGGGATTTTGGTCTTTATAATTTTAACTAAGAAATCCCCTCAAATCTCACATGAGATTTTTAAATCAAATTCTAATAATGTTTTCAATAACAGTAGATTTCAGTGTACAATTTAAAATCATTAATCCAATAACACTAGATTTTAAAAGATATTTAAAATGCATATTTCAATAACACATGATTTATCATTTAAACTCAAATCTCTTCAAATAATAAGAGTCCAATACCCTCTAAATTTTTTGTTCATATAAAGATTATTTCAAAATATTATATGTTACCATGATATTTTCAAAGATTTTACAAAAACTCTTTACATCTAGTAATTGAGTACATGTTTTACAATGTAAAGTAAAAAGATATTTTCCAAATAAAAAATGAATGCAGTTTGTAATTTAAATTTTATATGCAAAAAAGTATTTTAGAAGTATTCCTCTATAGTTGAACAAAAAAAAGTTATTCCTCCATTAACTATCTTTCTTGATTAAAAAAAAATTACTAATGTCAAGCTTATAAAAATACTATTATTATAAACTCATCATTTACAAAACAAAAGAAATATAAATTGATATATAGAATTTATAAAACATCAAGTATATAACAATATAATATCTCTTTAAAAACTTTGTTTGTATAAATTATTAACTTATATTTCAATTTTACAAAATAACATATCTTACTAGCTGCAAGCCTGCAAGTGGAAGTATATTTGTAGTTAAGTTCAGTAATTTTGTCATTGTTACTCAGAAGTGAAAGAATAATATACGAATTACAAAATTAACAAAATTTTACAATACTATATTTTAAAATCTGTAAAAATATGTAAAAGTCTTTGATAATTTATTTTTAGATTGAAAGAATATGTAAGAGTTCACAATATTCCAAAATTATTATAGTCATTAAAAATTTTGCTAAATTATATTTGAATAAGTCCCCTTAGTTTGTTCTCCCCATAATTTAGCTCTCTCTCGTTTTAGCTTATTTTGTATAAAATCATAAATTTTGACGGTAAAAGATACACTGCATGGATCCTCATATCTAAATTTCCAATTCAATGGTTTGAATAGTTATATTTTTAAATTATGTATGAATATAAAATTTTAAGAATAAATAATTTTAAAATATTGAAGTCTAAAAATCGTCTCGATACTATGAATGGATAGTCTTGTTCGTCTTGTTAATTGGATTTTAGCTTTAACGTTTAGGTTCGTCACAACTTATATTTTAAGTATCTAGTTTTTGACATTAAAAAATCTTAAATTTTTTCAACAATAAATTGACTACTATCCATAGAAACTCATATTGACTAAACATAAAATATTAATATATAAAAAGTTATAATTATAAATAAAATTAGATAGTAATCCGTGCTGCACAGAGCAGAAAAATATTTACTTCATACTCCGTTAGTTTATATTGTTATATATTATTATTAATTTTAAAATTAGATTTATTATATATATTTTAGTATCTTATTTATTTTTATTATATATGGTTTGTTTTGTGTTAATTAAAATTACTAATATATAACTATGTGCGGTGTTACATTTATTGAAAAATTTATTTTATAAGTTAGATTATAATATAATTTTGTTGTAAAATTTAAGTGGTGTTATGTATATATTTTTATATTATTAAAAACATCTAGAACTGCTTGATTTACTCCAATATATCAATTATTATCAATAATTAAAAATTTGATCTGAGATCTATCATGATCCGTTTTGACTTGTCTTTATCTGCTTTGAAGATCTGGATGATTTAAAATTGAATGGTAAAAAAATAATTAAAATTTTTTTTCATAATTAATAAGAGATAGAAAGTGAATTTTTTTTGTGTGGAAAGTAATAATTGTTTAAAATATTAATTAATTTTTTTTTATTTAATTATATTAATTTTGTGATTATTATTGTATCCTTAATGATTTTATTTAAAAATATTAAATACTATATTGTTTAGATGCTCTATTTAAAAATTTTCATATTTATTTAGGAGATACTAAATAAAAATAAATAGATTTAAATTTAAAATATTGATATGTTGCATTTTTAGTGTTTTCGAAGCTTGTTTTCGGTTCATTTTCATAGAACTATTGCATGACTTTTAGGCATTAGGTGCATATTAGAGTAGAGTTTGTATATTTGTGTTCTTTTACAGGTTTTAGATGACATGGGAGCTTAGGAGTGGATTTACTTAGCAAAAAGGGGCAAAGGATGGAGTTGGAAGGTTCGAGAGCTATTAGCGGTCAGTTCCAGCGGTCTAGCAAGACCGCAAGTGATCATCGGTCGCCTCCAGCGGTCACTACAGCCCGATGGAGCTCTCAACAGTCTTACAGAAGGTTTGGGAGGACACTTGTAGCGGTCAAACATAACCAAAGGAATTCAGCGGTCGTTCCCAGCGGCGAAGACAGACCGATGGTCTCCAGCGGTCAGATCCATCGATCTGGCATGACCGATGAGATGGTTTAAATTCAGATTCAATTCCTCTTAACCAGACTTAACCAGAATTTCTCTTGTAGTTGAACCAGTCCGAGTTTTGGGCTATAAATAGCTAAACAAAACCCAGATTAGAGGGGGGGGGGGACATTGGGGAGAGATTAGAAAAAAAAACCTTTTATGATCTTGATTTCTATTGAGTTTAAGTTGAATTTTCCTTTTCTAATCTTCATTTCTATAATCTCTTAATCATGTTTAACCAAGCATTTGATGCATTGCTTTGTGTTAACATGATCATGAGTGAGTAGTCTATTTAGGACTTTTGGGGGTGATGGATTAGGGTTGATTGCTATAGTATTGATGGGGCTTTAGGTTGCTAGTCATGTTTTCATTCTTAATATGTGTTGTTAATGCTAAATGAACCATGATCAAGTTGATTTAGATCATAGGGATTTTCATGCTCACAATGTGTTTGATAAAATTCCTAAACCAATTTATTAAGAGTTTTTCATTCCTAGCATATGAGAATATTTGTCTAGGCTGTTTAGTGACTATTTAAACTTGCTTTTAATGCTTGCTATTAATCATTGACTAATGAGAATTACTGTTTAGTGATTGCTTAGCAAAGATGCTTTTGTCATGAGAATGGATTAGTTGTTATTAGTGTTTAAATTCTATGGAATAATTGATTAGTCGTAATTAAGCTCTATCTAATGCTTTAGTAATGACCCTTGTTCATTCATCATTCCCTATGGTTCTTGTTCTCCCTTATTGCATTTAAAGTCATCTTTAATAATTTAGTTCGCTTAGTTTACTTACTTAAGTTGTTAGTCATTAAAACGAAGTTGATCATTTGCTTAGATTAAGTTGGGACTTGAATTATTGATGTGTTAAATCTCGTTTCTCTGTGGATCACGACACTTCTTATACTATAACGGTTAAGGGGTTATTGATAGCCCGGTTATACAAAACTGCAATATCAATTTGGCGCCGTTGCCGGGGAAGCAACGCATTTAGCCATTAGTATTTAGTTTTATCTTGAGACTAAGTTCTTTTTCTTTTTAGTTATTAACTCTTGAGTTATCTTCTTGTTCATTCTTACTAGGTGTATGAACCTTCGAAGCCGTGGACCAACTAACCTTATTGATAGAGTGGACGATATAAGGAGATTGGAACGTGAACTTGGAAGAGCAAGGAGAGCGCAAGACCGGTTAGTTCAAGAAGAAAGAGTGGATATGGAAGATAATCAAAACCCACCCGGGGTCCAAGAGGAACATCGAGCTGATCAAAGGCAAGGAAATGGTAGAGGAAATGGGGCTGGTAACAACAATGCTCAAAGGAACCCACCCGCCCATGCTCCAAGACCACCTATGATCATTGGTGCTTATGATGAGCCGCACACACATGGAAACAGAGCTGGTATTCACCCACCTCCCATTGAGAATAACAACTTCGAGATTAAGGCAAGCCTTATCAGCATGGTGCAAAGCTCTAAGTTTCATGGGTTAGCAATGGAGGATCCCCTTGATCACTTAGATCAGTTCAATAGGTTTTGTGGGACTACAAGGATCAATGGTGTCTCGGAAGATGCTTTCAAGCTAGGTCTCTTCCCATTCTCATTGGGAGACAAGGCTCATGTGTGGGAAAAGAACTTACCTCATGACTCTATCACCACATGGGACCAATGCAAGAAGGCGTTTCTAGCTAAGTTCTTCTCATCTACGTGCACAAACCGGTTGAGAAATGCAATATCAAGCTTTACCTAACATAGTAATGAAAGCTTTAGTGAAGCATAGGAGCGGTTCAAGGGTCTAACTTCACAATGTCCGCATCACGGCTTCACATCGGGTAGTCTTTTGGCAACTCTTTACCGCGGTGTCTTGCCAAAGTATAGAGCACATCTTGATATTGCTAGTAGAGGAAATTTCTTAGGACAAGAGACCGAAGATGGTTTGCATTTGGTTGAGAGCATAGCAACTAGTGACAACAACTATGGAGAAGAGGACTATGATAGGAGCTCAAGAGATACAAGTGAGATGAATGAGCGACACCGCAAAGATATGAAGGCTTTGAATGATAAGATTGACAAGCTGTTGCAAGTATCTCAAAAGCCGGTTCATTTCATTGGTGATAACGAGGTTTGTTAAGTCTATCAAGAAGGTGGTAATGAGAGTTGTGTAGATGACCAAGAAGAGTTGAACTACATTGGTGGGCAAAACCAAGGCTACAACAAAGGCTTTAATCCCAACTATAGAAACCACCCAAACTTCTCATACCGCAACACTAATGTTGAGAATCCTCAAGACCAAACATACCCTCCTCTAAAACCTCAAGTCAACAATCAACAAGGTAACTACCAAAGCAACAATCAGCAAGGGAACAACAATCAAGGAAATTTCAAGCCTAAGGTTTCATTCTATCCAAATCAAGCTCAAGGACAGACTAGTATCTCCAAACCGCAATCAAGTGAAGATGACACTAACGCTTTGCTTAAGAAGATTTTGGAAAACCAAAGTAGAGGAGCAATGGAACTCACTACACAAATGTCGGCTATGAACAACAAGGTTGATGGTGTTTACCAAGATCTCAATGCTAAGTTTGAAAAGTTATCCTCTCAAGTAAGTCAAATGAGTAATTCTTCTTCCAAGCGCCCTACGGGTTCACTACCGGGCAAGCCCGAGACTAACCCAAAAGAATATGCAAACGCCATTACTCTTAGATGTGGGAAAGAGATACCTAGTGGAACACGCAATGAGGACATTGCTAAAGAGAAAGGGGAGGTAGTGATTGAGATTGAAGATGAAGAAGGGTTGAAAGAGAAGAGTAAAGATGTTGAGGTTCTTGTGGAAAGGATAGTGCTAGACAAGGGCAAAGACAAAGTGGTTGAAGAGGTTATGGAAGAAAAGACAAAGGGAACAGCTCAGAAAAAGGGTTCAACTTCTTCTAAAAAGGAAACTCTCTTTGTGCCAACTCCTTATGAACCGAAGCTTCCGTTTCCAGGCCGCTTTAAGAAACAGCTAATGGAGAAATACCGAGCTATGTTCGACAAGCAAATGAGCGAGGTCACTCTAACTATGCCAATTATCGATGCCTTTGTGTTGTCTCCTCCTTACAACAAATTTCTCAAAGGCGCGGTGAAGGAAAGAAAAAACGCATTGGAGGATGTTGTTGTCTTATCTCACGAATGTAGTGCAATCATCCAAAGGAAAGTGATTGCGAAGAAGAAAGATGATCCGGGTAGCTTCACACTCCCTTGTTCACTTGGACCTTTGTCTTTTAACCGATGTCTATGCGATTTAGGAGCTAGTGTGAGTTTGATGCCCTTATCAGTTGCCAAGCGCTTAGGGTTTACAAGATACAAGAACTGTCATATATCACTTGTCTTAGCGGATCGGTCCACTAGAACACCAATCGGTCTACTTGAAGATTTACCGGTGAGAGTAGGCCATTTTGAGATACCAACGGACTTCATAGTACTCGAGATGGATGAAGAGCCAAAAGAACCACTTATCCTAGGGCGGCCATTCTTGCACACCGCGGGATCAATGATTGATGTAGAAATGGAACGTATTAACCTGCGCTTGGGGAATGAAGTCCAAACCTTCGACATAAACAAGGTTATGAAGAAACCGACTATAGAAGGACAAGCGTTCTATATAGAAGAGATGGACGCGCTAGCCAATGAGCTATTAAAAGAAATAACTCTAGAGGATTCTCTACAACACGCACTCACGGTGAAAATAGGAGAATTCGGGTTGCTAAGGAAGGTTAGTGAAGGTTATAAGAAGATACTCGACTCGCACCGAGCATCTTGTGAGGAAGGATCATTCATAGAGCTGGGTCAAGAGAAACATGATATTGCATCGCTTGAGATAGCAAATAACCAAAGAGCTAGTAATGGTAAGTCTAACGTGGAAGAGCATTGGAGTGAACTCAAAGCACCTCAAGTTGATCTTAAACAGCTTCCTAAAGGCTTAAGGTACGCATTTCTTGGCTCTAACAACACTTATCCGATTATATTAAATGATGAACTTAGTGAGTTAGAGGTTTCCGCCCTTTTAGATGAATTGAGAAAGTTTAGAAAAGCCATAGGATATTCACTAGATGATATTAAGGGAATTTTGGAGTCTCTTTGTGTGCATAGGATCCACCTAGAGAGTGAGTCAATGACTTCCGTAGAACATCAAAGGCGGTTAAACCCAAACCTTAGAGATGTTGTGCGGAAAGAGATTCTAAAACTCTTGGATGCGGGAATAATATACCCGATCTCGGATAGCACTAGGGTCTCCCCGGTACATGTGGTACCAAAGAAGGGCGGAATTACGGTAGTTAAAAACGATCACGATGAGTTAATACCAACTAGGACTATAACCGGTCATAGGGTTTGTATAGACTACCGAAAACTAAATGCAGCCACCCATAAAGACCATTTTCCCCTACCGTTTATCGATCAAATGTTAGAACGCTTAGCGAACCATCCACACTATTGCTTTCTTGACGGATACTCGGGATTCTTTCAAATCCCGATACATCCGAATAATCAAGAAAAGACCACTTTCACATGCCCCTACGGTACCTATGCTTATCGTAGGATGCCGTTTGGGTTATGTAATGCCCCAGCCACTTTCCAAAGATGCATGATGTCTATTTTTTTTTATTTGATTGAACATACTATGGAAGTGTTTATGGATGACTTCTCCGTATATGGAGACTCTTTTGCTTCTTGTCTAGCTAACCTTTGTAGGGTAATGGAACGGTGCGAAGAGACAAACCTCGTGTTGAATTGGGAGAAGTGTCACTTCATGGTAAAGGAAGGGATAATATTGGGACACAAGATCTCCAAGGAAGGAATAGAGGTTGGTAGAGCGAAGATTAATGTTATGAATGGTTTGGCACCACCAAAGACGGTAAAAGATATTCGAAGCTTCCTAGGCCATGCGGGATTCTATAGGAGGTTTATCAAAGACTTCTCCAAGATAGCTAGGCCACTAACAAGACTGTTATGCAAGGAAGTGAGCTTTGAGTTTAACAACGAATGCATGGAAGCTTTTGAGAAGATCAAGAAGGAGTTAGTTAGTGCACCTATCGTCCAAGCACCAGATTGGAATTTGCCTTTCGAGATAATGTGTGATGCTAGCGACTATGCAGTTGGAGCGGTTCTTGGACAGCGAAAAGAAAAGAAACTTCACGTCATTTACTACGCTAGTAGGACCTTAGATGATGCTCAGGTTAAGTATGCTACAACCGAAAAAGAGTTGCTTGCTATCGTATTTGCTTTCGAGAAGTTTTGGTCTTATTTAGTGGGGTCAAAGGTAATTGTCCATACGGACCATGCAGCGTTGAGACACCTATTGGCAAAGAAGGATGTGAAGCCTAGGTTGCTAAGATGGATCTTACTTTTGCAAGAGTTCGACTTGGAAATTAAAGATAAGAAAGGCATTGAGAACGGCGTAGCTGATCACTTATCTAGAGTGAGGATTGTCGAAGATGTACCGATCAACGACTCTCTACCCGAAGAGCAGCTTTTAGTAATCACACTCTTAAGTTCAACCTACGAAACCCATAAGAAGCTTGAGATCGCTATGAGTTTGAGTAAGAAGCTTCCTTGGTACGTTGATATAGTGAATTACCTTGCTTGTGAGACTCCTCAAACCCCTATTCTAGAAGTTGAGATATTCGATGTGTGGGGAGTTTATTTCATGGGACCGTTTCCATCATCTTATGGTAACCAATACATCCTTGTAGCGGTGGATTATGTTTTGAAATGGGTGGAAGCTATTGCTAGCCCCACAAATGATGCAAAAGTCATGTTGAAGCTGTTCAAGACCATCATTTTCCCGCGGTTCGGTGTTCCAAGAGTGGTTATTAGCGATGGCGGTTCTCATTTCATCAACAAGTTGTTCGAGAGTATGCTTAAGAAGCATGGAGTGAAGCACAAAGTGGCCAGTCCGTATCACCGGCAGACATGTGGTCAGGTTGAGCTTTCTAACAGCGAAATCAAAGCAATCCTAGAGAAGACGTTTAGCACAATGAGAAAGGATTGGTCAACAAAGCTCGATGATGTGTTATAGGCATATAGGACTGCATATAAAACTCCAATAGGCACTACACCATTCAACCTACTGTATGGTAAGTCTTGTCACCTCCCAGTTGAGATCGAATATAAAGCTATGTAGGCAACAAAGTTACGTAACTTCGATATCAAGATTGCGGAAGAGAAGCATTTGATTCAACTCCAAGAGCTAGATGAAATGAGACTTGCTGCATACGAAAGCTCAAAGATCTACAAGGAGAGAACAAAGGCTTTCCATGATAAGAAGATAGTGTGAAGGAATTTCAAAGAAGGAGATGAGGTTCTGCTTTTCAACTCTCGCTTGAAGCTTTTTCCCGGAAAGCTGAAATCTCGTTGGTCGGGCCCCTTTGTGATAAATGAGGTACGTCCGTATGGTGCTATTGTTTTGAAGAACAAGGATGGATCAGAGTTCGTAGTTAACGGCCAAAGAGTGAAGCTATACTTAGCGAACATCACATCAAAGGAAGGCACAACCGCATACCTTGCGGATCCACCATCCGAGTAGACACCAACGAGAGTCGAGCTCATGACGTTAAACGAGCGCGCTTGGGAGGCATTCCCACGGTATCCCTATATATATTTGCTTTAAATTCACTTAGTTTTATGTTTTATTTCTGTGTTTTTGAATAATAGGTTGAGTCATTGGAAAAGAGGAAATAAATTATGAAGTGCTTAGAGAAGAAAACTCCCATCGGTCACTTATAGCAGTCCAGACAGATCGGTACATGATTTCGGTCAAAGTCATCGGTCAAGACAGACCGATGGTGCATCAGAGAGTTCACAGAGCATTTGGGAGGACAAAAATAGCGGTTGAGCAAGACCGAAAAGACACAGCGGTCACAGGTAGCGGTCAGGCTAGACCGCAGATAAGTAGTGGTCTGTCCCAGCAGTCAAGACAGACCGCTGGGAGATTTTGCTGAGTTTTCCTGGGAATTTGCAGGATCATTTCTATCGGCCAAGACAGACCGAACGCCTATAGCGGTCTGTCCTATCGGTCAAGACTGACCGATGGCGTCCCCAGGTAAGTCTCCAAAATTTGATCTTCGGTTTAAACCGGTTTATTTTTAATGAATTAACCCGAATTTCAGCCGGTTTATTCCTCTTTCTTCTCAAAAAATCGATTTCTCTCTCTCCTTCCTCACACTTTTACGATTTCATCAACATTCAAACTTAAAATCTCTCAAACTTTTTCATTTTTCAACCGATTTTCATGAAATCAATTGCTAAACTCACCTATCTATTGCCTCTGTTGAGTAATCCCTGCTTCAATCTTCATATATTCATCTCATTCAATCCAAATTCAAGGTATGAAGCTCCTAAACTTTTCAATCTTTGGGCATTTCTTAGATTCGTGATTTAGGATGATTTAAGGTTAGATATGGAACCATAGACATGTGCTTACACTATTTCGTCACAATTTGCAACTATTAAAAGGATTGAATTGAGGATTCATTGAGAAAATTGTGAAAATTTGAATTCTAGGGTTCATAAAAATTTTTGGGGAAAATTGGAGATTGTGGTTTCAATGGATAGACATGGGTATTTTAAGCAATTGTCTAGAAGACTACTAAGTTCAAAAACGTTTGGTTGAAGAACTATGATCATTTCGAGTTGAAATTTTGATTGAATTTGAGTATACTTGATTTTGAATAAAAGGTGTTGTTTATGTGGTCCATATGAACTTCAATAAATACATATATAAATTTTAATCACTTGCAAGCATTCCTTTTGCGACTAAAAACTTATTGGTTAACATTTTTCTTAAAGGTAATCATGGTGATAAAAGATAAAGAGGATCAAAATGAGGAGGAAAGAAGACAATCCCAGGGTAAAGGAAAAGCTACCACATCTAAGTCTCGGAAGAACAAAGGGAAAGTGGTAGAAAGGGAGCGTAGTGACAGTGAGAATGAAGATGGTAGAGCTCCTAGGGCGAAGGGAAGTATAAAGGATAAGGGAAAGGATACGGAGGAACCATCGGTTCACCGTTTCTCTGTGGCTCAAGTAAAGGCTAAGATATCCCAGCTTGAGAAGGACCGGAAGCTTATATTTGTTGCCACAAGATATCCGGATCCGGCATTCCTCACCGAGGCCGGATTATTAGATGATGTGGAGGCAATATTTGAGAGCATGGGTCTTGCGAAGTTTATGAGCCTCCCTTCGGACACTTACGTAGACATGACGAAGGAGTTCCTCGTTTCCCTTAACGCCTGAGAGAACAAGCCTCGAGATTATGAATGGGATGATGTGGGCTACATCGAGTTCTTGGCAAACCGGAAGCACTCCAAGGTCACATATGAAGAACTTAGCGAGATATACGGCCTCCCGAGGGGATTGCACACCGTCATGGCCAAGTCTATCACTGAGCCAATCCATGTGTGGATGACTATAGGGACCGGATCTTACTCCAATGGACTCACCAAGTCCGTAAACATCCGCAACCCCGCTATTCGGTATATCCACAAGGCCCTAGCTCACACTTTCTTTGCGAGACAAGAGACGGGCACAATTAGAGAGGCCGATATGATGCTTCTCATGGTCAGGATAGCGCCGTTCCTTGGGTTCTTGAATGAGGGTCGCGGGATAACGGCAAACCGAGACGACGTGAGTATGGTCGGGATGTTCATACACTTCTTGCTCTACATCCAAGAATGGGTCATGGTTACGCAAGACAAGACCCCACAGATTAGTATGGGAGGTTTGTTGACGCCCCTTTTTTGCGCTAAGGGGATCGAGCTAACGGGAAGAAGCCTCCCGGTTGAGTGGATGGATATACAATACCTCAACTGGACCCATTATCTCTGCGGGACTCTTGGACCCTCTTATGCCCTCAAGCTCCATATCTCGCTCAAATAAGAAAGGAAGTTCTTGCTTCCGAACACTCCACTTACCCACATATCCCACGAAGACAACGTCCGCTTTCGCCATAACGAAGAGGTTTGGTACAACAAGACGAGAGACGGGGATCTCTCTAGGATAGAAAAAGCTATAGGATCAACCTCAACTCAAGCACCGAGAGGTCTTGCACCGCCCAAAGATGACTCACCCGCACTACAAGATAGTGTTTACGGAAGCTCAAGGTACGACTTCCAACCGTGGGACGAGCCCATCCCCGCTCGCCAAACTGTGCTCCAAGCCGCTCATCACCATATCAACATGCTCCAACGCTTCTGCAAATGGCAAGACCGATCCTTCAAGAAGGTTGTGAGTCAAGTGAAGTACTTAACCAAAGAGGTGAAAGAGCTCAAAGAGAAGTTAGCGGGAGGCGGATGCTCTAGCTCCCGGCGCGATGATGTCGCTGATACATTCATGGATCCAAGAGCAGATGAAGAACCCCAATGAGAAGAAGCAGAAGCTGAGAGTGAGAACGTAAATGAAGCAATGGATGAGGAAGCTTTGCATCGACACTCATTCCACAATGTCCCAGAACAAACGGGAGAAGATCAAGAGCCCGCTCGAGCTTCATCATTCGAGCCACGTCAAAGGCGAAGGAAGAGGAGAGCCACCCGCTCCCCAACACCTCCAGCCCCCACCTCGAGCAACGATTCATACTCCTTCGGCTCCGACACTTGGTATTAGGTACCACCCTACTCCTTTGTACATAGTTTTATTTGATTTTCTTTAGTTAGTCTCTCTTTTAGAATTTATTCTCACACCGAGACGGTGCGAAATAGGTTTGGTGGAGAGATTTAGTAGCTAACATTGTGTTTTCTTTTGAGTTTTTACTCTTGAGTCTCACGCATTCATCTATGTGCATCGGAAAAAACCAAAAAAAAAAAAAAAATTGAAAAATTTGAAAAAACCAAAAACATTTCCATATAGTTTTGCATTTCATTTGGCCATTAGGATTGAGTCTAGAGTCATATAGGATTGCATTAGCATTTTCATAGGGGAAATAATTAGATTTACCATGAGAAGTTCTTAGCTTAAAACATTATCACCTTAATAATAGTCTTGTAGTGCTTGATTGACCTTAAAATGCTTAAACCTTTGCTCTTTGATCTCTCCAACTCGAAAGTTAGATTCTTAATCAAAACTTGCTAGCTTGTTTTCGACTCTATCTAAGTGGAACTTAATTTGAACATAATTATCTCGCTTAGGGGTTCGAAATACGTTTTCATGGTCATTTAGAATACTTGAGTTATCTTATTCACTTCATCACCCTTTGTTAACTCAAGTAGCTATCCTCGTTATTAGGATAGTCCTGCACCAAACCCGAAACCTTTGTTCCGACCATTGCTATTCTTTTGAGTGTGTGAGACCTTTTGATTGATAATGTTTACGTGGGCAAAAACTTGAGAGTATCGGGGACGAAGAGGCTTAGCCTCTATTTTTAGGAGCTAGAACATCAATGGCTACCATCTAAGCACGGAATTGAGACAATATGTAGAGTGTTAAGTGGTTTGTACTTGGTTATGGAGATTGAGAGAATGAAAAGAAAAAAAAAAAGGTGATAAGTGAAAGTCAAGGGAAGAAAGAGTAAAGTCTAGGGGAATCCAATCGATATATAGTCTAGACTCTTAATGTTGTAGATTACCTTGGTTGCTTCCTTTTCTAAAAAAAAAAAAAAAAAAAAAAAAAGAAGAGATAAAAATAATGAGGAAGCCAAAGAGATTAGAGAAGAATAAAAAGAGTCATAGCATAACATTGAATGAGAAAAGGGATTCCCTTAGAGGTTCTTAAAAAAGACTTCGGTGGTGAATGAATGAAAGAAAGAAAAGAGTTTTAGAAATGTGCCTCTAAAAATGAGGATTAAGATAAGAGTGGGAGAGTTTGGTTAGAAAGAAAAAGTCTAGGATTGGGTAGAACAATAGAGGTTAAACTTGTATGCATGAATTGTTTATGATCTTAGATAGATTTTGCCTAACGTGAAACATTCCTTATTTTCTTGAGAGAAACCTTTCATCTAAAGAAAACCACCTTTAAATGGCTTTACCCTTAACCAATTGAAAAATGATTGACAATCCCATAGCGAGATCTCATGCCACTACCTAATTGAATGTTAAAGAGTTGATTGCATAGTTGCTTGTGGAGATTTTTGATTCTTAACTCTAGAGTAAAAGATTAGGAGTTGCGATAGGAGTAAAGCGGATAGTTGATTAGAGTTTCGATTTCGTATTGCTTGATGACTTATCTTGGTTGTATGATGTTGGTAGCTTGGTGAACTATATCGTGGTTATGAGTCCCCACCTTCGAACCTTTCTCCCGGCTTGATCTTGTTGTTTGCTTGCGGACAAGCAAGAAGCAAGTTTGGGGGAGTTGATATGTTGCATTTTTAGTGTTTTCGAAGCTTGTTTTCGGTTCATTTTCATAGAACTATTGCATGACTTTTAGGCATTAGGTGCATATTAGAGTATAGTTTGTATATTTATGTTCTTTTACAGGTTTTAGATGATATGGGAGCTTAGGAGTGGATTTACTTAGCAAAAAGGGGCAAAGGATGGAGTTGGAAGGTTCGAGAGCTCTTAGCGGTCAGTTCCAGCGGTCTAGCAAGACCGCAAGTGATCATCGGTCGCCTCCAGCGGTCACTACAGCCCGATTGAGCTCTCAACAGTCTTACAGAAGGTTTGGGAGGACACTTGTAGCGGTCAAACATAACCGAAGGAATTCAGCGGTCGTTCCCAGCAGCGAAGACAGATCGATGGTCTCCAGCAGTCAGATCCATCGATCTGGCATGACCGATGGGATGGTTTAAATTTAGATTCAATTTCTCTTAAGCAGACTTAACCAGAATTTCTCTTGTAGTTGAACCAGTCCGAGTTTTGGGCTATAAATAGCAAAACAAAACCCAGATTAGAGGGGGGGACATTGGGGAGAGATTAGAAAAAAAACCTTGTATGATCTTGATTTCTATTGAGTTTAAGTTGGATTTTCCTTTTCTAATCTTCATTTCTATAATCTCTTAATCATGTTTAACCAAGCATTTGATGCATTGCTTTGTGTTAACATGATCATGAGTGAGTAGTCTATTTAGGACCTTTGGGGGTGATGGATTAGGGTTGATTGCTATAGTATTGATGGGGCTTTAGGTTGCTAGTCATGTTTTCATTCTTAATATGTGTTGTTAATGTTAAATGAACCATGATCAAGTTGATTTAGATCATAGGGATTTTCATGCTCACAAGGTGTTTGATAAAATTCCTGAACCAATTTATTAAGAGCTTTTCATTCCTAGCATATGAGAATATTTGTCTAGGCTGTTTAGTGACTATTTAAACTTGCTTTTAATGCTTGCTATTAATCATTGACTAATGAGAATTACTGTTTAGTGATTGCTTAGCAAAGATGTTTTTGTCATAAGAATGGATTAGTTGTTATTAGTGTTTAAAGTCTATGGAATAATTGATTAGTCGTAATTAAGCTCTATCTAATGCTTTAGTAATCACCCTTGTTCATTCATCATTCCCTATGGTTCTTGTTCTCCCTTATTGCATTTAAAGTCATCTTTAATAATTTAGTTCGCTTAGTTTACTTACTTAAGTTGTTAGTCATTAAAACGAAGTTGATCATTTGCTTAGATTAAGTTGGGACTTGAATTATTGATGTGTTAAATCTTGTTTCTCCGTGGATCACGACACCTCTTATACTATAACGGTTAAGGGGTTATTGATAGCCCGGTTATACAAAACTGCAATATCAAATATAAAGAATTAAAATTTGAAATATCGATGTATCAATTTTTGTGATATTTATTAGGGAATTGATTAAGTACATAGGAAATTATTATGATTATTAGTATGATTTGAAAAAAAAAAGATCAAATGGTATTTGGTGTAATATCCCATGTAAATGCAATGTTATTTTGTTTTTAACATTGCTTAAATAATTATATAGAGATTTTAAAACAAAGTATAGTTTTTGGTTGACCAAAAGAAAAAACTATGGGTTATGTTAATTTTTGTGTAAATAATGAGAAAATAAATCGTTCGCTTATCTTTTTTTCATTTTTCATAATTTTTTTTTTAGTCGAACTTCCATCAGTTGATTGTAGTAATATTTTGTACATGGACCTTGTAGATTTGAATATATTTTGTCATACAAACTTTGTCGAAAAAACGTTTCAAATTCCAGACTATCAGTTATCTGCAAAAAATTATTAATCTCCAAGACATAACCAGTAGATATTGACAAATCACTTAATGGGCCAACTTGTGGTCTTAAAAATTCAATATTTTTTACCTACAAAGATCGGATCGACAAACTACATTTAAGAAAAATAGAGGTAAAATTTTATGTCCTCTCGTCTATCCATATTTTCCTACTACATAACGCGATTATTATCATATGATTCATATCTATAGCTAAAGAACAAAATACATGGTTTAGCCGTCATGAAATCTCCAACTTAGTATACTTGCCAAATGACAAATCAAATAACATTATGGGATCGCTAGTATTAGTTATAGTGAGACAACATAATCCTATAATTGAGGTAATGATTTCACGACCAATGTTAGCTCTATTTCAAATATTGCCTCGTGATTTAGCAACACAAAGTTTTTCTGTATTTTGTACTTATCTACATAAGAGCAACAGGGTGGGTTTTGCGTTTATAATATTATATTGTTGCCTAAACAAATTTTTAGAAAACACTACAAACTTTATTTAAACTTAAACTAACATAAACATTGAGAAAATAATGCCACGTTATGTGTTTAATGCGATCATTAAGAGACCAAAGAGAAACATAAAGATTTAATCGTCTTGATCCGGAGAATCTCATCATGTCATGTGGAATTGCGGATGCGGTGAAAGGTAAAAGTAAGATACTTTTCTTGGGACCCACTGTAGCCAAGACCCATGTCAGTTTGGGTCCGGCCCATATTTTCAATTCTTACAGTGTTTTCAGTCAATTTATTCAACCATATTTATTTGCTCGTAGACAACACAAATGACGGCAAAAAAATAGAGAAAAACAAAAAAAAACTGCAAAGTTTAATTTAATGGCTCGACTACAAGATGAACAATCTGGAGAATTTTCTAGCATGTTATATTACACATGATTGACTGTCAAAATGTCTTACACAAATTGTCCAGAGTTGATAGGGATGAGTCGATGACCTATTATTCAACAAAACGACATGGCGTTCGTCGAACTTTTGGAGAACTTTATTTTACTTAAAAACCACTTTAATAGTTTCTTTTTTTTTTTAATCATGTTGTTTAAATTAACCGATGATCAGTTATTTTTATAGTGATTAAAACAACAAAACAAAAAACGTAAAACCAAAGTTATACTAACACTAGTGCTCAGAGCTCACATCTATTTATTTCCTTTGGTTTCGATCGGTTAAAGATTTTGCAAATATGAAGAAAAAATGATATTGGAGCATAATTCATTATTTTCCATTGTGGTTCTGCTCATTTAACTGTTTTTTTCCACTATTTTTTAAAAAAACCTACGAAGGGATATACCTCATGTCCAATACAACATACAACAAACTGGCTTAGAACAATTGAGGAGGCCCTTAGAAAAACAATAACGACGGCGAAGTTTCAACTCATTCACTGTTGTAAGTCTTTTCTAATAAAATCACCGATCTCAGCCAAGATGGAACACCCCGGGCGATATAAGACTGAGTGTGTTGATCCTTTGTAACACTCCTAGCTATCCTCAAAGCAGAGGTATTACAAATCTCAATGGCAAACATAATTCTCCAAGCAGCAAATTGCTGTAGATTGGCTTGAATATTTTGTACCAACGTGTCATCACCTCTGAAGAAATTTGCAGAGCCGAAAATATCAACAATCATTCTTGAAGAGACCTCAAAAATGACATGGCTGAATCTTAAAGAGCTCATATTTTCAGTAGCCCACAAAAGACTCAACGTTTCTGCCTCTAACTGAGAGTTCACCTTGGAATAGGATCGTCTACCATGTAAGACTGTATTACCCCGATGATCTCTAGCTATCCAGGCTACTCCACAGTTCTTATTCGCTATAGCCTAAGAGCAGCCAATGTTACTTTTGATAAAGGGAAGTGTCAGCTGTCTCAATTTATGGTACTGAGGATCTATTCTCTGACTTAGATCATTAGTCTTGTGCCTTGGACCATTAGCTATGAACCATTCATCAGTTTCCACCAAGCTATGTATGGACTGTCTTGTTTTCTCGAAGACAAAGGAGTTTCTAGCTTTCCAAATATGCCATAAACCCCAAGGAAATGCCAGACGCATTACAAACTCCGTCTTGTTACTATCACAGCAAGCTAATAGGTGGTGAAGGTTCAAGAAAATAGATGACTGTGAAAACCCATTTCTAGGTGTGGGAAGTTTTACAAGTTCCCAAGCCTGAGCCGCCATAGGACATAAGAATAAAACATGACAAACTGTTTCCGGCTGCATCTTACATGCTAGGCAAAGCAAATTCGCATACATACCTCGGGAACGTACTCGATCAGCAACAGCTAATGCACCCTTAGAGGCTCTCCAAACAAAGTGCTTGATATTGGGGGAAGGTTTTAATTTCCATATACGTTTCCATTGTCTATGTTCCACCAGATTTATAATATTGTGTTGGTGCTTTGTAGCTTCAACCAGAGCATCACTCAGTTTGTACCCAGTATTAGTGGAATACTCCCCATTAGTCGAATAATACCAAGCAAACCGATCTTCTCTCACCATTGAGGGTCTGATCCGAGTAATCAGGTTAACATCTTTTTCAGAGAAGTAATGTTTCAGCATAGGAACATTCTACAAAGCAGAGTTATCAGCTACCAGCAGATCTTCATCTTCACCTATCCCAGATTGAAGAGCTGGTCTTGGGAACTCGTCGAAAATCCAGTTATCAGACCACACTCTTATGGATTCACCCTTTCCCACTGTTTTAATCATACCTTTCTCTAAAAGTTCTCTGCCCCACAAGATGCTTCTCCATGCATATGAAGGCCGCACTCCAGTCCCACACTCAAAGAATGACTTATCCTTGAAATACTGTTGTTTTAAAATTCGAGAGAGGAGAGATTCTGGACGGTCCCATACACGCCAAGCTTGTTTCCGCAGCAGAGCTTGATTAAATCAGCCTATATCACGAAAACCAAGTCCTCCCAGATCTTTTTGTCGACATAATGTTTTCCAAGCCACCCAAAGAATTTTGCGCTTATCTTTTTCATTACTCCACCAGAATTCGATCATAGCACTAGTGATTCTTTGCAATCAATATTTATATATTTCTCATTTAACTGTTTGTGAACATATAAATTATAGGGATTTTTTGCAAACTACCTTATTTATGTTTTTTATTTAAAAAATATCTTTTTTATTTATTTATTTTAAATAAATATTTATATATATGATATGAAAAATTTACCCTTATTTAATTTACAAAGTTATTTATTTTTAATAAATAAAAACAAATTTTCTAAATAATAACAATTATTATTATTATTTTAAAAAGTTTTGAGATAAAAATGTTTTATTGATTTTATATAATAAAATCCACTTAAATTACCATTTGAAACATAGAAAAATTAAAACATAAGTTTTTTTCATGATTACTCTAAGATTTTGCCTTCAACATTCATGTACAACAAAGTATAAAGCAAAAAACAGAGCATTAGCTCCGATAAACAACGGGAATAAAATATGAACTTTTCAACAACAAAGAATAAAGTTTTCGTTTGAATTCCATTTGATAAAAATAAAAAAAATTATTATTTCTCACATGAAAAAAGAATTGTTAGCTTATTGAGTTTAGAAAAAATTGTTCCAGATAATTATTTCGTCAAAGAGGAAGATATTGTGATTTTCAGAAATTTTGTATTTTAGTTGATTAATAAAAGATATTTAAGGAATTTTAAAGAGTTTTGTTTTTTAATTTTTTTGCCAAATAAATTTTTTTTTTGTATACTCGATTTTATTTTTTTAATTGATTTTTTTCTAGAAATTATATTCACTTTTAAAAGGGTATTTTAGTAAAATAATAACAGTATTTTCTTTTAAAAATTGACTAAATAAAGAAAAAATATTTTTAAAATAAAAAACTTGAAACAAGGTATTTTTCCAAATTTTCTCTAAATGATATTTATAAGGTAAGGCAAGGAAATTATTTTTGGATTTGTAGACTTTGTCATGACATTTTTCCTTGTCAACGTAATCACGTTACAAATTATACAATTTACCTTAAAACATTTTATTCAGTCACTAGAAACCTTCTTAAAGAGATCTTGCCAGGGTTTGTTTAACTCACTCTGACTATTTACCAATTACCACCACATTTTCATGACTCACAATTATATATTTAAAAATCATTTTCAATATATTAGTGATTGTTCTTTTTTGGATCGAACATATATAATTATAATTTTTTTTCCATGAATATCTAAGAAAAAAAAGTTTTAGTGTTTGAGGACTAAGGGTGAAAGAGTGAATGGATCAAGAAGACACACACACATAACAAGAAACCAAAAACAACTCATGTGGCTTTCTGCTCAAATCTACTGTTAGATTTTTTTTCAGACCAATGTTGAGTAAATTGGATGTTCTTGTTTTTTTTTTTTTTTTTTTTTTAATATAATTATTTTACAAGGATCTAAGCAAAGATCACATTTTTTCTCGTTAACTCTTTCTCTTTGGTTTTACCAAATATCTTACACCCTTTCTATTGTCTCTTCTCTATTTCCCTTAATTATGTATTATTTTCTTAAAAGTTATACTACATTTAATTATCCTTACTTTATTAAGTAGGGTTACGCATACCATTGCAAGCCTCATGAAACTTGCTTCCTACTCTTTGACTTAATTTTGTAAAATATTTACGTGAAACTCTACTTTCAGTTTGGTTCATTAGTTAATAATATATCGTAGGTGCATAATCATGTTTTAAACCGGAGTAAAACAATCTATTTTATTTCTTTTTACACCATATTTTTGGATCATAAACATATACACATTAATGGTGTTAAAGCCATTAACGCCAAATTTTGTACTATTCATAAGTTAAAATGCTAAGAAATATCAACTAATTGCTTTCAACATTATCTTAATCAACACCATTATTCTGTAATTTTTAGTTACCTTTTAATATATTGTCATTCTAATTAATATACGAAAGCTATAAATCTTGTTATACTTAGCCATTGTGATCTAGTGGGTGATTGACTGTAGCTATACATTAATTTCTGTATGATAATTAAGTTATAGGTGTGCTAGATGTAGCTGTTGATATTTTAGTTCTAGGATTTTAGTAAAACAAATAATAATTGGTAAACTAGACTAATGAAATTTTAACATGGCAATATGTAGTTTAAAATATAACTTAGATTTTGGTACAAAGATCCCCAAAAGTTGGATACATTGTGAGAATTGATTAAATGAGAAGAAAAAAAATGCATAACATATTGTATAAGTTACATAACTGAAGTATATTATATATTAAAACAAAGAATAAGATTTATGATGAGAGCAGAATCAGCAGAAACTCCATAATCTGATATCTTCTTCCACAAAGAAATCATCAGCAAGTGGTGTAGTCAAATACGGCGTCGAAACTCCATTAACAAACATGAACTGATCATCACCATCAAAACAGTTGTACCATAATGATGATTCAGAAAAGGACATTTGTTGGTCATACTGCGACATGGACACAACATCATAGAGATCTTCAGATGGAGAAGAAAGCAGTGGCGATGAAGTCGAGAATGATGAGGAAGAAGGATCTGTGTTAGCTGTAGACGCAGCAGCAGCAGCAGCTA
The DNA here is from genome assembly GCA_028015245.1 of Cardamine occulta. Taxonomy (NCBI): domain Eukaryota; kingdom Viridiplantae; phylum Streptophyta; class Magnoliopsida; order Brassicales; family Brassicaceae; genus Cardamine; species Cardamine occulta. The sequence continues at coordinate 12,034,073 of CM051362.1, forward strand.
CTCTCTGTATGGACTTAGGAGACATATCATTGTTGTTGCTATCACCATTGTTGATAATATTGTATAGAGAAGATGAGATCTCTGGGAAGTTGAGATTATTAGCTGAAGATCCTTTAAGACAGAGAAGAGCTGCATCGTAGGCTCGAGCTGCGGCTTCAGCGGTTGAGTAAGAGCCAAGCCAGATCCTTGTATTTTGATTAGGAGCTCTAATCTCTGAAACCCATGAACCCCAACTCCTCATTCTTACTCCCTTGTACTTCTTCGTCTTTATGGATGATAATGATGATGATGAAGATGAAGATGAAGATGAAGATGATGATGATGGAGATGACATTTTCTTTGTAGCCTTTTGAAGAGTTTTCACCATTTTTGATACTAATCAAAGGTAAAGAGAGGAGGAAGTTGGAGGAGAAGAATGGTGGATTTCTATTTATAGATGAGATATGAAGAACAAAAATGGAAAGAGAAATATTTTTTAAAAAATATACTATGAACATAGTCAAAGAAAGTAGCATGGGACACACACAAAGAGAAGAGATGAGTACTTTTTCTTTAAATAATTGTGAGAGACAGGTATTTTTTTTTATTATATTAGAAAATTTTTCCTTAATCACAAGTCCATATGCAACACCCAATCACAGATCACTAATAAGAGAATCCTCCTTATTAATTTATTTTTTCAAAAATTCATAGTTATTGATTTGACCTTCAAAATATATCTTGAGTTCCACAAAGTTCACTATAGTTTACCACTAAAATTACTATTTACGAGCCTCATACTCTTGGATGAAATTAAGTAAAGAAAAATACAAAAAAAGTAACACTGAATTTATAGAAAAAACTCAAACTCTATTTCAAGAAAGGACAGAGAGTTGTAAAAACATTATAGGAGGACCATTGGATTCTGTTTTTAAAGGCAAGTTCTAGGAGCTATAGCATGTGATTTTTCTAGGGTACAAACAAAAGGCAAAGTTAATCATATAAATAATTTAACTAGCTAATTATTTTGATAAATGAGATGCTAAAAAAAACCCACATGATTATATAAATAAAAAAGTTGTATAACTTATAAACCTATAATTCAGAATCTTAGACGTCAAAGTAGCTGAAGTTATGTACTCGTGTTTACCAAGGTAATGCAAAACAGGAGCAAACTGAAACAGCTGTTGCATCTCTGTCTTAATGGGGCTTTTTAAACCGCGTTAACTACTTCTTGGTGTCCGCTTCTTACACACGTAAATTCTCTCTGTGAAAAAACGAATTTATAAATTACTTAAAATTCAGATTCCTATGTCAAACTATTTAATAGGGTCATTGTACTAATAAATTAAAGTAAAATCGCCAAAGCTTAGAATAATCTTACAGTCTTTTTTAAACAAAACTAATCTGCAGTGAAAATACTAATTATAATATTTAGTCGGCACTAGAATTTAATTAAGACGCGTAAACGAGTAATAAACTAAACTATTCGTGTTCACGTTCTGGCCAGACTCCTTCCTCTTTGTTTTTTGGTATAGTATAATAAATCAGGTTTTTTCCAGATATCAAGAAACGAATCAACCGAATTGTTCGTTGGAAAAGGCAGAGGAAAGTGCAGGCAACATATTACAAAGTTTTTTTTTTTTTATAAAACATATTACAAAAGTTCCTGCTAAAACAACACATTTCACCCCTTTTACGTTCATTCTCACCGTGAAATGTTTGAGTATTTACATGCAAAAAGTAAAATCTATCCTATTTTTTAAAAATAGCTATGAAGGTAAGTTTGTTGATTACTTTACAGAGGAGTTTGAACAATTTAATGTTTTATTTATTTATTACATGAGTTATCTCTCATAACATTTACTTTTGTACCCACCTGCTAACTTATTGAATGGAGATTACAGTTTATAAATTCAGTTTAGGATCACCCATCAATTTAAACTATCATTGCTCCAGATAACGAACTGTTTTCGACAAACATTTCTGTATGTACGATATAGCATGATGAACACATAATTTTGTTGTCTTTCCGTTTCTATTAGCATAATAGCCACGGAATTATAGACAAAGCTACAAAAAAAAATTGTATATATGAACAGATTTTCTTGTAGTATGTTTAGGATTTAGTTTTGTTGGGGGTATATTTGGTCTATTTGATAAATATAATGTTCACGTAAGAAATTAACATGTTAAAGAAAAAAATTATCGTTTTTCTAGTATTGAAATGAAAGGTAAAGTTGTATATACCAAAATATCTACTTTGTTTCATTTCTATTTACCTAATAGATGTTCACGTTAGAGGGGAAAAAAACAGAAGTCCACCAATTGTACTTAATTATAACTGTTGATTATGTTTACTGTTTAGTGTCTAGAGGAAGGACAGTCTTAAGTTTGATGTGTAAGAACAAGAAGAAGATGAGTTATGTTGTGTCATAGACTTTGATTGAATCAGGTAAAATCCGAGAAGATAAAGCAATTAAGCAATAGCTACCTAACGAAGAAGAGTGAGTGAGTGATCCCCACCTGATGAAATAGACAAATGGAATCATAAATGAACGTTCATGCATAATGCATGCACTTTACACTAAAATATCCTATTCGTATTTGGACAATCTTAACTGGCACCGTACTCAAAATATGACCTTCCGTACCTCTCTCATCAATCAATTAATTTTCTAATAAATGATAATATTGGTTAAAAAATCAGTATTTAATGGAAATGGGTTTAAGCCAGAGGGGAAAATAAGTCTCTTGTTTGGGATTAGAAATAAATGTTGAAGAAATTTTTGAGTGGTTGAAATTTGGACGAGCGTACGGAGAAGTTTCTTGTGGATTGAAGAGTGTTGTTGGATGGTGTAGAGGCAAATGCACATGTGGATTGTGACAGGACAGAATCAAATCCTCTGTGTTGATTTTCATAAGATTGAGAAATTTCCTAGAAAGGGGGCAAAAAGATGTATGACAAAAGAGTTTTCAAGATTTTTGTGGTGGTTGTTGAGTGATTTAACAGGAGACAATGGTTCCGTATTTTATAACTTTTATCGTGATCTTGTAAACTTTTTGAGCCGTAACGTCAATAATTGAGTCTAGCATGGTTAATTTCTCCCACTCTGGTCCGAAAACTGTAGCAGCAAGAGACTAATATTGCCTAAATAATTATGGAGGTCTATAATGAAACACAATACATAGTCTATGTTTATTGGTTAATTGATGCAATGAATATATTTGGATAATTGGTAAATGAAGTGCGTTCATAAATCTATACTATACCAAAGTTGAAGTTATAGTGTTTCTAAACCGTATGATTTATAAAAATATCTTGTTGGTCAATGTCAATATTTAACGTAAATTCTGACGATAAGTTGCCAAAAAACTAAAAAAATAAAAAGATCGATATCTACCAAAAACATTAAAAGAAACTTATCGCCAAATTAAGCAATAAATTAATAGAATTTAATCAAAATAATGAGTATACTATATAAGAAAATTATGCTTTAATTTCTTATTAATGAATAATTAAAAATATATTTTCATAATTTCATATTTCTTGATAATTAATTAATAAATTATTTAGTATTAAAAAGAAAAATAATTTTTGGCCTTTAAAATAAAGGTAATTGGTTTAATAATATTTTTGAATCCCTATTTAATCTCTTATATATTGTACTAGAATGAGGCAGGTTTTAAATTTTAAAATAAATTTAATTTAAATAAATTTATTAAGTTAAATATTTGTTGTTAATGATATATGTTAAATTGTTTTAGGGAAAGAAGTAGAAAATATATTTTGTTAGAGAAAATAGTTATTTACAAAATTTTATTTTTCAAAATGAATAAAATAACTTTCTATATTAAAATTTATTATTAACATATTTAAAATCTTTATCATGTCCATAATTTTTTTATTCCATCTTGTCATGTTTTTCCCGACCACCGTGTTAGATAAGCGTGGAGAAAATATCTAAAATCCGGATAACCAAACCGAATTAAACCCAAAAAGGGATACCAACCCGACATAAGTCAGAATGTGTCATAAACTTCTATATCCAAAATACCAAACCCGAACCGAACCGAACCGTAAACTGAATAAATACCCAAAATACTCAAAATACAATTATATACCCAAAATATTAATTATATTTAGATTTGATATAACTCAATTACCCTATAATTATAAACCCAAAAATATCAATTATGGAACAGAACCGAACTAAAAATTATAAATACCCGAATGGGTCATAGGGCTATTAACCCGAAAACCCAAAAATATGAACCAAACCTGAATGCACATGCCTAATGTGCGATCTGAAAAATAAATCCAGTAATCAGCGTTTATGCTCTCATTCATTTATAGGCGAGACTTTTTTTCTGGCAAGATCTTTGTTTTCCCTCTAAAGTTCTCTAGTTATAATCTTATATCGGTTCCTATCCAAATATCATTTCTTTCTCGCACATGCACTCGCCAAAATCTTTCTCAATTCATTGTCCCTTGATGTTTTCAGACAACATCGTCTAGCTCAGCCCTTCCGTCACTATCTCTCAATTTTATTCCTATATCGGGTTCTATACCTGAAGATGTTTGGTTGTCGCGACTTCCTTTCTATATGTTATTGGATTTTCATCTACTATTCTCTCCAATCTCCAGAAGAAGCCCCATCACCTTCCTCCCTCCTCTGGATCCAAATTAGTGTATGAGAAGCAATTCTCTCTGAGTGGATTTCCACTTGTTTTTTCCGACTTCTCCCTGTAGGAGAGATCATTTACACACTTTTTCTTCTCTATGGAGAAAATATTTCCTTCAATTTTTATGTATAATAGATGCGTTGTTTCTTTGATTCGTAAACCAAGAGTATTATGTATTTTTCTAACCCATTTGTTATCTTGTGTCAATATATGTAACTCTTGTTGATGAATCTGATATAACTGTTTAGCGATCGGTCTTAAATCTCATTTTAAAACTCCTAAAGGAAATCAAGATCAAGGTGAGGAGTCCACGGGTCAACAGATTAGGCATCGTCACAGAAAAACTTAGCCTCGTCTCCTGCATGGTCTATAATTCTTCTAACATATGGTGGGATGTTATGACCGAAGTCTTTAAACCCAATAGCAATCCAATCAGGGGGGGAGGGGGGCTTCGAGAATAAAAATGTCGAGCGAAATCCAGAGAATTCGCTCTTCCAGTTTCTGTGTACTCGCTCGAAGAATCTCTCTTTCATGATCAAGCACCGCATGTTTCACGACTAGTTGGAATTAAAGACCCTTTTTAAGATCAGAATAAGGAAATCACAAAAAATGTTTTATGAAAAAGAATTATCTTCTCTACGAATTTTGCGGCAACATCCTAATCACACAGAGGCAGTTGTTTGATCAGCCTGCAAGGAATTATCACGGACATACCCCGACCAAAAGGCTGAAGACCGGAGTTAATCTCCATGTCAAGAGTTCGATTTGGATTTTGATGAGAGAAGATGACTATGTTCACTGAAGAACCCAATGGACGATTCCTGCAACGACGAGAGCTTGATACCATTATAAGATAAGTCTAATATGTTGATATCTAGCCTAATCTTATATAGCTGATGGTGACATTTAAAAAAGGAGTTAGACAGTCAAAATCCAATCAAAGTTAATTCGCTTTCCGTTTTAGAAACCTAATTGATTCGCCAAGTTCCAAATTGGCGAGAATCAATTTCCAACCACGCTGAGATGGTGACATTTAATGGTGATTAAGTGTAATTAAAGTGTTTTCAGAAATTAAAACAAAAAGGTGTTTTAAGAGTTCAACAATAAATGGGCCTAAAAAGCCCACTAAAGCAAAAGAAAAATAGGAAAGAGTTCCCAACATTCATGGTTCGTGCTCATGAACAATCTCCGTCATTGCCACCTCAAAGTTAGACTCTTCCTTCACTTCGACCTTTGGCTCATCCCATACTCCGATTCGCATCTCCTCCGCTTTGGTCCGCAACCTTTCTTCTTCACCCTCTAAACGCTTCCGCAAGTCCTACATATAAGAGCGGACACAATCAGGGATCAAAGCAATTATGTCAAGACCCATCTTCTCTCAATCAATAGGGTTACATTCGTAGTGGAGGATCCTCTTTTCACACCTCTCAATTTTTGCTCCTCGAGATCTTTCCGTTTTTTACCAAGGAGTTGGCATTTTCCACACTCCAAGCGATTCCTGAGTGTAAGCTGTTGATAAAAGAAGATGAAGACCAGAGAAGGGAGAAAAACATAACGGTAGAAATTTCTACTTACATGATGGAGGAAGTATAAGGCATCATCCTCCTCTTTGCCGCTGAGGGTATGGATGTAATCGGGAAGTTGTATTACAAAAGGTTCAAATCCATCTACGGAAGCAGGAGGAGGACTCGAAGGATTATCAGAACCAGAACGGGCTGGCAGATAACGACTTGATGCTACCATGGAAGGATTGTTTTGAGAATAATGAGAAAGAAAATTTTTCTCTAGGGAGATGAATCGGTTCTAATAAACTGATCCAAGTGAAAGAAATTTATAAAGACCACTCAAGAATAAAATGGAAAACAATTAATGCGCACAAGACGTCTGAAGTAAACTTTACTGCTGCAAAAAGGCAAAGTTTGGATTCTCGAGAAGGAATTTATGTCACACACGTACTTAATCATTCAAACTTAGGAGTCTATGAACCCTAGGGTTAATATACTTATACGTGCAACCGGCCCAAAGATCGTTTAAGCCCAACTATTTAAAAAAAAAAAATCAGTTCGGGCTACGAACTAGTAATTAGTTCGCGAAACACTTTCAAAACATTTAGAGGTGTGACAACTCATAAGCCGAGCTCCATCCTCGTATCTTACCAAGGATAACTGGATAGAGTTTTCCTTTAAGAATGGTAAGGGTCTGATCAACCCATTGTCTATAAAAATCAACTCGACCAAGAGTTTAAACGAACAAGTCGGACTTTGCAAACCCAATACATGATTGCTCAAAAATATCCAACTACCAAAGTAACTTAAAATCTTTAAACAAGACTCCTTTTTGGTGAAGCCTTTTAAACAATACATAACTACTAACAATACTATTTTAAAGGGACAATCCTCAAGAAAAGTGGACGCAACCACACATTCATAGAACCATCTTTTAGCTTAGAACATTATTCTAGCTAGCGAATACCCTCATCGGTTCGGTATCATTAAATCTGTTCTGAAGAATCACGAGCTGAATAAGCATCTTCAGTTGCAGTCTAACGAAATCCAAGTTTGAAGCTTAGTCATATGGTTAGAGCTCATAATAGAAAAGTTAGAGCTAAACTGATTAATTTGTACCTCTTCGGATGGCAAAGATGGATCCTTTGCAACTTCAGTAGAAGTCTGACCATAGAGCGCTTCAAAAGGAATAAGGTGGGGATCGTTTCGAGGAGGAGTATCAGCAAAAAACAAAGCATATTTGATATGATCCTGGAAAGAATCAAATATAATCAAGAGAATACATTTTTCAAACATTGGAGAAGTCACAAGATCAAGAGCTAAACATTGATCCTGACCGATCGATCCAAGTGCTAGGCGAGAAGACCCATGTGTCTTGTTCAGTGAAAGGACGTCGAAGCTCAACTGTTCCAGCCCAAAGACCACTTGGAATATATTCTCAACTCATCAGAGGTTCACGTCAAAATGGAATCAGTCCAAAGAAAGTTCATATGAAGGAGATATTGAATTTACAAGTCATATATTCTTCAGCTTACTCGGTTTGGACCAACGCACGTTCAATAGAGGATTCCGAGCAAACCAGAAGGAGTTAAGCTACGAACTAAATTTTTCTGGAATCTTGATCCTTTCCAGAATCACGTAAAATTGGATTTCCATCAAAATAAGTTCAGACTTGGAAGAAATGAATTTTACAATCCGAATGAGCTGCTTCAGGTTCAATCACGTGTCCAGGCCAAAGATCTAGTTCCACAGCCCAACGCAGGAATTATTTAGACACGCGACTACTTGGAGAATGTTAAGGGATCTCTTAGCTTTACGACAAGACCAAGAGCCTAATGAGAGTCCATTGGATCACAAAGTTACAGCCCATTTACCAAAACGGGTCAATCTGGTTCTAAACATGAAGAGTTCAAGGCCTAATTGGTTTGCAAGCCTCCAGACTTATGTTTGGTATCTAGGAGGTATTTCTACAAAGTCCAGCAAGCCCAATAAGCCCCAGCAAAAGAATATCTTGGCCAAAGAAGCATGGAGAAGTCCAAGGATCATTTCAAGATGCATGCATGAGGAGTCCAAGGGTTGAATTCACATTCAACACACTATCTTTATTTCTTTTCTTTTATTTCTCTTTATTCCAAGACAATAATGACTTAGCTTAGTTTCTAAGTTTTCTACTCTTTATATTTCGTGTAATCTCATTTGAGACAGGGATATACAACTTTTTTTTTATAAAAATCTGAGAGTGATTCTCTTTTGTTCCTTGTGAACATCTTTCTATTGGTGTGTAATATCCAAGCAAGTTCTCTTGATTCGTCTTGGTGTGTCAAATCCAAAGAGTCAAGCGATCGTCTCGTCTAGGTGCGTTATATCCTAGGAGACAACCAGAATATCAGAGGCCTTCCGCAACCTCTGTGCGACCATTCGATCCACCACTTCGAGTCCCTCGAAGATTATCCATCGTTTCATCGTTCTACCAATCCGAAAGTGCCGATTCTTGGGAAGGATCGTATCATCATGTGTGTCAGGTTCCAAGATGCTAATAATATCTGTGAATTAATAGAACTTAAAATCAAACGAGTTCATAACAAATACAGATTACAGATTTCACCAAGTTCATTCACAAACTCTAACCTTAACACTTCCAAGCGCAACATTTATGTCTTCCAATATAAAACCTTTACAACAACTTTCACTGAACTTATGCTTGCACATCTTTGGACAATTCTTCAATGCGGGTACAGCTTCTCGAAATGTGCAACCAAAATGGCGAATATACTCAAATGCCAAAATCTAAAATTATAGTTACACTAAATCAGTATTTCCATGCAATACTATTACTTTCAGTTTTCAAATTAAAAATTAATCATAAAGACTTACCTCAAGAGGAAGAATGAATCCAGAAAAGCAAGTTTGGGCTTTTGGTTTCACGGAGCCATTCATGTTCTTTATCACACCACACATCGATTTCAACATCGCATCAAATGTAAAACACCCCCAGGGAAATGTCTCACAAACATTCAAATCATCAATAACTCTGAGAATAAAAAGATCTATGTTTCCATCAGCCTTAGAGTGTGTTATCACTACCTTGCATAAGAAATACAAGACAATCAACTTCTTCCTGTCTAAAGTGTTATTGCTCTTCATTTTTTCCAACTTCTTTACCACATCTTTGATCTTAATTCTTGATTTCCTTTTAAACACCCTTTGAACAAACTTCAAAGACCCCAAATCCTCTTTATAGTTCTCCGGGTAGTCATGGAAGTCAAATCCTGTCAACAGCGCATGCTCTTTCAAAGAATACCTAATAGGCACTACATTCACTACTAACCAACACTCTCTTTCCATATATGTACCAGCTATGCGGAGAAGAAGCATCCACATGCATTGACTCATGTGGTTTGGCTCCTTAGACATGTGAAATATATGCTTAAATTGATAATGGTTTCTGAACCATTTCACTTCTCCTGAAAATTTCTCTATGTATTCCACTGTTTGGGTCACACTACACCTAGTGTTTATCTTACAGGCCTTGGTGTATTCAGTTGGACCAAAGAACATCTTCTCTGGCTGCACTGGCATTTCTTCATCATCATCACTATCCTGCAAATAGAACCCCACAAACTAATTTAGTTGTTCCAGTTATTCCGATTGTACCAACCACAAAATAACCCTCAGTTGTCCTACGTGTCCTAGTTGTTTCACAACCACCATTCTCTAACTACTGTTTATACCTGACCATCAATGTTTGCTTCCTCCATATCAACTATTTCTTCATCTGTATTATCACCTCTATCCTGCAAATACAAACATAAACTAATTCAGTTGTTCCAGTTATTTCGATTGTACCAACCACAAAATAACCCTCAGTTTTCCTACTTGTCATATTTGTTTCACAACCACCATTCTCTAACTACTGTTTATACCTGACCATCACTGTTTACTTCCTCCCCATCAACTTTTTCTTCATCATCATCATCGTCATCTCTATCCTGCAAATACAAACAAAAACTAATTCAGTTGTTCCAGTTATTCAGATTGTACCAACCACAAAATAACCCTCAGTTGTCCTATTTGTCCTAGTTGTTTCACAGCCACCATTCTCTAAATACTGTTTATACCTGACCATCACCGTTTGCTTCCTCCCCATTAACGTTTTCTTCATCTTCATCATCGTCATCTCTATCCTGCAAATATAAACACAAACAAATTTAGTATTTCCAGGTTCTTGGATTGTATCAACACAACATACTCGTCCTACTCTTCTAGTTGTTTCAGAACTTTCTCATCCTCATTTGTTCTTTCTGTGGATGATCCCTCTTCTCTGGAACCTTCTGTGGCATCTGGTTCTACGGCATTGGTTTCTTGTGCTACGGGAGTCGCATCTCCTGGTTCCTCTCCTCTCGAACCTTCTATTACATTGCTCTCTTCAGGAACAACATCCATTACGCTCTCGGTCTGACAACAACACTAAGAACAGAACTTCGATACGAATTTCAACAAAACTATCACCGACTGTAAGATCTTAGAGATTTCAAGACGAGACGACAGAGACAACAAAGAATGTTTAAAGTTTATACAGTATTGATTTTACAATCAATTTGGGATTTAGGGTTAATTCTGGTTCGTTTGGGTCGGATATTTGAGAATGATTGGGCTTCGATCGGTTGGATCTCGATTGGATCGGATATAAGTGGTTTACTTTGTAATTTATGATTTTAAGTTAGGTTTTTTAGACATTGACCTCATTTTTAATTTAAAATTTAATGTTTCATAAATTAATATATTGAAAGCTGGCATTTTGGATCCACCTTTCTCATTTTCTGGCATATTGGACATTTATCCCTTTGGTTAGGGTTTTGAGATTTCTTTAAAGGTTTTGTGTTTGTTCCTCGTCGATTCCAAACCTCCGGTGAAATCCCTAGCTTCTATAGTCACTAGCTCATCCACAATCCCTTATCCCTCATCACTTCCGTCATCATCGATTCACTGCTATCGTCTATCTTTCTCATCTGCTTCTTTGTTTCATCTTCAGTCGCCGTAAAACCCAGACTATTATTTATATGTCTTAACTCACCGCCAGAGACCTAGTAATGGTGTCGCCGAAGGAGTTGAAGAACAAGATCATTCTCAAAAGCTCGACCGGGACCCTCTATCATATTGAGGAGACGATGGCACGCCAATCGCAGACCATTGCAGATCTTCTTGATTCTGATGAATGCTGCATCTCTAATGGAATCCCCCTCGATAATGTATCAGATATTATCCTACCCAAAGTGATCGAGTACTTGGAGAAACATTCTTCCTCCTCCGAAGATCTGAATAAGTGGGACGAGTCCTTCTTACTAACAACTACACCTCTCTCTGATCTCCTTCTGGCTGTAAGTTATTTGAATATCAGAAGTCTGTTGGATATTTGTTACCAAACCATCAGGGATTTGATCACAAGCTGCAAAACTCCAAGCCATATTCGGGCGACATTCAACATCGAGTGTGATTTCACACCGGAGGAACAACAAAAAATTAGTTCGGAGAATAAGTGGGCTTTTGAATCAGAGGATGTTAAACATGTCATGAAGTCAACATTCGGTCAACTGTTTTCTAGCAGATCCGAAATGGGTTCCATACTAGACGCATTAATGGAAGAGATCTTTTCAAGCATGCCTCCGAAGTCTTTAGCAATGTGTCGTTGTGTGCCGAGTACCTGGGCTTCTTTAATTGACAATCCCCGTTTCAGATCTCTTTTTTCTGCTCGAAGAAATCTATAGATCCTATATGTATGCCGAGATGGCCTTGACGTGGTCTCCATGTCATAAACTCAGCCTGGAACTCAAACTCTATTGTCTTCTCCTTTAGCCACCGTTCGTGAAGCAAATGTGTCTTTTAAGAGCATCATTATCGGAGATCCCTACACACGGGGTCTTCCTGATTTTTTTTTTTTACTTTTTTTTTGTTTTAAAAAAAAAAATTAATTTTTTATTATCGCGACAAATCACGTCGCGACTCGTGGCAGAAACGGGAAGATCCAGTGTCTTCGGGAAGATACAGAAGAGATGGTGTCGCGGGAAGGGGCCAATGTCTTTGTGACACGTAGCGACCCTCATTTAAAGATATTCTCTTTAAATGTGAAATGCACATGGTCTAAGGGGCTAACACTATTCCGTGTGCCTGTCAATGGATTATTGTTCGTTAGAGATGTGTCAGAATGTACTATTCAACCCTAGTACCGGAAAGAGTTTTACCCTACCCACAGTGAAATCTGCTAGAGAGATTATGCCGTGGAAGTATCATGGGGAGTCAGCAAGAGAGATTGGAGCAGCTATGTATTTTGGATATGATCGTAATGATAACCAGTACATGGTATTAGCCATGACTACCTTTGATAAAATATTTGCTGAACATCAAGTTTTGACATTAGGAGAGGACTCATGGAGACGTTTAGAGTGTGACATACCTCATTTCCCTCTAGATGATGGTATTTGCATCAAGGGTCAGATATACTATCCAGCTGCTGCTAGCGTTGATGAAAAAGTGTCAATGATCATTGTTTTCAGTGTTAGTACAGAGGAGTTCAGAAACATGGATTATTTCGAAACTCATAATGTGATAGATATCTACAAAGATACCGTATCCTTATTCGACTTCAATGGTAACTTGGGTTCTTTTCTGTGGGAGTCAGATTATAGTAGTTTTCAACAGTGGGTTTTCAGCGACAATCAATGGTCAAAACAGGTTTACATATTCCCTCCTAATGATTGGCGTCTTATTCGCGGAGACACAATGGTTGAATTTGTTGGTATGATTAATATAAATGAAACTGTGTGGATGGATACGACTGGTAACCATTCTCCTTGTGTGTTGTACTACAACACGGAGACACACGCAGTGACAAAAACAAATATTAGCGGACCAGATACGGATATTTTCGACTGTAGAAATGTTTTAACATATGTAAACCATAAAGAGTGTCTGGAAAATCCATGGGAGAAAGATATGACGAAAGGATTTGCAGTTCTGAACAGCAGCCAAGGTGTTAATGGGACTATCTTCTTCACCCAGGAAGGAGAAGGTAGCTTTTTTTTCTTCTTTGAGGGTTTTAAGATTTTGAAGTCAGCTTTGTTTTGTTTTTCCTTTATTTCAAATGATTAAAGACCTTGCTTCGGTTTTTGCAGGTGTGACCACTGTGAGAGGAAGAGTTTTTGGCCTTAAGCCTTGTTGCCACGGTGTCCATGTCCATGGTTTTGGTGACACCACTAACGATTGCAAGTCTACTGGTACTCTTACACCTTTCTGGAATTTTGTTTGTGTGAATGGGAAACTTTAGGAGATGATGGTGTTTGCCTATGCAACTGTAGTTTTTGTTTTGTTTTGAGGTTTTTGTAATTATTCTTTCAATTGGGAACTCTAATTACTGTCAAAGTAAATGAAACTGTTATTAATTTGTTGGTCATCTCCTATCCTAGGTCCACATTTCAACCCTGGTGGTAAAGAACACAGGGCCCCAGAGAATGATGCTAATCGACATGCTGTCGATCTAGGACACATCACTGCTGGAAACGATGGTATTGTTTCTCAACGTTTGTATCCATGATCTCAGGCTTCTTTGGAGCACCTTTGCATCTTGGAAATTCTTCATCTCATACTTTTGTCTCTCAAATGTGCTTTATGGTGTACATTTTTCATCTTTGACCAGCTTTATATAGTGTTAATCCTTTTGTATTAATTTTCTCAGGAAATGCCACCGTCACAATCACTAATAGCCAGGTTCATAGTTTGATGTTTGTTTTTCCTTTTTCTGTAACAGCTATAGGTAGCAAATCTTTCATTTTGTGTTCGTTTCACAGATTCCTCTTAGTGGACCAAACTCTATCCTTGGAAAGGATTGTTGCTATCCACACTGACCCTGATGAATTCGAGAAGGGTGATGACCTTTGGCTATTGTTTTCCTTAATCGTGTCAGTCATACTTATGATTTCCATATGAGGAAATCTACCCGGATAATTAATGCTTATGATTCAACATCCATCCTAGGAACACTCTCTTACCTGAACTCTCATTGGGTTTTATTTTTAACGTTTTCAGTAGGCCATAAACTCAGCAAGGATACAGGAAACGCAGGTGGGTGTGTTGCTTGCGGTAAGTAAAACTAAACCTCTTTTTTTCTCTCACACTTTCTATGGAATAAATCGATCAGAAGCTGAATCATAGTCACTGTCACCAAAGAAGTCCAAACCTTGTCTGGCAACTCTGTGTTCATGTTGGTTTTGTATAATCATTTTGCATTTGGGGGTAACGGCTATTACATCATTTCTGTCTGGAAATGTATCATATGTTTGGGAAGTGACTAGAGTCCACAGAACCACACCTTCTGATACTAAGTTACATTCCTAATGACTTCTCAATAGGCTTACAACGGATCAACTAACTGCCCTTTGGTCTACATTTTGCAGGTATCATCCGTCTTGAGGCCTAAGCTCTTCTGTTTCCGAAGAAGAGATTTATGTAATACCTAGTTTGTGTCTATCTCTTGGTGTTTGACTATAACCTCTCTTAGGGCTCAAACGCCTTTTTCATTTTTTTTTCTTTTCTTAGTTCAGACTAGAAAAAAAAAGGTGAGCAAATTCTGCCCTTCTCCGTTCCATGATAAAAGATTATAAGGGGGAAATTGGAATAACACTAAAATGTCTGGCATATGATGATTAAAAAAAAATGTTTTGCCCTTTGGCTATTTTACTCTTTTCATGCACGTTTCTTTCCCCTCCGACATAAAATTAAAAGAACATGGACTCTCTTTTCTTAACTACTAATCAATTCTTATTATATATTACTACTTACTATATATAGTACAACCTTATATATATTACTACTTACTGTAGTTCAACCTATTTCATTAAGTTTTAAAGAAATTATATAGTAAATCAATTGGATTAACCCATAAATATATTTAACCTTATGGATCAAACTGTTAAATATGTGGACCAATGAACACCAAAAACTTATTTATCATCATATTTAGTAATAATTAATTTATTTCAGGAATTTTAATAGATTGTAGAAAATCATAATTTTTACATGAGTTTATACAAATTAAATTTGTAATGAGGTATTTCAGGATAATATCAAATAATTTTCACCTAATTATTATTAATTAATTAATTTCATAAATCAAGAAATTACATAATCATAATTTTATTGAGAAATTGCAAGATAACATTTCTTTAAGCAAAATTGTGAAATCACTTCTTATAGACAAGAATTATTAAATCCATTTTTGAGATTTGGCAATACTATTGATCACTATAACTACATTATTAAAATGATTTGCCCCTCGAGCATGTCATGATCATTAGTTAAACCAGTCACCGAGAAGGAGATCAAGAAAACTTTATTTGATATCTATCCCATCAAATAAAATATCAAATAAATATCCATGAAGGTTTTACAAATGATTGTTTTCACCTTATTAGCGGATTCTAGGACATTATTTTGAATTTTGTGCAATCATTCTTCAGCATCATTTTCATGTCTTATGAAGTTAATGTCACAACTCTCTCCTCTCCCTATATCTCAGACCAAAGAAAACTGATGTTATTTCAAAAGTAAGCATTCTTAGAACGTAATGCAAATATTCTAAAACACAAATTATCATGGTACTCGAAATTATTCCTATGTATGGAAGACATAGGAAAAGTGTTGCAAAGGAAGTGGCAGAGAGCAGTGTGGGAGGACACCACACTATAACTCACATGTGAAATTCTGAAAAGAATGTATATGCATTATAGATGATTACAACAAGTGCTTGTCATGCCAATAGAGTATGGCCCATGTATAATTTGAATTGACTTTAGTGAAGTTAGCTTTACTCAAACGGAAAAGGGCATGGGGACAATATAATTTGCTAGTGGACTCTCAAGACGATTGGTAATAAGGACGCAACTTAGATTGTTGTGGAGTGAACTGAGCTAGGAAATATCGAGGGAGGAGCATGATAAACTTTATAATGTGGCTCTAGAGAAAGAATTTGACAATGGATGCCAAATTTATATAAAAACGCAGGGAAGCATAAAAGACTCTCGATGTTGACTCAAACTTTCTCGGGCAAATTCTTCACGAACGCGGCCTTGGTCATCCCGTCTTGATCTTCCATTTGGCTGAGTGGTAATGGGAAGTAGGTTAAGGGGTGATAGAGGGTTGAATCCGTTGACTATCTCGAATGGTGAGGACTTGGTAGCCGAATGAATGGCTTGATTGTATGCGAACTCGATGAACAATATGCACTCGACCCAAGTCTTCAAGTTTCTGTCCTCAATGAATGGCTCAGTCGATGCTTGCTCCTTCAAGTATCCTCATCTTCCCAAGTTTCTCTAAATCCAAGTGGTTGTTCTTGAATGTGTAAGGGCGGTCTGCTAGGCTAACTCCAGCGGTCTCTAGGATCATAGTGATGACTCCTCCAAAGCTAATGGTTGCTTGCATGTCTCGTGTCTTGAAAGCATCATGCTTGATCTTCACTAACCACTTGGCTAAGAGTGCGGCGTAGTTGACTCTTCTTGGGAAATCAACAAATGAGATTGTCAAGACAGGAAGCTCATCACTAATGATGTTGTTTTGAGCTGTGCGTGAGAAGATGGCGCTGGCGAGGAGCTTGTGAACACATCTAATGGCCAGGTGCGAGAGTGCGGAGGACTTAATTAGTATTCCCACTAACAAAAGTGTTATGTCCAAAACGTTGTCATATCGCATTAGTATCTTCTGTGCCAAACTCTATCACGTCTTGGTACTCAAATCCAAGAGCGTTTCCATGTTTAAGAATGGAGATGTTGTGATGCTCACCGTTGATTGTGAAGAAAAACATTACATCTTGCGCTACTGGTGCAAGTGTGCGCAGGTAAGCAAGTGTAACCTTGGCAAGAAATTGTCTTGCTTTTTCTTTATAGATCTCTTGACGAGTGGACTCTAAGAAAGTGCGAAGTCCAAGAGCGTTCATCATCCACTTGACATCACTTGCAAGGCCAATGGCTTGCAAGGATGTGTACTCGACTCTCAAAGTGGGTATGAGCTTAAACCCATCGAGCGGTGTACGGTAATCAACATTCCCGTTCATTTTTTGTTAAGTATTTGGCACTTAGTGTAAAATTTTGGAAAATTTCTAGCGGAATAACTAGTTTCGGCTTTCCGCTCATAGGTTTTTTTCTTAGCCTTTATTAAATGCTATTATATTGTATCCAAAATCGTGAACACATCTACGATAGAAGAAACAAAATTTTCGCTATGGTCCTCTGCTATCAATGATGGTTTTTGCTGTAGTGTGTCATTTTGCTGAATTGCACCTCAAACTTGTCTGAAATCTTCAAATTAACATACCAGATAAAGGGATTTGAAACAAAGAGCAACAATAAACTAAGATATCAAAATATTGAAACTAAGAGCAACAATGAACCCTAAATTGAAAGCCCTTTCAATTTCACATATCTTTAATTGTAACTGTAGTCTTTCGATCGAAATCTTTTTGTAAAAAACCCCCCATTTTTTGGTTAGGAATGTAAAAAACCCTAAATCTATCTATTATGACACAAAAGCATCTAACCTTCCAATGTCTGAACTTATTTGAAACGAAAGAGGCGAGATTTTGAGGATGAAGAAATGAAACCGCGAGAGTGAGAGTGAGAGTGAGAGTGAGAGGCGAGGCGAGAGTGACATGCGAGTGTAAGTGGCGAGAGTCGACTGAGGCGAGAGTGACAGGCGATTGTGAGCGGTGATAGGCGAGATCTGAGAAGAAGAATGCGCGGAAAATTTTGCAGATTTTAGGTTCACGATAGAGTTTTTAGAGCAAGAGACGAGAGTGAGCTAGCCTAGAAATTTACATCTGGTTATAACTTTGGAAGTCATGACATGCCTCATGCACCACTATATATATACCAGAAACGGGAATGTTACATTAAGTTACGTCAAATCATTTATATGGTGGTGTTTATAAAGCAATAAATTTTGGAAAAAATAGTTTTAGGGCATAAATAAGGAACTTTCAAGATTTCTTTTTGTTATTAATAAATTTTGCAGTTTTACAGCTGTAGCTAAAGTTTGTTTACAAACTCAAAAGTCAAAAGCCCTAAAAACCCATTAACCGCTAATTCTAATTAAGATTATAAACCCCCAAGTATCTTTGTGATTAAATCTAATATAGGTTTGGAAAAGGAGTCAAAAGCAAGCACATCGTTTAAATAAAAAAGAAACCTAAATCAGGCTTGGAATAGGAATTGGTAAACCAGAGACCTATTATATATATGGACATCATGCTTAAACTCATGAGCTACGTACGCATCATTACATAGTTTTCTTCCGCATGATTAACGAGGAATCAGTTATCAAAGAAGCCATGAGTACTATTACTACGACAACCGTCGATGAATCTCCTAGCATCCTCCGTCTATGGAGGTGATACTGCATATATATCAATGATTTTTCTTTTCTTTGACCATTACAATATTTATTAAACATAATAAGACTAATGGAAACTAATCCTCTTAAATAACGTTAATGGTTGATTGCAGGATGAACAGGAACCTACGATACGGCGTGGCAATGAGCAGCATCATTATAATCCTTATCATTGAAGCGAGCTTGTATATAGTCACCCACAAGATTACCTAGATGAAGAAGCTATACCACCATTGTTTTATATCGGTGGTCCCTACCTCATGACTGGCTTTCTTAGTTTCGGCTTTTGGTTAGAAGCAACCAAGCATGACACATTAGCATCTGAGGCCTGGAAACTCGGACACATCTCTCACACGTTGGGCTTTTTGATTCTTCTCTGCCTCGTCTATTCTATTTCTCATAACTTGGCCATGCACTTTGGTCTACCTTGTTTGATATGGTTTGTACCCGCCATGATTGCACCATGGTGTAGAGAAGACTCAGAAAAGCAACCACAATCGGCGGTTGATTTTGTTTAACTAACGTTGATGCAAATTAGCTTCTTTTTTTGGGTTTACGTCTGTTTTGCGTTTTTGTTACAAGTAGAGGACAATAACCATAATTTTGTTTAGTTTTTTTTTCTTGTTCTGTTCTACTTTCTTTCCGCTTTTCCCTAATAATAAGCATAATTTTATTGCACCAATAACATTTCTCTTCAAAGTTTGAGAATTATGCAGACCAAATCAAATGTTTGATATATACATAGTATTATTATTAGCCACTTTTAGAGTAAAATGTAAATACAAAAACTTAACAGATGAACGATGACACTATACTTCTTGGTCATAGCAATACATGGTTCAAATCACTTGATTAGATACTCCCTCAAAGGAACTTAAAGCGCTGATAACCGATTCATATACTTCTATTCCTTTCATGAACACTGTATCTTTAAGGAACTGAGGCCACAAGTACGATCAGTATAGTGATTAAATACATAGATTCAAATAGATATTATCATAGTGTCAATACCTCGTTATGGTCATGCAATAAAATCGGAGTATTGCTCATTGGAGAGAAACCGAAAACTGGAATTCCCAAATTGCGAATAAAGCGTGAATCTGTAGTTGAAGCCAAAATTTCAGGCTTTGCAAGTTTTGCTCCAGTTGCTTCAACAGCTTGCTTGAAGATTGACCACCAAGGATTGGAATCATTTGTTGGAGTCATTAGCGGTCGCCCTAAATGGTCTCTTAACATTCCTTTTTCTTTCACCTAGTGCACGCAAAAATAATCAGATTTTTTCACTTAGTATGACTGAAACAGAAAACTCTTGTATCCTCATTTTAACGAAGAAACTAATGCAGAAGATTTAAAAGTAAGAAATCAAATAATCTTAAGTAACTATTGAGAGCTATCCAAACTAGCTCAGAGGCATTTCAAACATATGTTTTACTAATGATCAAAGCAAAAGTTAAGAAACTTGATCAGATCTCTGATCTAAGTATCCAGTCAATGAACTCTCGTTAGCTTGAAATGACAATAGTATTATATCAAAAGCTATTTCAGTCTATTGAAGTATTGAACCATGCTTCTTCATTCATCCAATTCATTGAGGGTCATAGTTCACACAGCACCAAGCTCAGGACAGCTTCTATATATAACCATAATAGACAGATTGATGCAGTAAAATAGCAAGAACTAATAAACACTATAACCAAAACAGAAACGGAATCTAACGTGGAAGATTCAAAAGCAACAAATCAAACAATCTTAGCTAACTACTAAGAGTTAACCAAACTAGCTCAGAGGCCTCTCAAACAAAGTTTTACTAATGATCAAACCCAAAATTAAAAACTTCTATATGATCTCTGATCTAAGTATCCAGTCAATGAGTTATTTTAGTCTATCAATCCTTGCTTGTTCATTCATCCACTTCATTTAGGGTCATAGTTCACACAGAACCAAACTCAGGACAGCTTTTATATAACCCTAATAGACATTGATGACAGTAAAATAGCAAGAACCAATAAACACTATAACCAAAACAGAAACGGAACTAATCTGAAAGATTCAAAACAAACAAAATCAACAATCTTAACCAACGATTGAGAGTTATCCAAATTAGCTCAGAGGCATCTCAAACATATGTTTTACACTTTTACTAATGATCAAACCAAAAGTTATAAACTTCTATACGATCTCTGCTCTAAGTATCTAGTCAATGAGCTCTTTTAGTCTATCAAACCTTGCTTCTTCATTCATCCAATTCATTTAGAATCATAATTCACAAAACCAAGCTATAGTTAGGACCTTAGCTACTATTAACAATTGAGATACTTCATAACCACGAAGAGCTCAACACTTTCTACTTAATAAACCCTTAGGGACACTTGAGATTGCATATACACCAAAAGCATTTTCTACTTAAAGGGACATATCGATTGAACCGTATAGGTCATGTTTCTAATAGAAGGAGCCCATTCTTCAGCAATCCTTTTCTTCAAAACATCATGATCAGTCAAGCATCTATTTTACTAATGATCAAACCAAAAGTTGAAAACTTTTATACCATCTTTGATCAAAGTATCCAGTAAGTGAGCTCTTTTAGTCTATCAAACCGTACTTCTTCATTCATCTAATTCATTTAGGATCATAATTCACAAAACCAAGCTAGACTTTGTAGCTTAGCTACTATTAACAATTGAGAATGCATAGCAACAAAAAGCTTAACACTTTCTACTTAGTAAAAGCTTAGGAGCACTTGAGATTTGCATAGACACTCAAAGCTTAACACTTTCTACTTATTAGAGCTTATAGAGACAAGTCGATTTTACCGTATAGGTCATGTTCCTAATAGAAGGAGCCCATTCTTCATCAATCCTTTTCCTCATAACATCAGGATCAGTCATTGGAGGCAACCTTAAATCATACCCAGCTTCAGCCTCAGAAGGTTGCATATTCATTACAAATCCACTACTTGTAACAGTTCCACCTTTAAGATAGACAGGATTAACAGATATAACCTCAGAATTAGCAAATCTCCCAGCTTTAACAAAATCAAACTGTGTCTCTCTAAACTTAGAAATCAACTCAACACTCTTCATCAAATTCTCCATTGCTGAGTTATCATAAAGCTTAGCACCATGACCTGGAGCTCCCTTAGCTTTAATAACAAGCTCCCATGGAGTTCGATCAGCATAAAAAACCCTAAATTCATCACCAGGATTCGCTTGTCCTTCATCCATAGCAAAACCTAAATTCAAATCCCTAAACTCAGACGAATCCGCGAATTTCATCATTCCATCAAATCCACCGATCTCTTCTTCAGGAACATAAGAGATATGAATCGTACGAAGAGGAACGAATCCTCTCGATTTCAAATTCCGAATCGCTTCTAAGTATTGAACTCCGATACATTTTTCGTCTTGTGCGCCACGAGCGTAGATGTTGCCGTTGATTGTACGGTGTGCTGAGAACGGTGGATGAATCCATTTATCAGATTCGGCGGGAACTGAATCGAGATGAGAGTTGAAGAGAATTGAAGGGAGATTAGGGTTTGAGCCAAGCCATGTGAGGAGAAGGATTGGTTTGTTAGAGACGAATTCGATGGTTCCAGTGGTTAAACCGATGGTTTGAGCTTGGTTTAAGAGGAATGAGATTGGTGCTGTGTAGTTTGGGTTTGGGTGTGTGGTTATGAATCTTAAGTATTGTTGGAATCTTGTGATTGGTGTGTCTTCTGAGGAAGAGGAGGAGGATTGGATTGAGATGATGATGGAGAAGATGAAGAGAGTGTAGAGGAGAAGATGAGAACAACGGGTCAATTGCTGAAATACCTTCATCGATGCAAAAATTATCAGCTTTACCTCTGTTATAAAAAAGAAAACGATTTTCATTTATTTTTAAACACAAAACTTTTAAATTACCTTTTAAAAATTAATGTTCATCTTATTTACCAACCCAACCTATAACCTAAATGAGTTATCCATCCGAAAAGAAGATCTATCCGAAAAAAACTTATCTCTCAACCTCAACTTTATTTCTCAACGGGTCCGATTCTGATAAATCCGTAACTCATTTACAGAGACGAGAGAGATTTTTTTTTCTTATCGATTTGAAACTGCAAGCAGCAATCATCAACTCATCTTCATCATCTCGTCACTTTAGTTTTTTCTTGGTAGTTTCTCTGAAGGGAGTATCTAGTAAATTTCTAACCCTAATCGCTTTTATTTTTAATTTTCAAAATTGGTGGTTTGGGATTTTGATCCCGGTTTCAAATCGAATTAGGTATTGGTGTTTTGGATGACTAATTAAACGAAAATTTGGTGTTTGTTTATACTTTCAATAGTTTGATTCACTTGAATGTGAAAAATTAAATTGAAACCTTGGTTGTCGTCCTTGTTGTCTTGCGATTTTCTGTTTTGTAAATTGGGGGTTTTCCAGTTTTCTGATTAAATTAGGTTTTAGGGTTGTAAATATCTTATTGAATGAGGTTTTGGTCTCCATCTTGTGGGTTTTAATTTCCGGTTTTTCTTATCATCATCACCTTTGTAATGCTGCAATTTCGTTTATGTGTGAAGGTTTTACTTATTTATCTAAATAAGGTTGTGTGTCTTTTGTTAATGCAGGAACAAATCCGATTTGACAATGGCGCCGCGTATGAAAAAGGCTTCCAACTATAGAGGAGTGGTTATTGAACGAGATTTCACGGATGAAGAGTCTGAACAAGATAAGTCAACGTCTTTGCCTTTGCATACCAAGGTAATTAGATGCGTAGAAAAAAATGAAGTATTGATAGATAAGTTGTGTTGGTACAAGTAAATATTTTTTGGTACAATTAAGTGTTTTTGTAATGTTTGGTAGGAAAAATACGAGTTTGTTCAATTTAGTAGTTATAGATGAAATCTAAATATTTGGTTGTGTGGATTGCAGGATACTCAAGAGGATAGTGAACCCTCAGAGAAAGACATTGCTTCTACGGAAGAGGTATGGTTGGGTTTTATAGGGTACACATATGTATGATTGGTACTATTGGTACTATTGGTACTATTGTACCATAATAGGTACTATTAAATACCTAATAGTACCATATTTGACCATAATGGGAACAATTATGTAATGTCAAATTTTGTGTAATTTACAGGAAACAGATGAGAGTCAACCACTTCCACCACAAAAATTCTATTTTAGTCACACCATGTTTGATGAAGCCCCCGCAATAACTGCAAGGTGTGATCCCAGGAAACAGTGGAGTACCTTCAAAAATTGCTTTCAAAGCAGGAGAGGCGATGGTTTATGAGTCATCCTCAGTTCACGCACATATGGCACATGCATATGGAGCCAAATCGAAAGCTTATGGGTATGTGGGTCCTTTTGCTCCGCACCGCTTGTACAAAGAAGAATAAGGTTGCTTGGTTTGTGGTTAATGGTTGTCCCATTCGGTACTCTCTGAGAGAGCATGGATTAATTTGTGGCTTGGATTGCCATGAGTATCCGCCAGAGTACAAGAAGGAGAAGCTAGGCTCGTATGACTTTGTGACTAGGATCTTTGGAAAAAAAAGAGTAGAAGTGGCTGAAGTTAAAAAGAAGCTAGACTCGGTGAAAGGTGAAGAGTATGGAGATCGGTTACAAGTGGCTGTGTTGTACTTTTTAAGCAAGGTAATTAGAGGAACGAAGAAAGTGGTTGGAGGAAGCATAGATAAATTTATTTTGCAGATAGTGAATGATTTGGAAGATTGTAAAAGGTTTCCTTGGGGTAGAATGACTTTTGATGATAGTTTGGAAGCGATTGAGGATTTGGTGCATAAATCGGGTGGGAAAGTGAAAACTTATATGACTGTTCCATGCTTCATAATTCTATTAGAGGTAATGTTTAATATTACATATGGTAATATATTATTTTCTTTTTGTCGAATGTTTACAGTTTCACCTTTATTTGTTATTATCAGCTCTTGTAAAAAAAATATAGAGAAGATGAAGATGCAAAAGAAAGTTGTCCAAGAATGTGTAGGAAGAGGTTCAAGGCAAGTGGATAAAAATAAAAAAAAAAAATTTTTTATAAAATTTTTTATTTTTATTTTTTTTTTTTTTTTTTTTTTTTTTTTTTTTTAAAAAAAAAAATAAAATTTTTTTTTTTTTTTTTTTTTTTTTTATTTTATATATATATATTTATTTTTTAATAAAAAAAAAAAAAATTTTTTTTTTTTTTTCTTTTTTCTTTTTTTTGTTTTGTTGAAGGGGGGGGGGAAATTGTTGTTGTTTTAGAAGATTATATTAAAAAAGAGGTGGAATCTGGTAAGAAAAAGATTTGGTGGAAAGATCTGTATAAACTAGATTTAGCTGGAAGAGGTATTGTTAAAGAAGGTGTGGAGCAACAGAAGTTTCAGTTAGGTGATGTAGAAGACAAGCATCAGCAGCAACAGCGTGATCAAGATAGTGGAGGAGGTATGGAGAAGCAGCAGAATGCTCAGTTTGGTGCAGATGCAAGTGGTTTTAGGGTGTTGGCAGAGATGATGGAGAGAGGTTTTAAGAGGATGGAAGATAAGTTTGAAGGATTGGATAGAAGATTGATAGTTTTGGAAGGTAAGCATGGATTAGGTGAAAGAGAGGATATGACAGGTTGGGATGAGAGAACCCTGTGGAATACATCAGTAGATGAGAACCCCGTGGAGGCTGAATATGAAGAAGAAAATAGCAAAGAAGAAAATGAGGTTGTGGTTGAAGATGAAGTGGTGGTTGGAGAAGAAAAGAGCGAAGAAGAAAATGAGGTCGTGGTCGGAGATGAAGTGGTGGTTGGAGAAGAAAATAGCGAAGAAGAAAATGAGGTGGTTGCTGGAGATAAAAAAAACGAAGATGAACATGAGGTGGTTGCTGGAGATGAAATAAGGGATGAAGAAAAAGAGAGCGAAGAAGAAAATGAGGTGGGTGCTGGAGATGTAGTGACTGGAGAGAACATAGAGAGGGCTATGGTACTATACACAGGAGATGACAGAGAAGGCTCAATGAAGAGGGAAGTCGCAGTAGAAAAAGAAAATGAGGTTGTGACTGGAGAGAACAAGGAGAGGGCTATGGTATTATACATAGGAGATGACAGAGAAGGCTTAAGGAAGAGGAAAGTCGCAGAAGTAGATGAAGGAGATATTCCAAAGAAGAAGAAAGTTGTTCCAATGAAGAGGAAAAGGAACCCTTCACGGTTTTGCAAGAGTCCTTGGACTCGGGGAAAAAAGAAGAAAACATAGCTTAAAATGAGACATAGGTTAATAGTCCTTGTGCTCTGTGATGTATTATATTATTTTTTGTGATATGGTGTACTATGTAGAATTGGTAGTTGCAGGTACAAGTAGGAACTTATGTGTTGCTGGGTTGATTTTGGTACAATTGAAGACAATTAGGAACTAATATGCTTAAATTTAGTACAATGGGTATTTTGAAATTATAAAAAAAAAAAAACGTTTTTATAATAACAATATAATTAAACTATTGCATGAACACGTTTTCACCACGTGGTACAGCAGGATATCTTCTCTTGAATTCTTCGTAGAGTTGTAAAAATCTTACGTGAGAGATGTTTGCTTTCACATTTTGAGCCAAGTGCCATATGCAAAACCCATGATTAGACGAAGGGTATACCTCTTGTATTGAGTTGATGATGCTTTGGTTTCGATCAGAAACAAACACCAATCCAGGGACTTCTGGTATAACAGATTTCAACTTACTAAAAAACCAACGCAAACTTACATCATTCTCCCCATCTACAACACCAAAAGCAATTGGATAATTGTGACGACCCGATTTTTTTTTTTTTTTTTTTTTTTTTACCATCAAACATAAATACTTAGTATTTAAAATGCCCATATATTTTAAATACTCTCCAAGTACTTATACAAAAACAACAGTACAATACCCTGCATAGAATACGCAATTCTACATTACAGCGGAAAATACAACACAAAACGGTAAAACAAACAACCCCGGTCCTAATCATTCTCTCCCTCCGAACCTTCGATTCCACGATCACACCTTATCTTTACCTGCATCGACAAAAGTGATGCATCAACATTTAGAAAACCAAACGCTGAGTGAGATTGATCCTCCCAACAACAGGTATGCGAAAACCCACAAGCAAGGCATACAAACACAATCACAATTCACGCATGAAATGATTCACCACAAAGGCCCTATCAATTCCTAACATCAACACATGCAAGGCAATCAATAGTAAAACATGTCTAGCACCAAAGACATTCGACACACACGAAAGCTAACCAGGAGACACACAAGACAACCACACAAGGACTGCCATCGGTCCAACCTGACCGATGGACCTCACCGATACACCCCATCGGTCTGTCTCCGACCATGTAATTATCTCGGCGAATGTCGGAAAAGCTGCAACCAACCCATCGGTCCAACCTGACCGATGAAACCGATCATAGGTCCCAGCCGGTCTGTCCTGACCGCTAAGTGTCCTTGCAAAATGCCAGGAACATCGCCACTCGACCCATCGGTCCAACTCGACCGATGAACCTGACCGATAAACCCCATCGGTCTGCTCCAACCGCTGCAAGTGTCCTGCGAATGCCAGGAACACCGAACACAACCCATCGGTCCGATCCGACCGATGAACCAAACCGCTAGGTGGCGGGAACTTCCATCGTGCTCGACCGATGGAACTACGCGAAACCACTAAACTTGACTTAGACCAAGCTTAACAAGCACCAAGCACAATAAACAAGCTTCACAATCAATACTCAAGCTTAAACACATTAGATTAAGCTTAACAACAAGGCCACCAAGCCTCTAAGCAACCTAGGCACAACCCCAAAGCTTGTCTAAACCCCACAAACCCCCAAACAAGGCCTAAGCCACCTTTGGTCACAACTCACCTTAGAAATGGAAGAATCAAGCCTGGATTGAACTCCCCAAGCTCAAGAAGACTCCTCCTTCTTCCCTAGCATTTCTGTGAAACACCAGCTCCAAGATCTCCCCTTAGAAGCTTCTCCCAAGCTCACCACAACAGATCCGAGCTCAAGAAGTCCCTAGAACCCTTCTTCTTGCTTCCTTAGCTCACGGCAAGCTCAGCCCAGCTCACGCCAAAACTCATAAGCTTCAGCCACTCTTTTCCTCCAAGCTCACAAGCTCACACACATAAGAAGAACAAGCTTCTCACAAGAACTAAGCTTCACCAAGCTTACAAACCCACTTCTCTACTCCTTTCCCTCTTCTCTCTCTCGCCAAACCAGCTCCAAACTTTCAGCCAACAATGGCAACTCACGATGGAGAAGAAGAAGAAGAGAAGGAAAAGAAAGTCAACACAATTTTCCAACTCTTGAGAAAAACCCCAAAACTTTCGAAACGACTTATGACACCCCCGGAACAAATCCAAATTAATTATTTCAACCTCATAATTAATTTTTCGAGACTTGTCTAAGGTTCATAAACTCGAAAGGACATCCTAATTAATTAACCGATAATTAATTTCTGGGACACGGGCGTTACAATTTTCCCCCACTAACATAGATTCGACCTCGAATCTACGTTACCGTTCATCTCCAATGAACCCAAATCGTCGCAACGATTACTTAAACCTTGGCCAACCCGGCCAACACACACACAGGTACACACATGTACACACGAGGCCTACAACTAACCTCCGAGGTTTCCCACTCAGTCTCTCTATGCTTATGACACCGCAGCATCATATGTACTTATTGCTCATTCCAGGGTTCAAGACACCGCAGCATCTCCGAACTCTAGGCTCTAACATACCACGCAGGATATCCTCTATACCTCGCAAGGTATAACCCATACCACAGCACCCAAGACACCGCAGCATCTCCGAGTTCTGGGTATCTGCCGTACCACTCTCCTCGGGCAATATAACCCTCATGAGTCTCCGATATCCCATACCTCTCAATTCTAGGCCATATAACCTTCTTGAGTCTCCGATATACTTTTACCCCTCAATTCTGGGCAATATAACCTACGTCTAGGTTATACGCCTTACGAATCCACGGTATCGTATATCACTCTTGGTTATATACCCACCGAATCCACGGTATCTCATATCACTCTTGGCTATACTCCACACGAGTCTGGATACATTGCCGCTACACTCTTAGGCCCATCCTTCGAGTTAACGGCACTAGAGGAACTAGTCCTCTCACTGAGCAATATACCACATATCTATAAGCATCTCCGACTGATCTACCTCCCGTGATTCGTGTATCCTCGCAAGGTAACACTATATCACCCATATTCCACACCCGGAATATCTGCCGTGCATAACCAACCTAGGCTATAGCACCGGTACCCAACACTTCGGCACCACATAATCTGTTCCCGATTATGTACTAAGCTTTTAAACTCTCTTAAAAACTTTTCCATGGCACTCGTGCCATTACCAATAAGAACCACCGTCTTATTACTCACATGCTTTAACGCTTTTTAACACCAAAACAAAAGCAATCCAAGACTCGCAAGTCAAATAATAATAAGGAAAACTCACATCTTATTATTAAACACCATAATGTAACATCGTCATACATAACGGCAATACAAAATGAAATACACATAGCATACAGGTATAAACCGAAACTGGAACCACTCGATGGAATCTCAAGCCGCAGCCTGCTTCTGGAACCACTTCCGAATCAAGATTTCCATCCGAGCCTCTGGCTCCCAAGTTTCCTCACTTCAATCACAGTCCCACAGAACTCGCATCATCAGAATCTTCTTCCGACGAAGCTCCTTGACCCTCCACTCGAGAACTCTCAAAGGTCTCGCCTCAACGGTCATATTGAGCTGGAGATCTGACGGAATCTCACCCAATACCTCGTCACCCCTATCCAAACACTTCTTCAGCATCGACACATGGAAGACCTTATGAAATGCATGCATAATCTCGGGTAACTCCAACCGATACGCTACCGGTCCAACACGCTCTACAATCCGGAACGGCCCCATATACCTCGGACTCAACTTAGTCGCAGTAATGGACCTGTTCGGACCTCTCAGCAAAGCCATCTTGAGATATACTCTATCTCCCACCTCAAACACAAGCTCTTTCCGCCTCTTATCGGCATAACTCTTTTGCCGATCTTGGGCCTCTTTCATGTTCAGCTTCAAAACCCGGATCCTCTCCGTGGTTTCCTGAACAAAACTCGCACCCAATGTGCCCCTCTCCCCCACTTGAGTCCAACACAAAGGTGTACGACATGGCCGCCTACACAGAGCCTTGTATGGAGCCATCCCAATACTCGCCTGGTAGCTATTGTTATACGCAAACTCTACCAAGCTCAGGTGATCCACCCAATGACCACCCCAATCCAGCACACATCCTCAACAAATCCTCCAGAGTCTGGATGGTCCTCTCGGACTGCCCATCTGTCTGAGGATGATAAACCGTACTCATGTGCACCCTCGTGCCCATCTCCGTCTGAAACGCATTCCAGAACTCAGATGTGAACTTAGGATCCCGGTCCGAGACAATGCTCACCGGTACTCCATACAGTTTCACAATCTCCGACGCATTTCCTAGCCAAAACTGCAGACCCATCGGTCTGCTTAATGGCCAGAAAACGTGCACACTTAGTCAACCGATCAACGATGACCCAGATAGCGTCCTTGGTCTGAGAAACTGGTAAACCCACCACGAAATCCATCGTGATCATATCCCACTTCCACTTCGGAATGGGTAAACTCCAACAACCCACTCGAACCTCGATGCTCGCCTTCACTAATCGGCACCGTTGCACGCCGCAACCCAGTTAGCAACATCCTTCTTCATCCCGACCCAATGATAATACCGCTTAAGATTCCGGTACATCTTAGTCGCTCCTGGATTAATCGAAAACATACTCGCATGAACCTCACTCAGGATCTCACGCCTCAAATCCTCATCCAAAGGTACGCATACCCTCCCACTCACAAGGATAGTGCCATTCAGAGATACCTGATACTCAGAACCCGATGCTCACGAAGCCTTAACCAAGCCCTCATCTTTTTCTTGAGCCAGCCGAACTCTGCTCAAAAGATCCGCCTGATTAGCTGCCTCTAAGCCCAACGGTTCCTGAGATACAACACACAAACACAATGTGCTAATCTCGCTCACCAAAGACTCAACCTCATGCTTCCGAGCCAAAGCCACCCGCTTCCGACTCAACGCATCCGCAACCAGATTAGCCTTACTAGGATGGTAAGCTATCTCCAGATCATAATCGGCCACTAGCTCCATCCAGCGCCTCTGCCTCAAATTCAACTCAGGCTTAGTGAAAATGTACTTCAGGCTCTTATGATCTGTGAAAACCTGCACCTTTTCGCCATAAAGATAAGATCTCCAAATCTTTAAAGCAAAAACCACCGCAGCCATCTCAAGATCATGGGTAGGGTAGTTGCACTCATGCTTCCATAGCTGCCGCGAAGCATAGGCAATCACCTTCCCCCGCTGCATTAACACACAACCAAGACTAACTCCCGACACATCGGTATACACCACGTACGGCTCGCCCGGATCAGGCAACGCCAATACTGGAGTACTAGTCAGCAAGGCCTTCAGTTTCGCAAAACTCTCCTCACACTCCGAGAACCACACGAAAGGAACATCCTTTCCCGTCAGCCTCGTCAAGGACTTAGCCAAACTCGCGAAACCCTTAACAAACCACCGGTAATAACCTGCCAACCCGAGAAAACTCCTAATCTCGGTGTCATTCCTCGGCCTCGGCCAAGCACTAATGGCCCGAACCTTCTCTAGATCCACCAAAACCGCCTCCGCCGAGATAACGTGACCTAGAAAACTGATCTCTCGCTGCCAGAAGTTGCACTTGCTCAACTTAGCAAACAACTTCTGCTCTCGCAGCTTCGCAAAAACCACCCGAAGATGCACCTCCTGCTTCTCCAGGCTCTTCGAAAACACCAAGATGTCATCGATAAAGATGATAACAAACTCATCCAGATACTCCTGGAAAACGCTGTTCATCAATCTCATAAATGCAGCAGGTGCATTTGTCAACCCAAATGGCATCACCACAAACTCGTAGTGGCCATAACGAGATCTAAAAGCCGTCTTCCGGATATCCACCTCATCGATAGGAATCTGATGATACCCCGACGCCAAGTCAATCTTGGAGAACCAAGTAGCCCCTCTCAACTGATCCAACAACTCATCAATCCGAGGAAGAAGATACATGTTCTTCACTGTGACTCGGTTAAGTCCTCGGTAGTCAACGCACAACCGAAAACTCCCATCCTTTTTCTTCACAAACAACACCGGTGCTCCCCACGGTGAAGTACTCGGGCGAATAAACCCTTTACTCAGCAACTCCTCCAGCTGCTTCTTCAGCTCTGCCATCTCTTCTGGAGCCATCCTATAAGGTGCCCTGGATATCGGTGCCGTCCCTGGTTCCAACTCAATCGTGAAAGGATCCGACCTAGACGGTGGCAACCCTTGCAACGACTGGAACACATCCGGAAACTCCCGAACCACCCAAATATCCCCTACCTTAACCTTTCTAACGGCCTGCGGCAAAGAAATGGTAGCCAAATACGCCTCGCAACCTCTCTCGATCATGCGCTCGGCCTGCATAACCGAGATCACGAGACTCCCAGAAGTCGGTCTCACCCCCTGATACACCAACCTCCCCTTGCCTCTGTCGAACTCGACACGCCCTCGGTGACAATCCAAATGCGCTCTGAACTTCCCGAGCCAATCCATGCCCAAAATGACATCGTACAGCTCCACAGAGCAGATAATCAAATCGGCAGGCATAGACTCACCCGCTACCTGAACATCCACGTCTCTAACCCGACCGTGAATCATCAGGAGCTTCCCTCCAGCAACCTCCACGAAACCCAAACTCACACCGGGCTCGCTTCGAACATTAGCCTTCTCGGCTAATTCCGGAGTAACGAAGCAATAAGATGCTCCTGTGTCAAACAACACATGACACTCAACACCCCCAACACACAAGGTCCCTGCACATATACATGTGCCTAGAACCTTAACACCCAACAAGCAACCAAAATTCTCCAACACACAGAATTGAACTTAGATAAGTCTAAGAAAAATACATGTGATCGGCCTGGAACTCGGCTCTCCGGACTCGATGATGCAATACGCTCGAGGTGCCGCTGCCACCGGCCTAGCGGGCTGCACCACTGTGGCCTTACTCTGCCGCAGCTTAGGATACTGAGGTCTAATGTGCCTCGCCTCCTTGCAGTGAAAGCACACCCGAGAATCCACTCGTACTCTGCCCTTCCTAGGGCAGCTCGCCACTCTGTGATCCGTGCTCCCACACCTGAAGCAACCCGGACCACCTCGGCTACCACTCAAAGCGCCATCACGCCTCCTCTTCTGTCCTTGCATCGGCCTACCGCCTCTGCTCGGAACAGACTGCTGCGGCATGGATCTCGCCTGAAGACTCGGGGTAACCGATACCACCTAATCCTTCAGACCCTCCTCCAGCAACGCCGCAGTCTCAACCAACTCATCAACCGTGCAAAAAGACTTAACCATGCAATGGTTCCGCAAGTCAACCCTAAGACCCATCAAGAATCTCTGCACACGGGCCGACTCACCCTCAACCGCTCGTCTAACATACGACCCCAGCCGGTTGAACTCCACCTCATACTCGCGTACCGACCGATCCCCCTGAGTCAATCTCGCAAGCCTCGACTCTAACCGGTTGAACGCCTCCTGAGGGAAAAACTTGGAGTTAAACTCCTCCACAAAATCCGCCCAAGCCATCCCAGCCTGAAATCTCCGGCTACACCCTCCACCGAGACGCGATCACCCTCTAGATAATGGACCGCATGTCCACTTGGTATCCCATGGACACCTACTCGAGAGGAAATTCCTCTCTAACCTCCTCAACCACGCATCAGCGTCCTCAGGATTAGCACCTCCAGGGAAAAATCTCGTGCCTATCCTCTGCATCTGCTCCATCATCCTAAGGTAGGATGAGAGCTCCTCAGCAACCACAGCTGCTACCTGAGGCTGAACCTCAACACCCACCGGAGCCACAGGAGCCTGAGCCGGTACCCTCTCTGGTAACCGCTCCAACAACACCGTCAAGAGATTAGCCAAGCGATCAATAGGAGCCTGAACATCACCCGCTGCCACTCTCGTAGCACCCGCTGCTATACCCGCAGCACCAGCTGGAACACCAGCCACTCCAGCACGTATGCCAGACACACCGTCAGACCCCACCTGACTCGCAAGCGAATCCTCGACCCGCTCCTCCACAACACGACCCCGGCCACGGCCACGGCCTCTACCACGCCCTCTAGCCATCTGCACTCGCAAGAAGCAAATACTAAGGACACTAAAACACAATCATCACAATAAAGATAACTTACCGTGGAATCGCACAAGGCTCGAAGAGGATGATTCTAAGACCCCATGCAATACCCAACTAAACCTGAGCCACCCAGGCTCCTAGAATCGTTTAGGCTCTGATACCAAACTGTGACGACCCAATTTTTTTTTTTTTTTTTTTTTTTTTTTTACCATCAAACATAAATACTTAGTATTTAAAATGCCCATACATTTTAAATACTCTCCAAGTACTTATACAAAAACAACAGTACAATACCCTGCATAGAATACGCAATTCTACAATACAGCGGAAAATACAACACAAAACGGTAAAGCAAACAACCCCGGTCCTAATCATCCTCTCCCTCCGAACCTTCGATTCCACGATCACACCTTATCTTTACCTGCATCGACAAAAGTGATACATCAACATTTAGAAAACCAAACGCTGAGTGAGATTGATCCTCCCAACAACGGTGTCGAAAACCCAACAAGAAGGCATACAAACACAATCACACTTCACGCATGAAACGATTCACCACAAAGGCCCTATCAATTCCTAACACCAACACACGCAAGGCAATCAATAGTAAAACATGTCTAGCACCACAGCAATTCGACCCACACGAAAGCTACCCAGGAGACATACAAGACAACCACTACAAGGACTACCATCGGTCCAACTCGACCGATGGACCTGACCGATACACCCCATCGGTCTGTCCCGACCAGAATCGTCTGGCGAACTTGCCGGAAAAGCTGCAACCAACCCATCGGGTCCAACCTGACCGATGAAACCGATCACTAGGTCCCGCGGCCCGTCGCGACAAGTGTCCTTGCGAAATGCCAGGAACATCGCCACGACCCATCGGTCCAACTCGACCGATGAACCTCGACCGATAAACCCCATCGGTCTATTCCAACCGCTGCAAGTGTCCCTACGAATTGCCAGAACACAAGAACACAACCCATCGGTCTGATCTGACCGATGAACCAAACCGCTAGGTGCCAGCGGGAACTTCCATCGGTCGTGCCTGACCGATGGAACCTGCGGAAACCACTAAACTTGACTTAGACCAAGCTTAACAAGCACCAAGCACAATAAACAAGCTTCACAATCAATACTCAAGCTTAAACACACTAGATTAAGCTTAACAACAAGGCCACCAAGCCTCTAAGCAACCTAGGCACAACCCCAAAGCTTGTCTAAACCCCACAAACCCCCAAACAAGGCCTAAGCCACCTTTGGTCACAACTCACCTTAGAAATGGAAGAATCAAGCCTGGATTGAACTCCTTAAGCTCAAGAAGACTCCTCCTTCTTCCCTAGCCTTTTCGTGAAACACCAGCTCCAAGATCTCCCCTTATAAGCTTCTCCCAAGCTCACCACAACAGATCCGAGCTCAAGAACTCCCTAGAACCCTTCCTCTTGCTTCCTTAGCTCACGGCAAGTTCACCCAAGCTCAGCCCAGCTCACGCCAAAACTCATAAGCTTCAGCCACTCTTTTCCTCCAAGCTCACAAGCTCACACACACAAGAAGAACAAGCTTCTCACAAGGACTAAGCTTCACCAAGCTTACAAACCCACTTCTCTACTCCTTTCCCTCTTCTCTCTCTCGCCATACCAGCTCCAAACTTTCAGCCAACAATGGCAACTCACGATGGAGAAGAAGAAGAAGAGAAGGAAAAGAAAGTCAACACAATTTTCCAACTCTTGAGAAAAACCCCAAAACTTTCGAAACGACTTATGACACCCCCAGAACAAATCCAAATTACTTATTTCAACCCCATAATTAATTTTTCGAGACTTTTCTAAGGTTCATAAACTCGAAAGGACATCCCAATTAATTAACCGATAATTAATTTCTGGGACACGGGCATTACAATAATGGTGACGATTAGGGTCTTGAGCTGAAGCAACCATAAGTACTCCCTTATGTACAGTTTTAATGTGGGTTCCATCCACAATTATCACTTTTCTCATGGCTTGGAATCCTTCATAACAAGCTTTCAACGAGAAGAATAAGTACTTGAACCTCTGTTTCTCATCCACTTCCACATATGTTTTGGTACCCGGATTCATCTTCTCTAACATGTACATATATGAGTACACTAAGCTGAAACTTTCTACCGGACTACCTCGAACATCACTAGCAGCTTGTTTTTTCCCTCTCAAAGCAGTACAGTAAGAAACTTTAATACCTAGTCTTCCTTGAACCATACTGATGAGACTTTTTGGAGCTGGTGTTTCAAATACACCAGGATAATCCTCATGCAAAATAGATGCCACCAATCTTGGTGTGCCTCTCCGCTTAATTCTATTTGTACTTGTAGTTGCCCGACAACACGTATGCATCTTTGTATATGTTCTGACAGAGAAATACTCAGAGTACATAGTCTTTGCAACCCGTAAATGCCACTTGCAACCGTTTTTTCTATCAGAACATTTTACCACCCATACCTTCGTGTCTGAGCTCTTGATGTCATAATCAAAACAATTCCTGTGTGCACCTTTCTCAACCAAATCTTGTACTTCCCTCTTACTTTTAAACTCTTGACCTACTACTAGATCAAGTTCATCATCCCATTCATGTCTTACATACTCACCAGAGTTATCAACGTTAGGTGAAACATCAATGTCTTCACACATACCACCATTTTCATCAATTGGACTGTACTCTACCAGCTCATCTTCTGCTGTTGGTTCACTGGAGTAGAGAGTCAGGATATCATCATTAACCCTTCTGTTCAGCCCATTACTTACAATAACTGCACTTCCTCGATCCTCTATACCAACTTGCTCACATCCCTGAATCTGCTCAGATCCTTGATTCTGCTCAAATCCTTGATTCTGCTCGCATCCCTGATTCCGTTCGACATCTTCAATGAGTTCCACATGCAAAACACTTCTGCAATTATCTTTATTCACATCTGCCAAATAACACAAAAGATCTCCATCATCATAGATATATGTTGGTTTCTTAGGAAAAATAACCATTGAAAAGTAACTAATTTCCAGGTTTGAACCTTTATCTATCTTAATCTTTCTGCCTATTTTATCTACCAACTGAGCATACCTGACATCCTTAATCATTATAGCGTAATTTCTTTCTTCTCTTGAAATCCATTGAATTTCACCACTTTTCGTTGCATAACGGCCTCCATACTCAAAATATATGACTGTATCCATTTTAACCTGAAAAAGATAAACTAAATAACATTACTACATATTTTTAGTAATTATCCATTGTTCTTATTAGTACCAGTTGTACTAATAGTACCATGCCTCTCACATTTGTACCAGTTGAACCTATTAGTTCTAGATCTGGAAATTGAACGAACGATAAAACCAGTTCTAGTTCTGATTTTCCATAGATTCAACCAGTACAATCTTTATATTATAAATGCCCATAAAATTGAACAACAAAACATGAGAACTAACCTAACAAACAAAAAAAGAATAAATTTAAAAGATCTACAATTCCCATAAATCAATTTCCCTAATTCAATTTCTCTACATTACTTCAATCTTTAATGGTGATGAAGGTTTTAACCAGAAATCACCTTATTGAGCTTCACTTCTCGAATGATCAAAAGCGAACAAACTAAAAAGAAGAAGAAAGATCGAAGGAGCTGAGCTGAGACGCGAATCAAATAGGACCAGTGAAGCGAAGAACCAGTGAAGCGAAGAAGAAATAGAATCAAATAGGACCAAAAGAAATATTTGACTTGAAGACAGTTGAAGGAAGATCGAAGGAGCTGAGACGCGAAGCAGGAGTTCGGAGTTCGGATCGAAGGAGCTGAGTCGCGAAGAGAGCAAGAGAGGGGGTTCTGATTCGGATCAATTCTGGAATAATAGGAAAATCTGAATTTCACTTGAGGACAGTTTCGGAATTCACTATTATTGTAAATGGAAGAGGGTCCCAGAAGGTACATAGAGCATACAGAAGGTATTGTGATAATTTTTACATCAATAAAGGTATTTCAGCAATTGATCCATGAGACAACACCATTGATCATGATGAAAAAGTTGAATTTAAAATTAGATTTTTAATTATACAAAATGTTTTAGGTATGAATTAAAAATATATATATTCGGTACGTTAGCAACAATTAAATGACTTGATTTGATTGAAAAAAACATTACAATTTATTTTCAACACAAAAACATTACCATTTTCTTTTTTTTAATACCAAGAGATTCTCTGCCGAAACTTGTAATTCTCCAGACCCGAAACCACAATATATAGTATTAGTTTGTGGAAAAATTAAAAATTTTTATTTTGGTAAAAAAATTATGGATTTGCATTTTAATAAAAACTACGGAATCGAGTTTTAGTGGAAAAATTACCTTATAAATGTTATTTATAAAACTTTTAGATTATCTTATAAAAAATGTATAGACATTATAAAACTCTTCTTTTATCTTATAAAACCCTTATAAATGTTTATAAAATCTTATAACACCTTATAAAATTGTATAAAAACATTCAGATAAGGTTTTATAAAGTTTTATAAGATCTTATAATCTTATATGGTTTTATAAGAGCTTATATTGGTCTTATAAAAAGGTTAGAAAGATTTGATAAATGTTTTTATTAGGTATTTATAAACCTTAGAAACATTTATAAAGGTTTATAAACCTTAGAAAGTTTATAAAGACCTTATACAAATATTTATATGGGTTTTATAAGGTAATATAAGAGTTTTATAAGGGTTTTATAAGGTTTTTATAAGGGGTTTATAAGCTTTTATAAGGTTTATAAGGTAATATAAGGACTTTCTAATGTAATATAATGGTTTTATAAGGTAATATAATAATTTTATAAAAATATTTATAAGGTTTTATAAGGTAATTTTTTCGCCAAAACTCGATTCCGTAGTTTTCTAAAATAAAAATCCGTAGTTTTTTGCCAAAAACAAAATCAATTTTCCCGCCAAAAAAATATTCCATAATTTTTTGGCCTTTTTCCGTAATTTTTTCGCCAAAAAAAAATTATTCTATAATTTCCTATTAAAATTAATTATGTAATTTTTATAAAAATAATTAATCATGATCTTCATTAAGGGCAATTCAGTCAAATACATACTCAAAGACCAAAGTGGTATAAATGAAAATGGAATCCTTCCCATGGTATTTTTGAAAATAGATACCCATATAGTGGTATTATTGAAATTTCCCCAAAAAATTTAATCTTTGTATGTGCTTAAATAGATATTTGTACTACCTAGTTTTAAATATATTTTTAACTAAAGTACCTTAAAACAGTTGTACAAAAAATATTAATAAAAGAAATATACAAAACTCTAGATAAGTAAGCATCTTATATATAATTCAATTTTATAACACCATAAAAATTAAAATCTAATAAAGAGTTCTGTAAAAAGTATATTATTTAAATACAATAAATTGAATTCTAAAATAGGAAATTATTATTATTATTTATATAATAACTATAAGTTATAAACACTAATACATGATAAAATTTTCTATTACAAATAAATTATTCAAAGTTTTCCAATCATATTTAGAATTCTATTTTAATTTTATTTTCTTGGAAGCTTTAGAAAATTATCGTTATTCCAATTCATTCAAATATTGTTTACTTGTACTTTTGTGATAAGTATTTTTCTATTTCTACTCATCTCAAATTGTAAATTTATTATAGAGTATGTTACTTTCTTATTTTCAAATAAGAATTTTTACAACTTTGCATTTTTATTATTACAAATAAACTATTTAGTGTTTTCTATCATATGTAGTATTCTATTTTAATTTTATTTTCTTTGAGTCCTTAGAAAATTATCATTATTCCAATTCTTTCAAATATATAATTTTACTTTTCCTTTTGTGATAGGTATTGGTCATTTTTTTTAGTCATCTCAATTTACTATAACTATATTATGGTTAATAGTTACACATCACTATAATTTTCTATTGATTTATTAGTTTTATTTTAGGCATATTATACCCACATGATTTCTATTGTTTCAAATATTTATATAAATTTACCTATATTATAAGGATGTTACATTTGTGTAATTATTATTCACTTTAGTTTTACTTTAAATGGTATATTAATTAAAAGTGTCTAAAATGTATTAATTTAACCTTAAAATTAATTACTTGTAGTGTCCATAATATTATATTAGTGATAATGTGGATAGCTTAAGATGAAAGAAAACTCTGCTATAATATACATGATTCAAATTAAAACAAAGAAAAATATTATTTACAATAGACTTAATTGTCAGCCATCTATGCTAATTCGACTAATTGTCCATATATATAAATCATTTGGCCATTGCCTTGTAACAAATATTTATGATTTATGTTTTCTATTCAAAGCTGATTGTAATATCCTAACCGCCGTTTTTGCGTATATCAATCACGGCCAACTGTAAACTATAACTTGTTCTATAAATGAGGTTCAAATCCGAAAATGGTTGGAAAATAAGGGAAACTCACGGTTCAACAACAAAGTATCATAATTTAAAATTTGACTGACGAGCTATTTCTCTCTTGGAAGTTGGAACTATCATATAGCACCAAATAGAGCTTAAACTATGCTCTCAATATAGATAGCTATTAGGACAAAGTTTTAAACCTAGATGTCTCCATTCGAACAAGCTTACTAATATATGGAATCGTTTGATGTCAAAAAAGAATCTAGATGTCTCCGAATTGAAAGTTATGAACCTAGATACCCATATATCATCAAACCAAGATACCAAACCGTGGAAATTTTGGAAAGAATGTGCACTTGTTTTTCAATATTCAAAATTTTATAATATGCAGAATAACTCATTAGAAGAATAAATAATGAGCAAAAAAATAACTTAATAGCAGATAAAGAAACGCGGCAAAAATTTAAATTTTATTAAGACATTAATTGATCAAGTAACAAAATATAAAGACCTAAAATTTAAAACTCTCAATTTATTAACTAAAAATAGGATTGACTTTTAGACAAGATTATATTATTTTTTGGACTAGATAAGACAATATCCAGAGTTGATGTCTATGATGATTCAAGAGATAGTTAAGGATCAATGTAAAGTCACTAAGGTAATAAATCAATGTCAAGAAACTATGAAACAAGCATTATGGTGGTGGACTCAGAGAGCATATGAAGATCAATTTGCATATACTAGAGGATATTATAAAAAGCTCACCGCTGCACACCCAAGAAGAAACATTGGTCTTCCTTTCTCTCTTTTGTCGCCAACTAAGATGGATGCAAATAAACAAAGGAACAACGCTAAACTCTTTCGCTATAATTCACCTCCACAGTTTTAATGCAAAATAACAATAGCAAAACTTAATAATGCACCAAATTTTCAAATGTGACTAAGCCAATTTAATAGAAAAAGTGGTCATTTACAGTGGTGACCTATAATTTAAAACTTCATAATCTATTACTGTGACATTCCAAAACCAGTCCAGTAAAAATTTGGTAAAGAAAAATCATAAGCCCAAAAGCCCACTAAGCTCATAACTTAGTCAACCTAATTAGAAGCCATGTATAAAGAGAAACCCTAGGTTAGCCCCCATTTTAGAAATCCTAAACCTAAACCTAAACACTAGAGCAAAAGAGAGGATGCCGCTCTGGAGAAAGAGATAGAGAGATTGGCTGCTAAGAGAACAATTTACAGTTGCGAGTAAGGGTTTTGCAGAGGACGTTCCATTCAAACCAGAGAGACTTAGAAGTTTATCTATATAACATTGGAAAGAACTCTTGACAAGGAAACCATAGCAATTGACAGCTTGAAAGTTTGAGGTATAATCTATTCAGAATTCATCTCAAAATTGGTGAAATACCATAGGTTTTTGATTCATAAAATCTCAGAAAAATATAACATGGTCTATGCAAACCTAAGACAAGAAGATATACCAAATCCTAGATAATATCGTCCTTTCTTAGGTTTTCAGAGATTATTTTAACGCAATTTTTGTTTCTTCTTCTTTCTCTCTACTCTCTTCCATGGTATTTGGTTATCCAATATAAATTTAGGATTTGGTATAAGGGTTTTAACTTGGGAAACAGTTAATGATTTTACTAACACCGTTTGAAAACAATTTACTCTTACGAGTAAGAGTTTTGCAGAGGACGTTCTAGTCAAACCAGAGAGAGTAGAAGTTGATCTACATATCATTGGATAGAGCTCTCAACAAGGAAACCATAGCAACTGACAGTTTGAAAGTCTGAGGTATACTCCATTCAAAATTCATCTCAAAATTGGTGAAATATCATTGGTTTCTGATTCATAAAATCTCAGAAAAATACAAGATGGTCTATGCAAACCTAAGACGGAAAAATATACCAAATCCTAGATAATATATTCATGTCTTAGGTTTTCAGAGACCATCTTAACGCAATTTTTGTCTCTTCTTCTTTCTCTCTACTCTCCTCCATGGTATTTGGGTTATCCAATATAAACTTAGGATTTGGTATAAGGGTTTTAACTTGGAGAACAGTTATTGATTTTACTAAGACCGTTTGATTGATTTAATATGAAACTTTGGTTTCATTCGGCTCCTTTATGATGGATGGAGAAATTCCCAAATAAAATAAGACGGGAACGAAATAAAAAGTCAACCCATAATATCTATGTTAGCTTTTTATTGATTTAAATGTTGCTATATCTGACGATAGTGGTTTTAGAAAAACTGAGGGTAACTAAAAAATATTATTTTTAACGTATTTCCCTTCTTTTTTAGCTAGTGTTATATTAATTATCACCATATTAAATCTGTTTGTATTTAACTAAAAAAATATCCAATGATGCTTATTCATTTTATTTTTAGTGAAAGTATGTATGTATTTATTTTATTTTATCTCCATATTTCAAATTTTATCGTTTTCTTTGATTAAATTTCATATTTTCTT
Source organism: Cardamine occulta (assembly GCA_028015245.1). NCBI lineage: Eukaryota > Viridiplantae > Streptophyta > Magnoliopsida > Brassicales > Brassicaceae > Cardamine > Cardamine occulta. The sequence goes on from CM051362.1 coordinate 12,076,854, forward strand.
ATTCTATATATATCCTCCCCCCTCCCCCCCCCCCAAAAAAAATATTATGAGCTACTAAAACACATTTATGTAACAAAACAAAATAATAAAAATATAACTTTTACTTAAAAATGTTGGGAAAAATGAGCAAGACATGCAATTCTAAGTTCAAGAGATTTTTTTAGCATATCTCTCCTACTATCGTAGTTAACTTTCATACTCAGATAATTTTTTCTAACATGTTTTCCTATTTTTCTATTCATTTTATAAATAAACTCAGAATCATCTTTGCAGTATGAAAATGAGTGATTATGAACATAGCTTCGATCTACAATAGGGGGTAGAGGTATCAAAATGGGTTGTCCACGTCCATTTTGGCCCGTCTAATATTGTCCATTTCGATTGTGGACAAAATGTTGTATGTGTCCATTAACATCTAAGCCCATTAACGCTCATGCTAAATGGGATGTCCATGGGCCAATTTTTACACAAATCAATAAATGTCTTTTTTTTTTGGCAAAGATCAATAAATGTCTTAAGTTTCAAATACAAATATCTTAAACTTCAAATACAAACTTGAATACAAATATCTTAAACTTCAAATACAAATATCTTAAACTTCAAATACAAACTTGAATAATAATTTCTTTTACTTCAAATACAAACTTGAATACAAATGTAAATTTCAAATAAAAACTTAAACATTTTCTTCTCCTTCTCCTTCTCTTTCTCCTTCTCCTTCCTTGTCTTCCTCAGAGAAGTCAAACTGATACTTTAAACACAACAGGAAAAACTGAGTCAAAATGACAAAAGAGCTAAGCAAAACTGATTCAAAATGATAAAAGAACTGACCAATCTGTTCATAGCCACGTAGCCAGTTCCTTGCACAAATCAATGCTTGCACATTTGAAGGAAGAAGACAACTCATGTATTTGTTTAGCACGTGACTTCCTATGCTAAAAGAAGATTCAGAAGCTACTGTTGTAATGAGGATGCTGAGAATATCACAAGCTATAGAAGACAATCCTTTAAAGCGATTTCCATTATCTCTCCAATATGCCAAAACATCCAAGCTCTTAAATGCTTGGATGTCCAAGACCGGCTCATCAAGATACTTGTCTAAAGCCGATTTTCCATTAGCAGAAACCGTTTGGGAAATGAAAGCATAATATCCCTGAAAAATGAACTGTAACTAAGCACAACTAAGTATAATTACTTTCACAGGTTACCACATAAATAAACTGTAACTAAGCACAATTAGAATCAGAGCCTAAAGCACAACTAGTTCAGCTAAATAATTCAAAGCATAACTGCATAAAGCAAAACTAGTTCAGCTGAATAATTCAGAGCATAACTGCATAACTAGTTCAACTAACATCCAGTCCTAAATCTGTAACAAATACATAAAAGAGAACTTACATCGTAACCGGGAAGAATGGTCTGTTCCAATGTGTTTGCTTGAGAAGTTCCTACAATTTTCTTTGGATTCTTCTTATAAACCTTTAAAATCTTCTTCAGCTTCTTACGCACATTATATAACCTTGATTGACTAGTTGATGCATCTAAGGTATTGAAGCAATACTCTAGAAAAGTAAGCTTCAACCTACGATCAAAAAGTGCAGCAACAACAAGAATATCGCTGTATTCCTCCCATGACTTGTCAAACTTCTCCTTCATACTCTTTACCATCTCAGAAATAACTTCATCAGCAGAAAACTCATGAGCGCTCAACCAACTTTGAATTTTCCATACTTGCATGAAGTACAAATTTGCAGTTGGATAAGATGAGCCAGAGATCAAATTTGTCATCTCTGCAAATGGGGTTAGAAACTCACAAATCAGCTCTGCTCTTACCCACTCAGATTCTGTTGAAAAGCTTTGATAACTCATCTCTACCTCAGCAAGATGGCCAAATGCTTCTTTATACATGATAGCTCTCTGTAACATCAAATGAGATGACTTCCAGCGGGTTAGTAAATCTAAAACTACTCCTACCTTAGCTTCAATTCCCACTGCTTCGATACAACTTTGAAACAATAATTCTCTAGTTTCAGTCACCTTCACATACTTTATACTATCCCTGACTTTCTCCAAAGCTCCATCAATTACATTTAGCCCAATTTGTACAATAAGATTCAATATATGCACCGCACATCTTATGTGAAAGAACTCTCCATTGCACACCAAGTTTCTTCTAAGTTGTCTTTTGAGAATTCTTTGCATATTGTCATTTGATGAAGCATTGTCTACTGTAATTGTAAACACTCGTTTCTCTAATCCCCATTCTTTTAACAACGCCAAAACCTTTGTGCTATAGCAGCACCGGTATGCGGAGGAGGAAAGGCGCAGAATGACAATATCTTACTCTTCAAATTCCAGGTACTGTCTATGTAGTGTGCAGTCAAGCACATGTAGCCTTCTATAGTCAAAGCTCTCCAAAGATCCGTAGTAAAGAAAATTCTACCGGGAACATCATTCAAGGCATGCCTAAGCTTCATTTTCTCTTTCTCATAGATTTTGAAACAATCAGATGCCGTTGTGTTTCTGCTCCAGAATTCTATGTTAGAAATAGCATATGAAAAATCCTCTCTAATCCTTCGGTATTCAACAAATGCATAAGGTAGGCCATGCTCAATGATTGCCAATCCAATCATTTCCCTAAAAACTATCATATCTAGTTTCCTATGTCCGCATAAAAGAGTATATCCAAGAGTCTTTGAACATACCTTCATGTGACGCAACATAGAATTGGTGCCATTCCTACGTAGATCTAGGCAATATGTGTGCTTGCAATAGTTGCATCTCACATCACTTCTACCATCTGGATATCTATCTCCAACGATCTTAAAATTCTTCCAACACTTTGATCGCTTTTGGTTAGTTCCTGACTTGTTCCCAGTCGGACTCTGAGTCTCATCTACCAGATCCTCTGTATTATGATTCTCTTCATCTTCTTGATACATCATCTCATCCCCACTCATATAATAATCATCTCCGAGGTTTACAGCTTCCTCATTATCCATATGAGAATCCATCTGAAAAGGATAAAAAAACTCATCAAATAAAGCAGAGATTCTCAACCTCAGCACAAGTCAGACCTCAAAGACTCAAACTTGATAATTAAGTTGTTTAAACAAAAACAGTAAGTAGCCTGCAAACTTGAAATCTCTATGATCTAGCCAAACTATCATTCATAAACTGATCATTCATTACTAATCAAACCAAATAATCTGATGAAATCTTTGAACTCCTAAAGAAGTAAAGGTATAGACTCAATCACTCATCAAGCTGAAGCATGCGATTCTACTAAAATTATTCATTCTTAGTTCCCATCAATCGATTTAACTTAGTTCCCATCACTCATCAAGCTGAAGCATGCGATTCGAAGTAAATGCAGTACACAAATCCAATGAAATCTTTGAACTCCTAAAGAAGTAAAGCTACAAATCAATCATCACAACATGGAGTAAACAAAAGAAATAAACACAATACACAAATCATAGATCAAAGCCATCAATCGATTTAACTATTCTCTCAAATCTACTAGAACTCACGAATCACCAGAACCAAAACCTAGAAAACATCATTAGAACTGTAATCCAAAGAAAATTGTAGATCAAACCCATCAATCGATTTAACTAAGCTCTCGAATCTACTAGAACTCACGAATCACCAGAACCAAAACCCATCAATCAGATTAACTAAGCTCAATAAGTAAGAAGATTGAAGGATATTTTACCTAAGAAAAGGATGAGTTTTGTCGGAGAAATCGCTCAATATCGCCGGAAATCGCTCGATATCGTCGGAAATCACCAGAGGATTTCAATTTTAAGAAACTTGTGAATGAGCTTTGATTTGGAGAAAATTAATTTTGCCCTAGATTTTTTAAACCCATGGGCCGACCATTGTCCAATAGTGTCTGGCCCGTTATGTCCATGGACGAAGTTGAACGTAAACCATTTTAGCCCGTTTCGTAAATGGTCTTGTCCATAGACGGTCCATAATATAATGGACATGGACAGACCATAAGCGGTCCGCCCATTTTGACACATCTACAAATATATATAAGAATCCTCTCTACGTAGTCTTGTGACGTCAGGATAAAATTTACTTGATCAGTTCCCAGTCTAAAGTAAAATAGGGAAAACGAAATAAATTCAGCAGAAAAAAGAGTTAAACAAAGGAATGTGCCACAAATTATTATTGAAAATGATAGAATAAACAGTTCAATTCAGAGCAGTCAAATTATTATGGGTGGCTAGATAGCCAAACCAATACAATATTAACAGAGCAATACGCAAATTGACATGTTTTTTTGGATACCCATTCGGTTATCCCTTTGGATCAGATTTGGGTTTGTGTGTTCGGGTTTTAAAACTTTGGATCGAGTTTGGTTCGGATTTTTTGGATCGGGTTCGGATTTTGGTGTGTGGATCCTTAGAATTTAAGAAGATTTGGAGTTTTAATTAAAATCACATGTTATTCAAGTAATTATTTATAAATTTTATTCCAAATCTTATTGAAAATGGAATTTCTATAAATAATTTAAAACCATATCAAATTCACTGTTATTCAATTAAAAATTTGTAAAAACCATGTTAAATCCACTGTTATTCGGAACTTAACAAAACTTTTCAGAAAAACTTTGGAAGAAGATTTTAGGAAACTTTACACACATTTTTAGTTGAAAATAGGGACAAATAAATTCTACCTCTAGAGGTAGAATTTGGAGAGACTTCTAAATTAAAAATGTTTTGATAAAAAAAAACATAAATCTTTTTCGTCATTAGATTCACATCGTCTTCTCTTTATCATCTTCATCTTCTTCTTCTTCTTCTTCTCTTATTCTCACTCCAATCTATCACAATTCAAATCGATGTCTTCTATATATGATCGATTGTTTCTAATTCTAAAAAGATTTTAGTTTGGGAAACTGAATAAAGGTTCGTAAACTGTGATGAAAGAGAAACCACTGTTTAGATAAAGAGAAGAAGGAGAAAATTTGGCAAAAATCAAAGAATCAATCAACAATGGAGAGAAAACCTTAGCTTACATGCCAACAGCCATGACGATGCGCTGGAAAATTATGTGAGATTGGATTCATCTCTATGCATCGGGAAAAATGGGTAAGAAAACTTCACATTGTACAGAAACATTTTAAAAATCCTTAAACTTTTCATGTGGGTTTTTAAGTTTCAATACACCCACCCCCACCCCCTCCCTTAATATGGTGATAATTAATATAACACTTGCCAAACAAAAAGAAGGGAAATATTTTGAAAATAATCTTTTGTTTACCCTCAGTTTTTTTAAAAACCACTATCGTAATATATAATGGTGTTTATATCAATCAAACGGGTTCGTACAACTATTAACCTTTCTCCAAACTAAACTCTTACACCAAATCATAAGTTTATATTGGATAACCAAATACCATGGAGGAGTGTAGAGAGGAAGACGAAGAGAAAAAATGTTGTGTCAAGATGATATATGCAAACCTAAGACATGAAGATATTCATAAAAGTAGGATTAAGTTTTAGACTGATTATGTTATTGCGCCATTGTTTTTGGACTAGATACCACAAGATTCAGAGTTGATATCTATGAAGATTCAAGAGATAGATAAGCATCAATGTGATGGAGCGGAAGCTTCTAGGGATAGAACTAGAAATCCGTTGATTCTTCAGAATACCGGATAACTAGAGTTTGAGAGTCCTCATCTCAAGGCTTTCACAAAAGCTCTTGGGTTTGTGAATACTCTTCACAATGGTTTAATAAAAGGAAAAATAGCATTTTAAACTTTGAAAGTGTCTCTTGCTAGCACTTTAAACTTCAAAAGTATTATGTTAGCAGTTTAAACCTTCAAACTATTTTTACTAACACTTTAAACATTGAAATTATTTCTTTTGTTTTTTTGCCATAAAATTTATTACAAAATACTTACCGAAAAACTAACGGAATTTCTGACGGTAATATGACAAAAAATTTTGAAAATAATCCGACCGGATTTCTGACAAAATAGGTTTGTCATAATTTTTAAAATTAAAACGGTTATATCAACGTACATATTTTCCAACGGATTTTCAACGGTTACTCGAAAATACGTCAGAAATTGTTTGATGGATTATCGATAGAACTACTATGTCGAAAATCCTTCTAATTAAAATCTCGTAGGAAATTCCATCAGTTTTCCCTTAGTTTTTTCTTGTAGTGATGGAATTTTGATAGGATCTTAATTCGACGGATTTTTAACATAATTGTTCTGTCGGCAATCCGTCGAATCTTTTTTGACGGATTTTCGAGTAACCGTTGGAATTCTGTTGGAAAATATGCACATTGATATAGTTGTTTAATTTTATAAAATTCCAATGAAACTATTTTATCGGAAATCCATTGGATTACAGTCAGAAATTTTTGTCGGATTACTATTGGAAATTCCGTCAATTTTTTGGTAATTATTTTATAGTGAATTTTATGGCGAAAAAAACGCGGGAGGTAGTTTCAAGGCTTAAAGTATTAATAAAAAATAGTTTGAAAGTTTAAAGTGCTAGTGTAATACCTTCGAGGTTTAAAGTGCTAGCATCTGACACTTTTAAGATTAAAAATGATATTTTTCCTTTAATAAAACATCTTTAAATCTTTCGATTAATCAGTTCATCAATGACTCACTACAATAGGATGCCCCAGAAAGTTATTTATAATAAAGCATAAAATCCTAAAAATCCTAAATAATTATAATTAAATAAATAAAATATAATTATGTAGATATTTGGAATATTTCTCTGCATCACAATGTTAAGTCATTACCGTAATGAATCAATGTCAAGAAACTATGAGACAAGCGTTATGGTGGACTCAGAGAGAAATGATGGATAAATTTGCATATATCAGTGGATATTGCAAAGAGCTCACCGATGTACACCCAAAAATAAATATTGGTCTTCCTTTCTCTCTTTTGCTGCCAACTAAAACAGATGCAAAGACTCGTATTTATTATACCCATAAACCCTAATGTCATGTTTCCCCAAAACTATACTATAACACTTTGGAGTCAAACATTTTTTAAAAACAAATCTTGCAGTTTTATGTAATAAATTTATAATTTTGAAATTTTTGGTCAGTCTAATTTGTCATTTTCTCAACTAAATTTACTATTCAAATTTAAATTTTGGCGCGTTTAGTAGTTTTGCTAATGTGATATTTTGGTGCCTTTTAAAAATTTTAATTTTGAAAATACACATTTTCCAATATTTTACGTAAAATGCATCATTATGTTGAATTTTATTAACATTAACATGTTATATTTTGAACATATATTTTGCCATTTTAAATTTTTTGAATTAGTAATAACTTTGTCTTCAAATTTGTTATTCCATGTTAAAACAAATTAGTAAAAATGTTTGTTAGCAACAAATTATACGATAGACGAAACACAATATTTTTTTATCTATTTTAAATGGTCCAAATTTTATCAATAAAGATTTTTATAAATGTATTGAAAACGCTCAAAACATTGCAAGATTAAATATATGATGAAAAATTTACAATTCTATGTTCGGTTATTTCAACTCAGAATTATAACCATTTAATTATTTTTGATTATAACTCAATTATTTATCGGTTATTTCAACTCAGAATTATAACCATTTAATTATTTTTGATTATAACTCAATTATTTATTATCGCACTCTTAGTAGCAAACTAAGTCAAATAGTTTTAAAAAAAAATCTTGTGTTTTAAGGTAATAAATTAATAAGCTATAAATTTGGGTTCACTATAAGTTGCCACTTTTTCAATTAAAATGGTGTATTCAAATTCAAACTTTTGATGTATTATTTAGATTTTCTATGAAATTTTTCTTTAACTAAAAATTGACAAATATTCAATATTTTCATTATTTAGTTTTGATTTTAGTTCGTTGTCTCTGAGATGTTATTAAAAAAAATGGTTTGTTGTCTCGGTCGATCGATACAGTTTTGGTGGATCTTGTGAATTTCCCAATACATCCCCTTTTCAATGTCATATTTTGATACTTATTATATCTTAGCTTTGTACTTTGTTCTATTATTACGTTTTTACATACATTTATCTTATTCTTATGTACTCTGATCACAAGAGTCTACGAAAGATAACTACTTTATTTCATCAGTTTAGACTAACTTTTTTTGGAATGTTTCAGACGTAAACTTCTTTTGGAGGTAGACTCTTTTCTATCTTTCCCCTCTATACACTTTTCTTTATTTCTTGAAATGAGTTTTTTTTCTTTTTGGTGATCGTTCAGTTATTTATTAAAATTATTTGAAAAAAAATAATAAATTCAAAACATGTGTAAGAAACAGGAAGAAGTTCTTTATCAAAAAGAAAGAAAAAGAAACAGGAAGAAGTAAAACGATTTTGTTTTTTTTTGTTTTTTTTTTTTTGCATATTCAACATACAATAGACTAATTTTTCAGGTACAATAATTGATGTAAATTAATATACTAACTTCATCATGTCATTATTATTTTAGAAACATGATAACAATACAAGGACATCTATATTGTTTTGCCTCAGTACCCATGTTCTAAGATATGAAGAAAAGAAAGTGAAGATGTTGAGTCAATGTTAATTAGTGAGTACCAAGCCTCAAGAGGAACAGTGAAAGAGAAGAAGATGGGAACAAATACATGGAACTCCACTCTTTCACTATTTTGTGTTGAGCTCTGAAAGATTACACTCATGCAAGTAGGCATCCACTCTCTTCCATAATTGAACCTTGCGTCACCATTCACTTTCTTATTTTGTATATTGTATATATCCAAATCATATCATTGTCTTGAATTTGTTTACTGAATGAACCCTTCATATGTAATTATCTTACTTTACTTAATCATTCATTCTCTTGTTGTTGTGTATGTAATCTACCAGTGGCGAATCCAGAATCTATTTTGATCGGAGGCATAATACAATCAAATTTTAATAATAAAAATATCTATGTTATAGGTTTTTAATAGTATATTTTTTCATTAGTATTTTTCTATTTCTCAGAACAGTTATCTATTTTTAGTGCTAAAATAGCAACACTTGCCCCGTTTTTTTGTTTGCCATAAGAAAATATCATGTTAATTATGACAAGAAATGTCAGGCTATTATCGGCTAAACATGATATAATATAAATATAAATGGCATGCTTTTCAAATAAATAAAATAAAATGGCATGCCTGCTATAAAAATGATGTGTTATATGTGTAAATAATGGTTTGGTAATTTCAGCCGCTGTGCCATGTGAATACTTACCCATTCTCATTTTTACGACAGAAGGGCGTATTACGTAGTTTTTTTTTTACTATTTATTTATTATTTTTCTCGGATACTTTCCTAATAAATTCAGCAAAAGTGTTATTATACAAACTCTCTCTAATTGTATCATTACGCCCAAAACAAAATTCAGCAACATGAAATATATATACTGAATAGTCATATCAATCAAACAAACACAACCCACTAATATACATGATGTCTTGGACTTTTGCATTATTGCAAATTATCATTGACAATTTGTTTGATAATATAATATATCATTTATCTATACTATATGTTCGATTATATATATTTGCTAATTGAATCTAGAGATCAAGTAGAGATTGTATATTTTTTTTATAAATTTATTCAATTTATTAAATGTTAATATATTAAATATGAACTAATTTTTTTATCTAGCAAAGATAAATTTTGTTGATTAGGTAGCAAGAACCAATGTAGTCGTGATATAAATGGATATTGTACGTACCTACAGACTCCTGGTGACCGATCTTTCACATCGATCTCATCGGAGAGGCCCTCAAGTGTCAAGCCATCACCACCTAACAGAAAGCCAACAGATGATGGGACACACGAGACACGACATATGCATCTCCCAGGATGATGTATCATAGGATGGTTAGCTGCGCCAAATCTATTACATGTCCCATACTCCATGAACAGAGTATATGAACCAGGGAAACTAAAAACTCTTTGAGTATTACTTTGAATTGAATGTTTGAAATAACTTAGAAAATATATCATATAATTTAACATGTGGAAGTGGTGATATGTTTTAAACCCATTAAAAAATTCGGTGAATAGGCTACTCGACGACTACACTCATCTTGCAAGGATTAGTCAGGTGTTAAAAGTCCGGATCAAAAATTGGTTATCAATATATATATATATATATATCATACAAAATTAATATATAACCTTTGTATTTAAAAACTATACACCATTTACCACTTTACTCAAGCTCTTGTAGTTGCATTTTGATTTGAACGCAGGAGAATCATCCAATTAATACCAGTAGTCTAATTGTCTAAGTGACCTTGATTGTATATTTGGTATATGTTTATAGATTCTAGTGGTTGGTTCATGGAGCGAACGCAAAATGCAAACGCCCAAAATTATTAAAAAAATAAACAGTTTGACACTAAAAAATAAAAAGTTATTAAACCATGACCATTGGTTCATTGCAAACAAAAGATCTTCGCACCCTATAAAAAACATTTGACATCAACAATATTTTCAGGATTTAAACACCATATAATCTAGATATAAAGTATATATGTTAAGTTCTTAAAATTTGGGGGTCAAGGTCAATGTTTCACCCGGTTATGTTCGGGTTCTGCCCTACCCTTATAGATTTGACATTAATTAGTATGTGTAATGAAATCTCATTAGAAAAGTGATACCAAATCTTCGTGGATATGAAAATTTCCTCAAGAATAATCACACTTCACACATCAATAATGATAAGCCGACATCGTGTGACTAAAGACGGATAAAAATCAACTGAGAAACAATAAAGTTTCACTGACGTAATTAAAAGAAAGAAAAAAACAAAGATAAACGAAGAATAATATTTTTGAAAAGTATCAAAGAAAGTAAGAAACAAGATGGTTCCCAGATTTGGGCATCCCACTTAGCTCTGTTGGAATCCTAATTCGAGAGCACCACCTTCTCTAACTTCTCTTATTTCCCCCACTCAGCTTCGTATTCTTCAGAATTCTCCATTGCTCCTCTCTTTTTCTTGTTTTATACATAATCATTCCCTTAAGGCCTAAACATTTAAAGGAACAGAGCCAACATACTTGTTTTGTTTTGAATTAAGTACCTATTATTTATCTTAAGTTTTAGCATTTTCATACTGGTTTCGAGATATATATGTAGATAGAATATACTTAAAATATAAGTGTTAAGTTATGAAATATGTCAAAAAAAAAAAGTGTTAAGTTATGAAATAAGTATGAATCTTTAAATTGTAATTCTACAAACGCAAAGTTGATCATTTTTTAGTCATTTTAGTCAAAACGGACCATGGTACATAGTTCAGTAAACGGACCATATGAATTTTCCACGTGATTCAAATATGATATTATCATACATGTCATGTATGTAATTATAGATTGTCTAATCACCTTCACTACTAAAAGTGGCGTATTGTGTTAGCTGTTGTTAGCTTTAAGTCGTATACTATGAAACTAGATGATCATCCGTGCTAATTAATGCACAGGATTAAAATCATTTTAAATATTATATAAAATAAAATTATTTTATTTTATTGTTGAAAATAGCAATGATAGATAATCTAATTTTGGTTAGGTTTAAATTCTGAATTTAAAAATTTTAATGTTCCCTCATTTTATTTATTAATAATTTAATATGTTAAAAGAAAATTTTAATTAAAATTCGTTTTATTTTTTAGTAATTTAATATATGAAATTTTCAAATGTTTTAGCTATAAATATTAAGGGAAAAAATATTTTGAGAATCAAATTTTGAAAAAATGAAAATAAACTAGGTAAGATACTTAATTAGGTTGAAAGACAATTATATCTTTTGTTTTTCAATAGATTTAATTATTTTCTAATGGCATAGCATGTAATAAACTACAAATGAAAAAAACAATATTCTTAAAACATATTTCTTTTATTATTGTAGACTAAGGAATCACCAACAAGATTTCCACTCTCATCGAATTTTGTTTATCCATATATTTATTAATATATTCTTTTGATTTTAATGTTAATTGCTTTTATGAATGTTGTTTCTTTATTCAGAAGGAATTTTAGTTGACATTAAGGGAACAAGGACAAAAAAAAATCAATCACATCTTACACATAGAAGCAATTAAGAATAAGAATAACTTGTTTTTTGTTAAAGGGTTTACTAAGAATAAGAATAATTGCTCACAAAATATGTGAAATATCACATCTTACATATAGCATCCATAGTATCGTATCCTCAGGTCACATGTATCTGAAATTAGACATACAGAGTTGAGTATCTTTGTCTAGAGATCGTGTTCCCTTAGTGTATATATATGTCACATTTATAAATTGTTTTCTAATCATCCTGATAATATATATATATTTTTTTTTACTTTGGTTTTATAGTATTAAGACTTAAGATGATCTTTATTGTTGAGGTTTTGCTTAACGTGGATCCTGTTTTTTCCACTCAATCTCTTAATCCTTTGCATATCGTTTTATTTAGTCGACAAAATAGAGGTACACAAAAATGAATACAAACTCGATTTAGGAGTTTTATACTTAACCGGTATTTACAGGTACAAAACATTTTTCCGCGGAGTTTTATGAGAGAATTTAAACCAACTTGAATCATTTTTTATACTTAACCAAATGAGCAAATTTATTAAACCGTAAATTATGCAAAAGATTAAAGTGCGTTTGTCTTGTTGCAATGGCTCCAACGACCAATATAGTTCGTAGTGACGATAACTCCACTAAAGGTTTTAAACGACAACTTAGGAGTCGCATTGTCTTTTCCTCTCTGTGAGACATCACACTCCAAGAGAAGCCTCTGGTATCGACAGAGAGTTCATATAACTTAAGAATCAAATCATAATGCTTTTGCTTTCAATAATCAACATTAATATATACACATCCGCATACATAAAAGCTTAACATTCAAAAATCATTAGTGATATTGAATGGTTTTAGATACATTTTGGGATATAGAAATATAAATTATTTTAATGAGAATTGTAGAATATATATATATATATATATATGTCCATGTTTTATCTTCTTTTGGAACCGATGTATTAGTTAAATCTATAAAGTAATTTCAGAAACTTCTATCGATTTTAGCGCGAATTATTTTAAAGTTTTATGAAAATTTAAAGGGAGCATATATATCTGCAAATCTAGTGAATTTTCATGATTGTATTCATGTCTAGTATTTATCAATAATTAAGCGACTAAAACGGTCAAAAAAGAAGTAAAATAAATAAATTTAAAAATCGTCCAACGAAACAATGATTAAACCCCTTTATCATAGACAGTATGGAATCCACTCCTAGCACCACCACCAAACGATATCTTCCATATTGTTTTGCTTAACCTAAAAGAAAAGAAATTATAGTTGCCAAATCAAGAATATCTTTCTTAAAATATCTAAGAGAATTAAATTATTTTGCAATTAGGTAGACTTCAAGAGACAGGTCGAGTATCGCGTATACACGTTAACGTTTTCCCCCAAATATAAAAAGGATATTTCTCGATTTTTTTTTTGTTTCTTTTGTTAAATCATATCCTTTCTTTAAATGGTTTAAAAGAGAATTTAGGAAAATAAAAGTTGTAATAACAAACCAAAGTTATTATGAGAATGAAAAGGAAATTAATTGCGTCACGGAGGAGCACTAAGACTAGAAAGCATTTGGTGGTCAATGTGTTAAAACCCCACTTCTTATTAAACAAAATATAAAAAAAACAAAAAAAAATGGAAAATAACAACAAAACTCACTCATAAATTAAAAATAAATTTAAATGGGTATTGCATTATTGTTTAGCGAGAGATCCACTTAAGTTTAACACTTCCCCCTCTATCTTTCTCCATCTTTACGACATTTATATTCTATAACTTTTCCATAACCATGTATATATATATATACATATATAAGAAGACTAGCTAATTCTCAAACTTGACTATGCATATGATACTTGTTTAATATTGTATCTAAATATGATAAAGTTACATTAAATTTGGAGAATATCTTTATCAAACAAAAAAAATGGAGAATATTAAAAAATGATTTACTCTAACATTTTTTTGTATGGACAATTATATACATATATATATATATGCAATATTTTTCCTTTATATCATTTCATTCCAGCAGCAAATTAGGGGATCCTAGTTCGCAAGATGGTCGTATACTTGTATTAAAGAAATAAATCATATGTAGGTTAGTATTTTGTCTTTAATATAAGGGAATCTCTTTATGTCTATTTGATTCTAGAAAATATTAAATGTTGGAATTGGACATGCGCGTAGGCAAACATTAATACGCATTTTAGATCTGATAATCAATCTATGATAGATTAGGACAAGAAAGTTCTTAGGACAACTAATTACAGTACATATCAAAATCCTATTTGCTTTAGGGGTTTGACTTACCTATCCTTGCCTTAGTACAAGAGATATTTATTATTGTTGTACCTATTAACTAATTTAACTTCAAGGAATATTCATATTCAAATGTAGGAGAGCGATTGCAGTGTTATTAAATAGGAGTATTAATTCGGATTAGGAAAATCAGTTCAGTACATAGCAGACTCCTATTTACTTAATTAGAAAAATTAGTGATATTTTTACAAAAAAAACATGTTTGCAAATTTATATAAAAGAATAATTATGATTTTCTTTTCTATTTGTTTTTTAACCTTTTTTGGACCTTATATCACTAAAAAATGTGATATAGCCATGTATGTGTGTCCATATATTTTTCGTGGCAGCCACGCGCAAATTGACACCAAAAGGTTGTCTACGAAAAAAATAATATATGATTCATGGTACACTCTAGTGTTATAACATTACCTTAGTAAAGAATTGAAAGAATAAGAAGTAAACTAATTGTTTTTGAAAGAATGAGAAATTAGTAGATAGAAATCTTGAGGGAATTACAAATATATATATATATATATTTGTGTACTATATTGTAAAAAGTTAGAAATGTGTATGCACACACAATCACCTTATCACCTACTACTCGATATCATACAAAAACTATGTATGCATATATCAACTTTAATATAATGCAAACACGTGTTACGCATTGAAAAATAAAAGAAATCCAACTTGTATGTATACATGATTTACAATTTTGTTTATATTTCTCTACTCTGAAGTCGTTAAAAGAAAAAAAGTTAAAAACAAATTCCAAAATGAATTCTTATAAAACGATATGCTGACATGCATGCATATGATAAAAAGTAAATAAATATGAAAGACATATATGTTTCTGTTACTTATTCATATCTCTAAACAGTAGGTGCATTAAAATATTCCAAAAGATACGTTGACGTATTATTGAGTGAACAAAATAATGAGTGTATCTTTTAATCTAACTTTTTGCTCGACTATATAAAGGAGTCATTTCCCATTAGGTTTTGCCTGCCTCAAACAAAATAAGAGCTTATCGCATCACTCACCAAACATCTCTTATTAATATAAAGAGAGAGTGTGAGAGATATCACTATACACATAAACATATATAGATATAATAGTGTTCTTATAACTAGATATATATTCTCGATTTAGTAGTAAAGGAATAATTAAGTAAGAAAGATGAAAGGTGGACAAGGGAAATGTGGGAGCATGGAGAAATTGAAGCCAATATTGGCGATAATATCACTACAATTTGGGTATGCAGGCATGTACATCATCACCATGGTCTCGTTCAAGCATGGCATGGACCATTGGGTCCTTGCCACATACCGTCATATCGTCGCCACCGTTGTCATGGCTCCCTTTGCTCTCATGTTCGAGAGGTACCACTTTACACACACAACATATATGCATGCATAGATGAATCATTAATTTCATAATTACGAAAAAAAAAGATGAATAATTATTGTAATAATTGTGTGTTTGCAGGAAGATCAGGCCAAAGATGACCCTAGGAATATTTTGGAGGCTTCTTGCTCTTGGAATACTAGAGTAAGTCTCTTTCACTAGAAAACCATCTTTTTTTTTCTTTACAATTAGAAAGTTCGGTTCATACAACTTTAATTTTTTCATGGCTTGTGATATTTATCATAGATATATAGGCATATATTCAAGTGATACAAATGTAACATATAGGATCACTCAATGGACCATGATTCACACTCTAAATATGGTTTAGATTCAGTAAGGCTTTGTATCTATAAAGAAAATATTATTTTCGTATATATACAAGAACTTTAATAAATTTTATAACTAGTTAATAATAATTATGGTGCAAATTCATGAGTTCGGGTATACTTATTAATGAGATGAATTACTCACATATCATATATATATATATATATATATAATCTTTTGAAAATATGATTTTTAGTTTAGGTAGTAACAACGTACAGTTATAGTCAGAGATATTGGTTAATGTTTAAACAATAACATTACTATAAAACATGTTATATACCAAAATAGTTAGGCATACAAGATAGATCGTTTATTACATGAAAATTTGATTAACAAGTAAATTATAATTTTATTTATAATATCTATCATTATTCTGTATGGATTACATGTTAATTAAAAGCGTTTAAACTTTACCGTAATATTGTAGAGAAGAAAAAACGATCAAATTGGTAATAATATATATTTCTTGATTAGTGGAAATGAGATCATCACCCACAACAAACAACTTTAATGTAAATGTGTGCTTACTTGTTATCCTACGTACGTACACGTTTTTCTTTTTGATCTTTGGGAAAAAGCATCTACTTATTATGCATAAGATGATGTGAAAATATATTAATATTAAAAAAAAACACACACACCAAAACAAAAAATAATACTAATAAAGTAAACGTTTGGTTTATGATTGATCCATCAGGCCACTTCTGGACCAGAACTTTTACTACATAGGATTGAAAAACACGTCAGCATCGTACACTTCTGCCTTTACCAATGCACTTCCCGCCGTCACCTTCATTCTCGCCCTCATTTTCAGGTACTTTCATTCAAGAAACTTTCTTCTTCTATACATTATTACATAATGAACTAACCCATGCAATTATTTGTCCTAATTAGCACTAAATTTCTAATGTTAATCAGGCTTGAGACAGTAAACTTTAGAAAGATCCACAGTGTTGCAAAAGTGGTAGGAACGGTAATAACGGTCGGAGGAGCAATGATAATGACTTTATATAAAGGTCCGGCCATTGAGATCGTGAAAGCCGCCCATAGTTCCTTCCACGGCGGCTCCAGTAGCACGGCCACCGGCCAACATTGGGTCCTCGGAACCCTAGCCATCATGGGAAGTATCTCCACTTGGGCCGCTTTCTTCATTTTACAGGTAAACAATTTTTTTTGTCAACAATTATAAATACACTTAAAAAATTAACAAATAATTTTTCATTTTAATCGGGAAATCACAGATCGATTTCATACTAATCTAAGGATTTATAGATATTTAGGGGTTTTTTTTTGCCATTAAAGACGTCTATGAACGCCTATAGAATTTTTTTTTTTGTTTCTTATAAATAAATTAGATGTAACTAATTTAAATGAAAACATTTGTTTTTTTTGCAGTCATACACGTTAAAAGTTTATCCAGCAGAACTATCACTAGTGACGTTGATATGTGGAATAGGGTCAATCCTAAACGCCATCGTTTCGTTAATAATGGTTCGTGACATGTCAGCCTGGAAAATTGGCATGGATTCCGGAACACTCGCCGCCGTTTACTCCGTAAGTTAATCATCTATTAATCAACTTAAAAACACTAATTAATTTGTCAATTAAAACATATATTAAGTTGTATATATATTTTTACAGGGAGTGGTTTGTTCGGGGATAGCTTATTACATACAAAGTATAGTGATTAAACAACGTGGCCCTGTGTTTACGACGTCGTTTAGTCCTATGTGTATGATCATCACTGCTTTCCTTGGTGCATTAGTTTTGGCTGAGAAAATCCATCTCGGAAGGTAATTAATCAAACTCACATTAATTTAAACTTAATTAAGTGATTATGTATATAGTATATACTAATGTTTTGAGGGGTATTATTGTAATTTTCAGTATAATCGGGGCGGTTTTTATAGTTCTTGGACTATACAGTGTGGTATGGGGGAAGAGTAAAGATGAAGTGAATCCTCTAGATGAGAAAATCGTAGCCAAGAACCAAGAGCTTCCGATCACTAACGTAGTCAAACCAACGAACGGTCATGATGTCTCGGGAGCTCCAGCTAATGGTGTGGTTGTCAGTACTTGATTCCATTACCACAAGAGAAGAAAGATACAATAGACAAAAGATCTCATCTCCATGTATTTGGGGTTGGAAATTTTGATGTCTTTCTTGTTGTTTTTGTTTTTGTGTTTTTTTTTTCTTTTCTTTTACATTTTCCTAATCGCTCTACGCTTAACTTTACTATCTTTCTTTTTACATTTGTATGTTTTATGTTTCTACTTCCGTGTATTCTGAATTTTACTAGGCAAATGATGAGTGAATCATTTGGTAAATTTTGTGTCTAAAAAAACAAAAATAGTTAAAATGGGATAAATCTAAGAATTAAGAATTGAAATTTGGATATGCTACAATAATAAGGTTTGTTTTTGTTTAGTAACTTTTAGATCTACCAAGCGGGTCAAACCCGTCTAACATAACTAAAATAGTATATCGTAAATTATTCTGATTGAGTTTAAGAACCTACCTATAATAAGAATGTAAATATCATTTAAAATGAAAGTTTATGTTTTATATCACTGTGAATGTGAATATCATTTTAGCAAATCCTAAAATGGCCAGTAAAAAAGGGTTAAAACTTGGTAATTTCTCTATGTTTTTTTTTATGTCTCTTTTTATCCTCTTTATACCTTTTTCTCAACATGTGAGTATGGATTAAAGATGGATTGTTCTTTCTCTTAACCAAATTTGTAGAATGTTAAAATGATGATGATCGATGAATTTGATGATCATAAGTTTATTATGTGTGTATATCGATTAGTATAATGTTACAATAATGATGGACGGATTATTAGTTGTATTATATGATGAATTAATGTTGAAATTGATGATGAATTAATATGTTGAACCAAACTTTAAAATACCCAAGAATAACCCAACCGAATAACCGAAATGGTTACTTTCGGTTTTCAGTTTTTTATTCAATTTGGATTTTTACAAAAGTATTGAAATTTCAATTCGATTCGGTAACCAATCGAAATAACCAAAATAATCGGTTTCCAAACCGAACCGAACTGGAATATACTTTGGTTAATTTTGGTATAATTAGTCAATTCCAAACCAAACTGATTAAACCAAAGTCGCAGACCTACTATGATCATCGGGGTGAAAATGGAAAACTGTCAAATCATAATAACTCACAAGAGTTTAGGGTCGTAACTTAGATATTAGACAAAATAGAGGGTTTTGTTATGTAACTTGTTAAAATAATGTAATTGGGTCACTTTGTCTGTCTTTCTTCTTCTCCAATTGGATCTGATCACTGTCACCGGGAAAAATGGCGATGTGGGTATTCGGGTACGGATCTTTAATTTGGAAAACAGGTTTCCCTTTTGACGAAAGCCTCCCTGGTTTCATCAAAGGCTATCGCCGTGTCTTCCACCAAGGTGATCTCTCTAATCTCTAATCTATAATCTATCTTAATTTTATTGAATTTTTGTTTAAATACGATCTCAATTAATTAATAGTAATGTAATATGGAATTTTAGGTAGTACTGATCATAGAGGAACTCCAGAATTTCCGGGAAGAACAGTGACATTAGAAGCTGCAGATGGAGAAATCTGTGTATGTCTTATGATCTTACTTCAACCTCCAATTCTCAATTCTCGCCATATTCTGTTCCGCCCATTCGAAAATTTCCAAAATCTTATTTGAGACAAATTTATACCAAATAATATTTTATGTATAATAATTATTTTATATAAAATTGAACATATATATTAAATATTTACACACAAAATTGATAACTCTATTCAAATTCTTGGTAATAATTAGTTTTATATGTTTCTTAAAAATGGAAAAAAAAATAACAGTGGGGAGTTGCTTACAAGATAACAAAAGAGGAAGACAAAAGAGATGCTTTAACAGTAAGTCGGAGTGATTCTCTTTGTTTCAATCATGACAAAAACATTTTATCATGTGTTTCATATTCGAGTTTTGTAATCTTGTTTTGTCAGCATTTAGAAGTGAGGGAGAAGCAATATGATCAAAAAGAGTATCTTGATTTCTTCACTGTAAGTCCATTTTGTTTATCTGCTTCTTCTAACTTCAAAAAATGGTTTCTTTTGGGTGAGTTTGTGACAATGCTTTAACTTGTTGCAGGAGTCTAATGCTTCAGAACCGGCTGTATCAGGAGTAATGGTGTAAGAATCACATCGATTGCTCTACATCAATATATATCAGAACGAGTAACAATGTGAATACATCTCTTCTTTTTTGGTTTACTTCAGATACATAGCTTCACCTGACAAGAAGAGTAACAAAAACTACTTAGGACCAGCTCCTCTTGAAGATATTGCCAAGTAGGTTGTTTTGTTTTATTGATTTTCTTCCTATAGATTGCATTTTGATGATCTTTCGTTTCTTGCGTTTGCGTAGACAGATAGTTAAAGCGGAAGGACCTTCAGGACCAAACAGAGACTATCTCTTCCACCTTGAATCGGCTCTCGCTCAACTCGGTAAACAAAATGACTTTTATCCAATTACTTAGATAACTTTGGTTTCCAATTCTTCAGTACCAACCAACTCCTGGATTTGTGTTTGATGATCTCAATCAGGGTTTAAAGATAAACATGTCACAGATCTTTCAAACCAAGTTAGGCGCGTTCTTTCAGAGACCCCAGAAGTTGTCAGTTGATGCCGTATCTAGATTCCGAGTTTCTTTATCGATTTATCCGAAAAGAACAAAACCAATTGATAAGAGCATCCCAATCAATGTGTTATCACTATCAAACACCTCTCTTCTTTTGTCATATTTGATTACATCGTGGGATGAGAATAAAGTTTATTCAGAGATTCAGAATACGATTCCTAGTGGAGTCTAGAAATCCCACTAATCACTGTAATTAACAAAGCTTGACATATTAGCAAGTTGATGATATGCATAACCATAATATTCATCCTAATCAATCATTGTAATTAACTAAGCCTGACATATTAGCAAGTTGATATGCATAATATTCATCCTAATCTTTACTTGTCCTTTAAAATCCAATTTTGGATTAAAAAATTTCATTCCCCCAGAATCATAATTATAGATAAAAGTAAAATTAAAAGGAACAAAATATCACTAATCCATACAGCTGATACAGAACTAAGCTATAGAATAGATGAAAGAAATTTTATGGTATGACACTGACGAGTCATTTCTAGTTGAAGTCTAATAATCGTTAAATCATTCGCTTTCTTCTCCACCACCATCCTCTGCAAACAAAGCCAAAACGATCATCAGTTTTTAAACTTGATTAGTCATTTAAATGAGAGATCTAGATTCTCACCGTCGTTTGATTTTTCTTCGCTTTGGCTTCCCTTTTCAGGTTCTTCATTACCTTCCTCTTCTTCTTCTTTGTTATCCTCTTCATTCTCAGAGTCTTCTGGTTCATCACTCTCACTCTCACTCTCGCTCTCGCTCTCGCTTTCCACTGTTATTTTCGGCTTTGGAGGAGGTACAAAACTTGTGGTGGATCTTCTCCTTGAACTTGATACAATGTTGCTTGTATCAATACCCTCAAGCTCTTTTGATATAGTCTTCCTTTTTTTAACTTCTTTGATCTCTGTCATAGTAAAGCCATAAATATACCACAAACATCAGCATGCTTATTAACGTTATGATCTTCACAAGTTGAACTAAGAACTGTTTCAAACAATTACTGAGCTCAGTAAAAAAACGGAGATAAAAGTTTCACTCCAAGTAAAATAAATCAGTCTCAGTGTAACGCTACCTTTCTCTGAAGGATCTGAAGACAATCCTTCTTTGGCAAGTATCTGCTCAAGTTCTTCTATTAAAGTAGCCTCACGTTTCTCTTCAGGAGCCTGCTTAGCTTTCTTGTAAATGGAAGGAGGAACACTGCCAAGAAAAAAATAAAAATCTAATAAAGAGCCTGAAGTTTAAACCAACACAGAGCTTTGTAATGATCTACCAAGTTTGCTAAAAAACCTCATCCCACAAGATTTGATGACTGATTTGAGATGTTCAACACGTTTTCCATACAAAGTGGGTGTAGTCTCCTTTGTCTGCCGCTGAATAATATAAAAGCAGAAACCATATCGTTTAAATTGTACAAGGTTTTAATGGTATTCGAGGTAAGAATCACAACCAAGATGTCATACCTTCAAAGGTTTTTTGTCATTCTCTGAATCTGTTTCTGCATGTTTTGCTTTCTTTTTCCCAGATACTGATTTGCCACTTTCACCTCTCTGTTTTCCCGTCGTCTCTGATTTCGATAATTTTCTTTTCCGGGCTACTGTCTTCTTTACACCCACTTCCTCCTCGTCGTCCACAACCCCCTCAGCATCTGAATCAGAATTTTCTTCACTGTCTACCTTCTTAGATGGTGTACTCTTGACCTTTGTCTTCACATTTTTCCCAGTAGACTTAGTCGTACGTTTTGGAGCATCATCAACTTGTAGTACCTAATTAACCAATAAAACAATCAAAAGACTTGCCTCCCTCCCAGTTATACTCAACAGATACATAATCAAAATCTAAGTACTACTCACATCATCTAATTTTTCGTTAATGAACTTCTTGTACTGATCAAGAGAATGCTTCTCTAATTCAAGATCTTCCTCTAAAAGTCGACGAAGTTCAGCCAATGTAATCTCCCTGAAAAAAAAACAAAAAAAAGGCCATTAACTTAACATAAAACTTCATTTCCGTAACTCATGAAAAGAAGAAACTTTAAACTAAAATTCCTAACTTCAATCATCAACTTACTCCAAATTAGCCTTAATAAATGAACTTCTTTTTCGAAGAGCACTCTTTATATCACTCATCAGTTCTTCTTTATTCCTCTTATCCTTCTCATCATCACAAGTTGGACAAGATTCATCGTTCTTTGCCTCGTGTTCTTCAGCCGCATCATTGTCTTTCCTCTCACTTTCTGTAATGTCAACATTACCAGCATCTTCTATACACTACAATCAAGAAAGAATCATCAAAGCAAAATCCAGTATCTTCACCTATCTATGACTATACATAACGGAGTAATGAAGTTACCTGAACCAAATGCTCTTTAACAAAGCTCTTATGAACATCTAAAGCATATTTCTCCAATCCCATATCTTCCTCAAGTAGTCTCCGAACACTCTCCAAGGTAACCAAGCTACAAAAGCAAAAAACTGGAATATGATTCTACTATTCAAATTGAAACTAGAAGAACCCCAAATCAACCTCAATGCCTTGAAAACAATGGATGGAATATACTCAATTTGAATCGGAAAGGTTACGAATTAGGGTTAGAGGAAGAGACAGAGAGAGAGAAAGATTTATATACTCTGCTTTATCTCTGAGGTAGGTTGCGCGGGATCGCATAGCCGCCAAAATCTGTAACTTGATCTCCTTTGAATCAACCTTGTCGGGAGTATGAGTGTTCTCAGCCGTCTCCGCCGTATCCATTGCCGTCACCGCTGAGTCGCCGGACATGTCTCACTGCTTGGTGTGTATTGTGTAAAACCTCGTCGAGAAAACAAAAACGGCAAGTTTTATCCAAAACAAAACAAAACAAAAACAAAAAACGGCAAGAAGTTTATAGAGTGGGTTGATATCAAATGGGCCGGCCTGCGTCAAGACTGGCCCGTCTCATTGTGGGTAATTTTTCTTTTCAACCGTAACATATCGGCCCGGTAGAACTATCTATGTAGCTAATAGCTATGTCCAGATCCGTATACGTTCTGTTAAGTCCACCGGATTAACCTAATCAGTCTACGGATTCAATTTTTTTGTATTTCAAAAATAAGTAAAAATTAGACTAACGAAATTTTAGTAGAAAGTAACTTTCAATATTACTATTTATTATAAATAACTAGATTATGACCCGTCTGATGGACGGGTTTCTTAATTTTAAAACAAATTAAATGTAAGCAAATTCATTAAATTAAATATTTATCGTTAAAGATATATCTTAAATTATTTTTGAGAAAAAAGTAGAGAAAATGTTTGGTTAGAGAAGATAGTTATTTTACGAATGTTTTTTTTTCATAAATAAATTAATTTATCTTTGTATATTAAAATTTTATTATTAATTTATTAAAATTTTATATCATGTCTAGTAGTTTTATCACAATTCTTTGAAATTTTATAAATTTACTGAAACTTAAATAGTATAATAATATAAAAATCTAAATTTGGAAAAATATTTAAATTTTATTGAAATAAAAAGATTTAACATATATTAGAAAAATAAAAACTAAAAATTATCCACTGTATTTTTTTTCTTTTTGATTAAGGAAAACAAAATTAACATAATTTTGATGATATATGTCATAATCTTATCGATCAACCGACACATGTCATGATCTTGTGAATTATAATTTTGACACATGTCGATTTCTCGTGAGTGTAACCAAACTTTATATAATAAGATATTTAAACTTGATATAACCCAATTATCCTACAATCATAAAGCCAAAAAATATTAATTGTTTTAATACTAAAATAACTAAAATACTCTAAATTAACCAAAAATATTTGAAAGTTTTTAGTTATATTTGTGAAAATTTAACCAATTTGTTCAGTTTTATATAACTCTATTATACTCATTCATTTTTTTCGTTCAAATAATTAGAAACTTGTAATTAAAAATTAGTGGACCTTAAATAATATAAAAATCAAAATATCTAAACTTGAAATGAAAAGTTTAAATTTTATTAAAATAATAATATTTAACCTATATTAGAAAAACGTGGCCCAAAACAAAAAGACAACAAGATGATGCAAATGAGCAAACATAAGGTTGAACAAAATTATATAGTTTTGTTGATCCAAAATAAAGTCCTTTAAATTTGTAATAGTTTACCATAAATTGGCCCACAATACCCTTTTTTAGGAGTTCTAAAGTCTTATATAGCTATAACAACTTCATATCGAGTTACATAATTTTTTTTTGTTTTTGCAATCTTCATTCCATTAAACTCAAATGTGCCAACTTACAAATGGAACATAAGATGTTACAACCCTATAGTAATACAAATGATACAAACGAAGGCCACTTATTGGCCCAAAACAAAAAGACAACAAGATGATGCAAATGAGCAAACATAAGGTTGAACAAAAGAGAAGCTCCACTACTCAACCGCTCCTTTACTACCGTCTCTACATTCTACCAGCTGGAAATATGAGAAACAACCAGAGATCCATGGAGATTTTCTTCGGTTTCATCATGAATCTTCTACAATGGGTCGCTAGTGCCATTCGTAGAAGTCTTCATCACCAATTGTATTGTTATCTTCTCGTCTCCACTCTTCGTATAATTTCCTTCTAAGAAAAGCTCCACTCTTCGTATAATTCACTGAGCTAGACGTTCAAGGCCAAGACAAAGCAAGAATGAAGATATTACTCTCTTTCAAAGGAAATTAATCAGATGTAGAAGGAGATAGAAACCCAATAGAAAAAGCACCAGGGTGTTATCGTCCGGTGAGATCAAATCATCGAATATTGTTGACGATATGCATAAGATTCAAGGATGCATGCGCTTAATTAAGACTGATACCAATTGAATCAAAAATTAATTCAATCGATCCTATTTAAATACAAAAGATATCATCTAAAGCAACAAAAGAAAAAACAAACCAAATTAAATAAGAACAAGTCGAAAGTGTATATTCCATACTAAGTTGGAAGTTTTTTTGTTGACACATGATAGAAAAATCGATTCCGAAAAAGATCGGAAATGATGAACAAAAAATATGAGAATTTTTTGAAGGATTTGAGATTGGCCTTTACTTCCACCTATTGTAACTATTGTTTTGAATTTCAGTATTAGTATTCCATAATAAAACAATGTATTATTGTTTCATAAGAAGTTCATGTTAGTAGTGGAAAAAATTAGAATAAGTCGTATTAGAGTGAGTTTTATGTATTTAAGAAAATCCAATTCTTGGATATATTATAGTTTAAAAATTGGCTTACATGATATCACAATTCAAAACCATAACTTGTGTTTTACTTCTTCTTTAGACACTTTTTTTTTACTGCAAACTCCAAATGGACCAAACCTGACATAAAAAAAACTCACAATTCATGACTAATTCAATTCAATTTCCATGGAATAATATTTTTGAGACAAAATAGAACTGTTTGATTCAACTTTAAAGTTTGAAACAAGTCTTTAACAAAGCCAATAAATTGGCTGAAAACTAAGAACTCAAAACTGGTCTTGTATCTCCATAACTTTTCAAACATAAATCTTCAAGATACCATCAAACCTGTAAAACAAATTTTCACATATTGTTAACAAACCTTTTCGCAAAAGTTGACAAAAAACTAAATTTCCTTACCTCATCAGATTAGCAATACAATCTCATACTGTAGAGCTATTTTCCATCGTTGTAGCGTCCTCACTTCCATTATCAAAGTTATTTTCAATATCATCTAAAATTTAAAAATATGATTTGTATGAAGTAGTCAAGCAAAATAACTTAAATACAAGACATAAGAACTATTTATGTACCTTCATATTCTGCAAAAACCGTGCAACCAATAATGAGTGCAAAGCAAGGCTTGAACATTTCTAGGAAGAAGGCGATTTCTATATGGAGTCAATACACGACCACCAATACTAAACGCCGACTCTGATGCCACTATAGTTATTGGAATGCTAAGCATATCACATGCTAGACAAGCTAAATCGCCAAAGCGTTGTCCTTGGTTTTCCAATAACTTAGAACCTCAATGTCCGTAAAAGACCTCAACTCAAGCATGGTTCCTCCAAGTACATTTTCAAATTCGATTTTGAATGTCTGAGCCAGGTTGAATGCTCTTTTCAAGCTAATACAGACCCTGCACAAATATAAATAACTACACATATAAGAAATACGAGTATCGGTGATACTTCTATAAGACTTCAAAAGGAATTGAAAACACATGCAAAATACTCACATAATTTGGATCATCATCTAGTGGAGATTCATTCAGAAGTTCCTTCGGCGTTGGTGTTGTTGAAAATTTGGAAGAAGAAGTCCAAATCTTGATCATATACTCTTCATAAAGATCCTTCAGATTTTTTTTAATAATCTTAACATTTTCTTCATCCGTACTCGGATCCAATTTTTCATATGCTGATTTAAGTAATTGCATCTTTATCCTTGGATCTAAAACTGCTCTCATAGCTAAAATGATGTTATAGTCATCTCAATACTTATAAAACTTGGATTGCATTCTCTCTACCATTATTTCCACTCCATCATCATCACCACAATTCGCATAATTTCTCAATATACATTGAATCTTCCACACTTGTAGAAAATATATATTAGCCATGGGATATTTGACGAATGAGAAGTAAGTGGTAGTGATGCTAAAGGACTTCAACAACTCACTAATTTTGTGTCCACGATCCCACTCATCCTCTGAAGGTAGTAATTTGTTACTTCGGTCACACAACTTAAAGCTAGAAAATGCCTTACGGAACTTTAGAGCTCTAACAAGCATGTCATAAGTTGAATTCCAATGTGTATGGACATCTAAAGATAAACCAGCTCCACCTGTAATCCATACACTCTGAACACATGCTGAAAACGCCAATTTCCTTGAATCAAATACTCTTACATACTTGACACTATCTTGAATGTTTTCCAACAGATTATTGGCTAATTCTAATATTTCTTGCACAATGAGATTCAAAATGTGAGCACAATATCTGACATGAAAAAACTTCTCATCACAAAACAAACCATTACCACTAATCATTTGTAGACGGTCTTGGAGGATCTTCTTCATATTGTCATTACTTTTAGCATTATCCAAAGTCAGAGATAAAACATTTTTCTCTATACCCCATTCAATCAAGCAACCAAGAACTTTGCTAGCTAATTCTTCTCCAGTGTGTGGAGGGTTTCTATCACAAAAAATTTAATATCTTATTGTTCAAGATCCAATTTTCATCTACATAATAGACAGTTAGGCATATATACCTCTTCATAATGCTACGAGCTGTCCACATATTTGCTGTAAAAATACTCTCCCTTTGAATTCCGCAAATACCTTTTTCAGTGTTTCCATTTCTTTTTATTACCTCAAAAAAAATATCACTTACGACAGTTTGTTTACAAATATATTGATAGTCTGGATTCAAATACTTATCTCTCGCTTTAACTTTTGGATACTAGGCATACCAGAAAGACAAATCATGGAATATGATAATCTCACTAAGCATTTCACGATCTACTTTGTGATCATACTCATTTTTGTTACTTAGCCCTAGAATCTTCTTTGGACACACCTTAAATGACACGTTAAAGCGGATGTTCCCTGACAAGGTTCTATAACTAATTTCTTACTACAATGAACACTATTTTCCATCAGCTTCTACTCTATCCGGTACAAACTCTTTCCAAATATTCGAATTTAAGCGTTTGTTAGCGTTAAATACCATTTGAATTGCTTGTTGTTTCGTGTATCTGCTCATCCATTAAATTATCCCTGAAACCAAACATAAGATTCCTAGTTAACATACTCGCTTGAATTTCAGTTTCCTTAGTGTAGCTCATGATGTAAATGATAAGATCATGCATAGAGGTTTAATAAAATCAGGCATGGAGGTTTAATAAGATCAGATAAAGTTACAAAAGCTAGGTATAAAAACTTCACATATCAAATCACACGACATAACAAGCAAACACTAAACAAAACAATTGACATAGATAAGCAAAATAGTTTAGCCCTGCTTCTGCTTCTCTATGACTTGCATCAAGTGACAATGTTAGATTGTAACATGACATCATCTCATGATTGAACTTTCTAATGCCTCCATAAAAGAAACAGATCTTTTGCTTGAAAATTTTCAAAAACATAACATAATCTATAGTGAATATAAGCTAACGATTTCATAAAGAGACTAACTCAATAAGAATATATAATATAAGAAATGATTATCATGCTTCAGCTCCAAAAAAAAATTATAACCATCAATATCATAATGATTATCATGCTTTAGAAAAATCTTCAAGGTTGGCACAAAAAACCATCAACATGTCATCGTTTGCTAAATTCAGTTTATTCAAATCAAATAAAAATCCAAACGTCTTTTCATAGCTTTGAAGTTGATCAAACATACTCTCAATAGAAACCAAATCTTGATCACTGATTTTGATGAAGTAGTTGATTCTGAAATATTATTCCGCCGTTAATATCACTTCTTCCCCCAAGTGTTTCAGGCTCTTCATCATGATACCTTTTCCTTTTACTTGGACGTTTTGCTTTTACAGAGAAAACATGATCAATTTTTATTTCAATAACAATTTGTTCAACTTCTATTGTTGTTGCGTGGAAACCTGTTTCTCTATAGTTCCTAAAAAAAGAAACAAGACCGTTTTGAGCAATAGCAATCTCAATATCCATATCTTCTGACTGCAAGAACTTGCTTACTTAGTTAACAACAAACAAGAGTTCATACCAAACAATCATCCTAAACAAAAACTCCAAACACCTAATTCCATGGATTTCGTTCATTGCAAGAAACTCAACATTGCTTATCGTAATCGGATTATCATTGTTATCTGCCAAGTAATACAAAGCCTCTCGTATCTTAGGAGCTTGAAATCGAATTGCTTTAACGCTCTTAATACGGCTCTCCCAACGAGTTTGTGATAATGGTTCAACTGTAATACCATTAACAATATCTCTGAAATTTTCATAATTATTTGTTGAAAATGAATGATTCCAAAAAATGATACTGCTATCAGCGACGAAGAAGCAATATCTGAAAGAACGAGATTCAAACTATGACAACCACAAGGTGTGTAAACTGCTCTTGGATTAATTTCAAGCAACCTCTTTTGTACTCCTTTATTTTTCCTTTCATGGTTGACCCATTATCCTAACCTTGCCCTCTAATATCATCAACACTAAATCCAAGATCAAGCAATACATCTTGAAGAGTGTTAAAAATCTCTTCTCCGGTTTTATCTTTGACTTCTAAAAATGTCAACAAAAAATCTTCAATCTTTGGCGAAGTATCAGAGATATCCACACATCGAATAACTAGGGACAGCTGTTCTCGGTCACTGATATCGGAAGTAATATCAAGAATAACTAAAAAATCCTTCGCACACCAAATCTTCTTTAAGATCATTTGTTTGATCTCATTCCCAAGCATCTCTATTAACTCATTCTGAATTTGGTGACTCATATAATGATAATGAGTTTCACGTTTTTCAATTTGCCTTATGTGTTCTATCATTATGGATCAAAATCAGCAATCACCTCAATCATGCCCAAATTTTTTCCATTATCAGGCACACAAATCTTGTCATTGGTTCCATGAAATGCTATATTAATTTTAGTAAGACCTTTTACCACTGCAATTATCCTTTTCAATACATATCTTAAGTGTGATTTCTCTTTATTGATCTCTTCTTGAATATGCTTATCAATAGTCTGATTCTTCGCTAGTCTCACTTCCAGCTTCATCCAACGAGTCATACATATGAAATGCTTATGACTTTTTCATGTTCTTTAAGCCTTTGTGAAACGTTTCTCCAATCATCATATCCAGTAATTGCCAACATGTTAGTAATTTTGTTTTGGCTGAATAATTTACAACAAAAAAATCTTATCTTCTATACTTGAGTAAACTAACCATCTTTTATCTTACTTCTCTCCATTCCTAATTTTTCTTGTATAAGACGAATGAGGGAAACATCTCCCTATATCATCTCTTAAAAAATGATAATCAATGGGAAACCTTGTCATTGGACCTTTCTCAACAAAATAATCTCTCACTTTATTATCAACTTTTCTCCAATTTCCATTTGATATTCCTTAAAATTCTCGGGTTTTCCTTTTCATTCTCTTTGTCAGTCTCATTGCTATCTTATTTTCACATTCAAACTGATTTCTATTCTCTTTGTCTTCACACTCATCACCATTCCTATTGTTCTCAATCTTCTAAAGTCTCATCATTTTTAGAAGTTTCAGGTTTTCTTGCATATCTTAACATTGAACCAGCAAGAGAATT
Source organism: Cardamine occulta (assembly GCA_028015245.1). Lineage (NCBI taxonomy): Eukaryota > Viridiplantae > Streptophyta > Magnoliopsida > Brassicales > Brassicaceae > Cardamine > Cardamine occulta. The sequence goes on from CM051362.1 coordinate 12,108,001, forward strand.
TGTTAGTGCTTTTTGTCTCTTTTTTTTCTTTTTTTTTCAGCGCCTCCCATCTCACATTTTATTCGTTTCGAAGACATCGTACTACAATTAAAAAAATGTTGAAAAGATGAATCACTATATACAAATAAAAATTACGTAAACTGTAAACATCAGCCAAATTTTTATGACTTCATTATACATGTACGTTGCATTGCAGAAAACAATGTAACAATCTATTTTATACTAATTTTCAACACCTAATTTTCCTAAATCTAATCATTCCAATTTTTATCCAGCTATTCTATGTGAATTGAAACTATGAAAAGATTGAACAAAAAGTTGTATAGGTAAAAGAGGAAAAACTTACCGGATCAATTTTGAATTTATGAGTTGATTGATTTGTAGAATATATTTGAGACACTAAAATATAGAGAAGATGATTTCAGGGATTTTTTTTAAATGCACACAAACTCATGGTCAATGAATGATGATAGTTTAGAAGAGGAAGATGAAATGAGCTACTATAATTTAGGTAATTAGATTTCGTTAATATTTCATTTTTTTACTTAAAGAAAATGGTTTGTTAAGTTTAACTTTTATTTAGTGTTTTCATTAATTTAATTAATTCCTTTTTTTAGTGAAAAAGGTGACTTCAAGAGTCAATACTCACGTTCAGAAGGAATGAGTTGAGTCTCTGATTACCAGTAGGCTATAGAAGACATATGGGATTCGACCCTACAAATAAGTGGTAAAGAATGTCGAGAACTGAAAACTAAGCTAAGATAAGATAATAAATCTAATAAATATGTTGTAAAGGTCACTATTCATCTTATGCCACACTTTTGATAAGAAAATCTCAAATCCAAGGAAAACCCAAAAGAGTTACCTTCTTGACATCACGAGGAAGACTCAGTGAAGATAAGATGTATGAGATAAGGAGAATGAAACGAGAGAGAGAGAGAGAGAGAGAGAGAGCGATTAATATAGTGGTGTAGTATGAAAAGCTTTCGAACGATCGTCATTGTTGATTCGCGATCTTCTGTCAGAATATCGAGTATAGATTGAGATCTTTGTATCAGAATATGGATTATATTCGAGTAATATAAATTAGGGTTTGTTTTGGGGTGAAAGAAAAAAAAAACACAGTTTAGTCAGGAAAAAAAGACCGTTGGGTACATGTAACCTGATAGGGTAAACCCGAATGAAACCTGATGTAAATAAAACTAACCCGTTTTGAGCCCATATTTTTTCTAACCAAATAAACAGTTTGTGGACTCAATTTTTTCACCTGGGTTTCGGGTACCGATGGGCTTTTACCCATTATTAACATCCCTAGTGTAGTCCATATCATGATTTCCAAAAACCTGGCCCATACACTAATATAGGTAGATATCCATTTACGGACCACTTGATATTGTCGCCCTAGTAGTTGTCTCCCTAAGCGAGACATCTTTTGTCCTCAAGTTTCTTCCTGCAGCGCCAAAGATGAGCATTTTTCCCCCTTTTTCTCCAACAAATAGCTAGTTTCTTTTTTATTCTTCTTCTGTCTTCTAAACTAGGCAGAGATTGAATCCATCGTTCGCCCCAAATTTTGATAGATGTATCTTCAAACTTACTCGCTGCCCAAACTAGGCAGAGATTGAATCCATCTTTCGCCCCAAATTTTTCGTACCTCGTATTTTCATTAGAACATGTAAACAAAGTCAAGGTGACAACAAGTGATACAAGTTTGAGTGAATCACTTGAGAAAAATCTGGCATCAACCTGTAAAGACAATAATATACTTTCTTTGAAGTTAGCTTACCGTTTACCTTTCTCAGTTGCATTTAGGTCCCCGTTGTAAAATGAAAGAGCTGATAGTGCTCCTTTCGGTGAGATCGTTGTCTATGGGGTAATATTTGCCTTCTGTGATTGCCGAAATGACATCTTTTTCAACATATGCCCCCAACCAGTTCAGTCCATGTGCTTGGAGAATATTGACTGATATTCAAGTATTTGCATATTTGAACATTGGGATTAAAGAATTCTTGTATGCTTACTACTTTAGACCGATTCCTTTAGAAGATAATAGGTACATGATGCATGTATGTAGTAGATCTCTCTTAGTTCATGGTGTCAAGAATTATGAAAGAGAATGGCATAAGAAAATTGTTTTTATGAAGGTTGGTTCTCACTAGGAATATCCCATCCCTTGGTTCTAGCGAGGTGGGTAGATGCATGAAACTCATTATTTTCTCAGTTTCAATCGATAGATAGTATAGAGGGTGAAATGTTGAACCTAATCTAGAGCATGTCTGTAGCACTTAACATGTGGATTAAGCTAGCAAGTCAAGCAATATATTTTAGGGGTTTTTCTTACTAACAATCTAAAATACAGAAAATTCAACTAGAGATGCAGAGCCTGTCACACTCTAACAAATCATAAACTAAAGATGCAAAAACTAAGACTAGTTGCAAAATCCTAAGTGACTCGAGTAGGTCACCCGAGTGGACTTGGCCTAGTGGTGCTAAACTACTAAATGTAAGCAGTAAACAAGACAGATCTAAAAATTACAACTAAAATAAAGGACAGAGATCTTGGGGATAGACTCATAGGATCATCTACACTCTCACGCCACGGGTGCTAATTTACTAAACTCAGGGTGAATCCCTTGACGATGGATTTCACTTCCAACCTAACCCACTGTCGTGGTGAAGGATTTGAAGATCTGGCCTACTCAAGCCTAGGGGACGAGTGACTACAGATCTTGCACTAAGGATCGATCCTTCAAAGCTAAGAAAGACTCATAACAAGTGAGTAGTTGGGTCGTGATGTAAATCAACATCTGATGCACCAACTCTCACGCTATTGTGTCTTAATCCCTGGAAAAACTAGATCTGGTGGTTCAAGGCACTTTTGATGCTCATGAAGTCACCTAAAATCATGATCCTCTTGATCAGAGAGGTACAAGCATTAAAAACGAGAACCCAAGAGGGATTTTAAAACCGAATCAGCATAAATCAACAAAAACCCATGGCGATCGAGTGAGACTACCTAATTCATTCCCCAAAAACCCTAAAACGACTACTCACTCTTCGAGATCATCATCCAAGCCAAGAACCCATAAGAGCTTTGACTCATCATAGATGAAAGATGATCTGAAGAGGAAGAAGATACGAAAAAGGAACAGTAAAGATAAACTTCGATCTATTAAAATTGCAAAAGAGTTACAAAAATCCAAGACGAAAACGTAAAGATCAACTAGAGAGAGAAAACTAAGAGAGATAAACTAAATCTACTAAAAGCGGCGCAGAATGAAAAAAGTCTAAAAATATCCGCGCCCCCGCGAGTTATCATTAACCTAGGTATCTATACACGAGAATTATGATTAATGAACGTCTCGCTATAAATTGCGGAATCTTCTCGAAGCGGTGCTCACCACTCGACCTAGTAGTTAAGTGGTCTGGTCGAGTAGCCTCCTCGAGTCTTTATCCGAGTAGCCTTTTCGAGTAATTTGAGCTTCCTTTGCAGTCTTCAACTCTATGGCTCCATGTCACTCGAGTCATGACTCCTCACAGAAATCCCTACGTGTCTTCATGGCTGAATGGTTACTCGAGTGATGACTTCTCACAGCTCTAAATACCTGAAAATACCATATGTATGCAAAATGTATGCAAACTAATGCAAACAGACTAAATATCTTATATGCCAAATAAATGCACAAAGTGACATGGGTGATGACTAAAACCTATGCTAAGTTGCAATAAAACCATAGTAAAAACGTGCCAAAATGCAGTGTTATCAATGCCTCTGACAACATGAGTTTTCTTGTAGACTTACCTCTTGTTTCAATTGTTTATAATGCATGTGTTTTCTTTCCACGAACAGAAAAAGGAAAAGTTGGAGTTACCTATGTGATCAAAAAATATATCAAACATTGGTCTTTTGAGTTTTTAACACACAAATTCTTCTTGGAAAGTAGTAGCATCAAAGGTGAAAATTTGTTTTCCTTTTGTTTTTTTGGTGTTATGACACCTTAGTGACAACTTGTAAACCCAACTTTCTTCATATTGGTTTTTAAACACTGTTGTGTGAGGAGAACTTTTTTTTTGCTTATGATGCATTGTCATTGTATTGTTCAAAAGGCTTACCATGTATGCGAAACAATCTTGCGTAGGAGACTATATTTACAACAAATTTATGGCAGTAAACCGTATTTTTCTTCGTTCTGAGAAACATCAAATTCATCTAGGTTCAATTCCACAACAGTGTCCAGATTTCTCGAGCAAAACAACGACCACAGAAGCTGACATGGTCACTGGTATGGTGTCGCGTTGGCTCAACATTTATTTGAACCTTGAATGACATGAATCAGATATATAGTGTTACTTTAGCCCATGGCACATTGTGGATGCGTCAAACGACGGGTTCACATAACCCACCTATTAGAGCAAAAAATGCAATGTCTTAAAATTACTCAATGTTGAGCGAAAAACCTACTAAAGATAACAAAGGAGAGTGAGTTATCTACCTTTGGCTTTTCAACAAAGAAGCTCCACGGAACGTGGTTGAAAGGTCATAGGCTCAAAAAAAGAAAAATTGAAGCCAAACACCCAAGTCCGAGGTGAAACGAAGAAAATCAGTAGAATTCGAATGGACATAAAAAATATACTACCAATTATTTGGATAACGAAATTAAAGAAATATATCTATTCGAGAGAAGAATTTGATAAGCGTTATGACAAAGAAGAAGAGAGTGATGACGAAGGCAACAAATGCCTAAGCTAATTATAGCTATTGGATCAGATTCAAATGATAATATATATAAGTCCAAATGCCATTTATTAAAGTCGTTTGGCCCAATAAAAATGGGATATTATACGAGATGAAAATCGCTCTCGCTCCAAAAGTTGGGAAAATGGCATTTTTCTATCTGTACTTTTTTGTTTGTTGGTGCTGTGTTATATATTATCACAAACTTTTAGTGATAATATAAATCCAAACTAAAAAAAAATCAAATTTTGGATCTAAATTTGTAGTTTCATACCAAATTTGGAATCGTCGTTAACGAATGTTAGTCAACCGTTACAATAAAATAAGTATTACTTTAATACTCCCTCCGTTTCATATTAGTTGTCGTTTTAGATCTTAAAACTTGTTTTATATTAATTGTCGTTTTATGTTTTCAATGCATATATTTGATAAGATTTCCAACTTTGTCCATTTTGTTTTAATGTTCTGACCAATGAAATAAAATCAAATAAATATTAATTAGGGGTAAAACAGAAAAATCAAATATTTTTTTAATGTGTGAAACAATTTTAAACGACAACTAATTTAAAAAGGAGAGAGTAATATATAAAGCTTGTTTGTCGTTTCTCAACACGCAAACGACAAGCAGTTTACTAGAAAAATCCGAATTATCATCATATCCAAATTTCGGGAAGAAGGAGAAGAAACAGACGGCGAAGAAGAGAGATCAAAACCAAAACCATGACAGGTCACCACGCGATCGAGGTAACGAAGACGGTGCTAGAGGTTGCAGACGTGGCATGGACCGCCGTAGAAACCTACCACCACCATCACCACCACCATGAGGACGGCGAGAATCACGAGTCAACGAATCAAATCACCGATCCACGAGATCGAGAATTAGAATCTCTTCGACAAGAGATTCGTCGTCTCAGAACCTTACTTGAATCAAATCTCAAACTCTTTGAAACTCTTGCTGAATCTGCTGCGTTATCACACGATTGCCCTAAAGACGTAAGCCTTAATCAAATCCAATTTCTTAAATTTTCCCCAAATTTTTGCTAATTTGTTGAAATTTTACAAAATTCAGCTCTATGCTAGGCTTGTAACAATGGTTACTTCAAGAGATTTCTTAGCTCGATTAGAAAAATTAAGGCAAGCTTTATCTGATGGAACTCAAAATCAATTTCCATTCAAAGAACCTACAGGTATGTGTTTTCGAATTATCCGAATGATTATAGATTTTGAATTTGAGATTTTACAAATAATTTAACTTTTTTTTTGGCTTTGATTTTGATTTAGAAGATGATGTTCAAACTGTAGAAGTTCTGATAGAGATGGATCATCAAGAACCAAGTTGGTGGGTTTTAGTTACAGATGATATGGTTCCTAGTAATGTCGAGGAACAAAGCGCGATCGATAATGATCATTACATTGTTGTCAATGAAGAACATGTTATTGATGCTGTTGCACATTTTTTGGCTAAATGTATTATGTCAAATCCTAAAGCTAAGGTATTGTATTGTATTCTTAGTTTCTTTGAGTATTGCAAGTTTGGATTTTTTTTCACTGCTTTCAAATGTTATATTCACTTTGGTTTACTACTTTGTAATTGCAGAATTTCAAACCTGAAGAGCTTCAAAAACGTAAGTGTACAATTCAGTTTGTATCTCTTTTGAGTATGCCGCTTTGGTTGTTCTTTAGAGTACTCTGTTCGTTTCTTAATTTTGCAGTTCTGGTTCAAGAAGTTAGTGCACTGAGCAAGGTAGGGAAGGTCGTGGATATATGGCATGCGGGGAAAATGTTCTACGCTTTGTCCACTTGGGGACTTGCTTTTGGAGGGTATGTTTTATTTTAATGATCTGAGATGATGAAAGACATAATTTGATTTGAGTTAAGTTGGAATTTTTCGCGGTTTCTTTCAGGTTATACCAAGCTCGTGGTGCGCTGAAGATAGCTGCTAAGGGTGTTCATGCAACAAGCAAGGTTGTTCTGAGAGCACTCTGAAAGTTATAAGAGGTTATTCTAATGAGATGATCTCCAACTATCCTAGGGTTTGTGTTTTTTTCTGTGTGGCTGAAATGACTTTTTAATTACTTGAATTGCTTTGTGTAAATTATGTAAATAGGGTTTGATCAATGTTGTATTTTTATTGATTTCAAATTTCTACTTTGATTCTCGTTTATAAACGCATAGACAATGTGTGAATATTTCAAAAAAAAAATGTGAATAATTGAACAATGTTTGCAGTTTCTTCTCTAACTGAGAACACAAGTCGACCAATGAAACACTATTGGTTAAACTTCCTATAAACAATTTAGACTAGAAGCTGAGTTTACAAGATGACTTCTACTAAAGGTGGGTTCGGTTTGGTAATGGTGAACCGATCGGTTTACCAAAATTTTCTTCAAAATTTCATAAACTTGTACTTTTGCCAAAATTCTTCTAGTTTATTGTATAAACACCGAACCTAACTTGACCAAATATAATGGGAAATTGATTGAAATATAACAAATATAGAAAATATATACCAAACTTATTCATAAAAAGAGTATTTGACCACAAAAACAAAAAACAAACCAAATATTGTTTCGGTTTCATTTTGGCACCAATAATTTTACTAGGCCTCAGCAAAAAATCCGAAATCCGAAAACCGATCCGGAACCGAATCGAAAAATCCGGAACCGAAACCGAACCGAATAGTCATATAACCCGAACGGATTTTAAATGTTTCTATCCAAATTATCCGAACGGAACCCAAACCGAACCGAAATCCGAAAAGTATATCCGAAAACCCGGAATAAAATTATATATCCAAAAATATAGTTATAATTTATACCCAAGAATATTAAATAACAAAAATATCCTAAATAATCTGAATATCCAAAAATATTTAGTTATATTTGTCAAAATTATACAATTGTTTTGCAAAATTTTAACCAAAATTTATTAAAATTGAATTTTTTTTATTAAAATTGATTTTTTTTATTTAAATTGAATAATTTTGTTATTAAAATTGAACAAATTTTTAGTTTTTTATTGTCCGAAATCAGATCCGAACCCGCACATATCCGAACCGAAACCGAACCGAAAAGTCATAAAACCCGAACGGATAGTAAACTCTCCTATCCGAATTGTCCGAATCCGAAAAAATCCGAACCGAATCCGATCAAAAATTCGAATGTCCAGGCCTAAATTTTACCATGAACCGAACCAAATTTTTTCACTTCCGAACCAAACCGAAGTTTGAATTTGGTTTATTTCAGAAAATTTTCCTAAACCAAACAAGCCAAACTTATGAAGTTTTGAACCGAACTGAATCAACATTTCCAAATTGCCCACCCCTAAAATTTACTTCTACAAGATGTTATGTAATATAAAAACAAAGCCTTATCAAATGCTAATGTTTTTGTTAGTGATTCTGGCAAGAGAGAAGAAGTCAATCAAATTTAATTTGTTACAAAATGCTTTGGTAACAATAAAAATTCAGATTTCTCAGGCAATGAACTTAAAAAGGTAGGCATACCAGTTCCACTTCCATTCCATGTCAAAGACTGATTGTAAAATGTAATCACAAGAACTGAGTACAGTAGCTATAATTGGTTCAATTGGTTAGAAATGCAAGAACCTACATAATAACATCAATCAATCACTTTATATTCTGAATAAAAACGAAGCACTAACAAACAATTTTTTCGCCAGAAGCACTTGCACTTGAGTGTAGAAAAGCTCAAACGTAATTGATGTTGTGACCCTGAAAAGGGGATTCGTATCAAAGTATCAACCAATATTTCAATTAAAAAAATATATTAAAACAATCAAATTATAATAGTATAATAACCACGATAAATTTACTAATATAATTCCAAGGTGAATTAACAAACAAAAAACTTATAAGAAAAAAGAACATGTAGTTATAATCTAAACGCATAAACAAAAAAAAAACATATGTAGTTTATTTAAGACAATTTGTAGAATGGGTAGGTTTTTTTAAATAATTGTTAAATAAGAAAATGTTACATAATGTTAAAAAATATTACATAATGTTAAATAAGAAAATGTTACATAATGTTCAAAATATTTTTAAATAAGAAAATTACAATGTTCAAAATATTTTTAAATAAGAAAATTACAATGTTAAAAATAAAATATTACATAAATTGTACTTAGAAAATGCATAAGAAAATGATCATATTCATATTAGCATGCTGGTCATGAGAATGACATCTTCACTAAATAATTCACCGCTTATGTTTCTTTTATGATATATGTGAAAATAGTTATTCGGAATAGTGCACTCGAGATTTTAGATAATTCTTATACATTATTGATTATACTATTTTGGTCTCAAGGTTTTGATAACGTCTTGATATAATAGTATTTTGTTCATATTTTTGTTTTAAAAATGCATAAGAAAATATATAAATAAAACAAACTAAATAAACAAGGCATGAGTGACAATGATGAGTTAGATTCCGAGCGTCACGGGTCGAAGAAAAAGGCTGACACATAAATGTAACACAATTACATTACACGACCCTTAATTCGTTTCTATTCTCACACTTTCTGCCAAACCTTATTTATAATAGAGATCTCGTACAATGTACATCTACATAATCCGTGACGTTTTCTATTTTTTCCTGTGTTTTAAGAATTTCACAACTATATAAAAATCTCTATGTACTATATTTATATATATAAACTAAAAAGGAAAGAGAGTATACGTTATATGGCTCAATTCACGAGGACCTCGCAAGTTACATCATGGATAATTATATATAGTTAATACAGAGTAACGTACATCAGCATAAATAATTATTGACGTTGACGAAAACCAAATTTATAGTCTCTGTGGTAACTACGTTACTATTGAAGTTCTTCATTTACTCGATTACTTTTTTTTTTTTGGTCGTCATACTTCATTTATTTCTGAATGTCAATAACAAAACTATTGAAGTTCTTCACGTGCTCTAAAACATTTTTAGCTATGCTTTCTTTAGTTCTCTAACCAATATATTTGCTTAATTATGTTTTAATATTTTTTTAAAATTGCTTTCTTTAGTTCTCTAAACAACATATTTGATTAATTATGTATTAATATAAAAATCATGTTTTATTAATTTAAAAACAATATATTTATACTCTAGCCGGACACCGAACCGGATGACCTTCCAGATCACTGGATCATCTGGATCGACTGCCGGATCAATGGAATATTGATAAATATATAATAATATATAAATGGTTAAGAAATAAATAAATATTATATTATGTTGATCATAAGACATAAACCACAAAATATTTATGACAAAATATTATTATACAATATGAAGTGTTCATCAAAATTAGAAATAAAGACAAAAAAACAGATAGAAAAACAAATAATTAGTTTGTTATATTTGAGTCAGAAAAAATATAAAAGATAGTTGTATGTACATGTTTTAAAAAAATTAAAAAGTTATAAAAATAACTAAAAATATTATTTTATTTTCAAAATCAAATATTTTATTTGTATCAAAAGTGTTCTAAAATAAATAAAAATTAAATATTTGAAATTTTTTCTTGATCCGGGTCCCGGGTCAACCGGTCAAACCGGCCGGGTGGCGGATTTCTAGCAGATTTTTCTATTTTTTTTTATTTTTAAATTTCTAGTTTTAGCATAAAACCTGAACCAGAAGAACACCCGAATCCCGAGTCCACCAGGCAGGTCTGGGTCTCAAAACATTACTTAAAAGTTTTTGTATCTCTCTAGAATCTATCTTTTTCATAAAACTTTTATATAGTTTTCCATCTACAACTTTGGTAGCTTTTATAGCACTGGAAGTTTGCATTTTCTTCTGCTTTTGTTGTTATATCCCCTCTTCTTTCACTAATTTTCTCTATTGACGTTGGATTTTTGAAATCAGATCTAAAATTTTTAATGTTAGATTTTCCAAATCATATCTAGAATTTTTTTTATCTAGATCTCTAGATCTTTTGAAAGTTTTAGATATGTTTCTTATTTTCCTTCTCTTGCAGGAAGACGTTTACCTCGGCTTGCCTTAAAACCAAGTTTTGTTTGTCTTGGTTTTAAGCGGAGTGACTAGTGAGGAGCTCGGTTCTATAAGTCTCATAGTGATGAGACATTGAAGAGGTGTGGTATCAACAGATCTCCAACGGTTTGTTTGAGTTCATGGATATTTTGTGGATTATTCTTTGGATGGTGCAAATTGTTCGAAAATAGTTTATAAGAACTGAATGATGAGGCTGTAAATTATATCGTTCTCATTATTTATGAGGCGTTATATAGCCAAATTTTCAAATACAAATGTCTCATACATTCTCGAAAAACTTGACACGATGAAACAATTCAAACAACTCAACTACTCCTATAATAAATTATCTAATTCCCACTACTAAGACTCAATCTAATGACTAAGTCTAACGACACAAAAAACTCCTTTCCTCAATTGATATTCATGAGAACATCAGTTTGCTTTGGTACTTCGACGAGACCCAACAACACTTTCATTTTTGTAATGTGTCTAGCTTCAGTGGGTTAGTCATGATATCAACTATTTGATCTTGTGTTTTGCAGTATATCAGCTTCACTTTTCTTTTTTTTAGTTAACTCTCTCGAATAATGAAAATGTACCTCAATATGTTTGTTGCGTCCATGATGCAATGAATTTTTAGATAGATAAATGGTTGAATTATTGTAACACTTGATGATGATACAATCTTCATGAATCTCTCCAATTTTGCTAAGCACTCTTGTTATCCAAATTCCTTGTGTTGCACAAGATACCGCAACATTGTACTCTAATTGTTTTGTAGAAAATGCGACAATGTGTTGCTTCTTTGAACTCCATGAGAAAGCTCTTCTCGCCATTAGACAAACAAAACTAAATGTACTTTTTCGATCATCTAAATTCTCCGCAGAACCATTGTTCATATAAGGTTTAAACTCTTTGTTTCTTCCATGCTTATACATAATCCCAAGCTCTATCGAATTCTTGACATATATGAACACTTGTTTTACCATTTGAAAGGGTGTTTCAATAAGATTTTCCATGTAACGACTAGTCATACATACAACAAACATCAATTCAAACCTAGTAACAGTGAGATACATTAGGCTTCCTATCATTTTTTTGTAAGGTGTGGTATCCAGAACTACTCATCCTCCTTTATTTGAGAGTTTTACTCCTAGAACAGATGGATTATACACTATATTGTTTGAAAAAGTATGCTTAAGATCTACACTTCTCAAATCATTCCCTAATGAAGTAACCTTAAGTTTTGTTGAACCAAGCTCTTAGTACCTGTTTTAAGCCAGATAGCGATTTCTCTAGCTTGCAAGTTTTCTCTTCCCTTTCCTTCCCTTTTTTTATAAAACCTTGTGTTTGATCACATAAAAATTTTCATGTAGCTCTCCATGCAAGAAAATTTTGTTCACATCAAGTTGATAAATGGTCCAATTTTTGTAAGATGTAGTGGCAATGATCATTCAAATGGTATCCCACCTTACTACTGGTGTATAAACTTCATTATAATCGATCTCAAATCTCTATGTGTACCCATTTGCGACCAACCAAGCCTTGAACTTTTGTATCTCGCCATCTTTGGTATATTTCATCTTAAATACCTATTTAACCATGATTTTTTTTGTATCTTTTGGTATCATTGATAGTTCTCAGGTGTGGTTTCTCTTTCTAGGCTCGATTTATGCTTAATGGCTTCTCTCCACACCAAATAACTTGATGCTTCATCAAATGATGTATGATCATTAAGCACAATGATAACTTGTAACACATGATCATCAAACATATAATCATCAATCAATCACATTGGTTGTTGTTTCTTATGATGCACGGGGATGCCTATTGGGTGTTGTCTCCTGCACCGATTACTTCCCGGGGACGGGGATTCCATGGGGACAGCGAGGCAATGATGGGGATGAGAATGATACGTGATGGGGACGTATCCGCAATGTTTCTTCTTAGAAAAATGTATTTGTGATGTTTAATTTATTTTTCAAAATAGAGAACTTTAAAATAGAAAGAAAATGAAGTTAACACCGTAAATATTAATAATAGGCTTTTTAATCACATCCAGGAGCGAACGTATGTAGTAAATAACAGGGGCAATTGCCCCCTAAATTTTTCAAAACTAGCCTAATTCTTTAAGGATTTGCAATAATCCCCCACTAAAAGTTTCAAAAATAGCTTAATTTTTTAAAGATTTGTAATAATATCCCAGGTAAAATATATCTCTAGATCCGTCCATGCACACATCTATCTCTAATCTAAGCACAAACCACCATCGTAAACACACAACTCTTCACTTCCTCTATTGTACCACCTAAGAACAATCATTCACAAGTCAAAGTGGAAACCCTAATATTCTACAAGCAAAACGCTTCAACTCTTCACCTAGAACTTCTACCTTCTTTAACTTATTCTACAAGTCAAGCCACAATTATAGTCCATTGATCGGGTGCCCATGGCTTCTCAAGAATAAAGTAATGATATTGATAACGAATATGCTAATACATCAAATCAAAGTAGAGAACCTCTGCTGTTGAATTGTGTGACTAAATTAGAGGAACAAGGAACAATCGGAGGAACTTGTAGCTTTTGTTGTAATATTTGTAACGAGACTTTAAATGGCTCTTATTCTAGAGTGAACACATTTTCTTGGGATAAAGAATGCTGGTATTGCTATTTTTAAGAAAGCAAGTACGACCCAAAAAGCTGAGATGAAAAAGTTGGAAGACGAGTTTGAGAAGAAAAAAAAGTAAATTTGGATCTAGAGAAGTTAATTTGCCTAGTGAATCAGAATATTCTAAGAAAATAAAGTTTGCATTATCGCCTATCGGTAGAGTATTTGGTGTTAAAGTGAGAGACTAATTAGATTAAGAAATTGTGAAGATTTTTTACACTGCATGTTTGCCATTCAATCTCACCATAAATCCTCATTTTATTAGGGCATATCAGTTTGATGCTAGTAACAAGATTGATGGATATGTTCCTCCTGGTTACAATAAGCTCATAACGACTCTACTAGTACAAGAAAAAAATAATGTTGATAAGTTAATGAAACCTCTTATATTAACGTGGAAAGAAAAAGAGTGGTGATTGTGTTAGATAGTTGGAACGATCCTTGATGAGATCCTAACCAGCAGCCTGTTTGAGGGAGCTAAGGAGATAGAGGAGCAGCTTGAACCAGAGCTTAAGGGAGCTAAGGAGATAGAGGAGCAGCTTGAACCAGAGCTTAAGGGAGCTAAGGAGATAGAGGAGCAGCTTGAACCAGAGCTTAAGGAAGCTAAAGAAGAAGCCACAAAGCAACATGAACTCGAGGAAGCCAACGACAAAGATCTACATGTGCCCCTTGGTCCGATGACTCGATCAAAGCAAGCAAGATTCCATCAAGCATTCTACAATCTCTTACACCATATCCAGGGCCGACTTGAGTGTGCTAATCCAGTCACCTTGATTGTGATTCACGCCACTTAAGCATTCATCAAGAGAGGTGTGTGGACTTGTACTCTTTTTCCCTCCTCTTGGTTTTATCCCAATGGGTTTTCCAAGAGAGGTTTTTAATGAGGCCAGCCCACACACTCTTTATCATTTCCTCTTGATGAAACCAAGCCCACTCCATTCACTCAATATTCTCGCCAAAATGAAGCTGAAGAGTTACTTGTTTTTAATCTTTGTACACTTAATGATCAGCTTTGATTCATTAAGTCTTTTCTATTTCCTATGCATTTTAGTTCTAAGTATCTGAACCCTATAAGTACTTGTATTCTCTTTCTCTTCAGATTTATCAAACCTTTCTTATTCTCAATCATCTTTGAAACTGTTTGATCATGTTCGATTAGTGTATTCGGAAATCTCCTTGCACTACGAACGCCCTTGAAAGTCTAAGAGTGATTCCGCAACTCTTAGAAGTTTCATTCAATCCATTTTCGTGGTTACTCATCCATTTGAACCGATCTGTTCCCCTTCTCACTCGCCAATCATCATCAAACCGGTACATCGGAGGGATTCCTTGCTTCAAAGACTTCACCTAGCATTTGGAGGACATTCAGGGACGTGATCCTCCCCCAGGATCACATCAAGTGGTATCAGAGCAGACTCCATCTCAGGTTGTGTCTTTTCAAATCGATTATACCCTTTCATATTCTTCATAACCTTTGAATCGATTTATCTGTTGATTGTCGGAATTTTCATAAATCTTTGGTAATAGATAAAATCGTGAAATCAGTTTTCAAAGAACATATTTTGAGTCTAGTTATTGTTAAAATTGATTTCGGAATTTTTGGACACGTTTTGGTATTTTATTCTGACCGGTCATCTTCACATGTTCTTCGCGAAGGGTTTTCCGTCGATTTTCAGTGCAGGAATTTTCAAAACTTGGTTTTAATCGCTAAAAATACTAGATCGGTTGGATCTGCTTCGGTTTGGAGTCTAGGTTACAGAAAAATTGTTTTTAAAAATTTTGGATTTGATTTGGTTGACGAATTCAATCGATTGTTGAAAGGTGTCGATTTGGTTCCTCGCTGGATCGCTTGCGTGTGTGTCACAGTTTGATTTCGATTTCCTTGCATGATCTGTTTGGTTTGTTTCCTTTGAACTATTTACGGGGTTAGTTGTGTTTGTTTTTCAGGTACAGCAATGTCTAATCACAAAGGAGAGGATATGTTCTACACAAGGTGCCATGTTCAAAGCAAGATATGCAGCCTCAAGATTGATGAAAAGAGTCCTAACAACGTTGCAAGTGAATATATGGTCAAGAAGCTTGGACTGACAGTGAAGGAGCACCCATGGCTCGATGAAGATTACAGATTAAGAGTGAGCCACCAAGTGAAGATTTCCATAACCATTGGAAAGTATGAAGACGAGATTCTGTGTGATGTTCAACCAATGGAAACCTGTCACATCCTTCTTGGAAAATCATGGCAGAATGAGCGAAGAGCAATCTATGATGGTCACAAGAACCGATATTCATTCAAGTATAAAAGAGGCAAGATCCATCTGGTTTCAATGCCACCACATGAGATTCAAGAAGATCAGCTCATCGTAAAGCAAAGAGTAAGACAGTTTGTAAGTGAATCTCTAAACTCTCTTCCTCCAAAAGAAAAGATTCTTGCGATTGATAAAGAAACTCCTATGAGTTTAACTAACGTTGCACCGGAGCTACCATCTCCGAGTAAGCATTCTTCTCATTTGCAGGATCATAAAGACACCACAGAAGGTCCAAAGGAGTTATCAACCACCCTGAACTACCTGGAGGTAATGAGAAGAAAAGCTAGTTCGAGCTCTAGGCATGCAGAAACTGAGAAGCATCACATGTGTGACAAGCTGAAACGAATTCCAAAGGTCCTCACGGTTCAAAAAGAAAATATGCCTAGCAAGAAACTTATAACTATTCACTCTAACTCTGCAAAGGCTGGTGAGATGAAACAAACTTTACTCTCTAAACCACATGTGCGTAAGTTTGTCTATAGAGAAACTCTTTTGAGTTTTACTAACCTTGCACCGGTGCTGCCGAGTGAGATATCTTGTAATTTTCAGGATTTCAGAAGTACCGTTCAAAAAGAAGAATCTCGTGACTTGTTACTTCCAGTCCGTGACACAGAACGACCAGAACTTCATTCACAAATTCATATCCAAGGAGAAGTACTCGCTCTGCTAAAAACTTCATCAATGGATGCAGGAAGTGTCAATAACACCTTGATGATCAAAGAAAGAATTTTCCCATTGATCCGTCGAGAGGAGCATCAGATCGTATTTGATCCAGAATCCCTATTTAAAATTTTTCCTCATGGCATCCGAAACAAACAAGGTAAGGAAATTATTGTGGTTGATGCAATAATTCCAAGGTATGCAATTCTTTCTATTTTTGATGATAATTTGCTAGATATGTTTCAATCTAGTGAGAAATTTATCCTTGGACAGTTCTTTAAACGAAAAGGTTTCCTATTTGATAAACATGAAACGTGGTACTTTTGTTACTCCTTGATTAATTGTGTTTTGAGGAGTATTGATAAATTCACTACTGCTGCTACTACTTCGAATGATGCTGAACTGTTCTTTGGAGAGATTGTTTACTATGATAGTTGTCTGAATTTTAATAGACACTTAGATGATCATGCTGAACATGTGAATTTTATTTTAGATGATCTAAGTAATAAAATGTTTGCTGCAACAGAGAAGTTTGCATTTGATGTGTTTGATCTTGTGTTCCAAGTTATTGTTGTGAAAGCACAGGGTATACAGGACAA
The DNA here is from genome assembly GCA_028015245.1 of Cardamine occulta. Lineage (NCBI taxonomy): Eukaryota > Viridiplantae > Streptophyta > Magnoliopsida > Brassicales > Brassicaceae > Cardamine > Cardamine occulta. The sequence goes on from CM051362.1 coordinate 12,124,980, forward strand.
AGAGTTGCACCTTCATTCACCAAAATTATGGCTCTTCCATGTTTGGCTTAAAAAGATCTTTGTTCAAGCTGATCTTGAACTGATGAAGTATTTAAACGAGCAGCACGCAAAGAAAAGGCAATGCCAACTGATCTTTGACCCTGGTGGAATTTTTAGGATTCAAATGAAGAGAGGACGTTTTCCAGCCCACACAAAGATCAATGCCTACAAAACCTGCTCGCAAGGTAAGTACAACGTAAGTTCAAGCTTCAATATAACTGATCTAGTTCCTTTTTGCGCAGATGAAACGGATTTGAGGTCAAATCCTTCTCAAGTGGGAGAGGATGATGAGATCCTAACCAGCAGCCTGTTTGAGGGAGCTAAGGAGATAGAGGAGCAGCTTGAACTAGAGCTTAAGGGAGCTAAGGAGATAGAGGAGCAGCTTGAACCAGAGCTTAAGGGAGCTAAGGAGATAGAGGAGCAGCTTGAACCAGAGCTTAAGGAAGCTAAAGAAGAAGCCACAAAGCAACATGAACTCGAGGAAGCCAACGACAAAGATCTACATGTGCCCCTTGGTCCGATGACTCGATCAAAGCAAGCAAGATTCCATCAAGCATTCTACAATCTCTTACACCATATCCAGGGCCGACTTGAGTGTGCTAATCCAGTCACCTTGATTGTGATTCACGCCACTTAAGCATTCATCAAGAGAGGTGTGTGGACTTGTACTCTTTTTCCCTCCTCTTGGTTTTATCCCAATGGGTTTTCCAAGAGAGGTTTTTAATGAGGCCAGCCCACACACTCTTTATCATTTCCTCTTGATGAAACCAAGCCCACTCCATTCACTCAATATTCTCGCCAAAATGAAGCTGAAGAGTTACTTGTTTTTAATCTTTGTATACTTAATGATCAGCTTTGATTCATTAAGTCTTTTCTATTTCCTATGCATTTTAGTTCTAAGTATCTGAACCCTATAAGTACTTGTATTCTCTTTCTCTTCAGATTTACCAAACCTTTCTTATTCTCAATCATCTTTGAAACTGTTTGATCATGTTCGATTAGTGTATTCGGATTCTCCTTGCACTACGAACGCCCTTGAAAGTCTAAGAGTGATTCCGCAACTCTTAGAAGTTTCATTCAATCCATTTTCGTGGTTACTCATCCATTTGAACCGATATGTTCCCCTTCTCACTCGCCAATCATCATCAAACCGGTACATCGGAGGGATTCCTTGCTTCAAAGACTTCACCTAGCATTTGGAGGACATTCAGGGACGTGATCCTCCCCCAGGATCACATCAATCCTAGAAGAAAACCTCTGATTAATTTCATGGCTACTTCAAAAAGTGGTCTCATCTTTCTTAAGACTGTGAATTGTTTTGGTGGAATTGAAAGATATATTTTTTTTTCTAACTTGATAAAAAAAAGTATCAATGAGGTGGGGCATTACAATGTTGTGCAGATCATCACAGATAATGCTGCAAACTGTAAAGCAACTGGAGAGATTATTGAGGGTTTGTTTCCTCACATTTATTGGACACCATGTGTAGTCTACACTCTCAATCTTGCATTGAAGAACATGTGTGGAAAATAATACGGAAGTGAACCTAGAAACATCTAAGGAGTGTTATTGGATCACATATATTTATGAAGATGTTTTGATGATCAAAACTTTCATCATGAACCATAACATGAGTTGTTTCTTCATATGTTTTGTCATTTTATCCATACACATAATCTCAGATAATAACTAGTAGGTGACATAAATCATACTGGTTTTTCTTGGAGAATCACAACTGTGCAATTAGAAAGGCGATTTAAGGGCTTTGTTATGGCTAAATAATGATTTCCTATGTCTGGAATCATGGTGTTATAATCGCAATCAGCCCTTGCTTATTTACTATTTTCAGCAACTTCTTCTTCGTGATTTTCAGTTGTTTCTTCGTGATTTGGATCTTCCTACAAGTGCTATTATTCTATAGTAATATTATCTCCATTATTTTCCCATGTGAGCATATCTGTTTGATTAAATATAGCTATTTCATTACTTCTCCAATCCTAATTTCTGCTTCTTCAAATACCACGTCTCTACTTACCATGATCTTCTTCAAATTAGGATTATACATTTGATATGCTATTGACTCTTCACTAACTCCAAGCAAGACATCAATCCTTACAGCTTTATCTTCAATTTTTGTTCGCTCGCCTCTAGTATGTGAACTTGTCTTATGCATCCAATGATTTTGAAATACTTCACATTAGGGTTGATACCGCTCCAAACTTCTTTCTACTGTTTGATCTTTGCATAATGGAAGTGGAACTGAAATTAAGAAAGTACATTATCCATTTGACTTCTTCTCCCCAGAAATATTTTGGCATACTCCTCTCTGCCAAAATGTTGCATACTAGATTCATAAAGGTTTAATTTCTTCTTTCATCAACTCTGTTCTGCTAAGATGTAAAGGTTATTGTCAACTACTATTTGATGCCATGATTTTTGCATAAATCCTCAAACTCTTATGTACAAAACTCTCCTCTCTATATGTTCTTAGGCAAGATAAGTACATACCCGATTCCTTTTCTACACTTGCTTTGTAGACTTTCAACATCAGAATGTTTCTGATTTTTCTACAATAAGATACCTCCACAATTTTCAGCAATGATCATTATTGAAAGTGAGAAGATATCGCTTGTTGCCAACGGAAACTGGGGTTTTTGGACCACATATATCAGCATGTATCAGCTGCAAATTCTTTGTAGCTCACCACATGTTTTTCTTTTGGAAATATTCTATTTTCTGTCTTCCGACAAGATAGTAGTTGCACACCTTCTTGTATGTCCCAGTTTGAGGAAGCCCTTTCACCATCTTCATGGAGCTCAATGTCTTCAGACTTTATAGTTTATATGAGTGAATTTGCAGTGCCATAGGTATCACTTGGTGCCTCTATCTGAAAACAAGAGTATGATTCGGTCATTTGTGCAAGAACTATGAATATTCGATTATTGCTCATTGGAGTCTGGATGATGAGCCCTTTTAATGGATGGAAAATCTTGCATACGCCGTTTTGTATTAGAACAACTAGATTCCTTTTTTTGTTAGATGTCTTATATTCAGAAGATTGTTGCTCAGCTCTGGAACATAGTTAACATCTTGAATCACTTGTATCAAACCCTTTAATTTGATCTTTGTGAATCCATTTCCTTGTATTATCATCCTTGCATTGTTTCCGACCTTCACTGAGTGTCAAAAATTTTCATCAATTTTTATTAAAAAACTTCTTTGATCAAGTCATATGGTTTATGCCCCTACTGTCTAGAAACCAAAATTCTTCCACTTTTGATCATTTTAGTTCTACATGCGCCATTAGTAGAAGTTCCTCCTCTTCACTGAACTCTACGTAATTTGCTTGTTTCTCTAAGTTGGGATATTCAAATTGAAAGTTTCCTAGTTTGTGACACTTATAGTATTCCACCAATGCTTTGTTGAATGGTACTCCTCTTCCATGTCTCAATATGCCACATCTTCTGAATGAGCCTCATCTTTTTCTTCCTCTTGCTTCATTCAAGTCGTTGGCTTCTGATGTTACCTTCAATATTTATTCATCATTTTTATATATTCTAGTGTGATCTTTTATCTTATGCTCATGATACAAGAGTGAAATTTGAAAACAATCCCCCGTAAGACTCTCTACGTCTTTGTATTCATCAATTGAACATACTATGCATATTAAAAAAAATGAGAATCTTCTCAACAATCTTGGTATTGTGCATGCATGCTTTAATTTTCTCATGGCATCATGTTTCATTCACCATATATTTCACTCACCATTTTAACTCTCTCTCTCACAAAATTCTCACCACTCATATTTATAAAGACGCGCTGATACTGATATGTTGGAACAAAGTTTATAAGAACTCACTGATGAGAATGCAAACTATATCGTTCTCAGTAATTATGAGGCGTTAAATATCCAAATTTTAAATACAATTATCTCCTAGATTCTTGGAGGACTTTGACACGATGAAATAATCCAAACAATTCAATTACTCCTATAATTAAGGACCTTATTCCCACTACTAAGACTCAGTTTAAATACTAAGGCTATTGACACTAATATAGATGCTTCAACCTTGATTTAGTTGTTCAATATTTCTAACACTGACCTCTTGTATGATTTTATTGTTGCGAGATTTTCTTTGTTGAGTTAGCGGTTTCTATGTTGGTCAAGATCTTCTTCTTGAATCAATTGTCTAGTTGTGGAATTAGGGGTGAATCTTACTGTGGATTCATAATTTGGTTATAAATAAGAAAATAGATTGTTTCCTAGTTGGTCTGTTCGGATATCTTGTGGCTCAGCAAGTTTTTTGTTGTAGCAATATAAAAATTTATAACTCGTCTTTCCTTTCGCCATTACATTGGGAGAAGTTTGATTTTTCTTTAGGCTCAATTACTAGATCCATTTCTTTCGGCTTAGATCTTGCTTTTCATAAATCTTTTTTGTGGTTTCATTTTTAGTCTTTTAATTTTATGTTTATCTATGTGTACCGCCAGCTTTGTTCACAAGGGGTGAACTCTTTTTGCTGTTATTTGTGTCATGTAACTTTTTATCAATAATTTTTAGATGACAAACCAAAAAAAATAATCAAGTTGAACACTTTTCATCTATACACTTTCTTAGATATACGAGGGTAGGTTCGGACATTCAAATATTCAATTCCAATGTGGATCGGGGTTTTTAGGTTTCAGATTTTCAAATATAGAACTTTAGGTATCATTCGTATATTTTTAGAATTTGTATTTGAATCGATTCAAATGTTTGAATGGAGAATTGGTTTAGATCCATACAAATTTGGATTCGGTTTGGTCAAGTTATGTTTCACCAAAACTACGCGAAATGACGTGAAAATTCTGAAATATCCAAAAAAAACTAAAGCATTGGTTCAAGTTTATTAATATCTAGTTTAAATTTTGACAACATAACTAATACTTATGGATATCTCAGTTATTTTGGATATTCGATTATTTAATTTAAAAATAACTAAAATTTTCATATTTTTAATTATTATTTTGGATATTAAAATTATTTTAAATTTAAATATAATTAATATTTTTTTAATATTAATGTGTTTTAGATGTTTTGGATATTTGTTCAGTTCTCGGTTTGATTTGATTTGATTCTGATTAATTATTCGAATATAAAAGCAAAAACACTCCAAATATTTATGAAGATTCCAGGTTAGTCTGGGGCCTTCTAATTCAGATCGGTATCGGTTTGATTCTACAAATTCAGAGATTTGTCGAAGCCTCCAACACATGTTGCATTCGCCTTAGCAAAATATTTGATTGGTATCGGTCTTTAATTAACATATTGCATTCGCCTTAGCAAGATATTTGATCGACGTTCATACAGATAATATAATCTCCTTTAATGAATTGAGCTAATTACTTTCATTAATATGTTTTATACTGTCTAATTTTCTAGGTTGATACAATATCATAATACAAACAATATAACATCGAAATGAATGTAAAATTAACATCATTTTGCTGTACGTTAATCAAAATGGGTATTTTCAACTGCTATTTATATTAAATCTAAGAAAACAAAAATATCTGATATCTTCAACAACCAAAAATATCATTTCTTCATCGAAAAGTTATCTTTTCAATTTAAAATTTAAATAACATAATTAAATACATTACATACATTTTTTGGTAAAAAAAACAAAAATAAATTACATATATTAAGAAGTGTTGCTTAGTAAATACTAAATAAATGCTTTTTTGTGTTGTGATTTACTCCCATATAACCAATGCAATTATAAATATATCAGTTCGTGTTTTTCTTAAACATCTGGAAAATGTTATAAAATTAAAAATAGAATTTTGTGTGGTGGGAAGTTGTGTCAGGATAAATGATTCTTTACGGGCTTGAGTCTGACAAGTGAATGAAGGAAGATGCAGAAGCAAACAATTTTGTAATTTATACACACAAAATCCATTTTACCCTTCCATTAGTTTCCAAATCTGTATATGATATTTATTTTCCTATTCTTTTACACCTTTTTCTATATTTTTACCCTTAAATCTCACCGAGGTCAGATTACTATTACTCGATTAGCCTTGTTTAATGTTAAATGACAAGACTGACCAATTATTTTCTTATTATCCTCATGGTAATTTAGAAGAAAACACATGGGTTAGTACTACGTATCATAGAAAACTGCGTAATTAATTCCATTGGATTTATTATTTGACCATCTCATGATTCTTATCGGTCAACATGTTTCAAATATTACATTATTCGAGTATGTTATTGTCCTATTTTATAAATAAAGTATATAACTCTCTTAATAGCTTGTGGTTACAATAAAAATAGTTCTGTATTTCATGACTTACTAAAATCATTGGAAATTTTAACTTGGTTTAATTAAACCTTGTATCAAACGATGTTACTATCAAGAAGCTCATATTTATACATCCATTGCATCAAATTTAGGTTATGGAATGTAATCTTGGAACCCTTCGATCTTGCTTGTGTGTGTTATTTAGCTTGTTAAAACACATGAAATATGAGGAAAAAAACAAAATACAAAAAGATCCAAAGGAAAAAACACAAGTGTAGGACGATGAAAAGGGAAGATATGAAAGCAAAATGTGAATGAGGTCATCTGACACATAGATGAAACCCATAAATTTACGTACGTATAAAGATACGTTTAATTGGGGAAAGAGATTAGATCCATTTTTCTCATTTTCTGGACCACTCTATAGTATGGATATAAATTTGGTGTATTGTTATAGTCACGTATGATTTGATATGTAATCAAACGTCGCATTTGTTTAAAATCATGAAAAGCTCGTGTTACGGGTCGGCAACATATATCAATTAACTTAAAACAAACTGCGACCTATAAGAAAATAAATCACACATAGTGTATCAATTTATTAAAAGTATTGAAAAATACATCGAGATGGAGAAGAGATGATGAAAACCATCAAATGGAAGACAAGCTGATTTCAAAATGTAGATTTCTAAACTCCATTTTCAAAACTCAAAACAAGGAATAGAATAACTTTTTTTTTTTTAACCGGGAGAATTTCATACCAAAATATAGACTAATCCTAGAGTCCCAATAAAATCCAGGGTTTCTTTGTTATTAAAAACTTTTATAGGTGACTGAATCTCAGTAGATAAATTTTTGTTCTAAACAAATTTTCTATACCAAGTGAAATTTCAAAGGGTTGACCACCGCCGGTTGGTTGGATAGTAAATTTTCAATCGGTTGACCACCGCCGGTTAGGTGGACAATTTATCTATCTAAAAAAGAGTTAATTTCCAGATATATTTCAATAAAAGACAGATCAGTATCTAGTAATACTATATATAGTCAAATTTGCTATCATTCTGTCATCCTCCAGTTAACTTAATAATGAAACTTAGGATTCTCAAGTTTTAATGTAATACATGGAAAATTTACAAAAAACCTGTAGATTTCATAATTGTTGTATAATATTATTATTAATGGATACAATTAAGGTGATAAAAATGTTAAATTTAGGAGTTGGGATTAGTTCGAATTAAGTGATTAGACTGGTTCTCACATTTCCAAGAAAATGAGAGATGGGCATGAGCCCATGAAGTCGTCAAAGCTGTAAATAACTAAAGTTGATATAAACTTCAGAACAAAGTCGAAGCAGAGTATTCTTCTTTGAGAAATAGTAAAATTTTCTTCTTCCTCGTGTCTTTTCTTGGTTGTACATTATTGAGTCAATCAAATCTGTGTAATTGTTTCTAAAGTCTTTAGTGAAATTATGAACAAAAGACTTGCCAGCACGGACCCTTGAAAGATAAGGGAACTCACAAAAGTCTCGTGTGTTTTGTTGCTTCCAAATGGCAAGATAAGTCATATTCGAACATGCATACAAAAACAAGAATCAGCCAAGATTGAAACCTAACAATTACGGTCGTCCTAAAAACATTATTTATTACAATATTGAGTAACTATGAAGTCCCACCATTTTTATTGTCTATAATTCATAATAGTTGTACTCTATTATTAATAAATGGTTTGGCGACAATGAAATAGTAACAAAATTGATGAAATAGTGAATAAAATGACAAATTTGAAAACAATTTTGAAGTCAACCCCTTTGTAGATTTATAATATTACTTTGGAGAAGTTTATACAATTTTCTTTTAAATAATGCATATATTATTCAATCAAACTCTCAAGAATTTTCAAGTGATACAAAATTGAAGTGATAGTGAATAAAATGAGTAATTAGAAAACAATTTTAAAGCCAACCCAGTTGTAACTAGTACTAGTACCTTTTAGCCCGAATAAACCAAACAAATTCAAAATACTCTAACGAAGAATTCTAATTCGGTTTTTGTAGATTTACGTTATAGAATTGTAAAGTTCAAAACCGACAAATAAACATAACAATACCCAAACCAAATTTTTACTTTAAAAAAATAATATTTACAAAAAATACTATTGTTGGTTGCTTAAAGTTAAGAAAATTAAATAACACACTTTATTGTGGGCACATGATTCACCCTTAATGCCCTGTCGCTCAATCTTTATTATCAAAACCAATTAAATATCTCTCTCTCTTCTACTCTTTACATTTCACTATTTCGAGTTACAACAAAAAACCAAAGCTTATACATTTTCTCTTTCTCTACTACTATCATCATAGTCTCCTACTACCTACTCTTTCTCTCTCTCTTAGTTCACACAATACAAAAAGCTTCAAAGTTCCCATCACCATACTCTCCCAAAAATGCAATTTTCAAGAAACTCAATCCTTAGGCAACTAAGTAAAAAAGAAACTTGGAGGTCAGCTTCTAAAAGGTGGACCTCCGGAGATAGCTCAACGGCTTTCACCGACGATACAAGTGGTTGTGGTGGTGGTTACTCTTCAATGGAAGGTCTTTATGGGGTTTACTTCGGTGGAGATACGGCGGCAAGAAGTAAGAGAGTGATGGTTATGGTTGATGAGACTTCAAGGTCTAAGCATGCTATGATGTGGGCTTTGACTCATTTGACTAATAAAGGAGATTTAATGACTCTTCTTCATGTTGTGTCTCCTCATGATGAAGCTTCTCCTTCTTTGGTTCAATCTCTTGGTTCTCTTTGCAAAGCTTGTAAACCTGAGGTACTAATTAAGCTTAATTACTATTTTTATGTTTGTATTTTTATATTTGGATTTTTGGAAACTATTTACTTAATAAAACTAAATAATCAATTATTAAGCTTAATTATTACTATGTTTGGATTTTTGGAAAACTTAGTAAAACTTGCATTTTGGGTTTTAATTATATTTTTTATTTAAGTGTAATAAGATGTGTTGAAGTACTTGAGTATTGAAGTTGTGCATGCGTGAGAATTTGTTTTTGTGATGGTCATAGTGACTGATGTCTCCTTACTTTGTTTTTTTTGTAAAAAAGAAATTATTTTGGATTGGGAAAATGCTTTCATCATTTCTGTAAAGTAAGCTTTTTCAGTAGAAAAACCAGCTTTTTGTTTTTCTAGTTTAGATCTAATAATGCTTTTTAAACTGGTTATTAGTAGATCTAAGTATGAGTTTGGTTTGGTAACATAAATATTTATTACAGTACTTAAAAAGTGTCCTTAATTACCCATTTTAGAATATTATACTTAGCATTTGAAAAGGAAAGTTGTTCAAAAACAACTAACATAGTAACATGTAATCAGGTAAAGTTACTTGTAAGTGTGATGATTTCTAAGCAAACTGTCGAGATATTTTTCTACTATAATTCACCATTATTTTATTGTAATTAATTATTACTTAAAAAATTCCTTGACAGTTTTATACATTAACAATGTGTACATTAATTATTTTTTATTTTTGGTAAAAAAATGTGTATAATTATAGAATATTTTAACATATTTTAAAAGATTCAATGATTGTGAGAAGACAATTATATTATGTATTTTTTTCTTGAAAAAGGTGGATGTGGAGGCATTGGTGATTCAAGGACCAAAACTAGCAACTGTGTTAAGCCAAGTGAAGAAGCTTGAAGTCTCTGTTCTTGTATTGGGTCAGAAAAAATCTGCACCACTCATCTCTTGGTGCGTAATCTCAACCGTCAGATCTCTTTCTCCATTATGATTCTCTCGTTTCAATAATTTTGCTTACATTTTTTTTGTCTTTTTGTAGCTTATGTGGACCTAGCAGATCAGAGGAGCTCGTGAACCGGTGCATCAACGGTGCAGATTGTTTGACGATTGGTGTGAGGAAACAAAGCAATGGTGTGAGTGGGTATTTGATTAACACACGTTGGCAGAAAAATTTCTGGCTTTTGGCCTAATCGCAATTCTAATTTAATTAGTTAAAATTGCCTAAATTTGTAGTTTATTTTGTGTTTATTTGTAGTGTAATAAACTATGTACTATCTCTTTCCTCCTGTCTCATGTTAACATAACTTGTCTTATATGTCTTGTAAGAAATCAAAAAGTTAAAAATCTTTGTATCCTTCTCCTTGGTTCCATTGTATTGACACTAGTCTTCAAATTCATGTCCCATATTATAAATGCATTAATCTGGACCAAGTTTCAAATCTCATTTCGAAACTGAAATCCTAATTTAACTATTTGGATATAACTTGTTAAGTTAAAAATATATTTTTCTATTATAAATTACTTCTTTGGTTACACATTTTTTTTTTCTTTTTGGTTTCATCTTAAGAAAAGTTTTTTAAAAAACATTTTCAAATAAAGTGTAATTTTCAAGAAGTTAGTTTTATAAAATTACAAAATTATGTTATTGATGTAAGTTACAAAAATCAAAATTAACATAAAGACATTGCCCAAGTTAAAGTAAGTGAAGAAGCATTAACTCAAAAAAAAAAAAACACTTTTACCCATGGGTTTATATTGGAATTGGATTTCAATTAGATTTTGGATCAATCTATACATAAAGAAAGATATATGTCTAATAAAATACACCTCGTAAAAAGGGGTATTTTGGTTATCAATTCAAGAGGTCCAAGCGTAATCTATTGTACTACTTGACTCGAATGGGACATTTTCATCGAATGCGCAATCATGATAAAACTCGAAATCTAGTTCTGAAATTTCAAACCCGAAATAAAATGAGAAAATTTTCATTTTTGAATTCTTATTCTCATAAAATTTTGTGTACAACAAATTTGATTTCGAAAACAATATGACAAGACCAGTAGCTTGTCCTACGAGTGACAATTATTGTTACTTATCTAAAACCATAACATATAATAATAACCTAAACCAATACCTCTGCCTGAATCACCCGCCCGGCTTGAGCTTGTTTTCGTGCTCTTCTTACTTTCAAATCATCGATATAATTCTGATAAACATAAGAAGCAAAACCCCAAAGAGCAATCAACATCGCCATAATCTTAACACCACTCATCTTATCACGAAACACAACCAAAGCCGCGAGTGGAGTCACAGCTAAAGAAAGCGTACTAATAACATTCGAGAAGAGCGACGTCACAAGAAATATCAAACCCACCACACCAACAGAACAAACTTGCCATGTAACCGCAGTACCAACCAAAGTCAATACATAAGAAGCTTGCCCTTTATGATACCCTACCATTTCCCCGTGAAGCGTTTTCCATTCCCCGCTAGCGAAAAGCCCGATAACCGAAACACAAGTCGCCACTAAAGAAGTATAAATTTGCGTTTCAAGAACCACAGAAAACGTCTCTCTCTTCAAAATCTTCTCAAACGTAAACTGCATAAGTGATAGCACCAGAGAATAGAGCGCGGATGCAGCGAGCGTACAAACAAACCCGACAATATACTTCGACCTCGAAACACCAGAGGGAGTATCTGCATCATCGTTAAGAGCAATCAAAGCAGCGGAAAACGACAGGAGAACAACAGAGTTAAGAATCAAAGCAGTGAACTTCTGAGCATTGATGAAATACGAAAACACCGCATTGAAAGCTAACTGAGTAGAGCAAATGAGCGAATAAGTCGACGCAGATAGGTATAAAAGTCCAACAGAGTATAACATATTGTCTCCAGCAATGATCACACCAAGCAAAACATAGATCAAAACAACGTATTTGAGTGAACAAGAAGGCTCTGAAGATGACTCTGAACTACTACTTCTCGGAAGAAGCAAAAGTGGAATATAAAGAATCGGAAACGCAGCGGTTTGAACAAGAGTAGCCATCCATTTACTATTTCCACCTTGATCATAATAAAACCTACCAAGAAGTACTGAAGCAGCTTGACCACCAATAAGAAAGAAGATGTTAATGAAAACAAGAAGCCACCATTGCCAGCTTATAAGCTTTAACAGTGGTGTTGGTATACCTACAACACTCTCTTCTTTAACCAAGATTGGTTCTTGATTATCTGTAAATTAAAATTCACATAATTTAACATAAAATTTTCCCAAATTTAAGGTTTTAAAAACCGTAAAGCATAACCTCACATATAATTCATCATCTGGGTAAATCGAAAAATCCAAAATTTAAAGATTACAGAGACATACCTGACATCGAATTGGTGAAGATTACAGAGAGATTGAAATGGGTTTATGAATCCAACTGAGATTGAGATTTATATGTTCTTGTGTGTCTTTGGGATTGATCGATGTTGGAATCAAAACCACTTCCAAGAAATTGATTATACAGAATCTTATAGCGAATCGAAATTCTAGAGAGGAAAAAATCGTAAAGTTTGTACTTTTTTAGCACACGTGTGGAATCGAATATAGGAACGTGTGAAAATGCAAGTGGCGGCGAATGTTCAAAGTGGTAAGTCTTTTTCATTAGATGTTTCTTAAATGTTATGGCCCATTATACTGTTAATGGGCCTGGATATTTGGAACCCAAGTATGCAAGTGATAAACGTAGTTTCTCAGGTAACGGCAAGCGTTTTGCGAACAAAAATCGCAAACGCAGACGCAAACGCTTAATTTGATGCTAGTAATGATTCTGCCATTCTGGAGAAGATCCGAAATTCGACTTGTGGACTTGATATATATTCTACTAATGGGAGAACCGTGTTTCACGCAAAATTTTATACTATTATTTCACCAATATAAAATATTAGTATAACTCGTTTTTAATGATTTTATATATATTTAATTAAATAAAAATTATATAATATTATTTAAGCCATTAGAAGTATGATAAAAAAAAGTTGAGAAAAGCTCAAAATAAAATAAAATTAGAACAGTTAATGTTGGTACCAGGTTTAACACCATACCTTAAACCGATATAAATCGAAATCTACTCAATTTTAAGCCCAATCGAATTTGGCCCATAAAAATCAAAGCACCGACTTACTAAAAAGGAAGTCAGCTCGTAAAAAAAAATCACCTCGAAAAAAAAAATTCAAGCGAGAAAAGAAAAACTTAACTCCAATAAGGAGAATGAAATCAACAAACTCATGAGAATCACTATAAATAAGGAGGTACCTCTTCTTCACAAATCATCCAGACATCGCTCAGAATACCTAAGACCTAGATTTAATACTTATTTTGTCTTCTCGCTTGAGAATCCTAATTTCTCTTTTTACTTTAGTCACACTCATCAATAAAACATCTGATTCTCTCAAACCTAATCTCTTAAACCCTAAATTCTTGTTTACTTGAACCTACAATTCAACAATTGGCGCCGTCTGTGGGGATTAAACAAAAATACCTAGCTCAAAGATGGATGGAGAAGATGATATTATATGTCCAGAAGGACAGATTCCACCAAGAAATCCTCATGATCAACCCCTCGTCGATCCACACAGTAAACATGCATCCGCCCAGCGCCCCCTCCTTACGAATGGTTACGGGCCTAGAGCGAGTCTCTTTTATGGATCCCCCTCTGATCAGCGTAAATAATGGCGCAGCAACGCCATGAAACAACGCAGTAGCACCAACCAACGCTAAAACAATCGCTCAGACCCAACCCACACAAGCAGCCAATCTGACGCTCCTAATTCAACTCATAACCAACAGATTCACCAAAGAAGACATCACACGAGCAACAAACAGCCTCCACGACGTACAAATCCTAAAAGCGAATAACGGTCAATATACACGGGCTTCCGATCTGTGTGCTCGGAACATCTTGCCCTCTCTGACTCAAGTCGCCACACCTCAGATGTTGACTCCTCAAGCACTTTTTGACGAACTCGCCAACATGTGAGAAGGAGAAGCAGACTTCATGAAAACCATCAAAGTCTAAAGTCGCTGATGCATAAAGCGACTAGCTCAACACCCGATATCGACAGAGTAGCTCAAAGAAGCCCAAAAAAACTTCATTCAAAAAACGTATATCCAGAACAGACATGAGTCACGCCGGCATGATAAAGATAGCAAACTACGACAGCACAGCTTCTGAAACAACGGATCCTATCAGTCACATGACCGCTTTCAAAATTATGGCCTCCCAATGATTCACAGAAAAAATGTTTGTTTTTCCAGTAATCTCATAGTGCGTCCTTTAAATGTTTTTCAAATAAAGTTTTGCACAATTAAGCTTTCCTATCCGTTTTTTCCTCAATAAAGATGTTACATTCCGTTCTCAATAAAGAAATATACTATTAATCAAACTCTCAATAGAATATTTTTGAAAATACATGTTTTTTTAACATAATTATTCGTAAAAATATATTTTAAATTCTAAATTGTTTAAATAATATGTAAGATTGTTTCCACTCATAATGATTATGTGTTTGATAGTTTTTCACTTAAAGTCTTTTTTTCCTTCACAATACTTTTCTATCTACTAATGACAACAATTTTTTATATTAATTTGTGAGGGTTACATATCTTTATCATAACCCTTTGTAATAGTAAAATTTTATAGTTATATATATTTTTGAAAAATATGGAATGTTGCTTTTACTCATTATGTCTTTTTTTAATTGTTATTCACTTAGGAGGGTATACTGAAATGGCCATTTAGAGAGATTTACGTTAAAATGCAATCATGTGTTATTGAAACATAATTTTTTAAGTGATGACAGAGGTGTGTGTGTTGTTGGGGCTTTGAGCGTTTGGTCTCCTTTGATCAAGCGTTTGGCTTTGTCGCTGGACTGAGCTGCATAGGGATTCACTCTCTACTCGCGCTTCAACGATCCTGCTTTGGTTTGATTTTAGAGTTCCTCCTTATCTGCTTTATTGTCTTTACCGCATTGATGGTGCAGTGTCTTGGTTTTGTTGTGTTCTCTTGCTTGCTGCCTCTTTGTGGAAGTAGTTTGTGTTGGCTTGTGCTTGTTTGAGGAGTTGCTAACTAGAGTATTTGGAGGCGCTAGTAAGCCTTTCGGGTTGTTAAGCGTGGTTTAGTTTCCTAATTCTGCTCTGTGCTAGCCGACCTCGGGATTGAGCTTGGTAGAGTGAGCTTGCACTTTTCTTTCCTTTGGGTTGTGTAGTTCCGCTCTGAGATAGCTCATGGCTAGTTACAAGTTTTGTATTCACAGGCTAGTGAAACTAGTTATTTTTCGTCAGGTCTTGGGGCAAATCCAGGTGGATTTGTTGGAGGATTTTGAACAAAAGTCTTGTTCGGAGCAGGTTGCTGAGTAGGATACACCTGATCTTGAAGGTTTGCAACGTTAGTGTTATGGTAAGATAAGTTAGGGTTGCTCCTGTAGTTAATGAAGCCTCGGTTGAAACCAGCTTGATTCTAAATGTAGAGTATCTCTTCAACCTGATCGTCTTCAACGGTTAGATCCTGAGGTGAGGATGACTCTCCCACAAAGTGGACTTGTTTCTGCTGAGCGAGGATAAGATTATCGAGCTTGTCGTTCAGTGCTTGAATCTCCTTGCTGTTGGAAGTAGCAGAAGTAGAAGATCCCCTGATCGTTATGTCAAAGTCTTCATTATAGTTACCATCAGAAATGACTAGATTCTCAACTAAATCCCATCCAGAAGTGACATCTTGGTTCAGGAAGTTACCATTGCTGGCAGTGTCCAGATGCAACCTGATATTTGGACTTGCGCCTCGATATAGTGTGCACAGGAGTGATTCCTTGCTGAATCCGTGGTGAGGGCATTGAGTGGTATACATCTTGAACCTCTCCCAAGCTTCTGAGAAGCTTTCATTGTTCCTTTGAGTGAAGCTTGAGATGTCATTCTTCAGCTTTGCAGTTCTGGAGTTGGAAAAGAACTTCAGGAGAAACACCTTCTTGCAATCATCCCAAGTAGTGATAGAATTTGGGGGCAAAGCTCGTTCCCATTAAGAGGCCTTATCGTCTAGAGAGAAGGGGAATAGACGAAGCCTGAACTCGTCTTCAGATATATCGTTGATCTTCGTGAGCTCACACAAACGGTCGAATTGGTCAAGATGTTCCAATGGGTTCTCCATGGGGAGACCGTGAAATTTGTGGCTCTGGACCATGCTTATAAGACCAGATTTGATCTCGAAGTTGTTGTTGGCAACAAGAGGTGCCACAATCCTTTGCCTGGTGGAGTGTGTGTTTGGTGCATCACCAGCTCCAATAATTCGAGGTGCAGGTTGCTCTGCCATTTCAACTAGTGTCTCCTTTGTGGATTGATCTAAGCGAGTCTGAGAGCGTGTTCGCATACGGTGTAAGGATGACTCGAGAGAAGCACTCGAGTAGAGTACTTGAGTAGACTAATTGAGTAGAATGGTACCTGATGCAACCCAAACAGAACTTCAACACAAATCAGTAAGACTTTAAACAAAAGGCTAATGCAAATAGAATATCGATCCGAGAATTCTAGTAACAAGAACAAGCCTTGCTAGATGAAAATCTCAGATCTTTTATGCAAAAGAAACTTGATCTAGTAAGCTCAAAAATGATAAATGTGCAGACAATGACTCTAAACTGGCAACGACGCCAAATTGAAACTAGTTATTTTTCGTCGGTTTCTATCGATTGATAGTATAAAGGGTGAAATGTCAAACCTAATCTAGAGCATGTCTGTAGCACTTAACATGTGGATTAAGCTAGCAAGTCAAGCAATATATTTTAGGGGTTTTTCTTACTAACAATCTAAAATACAGAAAGTTAAACTAGCGATGCAGAGCCTGTCACACTCTAACAAATCATGAACTAAACATGCGAAATCAAAGACTAGTTGTGAAAACTAAGGTGGCTCGAGTGGGTCACTCGAGTGGTGCACTCGAGTGGACTAGTCGAGTGGTACAAGAACTCTAATGAAAGCAGTAAACAAGATATCTAAGAATAACGACTAGTTCAAATAAAAGACAAAGAGATTTTAGGGATAGACTCATAGGATCATCTACACTCTCACGCCATGGGTGCTAATTTACTAAACTCAGGGTGAATCCCTTGACGATGGATCTCACTTCCAATCCAACCCACTGTCGTGGTGAAGGGTCTCAATAAGTAACTAAGGATCGATCCGTCAAAGCCAAGAAAGACTCATAACAAGTGAGTAGTTGGGTCGTGACGTAAATCAACATCTGATGCACCAACTCTCACGCTATTGTGTCTTAATCCCTGGAAAAACTAGATCTGATGGTTCAAGGCACTTTTACTGTTCATGAATTCATCTAAAATCATGATCCTCTTGATCAGAGAGGTATAAGCATTAAAAACGAGAACCCAAGAGGGATTTTTAAACCGAATCAGCATAAATCAGCAAAAACCCATGGTGATCGAGTGAGACTACCTAATCTATCCCCAAAACGACTACTCACTCATCGAGATCATCATCGAAGCCAAAAGCCCAGAAAAGCTAAGACTTGTCATAGATGAGAGATGATCTGATGAGAAAGAAATTTCGAAAAAGGAACAGTAGATCAAAACTCGATCTTATTAAAATTACTAAGAGTTGCAAAATTCCGAATCGAAATCTAAAGATAAACTAGAGAGAGAAAACTAAGAGAGATAAACTAATTATGCTAAAACAGCGCGGAATAAAAATTGTCAGATCGTGCGTACCGAGTTATCATTAACCTCAGTATTTATACATAATATTTTAGGGATAATGAGAATTTGCCATAATTTGCGAAATCTTCTCGAAGCGGTGCTCACCACTCGACCCAGCAGTCAAGTGGTCTGGTCGAGTAGCCTCCTCGAGTCTTTATCCGAGTAGCCTCCTCGAGTAACTTGAGCTTCCTTTGCAGTCTTCAACTCTATGGCTCCATGTCACTCGAGTCATGACTCCTTGCAGAAATCCCTACGTCACTTCATAGCCTAAGAGGTCACATAAGTGATGACTCCTTGCAGCTCCGAGTACCTCAAATGACCACATGTATGCAAAATGCATGCAAACTAATGCAAAGAGACTAAATATCCTAAATGTCAAATAAATGCAATAAGTGATAAGAGTAATGTCTAAAACCTATGCTAAGTTGCAATAAAACAATAGTAAAAATACAATGTTATCAGCTAGCCGACCTCGGAGAAAGAGCTTGGTAGAGTAAGTTTGTGTTTCTTGTTCTTAGCCGTTGATGGCTCAGTCTTCTCGGGCTTTCAGTGAAAAGGCTTCCATTTGCTTGGTTTTCGATGATTCGATCTTGGCCGTTTGTCATCTTGCTTCTTCTTCCCTAAGGTGGTTTCTTTGAGAATTCTTCAAAATTGGTTATCACTTCATTGATTCCCTCTACCTTCATTGCTTTTGTTGATGTTAATGGACTGACTGTTATTTACTTCCATGTTTTTTCTTCTTTTTTTTTGGCATGGAACCAATTTTAGGATCTACAATGTAGCTCATAAATTTTTCATTTTCAATAAAATATTTACATTCTTATCAAAAAAAAAGTTTCTTCCAAATATTAAATTTACACGTATTATTGGTAAATAAATTATAGCCATTAGAAAGACAACCTTGGAAACTTGTAGAAAGTTACAAGTTACAAAAGGAAAAAAATAGTGTGTTAGAAAACTAATATCAATATGGGGTTGGATTAATTGATGAATCCATGAAAAATGTAAACGTAGGCATTTAGAAGAATACGAGTTCGATTCTTGTTAAAAGTGATAATTTTTATTTTTTTAAAGACCACTTCTGATTTTAGAAGATGAATGGATTTTGATCCAGAACTTCCGAATTATCAAAACAAAAAAAAAATAGTATTTTTTGTAAATTATGGAATCTCCATTTAAAATTAAAATTTCAAAATATTGTTAGTTTTATCCAAAAAAAAAAAAAATAGACATACACATAGTGATTTCATTATACGCATCAACTTGTCGAAGAACTATTTTATTAAGAAAGAAGACTTTTTTATCAAAAAAATAGAAAGATTAGAAAAAGAAGATAAACGTTGGCGTTGGTCAAAACTAACGAAAAAGAAGATGCATCCAAGTATGCATTACAAAGCATAACAAAGCACAACCTTTCAAAACTGAAATGCACTTTTGTAACTTTATATACAAAAGATATAAGAATTGACAATGATTGTGGATATCCAAAAGTTTGGACCCTATTACAGCTTGATAATTGCATTGCTTTAGTGTTCTCAAATGCAAGAATTATGCCATTCATGCATATTTGCATTCCAACCACCACTATTCACATGTTTCCAATCTCACATGAATATTTTACATATATATATATATATTTGTGTATTAATATAATTATTACTTATTGTTGGTACCGGGTTTAGCAACCTACCATAAATCCGACATTAATCAAGATCAATTTCTTCTTAAGTCCAATCAATTTTGGCCTATCAAGATTAAAACGCCGACTTGAATAAATAGCATCGACTTAAAAGAAAATGTAATCCTAATTGTAAAAAGAAAGAGTGTAGAAATAAATAAAATTTTGATCAAAATCCAAAAACCAACCTAAATTTACTATAAAAAAAAAGTTTCGACACATTGAGAAACATCCACCAAACGCAAACAAAAAAAATCTAAATTCTAGATTTCATACAAAATTTTGTCATTCTTATTCAAAAACTCTAATTCTATTACTACTTGTAATCTTTGAAACCCTAAATTCTATTGATTTGAACATACGATTCAACACTTATCAGAGTCAATATGGTTCAACTTATATAATATTCATTTTGTGGTTTAATTTGTTGGTATATATATATTCTTTGACATGGTAGATAAATATTAGAAAATATGAATTTTCGAAATTTAATACTGCATGATTGAACTAACTCTCAGAAAATTTGAAGGAAAGGTTTTTAGGTAACGAAATAGTAATTTCCTATAATCATGATTGCGATGCCAAATTGCCAACTGTATTATGTAAACATGTTAACTGGAGTAATAAAGGAATTATATGCTTTTTATTGCTCTAGTTCATCTCTATCTAAATAGAACATTCTAAAATTTAAATCAAACGAACAAAACAGATTGGATAACAAATGCATAGTTTTTTTTTTTTTTTTTTTGATAAAAACAAATGCATAGTTTTGGACTTTTTGGTCATCTTTTATAATTATGAGTGTTTTCTTTTCTTTCACCCAATACCAATAATGAAACTAAAAGTCCTTTTAATATATATTTTACCTACTTGTATAAGTTTTTTTTCTTTAAATGGTTACCTTATCTAACTTAAAATCGACTAAAAAAATGAAACTAATTATTTGTCAAAATCTTCCAAAATTCGCCGTTAGCTTTACACTGGTAGTTCACACTTTTCAATTATTTAAACAAAATATGAGTCATGGTTTGTCGTACATGACATAATTAACAATCACGAGCCAACAATTGACAGTTTTTTCTCTAGTGTTTTTTCTTAATAACTACTATATCCCCTAACACTATATTCTTCATTACCAATCATGATAATATTTCGAATCAATAAATTTCAAAATCAGGTAATATCTTCTAAATAGTTCCATTTATATATAGTGACAGCTCATAAAACTAAAAAAATATCCCCCCCCCCCACACACACACAAATTGTGCTTCTCACCATCTTATAAACTAAAACAGTATTCACTTCTTCACCTCTCTATCTCTTAGAAAAGCCATGAAAGGACATAACCAAAGCTCAACATCATCTTGTAATATCCATCCAGTAGAGTTTATTGAAGGTGTGTGTCCTCTCTGTCTTAACGAGAGGCTTCTGGTCTTGGCTGCTCTACAAAGACTACGCCCTGATCCATCTCCTTCTGCTTCGTACCAAACCATTCAAGAACCCAAAATCAACCTTCAAAATTCTTCTAAAAAGAAACCCATTAGACTATTCTCCTTCTTTGGCTTCTTCGAACTGCGACACCTCAAGTCTCATCACAAAACCACTTCTATCATAAGTCCAGAAGGTACCATATATACTAAACATTTTTTTTTCTACACATTAATCGTTTTATATGCCGAAAGAAAATTTATCATATTTATCGAAATTTTAAATTTTACATAATGTTTTCATTAGTTTTTAAATTTAACTTAGTAATCTCTTTACGGATTTTTATGAAAATATTAATTCTAAAGAAAAATTATATTTTTGGGTTTGTTTGTTTGTTTGTTAATAGTGGGATTACAGCCAAAACTCAGACTAAATCTTTCAAAATCCACAGAAATCCGATTTTTTTTTGCCATAAGTGGAAAGATAGATTGGAAATATAATTACCAAATTTAAATCGTTAATATATATAATATGTATCTAGAGATTATAAATCAAACGGTACGAAGTAACTCAATTAATTTTTTTTTGTATAAATATGAATAGATTCATTCATTTCGATAAAATTCGAAGACAATGGAGCAACTTCATGGGAAAAAGGAAAAGAAAGTTCTCAGCTTGAACACTGCAAGGCTTCATGGGATCATCAATATAAACATGTCATGCTCCATACGAAGAAGAAAAAGATTATTCCTAAGCCCATGTCACGTCCTCTCCTGACATGGAGAAAACGGATTAGCCGGCTCTTACACGTTATCAATTTCAAGAGCCAATCTCGCCACTTATCCTCCAAGGTTAAAGGTGACAATGAGTTTAGAACAAGTTGGCTTAGGCCTTTGTCTCCCACCAACAAGAAAACCCCAAATTAGTTACTTCTCAAACTTCACAATATTTTTTTTTTTTGTATAAACATTTTGTTACAAGAAAAAATTTATCACTATTTTATTTGTTACATCTTTTAATAACTATTTTTGATAAAATAAACTAATAAATTACTTAAAAAAATGATCACCGATATGATTCTGTAATGCAATTTTTATAATCTTCATTTCGAACAAATATTTTTCGACAGTTGCAGTAGCAATATGCAAAATCAAAGGTAATTTCAAAAGCATATGAATCAAAAAGATGTGAAAATGGTTCTTAGTGATTCATCAACTCACAATCTAAACATGAGCCCAACTAAATAAAGTGTGATAAAATTGGTTTTTATTTATTTTATGTTTCTAGATTAATTTGTTAATGGGGTCAAATTTGATTTTTATATGCGGTCAAAAAAACATTTCTATAAAGGCATAACACATATTTTTTTTAACTAGTTGGGGTCAGCTGATTAACACTACACGAAAGTAGCGTAACGACCATATCCATAGTCATTCTATTGTTAAATCGATCTAATAATGGATTAACAACAAATTCAAACTCGTCAATACGTAAATTTTGTTTTGTCAGCTGATAATATTTTATCAAAACGGTTTAGAAAGCGAAACCAGAGGCACACCAAACTTTTTGTTGCTCTTCAAATCATCGTAATTAAATATGTTAATAATTAGTGAAGTGTTTGTCATACTCATGAGTCATGACTCCGTCGTTGATTAACAACAGAAACCATGTCACAAGCAACAAATTTAAGACGCACTGATCTAATTCTTAAACTAGCAACGGTTTACCAACTGTTAAGTAACTGTTAGTTGACAATCTTAGTTGTTATATAATCAAAATTTAATAAGTATCAAGAGAAAGCAATGAAGGATATCAAACAAACTTAGAGAACATTCCCTCGTTTTTTTGCAATTTGTAAAACAGCCTTGGAATCTATAAATGGGTTACATGTGAACTGCCAGATAGTAATTTGTCGTCTAGGCGTCTTTACACATGCGTAGGTATATATATTTACACAAACTTCTTTATTTGGTTAAAACTAGTTTATTAGTTAAATAGTGGAGTTGGATAGTCCATTCACATGGCTGTATTATTTGTATGAATGTCTAGATAGCCATGTTTTTTTTTGGTGAGTTATGTGTTCTTTATGATTTTAAATGTCTTGTTTAGAATCTCTTACTAATCTGCGACATTTATATACATACACTAATTAATCTATTAACTATCATTGTAATATCAAAAGTACTACACCTGTATCCAAGAGACAATGAACAGAATATGAATGCAGTCAAACTGTTTGCATGTTCCCATAATCAAATGGTTCAAATCTAATTTTATATTTGATATACACATATATTAGAAATTTAATTTAAATAATATGATAATTAAAATCTATCATACAATAATAGTAATATATAGATTTTAAACTTTGACACGATACAATAGTTATGATTGTTTTCTTGTCCAAGAGAAAGTTTTAATTAATATACCAGTTTAGGTAACTGAACCGTGTAAACAGTACTTTATGGTTTACACAAATAAAGTGAGAATCCTCCCACTTCGATTCGATACACTCGTTTTCTTTCAAGTAGGAAAGTGATTTGATACAAGCCTGTATTATACGAGAGAATCGTATTGTACAACAACAACAATCAAACGAATTGGTAGAGAAATGAAATCTCCAAAATAATTTAGCATCCGAGCTGAATCTTGTTTTACCTCAAATAAGTTTTTTTTTTTTGAAATAAATGTTAAATTATATTCAAATAAAAAAATACCTTTTTTACATCGAATGATTCAAAACTTGACAGTTGCTGCAAATAATTTAAGAGTTTGCCAATTTTATTTTTGAAAGATCATCATGTAGTAAATCATCATCGCTCCAACCTCGAAAAAGTTTATATATCGTAAAATTAAGATAATTAAGTATATCTATTATATTATATATTTTTAGTTAAGACTATATTCTAGAGATTTTAGAAAATACTATAATTATGTTTATTTACTTGTTGTTTGATAAAATAAGTTAAAAAGTTTTATGTTCATCTCTTATTTGTAGTATCTGTTTAAAAAATTAACAATTATAAAAATTCTGTAGGTTTGTATTTACGAATGGTGAATGAATTTCTTTGGTATTTCTACTAGTATATATACGATTAGGGTAATTACACGGTCGAGTGAATATATCTATTTCTCTTTTGTTTTTTTTTTTGGAAAACTCGTTAGATTAAAGTCAACATCAAGTTACAAGCATATAGCTTTTTGCCAAAGAGTAGGACTCACTTGTTACCTAATTTAAACAACAAAGCGAAAATACGATAGAATAAAGGTTTAAATTGCAGATAAAAACCAGAATATTTTTCAAAAAAGCTTCAGAAAATATCGATTTCAAATCGATATTCACTTCTTCTGCAATTAAGGCGATCAAACGACACAAATAGCTCACGATGTCCTTTGAGCGTTTATCAACATTCTCCGTAGCGGGGTAAAAGAGTGGAATAGTTATCTTCTGAAATAACTATATTTGTGCTAGAACTATGTATTTGTGAGATGAGAGAGCATAGCGAATGTAACAGGCATAAAGTAAAGAGATACACACAGATTTTTTAACGGGGTTCGGTTAACTTACATCTCCGGAACCAAGTCCAGAAACCATTCACTAGATAAGACAGCAACCTACAATTGCTAAATGGATACAACACCACGCTTATCTAGAATTACAATGGAAGAACACTACCACTCATTATCTTGTCCGACGAGTGTAGCTTCTTAACAAAACCACCAACAGATCTATGTATCTTGTTCGGTGGGGCGACATCACACACACATGTGTGCCTGTCTCAATAAACCCTAGACGTGCAACCTTTTTCTGTTGCAGTTGCGCTCTATTTATATGTTTATGTTGAACAAAAACTCTAAACTCTTCAAGTTTGGGATTCTCTCTGAAACAGGGTCCATATGGCTTCTCTAATGATCTCGAAGCCACATGGCACTTTTCTTTTGTAATAAATCAACTCTTCAATTCGTTGAGCTTCACTTAGAGCCAAACCCCATATTCGCTCGTGTGTCACAAACAAACAGTTGTATCACATACACACTTACCTTTGTTGCACTGTTGTGTCACACACACAAACGACATCTGTATCATCGCTTATGTCACACACACTCACATCTGTTCCAACAGTTAGTGTCACAACCAGTTACAAATTAATATTCAAGGTGGAGGAAAGTGGGACAAGCGATATCACCATAGCAGAGACAGTTAGTGACAAGGATCTCTCACCCGGGGGAGAAACTTGTTGGCTTTAAAATGTACGACTTTGAATAATTCATAGACATGCCAATACTTGAATTGTAAGATCGAGTTAGGGCCGTACTTTGGACTAATCAAGTTTAATAGTGGGTTGGTGAGACTTACTGGGTTTGCTAGGCCCATTAAGTGAATAACCTTCAAATGGTCCAATACATACTTCTCACCGGCTTGGAATGATATGATAGAGGAGGAAGCGCTGATGTGCCGATTGATAAAAGTCTTGAGGTCATCAGAATCAAGAACGAGAATGTCCAAGGTGAGAGTTCATCTCAGTGAATTGGCTAAGTGTGAGAAAATTCTCTCTTTTGGAGAAGAGGAGGCTTGAAAAAATCTATCCTGTCCACGACAGAAGGAGGTTTGGTAATGTGAAATGTGTAGTGTCGTTAAGGCTTTTAACCTAATTTTCTAATTTGGCTGTAACAATTGAAGACCCAACTCCATCCACACATAGACTTCAATAATATTCATAGATGTATGGTAACAATGTTAAGATTGTATACTCTGTTTTGTAATCATATAAGTAATTCATAGCATGTGCTTAGATTTTAATTTTAAATTAGCTCATAGCATGTATTTCACATTTTAATTTTAAATTCTACTTTATTCACCAACATGTTTTCCATGATAATTAAGTTCATAGCATGAACCTTTTATAATTGCACAGTTTTGTCTGTTGAGAAATACTAAATGATATCGATCACCCTAATCACATAGGTAATAATAAAACTATATATAATCAGAAAATTCCAAGTTAAAACAAAAAAGGATTTAAGTATTACAACAGTTTAAGCTGTCCATATCCTTTTTGTCTCAAAATGAAGATAGAGTCACACAATCTACTAACTTTAAGTACATAATAGTTTAGCTTTCTTCGCCATCATCAGTGATGAATTTTCCATTACCAGGATTAATGGCAGCAAAGAAAAAGAAAGCAACGTTTAAGAGGACGAGTGGTTCGATATCTTGAATCGGTATACCGGTCTCAATGTTGAGTTGAGCTAGTGCTCCTTTCCCGGTTATAATCTCTCCTATCAGTGAAAATGCTATTCCCAATTGAGCCAATCTTCCTACGAATAACTCGTTTGCCTTCGTGAACCCAAACAATGGACCTACACACAACCAAACCACAAACATAATTGATGGATTTTAAAATCATTGCAATAAATAAGACTACATTACTCTCCATAATATCATATTTGTATCTTAAGGTAACGATAGATTAACATAGAGCAGTTCAGACACTATACCTATTCCAAACACTAATTAAGGCCATTTCAATATGTATTTAGTGTCTGTCATATTAGAAGGTCCTGACACGAGATCATAGACCTAGTGGCCTAGTAGTCTAGAGAGGAATGTTAGAATCTTTGGTTGCTTAGACTTAGGATTAATAGAATTTTTGGCATTGTCTTAAGTCCATCTTGTTATATTCTACACATTAGTTGTTAATACCAATGCCTAGTAGTCTAGAGAGGAATGTTAGAATCTTTGGTTGCTTAGACTTAGGATTAATAGAATTTTTGGCATTGTCTTAAGTCCATCTTGTTATATTCTACACATTAGTTGTTAATACCAATGCCATTGCAACAAAGAAAGAAATGGAAAATCTTGAGAGATACCTTGTTCTTTGAGACCAAGGGCAGATCGGACGCTTTTGCCTGGAGGAATGACGGCTTTCTCGAGTCCGGTGGGAGGATCGTCGACGAATTTTCCTCTGTCTCCAAGAGCTCCAATGGCTCCCAACAAAGTGAACAAAATGAAGAACAGAAGCAATGGCTCAGCTTCGTAAATCGGTATCCCTGTCTCCAAATTCAGCTGTTGTAATATCCCTTTCCCCGTCAACGCCTCACCCAACAACGATGCCTATATGCATAATTAAACTCAATTACATTCATATCAAACGCTTCTTTCTTTTAAGAAAAGTTTGCATGACTTAAAGAGAGGACTTACAGCGAAACCGATCATAGCGACACGACCAACGAAGAGCTCATTTTGCTTAGTGAAACCTATCCCACCTGATGTTCCAAAGATACCGTCTTCAACCTTTGGCTTTGACTTCTCAACCTAAAATGTAAATAACAATCTTAACATCATCATCAAGAAACGAAATATGTTACTTGTAAGACAAGTAAAAGGGTTTGTGAAAACCTTCTTGGGAGCAGCTTTGGTTTTGGGTTTGAAGATAGCGAGAGGAACCAATGATGATCTTCGAGATGGTAGAGCAACTGGGGAGTTTCCAGAGAGGAAGAGTTGGTGAACTTTGGGCTGAGCCAAAGGGTTTTTGTTCCTTAGAAAATGGCCGGCGGAGACTCCGGAAGTAAGCAGCATAGTTTGAGCCATTACAGAACTATTTTGTGTTTGTGAGTTTGTGCTGCTGCGTCTGAGGATGAGGCTAAGGATCAGTGAAGTGTTGTGGTGTGGAAATAAAGAGATTAATAAGAGATAGTAAGGAAATCTGTTGACGGGCTTACAATGCGTCCACGTCTTCCATTGTACTTTCTTTGCTCATCATATGGAGATAATGTTTTTGTGGAGAAAAAGAAATACATAATGTTTAAAAATTATTTATATTTAAATTATATTTATTTTCTTACTTTTTGTGTGAATAGACAAATACAACTTGTATCTGACAAAAAAAAAACAATAACTTGTCAGAAAAAGAGAAGAACCTAGCACTCATTCAACGAATCAGTTATGACGACTAAAATATATATGTCCAAGGCTTAGATTAATTTTTTTCAAGTCGCTTATTTTTTTTTCAAGTATCTTCTACCTAAATCCTACTAGGTTTAGAAATTTCCTGGTTTATTTTTTTGGTTTTAATGTTAGAAATTTCTTGGTTAGTTAGATTAATGTTTGGTTCTTTTTTTTGTTTTTTTTAAATGTTTGGTTCTTTTGTGAATAATGATTTCGATTCAACTTTATTTAAAACTGAATTTGAAGCAACAAATAAATGATCTCTTTTTCCGGATCCAATGGGATTTGACCCAAGTAATTTTTGATATTTTTCGTACTTGTACAGTTGTGCTAAATATGATATGACTCGCCTATTTGAAAACTCCCCAAAAAAATATTTTTCTACATAAAAGTATGTTTATGTTTAATATATACAGTATATACATATTTTTTTTTTGGTCGACATATTTATGTTTAATATATGATCTCAATTTATGTTAAAAATCAAATGTGAAAGAAATGGTAACAAAAACTATATAATTCTTCTTATTTATATAAATATAGGCATGACCACGATTACGGTTATTGCGGTTATGGTTAGTTAACCATCGGTTATATTTATAATTTTTGTTTAATTTTAAGCTTAACAATTTAATATACGGTTAAAACAATTAAGGTTAATACGGTTACAATTAAAAACAGTTACAGTTATATACGGTTATGGTTATTACGGTTAACTACGATTTGGTTATTTCATAATCATGATAAATATTAGTATACGTGACGATTTTATCAAAAAAGATTTAACCTCTAGTGAAAGAAGTAGATGATGATATTTTAACTAATACTTACCATTATAAATGATTATATGTACATTTTGTTATATTTTTATAACGGTTATAGTTATAAATTTAAGGTTACATCACACTATTAACTAATGATTTTATGCGATTACGGTTAATTAACAGTAACATACAGTTAATAATGTTTTTTAACCAGAACTAATATATTCTTACAGTTAACGGTTACAAATATTACCATTTAATACGGTTACGGTTGGAAACAAAACAGTTACAGTCCAAAATACGGTTACAGTTAGATTTTGGTCATGTCTATATAAAACTTGTAAATTATATTTCATTATTTATTAAATAATATGAAACTTGAGTTTTAATCATATATATTTTTCTTTATCAATTTCCTAGTTTATAATTTTTGTAGACTTCCATTTCTTGTTCCTTCCTAGATTTCCCACCCCAACTAATATTTGCACAAAATCAATTTCATATTATTTCTTGGGCCTTCGCTATCGTATGATTTTAGTTTATATACATATAAAAATATTCGTATCATATTAGTTTATATACATATATATTAAAAATCAATTTCATATTATTTCTTGGGCCTTGGCTACTATATTTCATATATTTTTAATATATATAAAAACTAAATTCCTTATTTTGAAAAAGAATTCACATCAAAATTAAACCATTAGTAATAATATAAACAAATATTACATAGAAACTCTAGATAGTTCGAGAAACTTGATTGAAATTGGCAACACTCGATTCCAGTCAAAAACATTTGTGACTTATAAACGTTTGAACACGAACTTCTCATTTCAGGTCATACCAAGATAAGTGGGCTTATGCATATTTTTGTATGGGGTGTAGATTATACGCCATTTTATTAAAGAGTATACAAGATTTTAACATTTTAACTCTAAAATCTGTTTATTTATTCACAAACTTACATACGTTCTTGTATTTTAAATTTACAAAAAATTTCTATATATATTTAACATCGTTTTGTTATAAATTTTAGTTCACAAGTCAAATCAATAATTGTTTTGATTGTTTTGGTTGAATGAAACTGAGTTGTTTCAGGATTGTAGGGATCCAAAGATCACTTCACAGCGTGGTATTGAAACTAGAACTAATAGTCTTCTTCAATCCCTTTTTTTAGCAGAGGTTTGATCAACCATTAATTATCCGTTAAAAAGCGTAAAAGAATTAACATCTGAGTTTGAGATATCTGAAACGCCATAAGCTATTATACCCCAGGGCTTAACTATCTTTCATTTCCTTCTTTTGAGGAGCATGTGCTGTTAAGGTATAGAGACTGATAAACAACAACATATACTTGGAACGCGCCAAGTCAACGCTTCAATTTATTTTATTAACAAAGTAACCTTTACACAAAGATCTACTTGTCTCAGATTTACACAATCTATTTTTCCTAATAGACTTGTATCCGACTAAAACAAACCCTAAGCTCTAACTCTCCTTTGAATAAATCCTCTCAATGATATCAAAGTCGAGTACAATGTACAACAACCTAGTGAATATCTATCCACATGAAGATAACAAACAAAGTCATTGAACACTCACCTTCTCAGCTTTATTCTTTTAGTTTTGAAGTTTACAATCCCACGATAATAGTTCTAAAGTGTTAACCACGACCTATGGCCTCTCTAGACTATTTATATAAAAACCCTAAATACCTTAGGCGGAGAATCTGGCCGAATCTCCAAATGAATCAACTTGCTCCTCAAGTGTATCCTTTCCTAAAATGGGGGCAGAAAATATCTTCGAGTATCTCTTGGCCTCCATCCAATATCTTCAGCTCCAAGTAAGCTCACACCTTCTTGAGCTTATCACTTCATCCACTCTAGTAACACCACGTCAGCTCTCGCATCCACGGCGGCTTTCAGCGTCATGATGTGATCTGATACAAGCTCTTGATCCAAAGAGCCAGCTGATCCAGAATTTGCATCTTCATGTGCAACACACCATGTAATACAAGCTTTACAGATATCATCATCATGGTTATACTTGAAAGACATGTAAATATATATATATATATATATATATTATTATCTAAATTAATATATAATAATTTAGATTTTATATATATAATAATTTCATAGAAATATATAATCAGATATATCATGATATATGCTGATAATATAGCAAATAGGAAAACATAGGATATAAAAACCCAAAAATATATTTCTTGAAAAAGAGTAAACATACCGATGATTTTTACTAAATCACCACCACCACCACCACCAGAAGGGGATTTATGATTGTTTAAACATTTTTTTAATTAATGACTAATTGGGCGGTTGAACGAGCCACTGAAACATATAATTTAAACATTAAGATTATGAAATTTAGATTTTATATAAGATTTTTACAAAAACAAATACAAAATATAAAACTTACAAATGAAAACGGAAGAAGAGTTCTTGACTCAAAATAGAAGGGGTAAGAGGGTTTTGAGAATGGAAAAGGGAGAGAGTATGAGAGTTCTTATATAGAAGTTTTTAAGTGCGTCATTTAAATAAAAATTTAAAAGAAATTTAAAATCTTCTGCTTTTCGTAGTGGGCATTGATGACTCGAGATGCCTCTTGTCTTCTGCTTTTTGTAGTGGACAATGATGGTTTTTCTTTTGTCTTTTTGTTGCTGACAGCTACTGTAGTTGATTGCTGATTTAATTCGTCGACAGCTACTGTAGTTGATTGCGGATTTTCTGTAGTTTGAATTTGATGTCGTCTTTGTATTCCGATGTTTGTACCTTTGATGTCGTCTTTGGCTTTGATGTCGTCTTTGCATTCCGGATGTTGTGGAGTTGAGTTTGATGTCATCTTTGTATTTCGATGTTTGTACCTGTTTTGTTTTTTTTTTTTAAGTTTAAAACTAGATATTACAAATGATTTGTCGGAGATTATATAGGTTCCTCCCTTAATATTATATCAACATTACATGGTTTATATATATATATATATATATATATATTTATTTGTTTTTTTTTTGAATTTTATAAATCATCTTCGTCTATCTCGGGTTCACTTCCTGATGCTTGAGAGATCTGAGTTGATATTGTAGGTAAGAATTGCATCGAGATTGACTTGATTTCTTCTTCTGATTTTGCAGCTGCCAACATAGATAGCATTTTTGATTTTTGAGCTAAGAAAAAGGTAATTTATGGTGTTTGGATCAGTGTTTGTGAAGTCGGTGGGTTAAGGGTTTTAGAATTTTGGTTTCGAATCCATTCAGGGATGTTTGAAGGATATAAATTTGAGGGGATTCTATATTTGTCCCACATTTTGACTTTAAATTTTCGTCTGATGATAGGTATTACATCATTCAAAAATTCAAAGGTCCATGAAAAAACCCAGGGTAAATGGAATTTGGAATGGAAAAGGGCCAAAGCGGGAAACCTTTTCTCATCATCAGATGGTATAAAACTGGTTTTGAAGATTTGGAAAGATTTGTTTATCTGGGGTTTGAAAATGTTTATGATAGAACCGAAGTTGTTCCACCATTGATTGAACGATATTGGTGATTTAGATAGGTTGCAGGTGGTATCGAAAAAGATCAACCAAGTGTGTTTGTGTTTGGGGGGACTGAATTAAGAAGGAATTGTACCAGGCTTGGCAATAATCCCAGTAATTGAATGGGATGTCGTAACAAGAGAGATTTGAAGAAATTTCTGGAAATTTTATATTGTCATTAAGATCATAATCCCAATCTCTCGGGGAAATGATTTCATGGATTTTGAAAGTAGAGTAAGCAAGAGCCGTGTGACTTTCGTCCAAAAAATTGTGTTTGAAAGTAACAGATCCTGTAATTTCCAAAATCGTCTGATAGAATAATACAAATTTTTCTGTATTGTGCGGTTTGAAAAACTGATTTTTCCCAAAAAAAATTTTGATTGTTAAATACGGATCATTTTCAACAAAAAAGTCTTTTTCAATCGTAATGACATTTTGATAAGTTAATTTTTCAAAATATTCTGAAGGAGGATTTTGTGAAAATTCCTTTAAAACAATTTGTGAATTGTTCAAAGGTTTTCAAATTTGTTTCGAAGCCTGGTTTTGTTATGAAATCATTTTTAAGGAGGCTTCAGGGATTTCGGAAGTCGCAAGAGAAGATGGTATTTTTGAAGAATTACCTTTCTCTTGTTATGAAAAACTTTTTTCAAAAGCTTGTTATAAGGTCCGTATTTGGGCTAAAATTTCGTCAGGCTTTTGAAGAGTTTTTTTTCTTCTTTTTTTGGTTTCTTTTTAGTAATCGTAATCAAGGGTTGTGTTTCGGGTTCTGTTTTTGGTTTGGAAGTGTTTGGAGTTTGTAATTTTTCTTGGTTTGGGCCTGAAGAAAGGTTTTTTCCTTTGTCAATCATCTTTGGTGGCATCGTACCTGTTTTGGAAAAATTATTGAGTCAAGAAATCTGGAATAAAATTTGTTTCTCCCTTAATATATTCTATATCAAAATCAAAAATACTTAGTATTGCCTGACACTGGGCAAAAATTTGTTTTGAAGCAAGGTTTTTAACATCTTTTTGTAAAACGTCTTTGGCACTTTTGCAATCAATTCTTAGTAAAAACTTTTGATTTAAAAGATCATTTTGAAATTTTTGTATACATAAAACTATACTCAGTATTTCTTTTTTAATAGTTGAATAATTTTTTTTGGGTTTCATTCCAATGAGATGAAGTAAATTGGATTATATTTTCACGACCAGTAGTTTCTTTTTGTTTCAGAATACCCCCGTATCCCAGATCAGAGGCGTCTGTTTCTACAATTTTTTCCAAATTTGGATCCGCTATATGCAGATACGGGATTTCTAAAACTTGTTTTTTAATCTTTTGGACTACAACGGTATGCTCTTCTGTCCAGGGGGGGTTGGATTTTTCTTTAAACGATCATGTAATGGTTTAGCTAATCTATTGATGTTTGGACAAAAATCTAGAACGTAATTTAGGCTTCCTAGGAACCTTTGTAATTGGGTTTTATCTAAGATTTTGTTAGGAAATTTGTTCGCAAACTCTAATGATTGTTCTATTGGTTTTATCATACCTTTTGATATGTAATGACCAAGAAATCTTATTCTAGTTTGGAATAAAGACATTTTTGTTTTCGAAATAACAAGTCCATTTTTGCGTGCAACATAGTAAAATGTTTCTAGATGTTTGAAATGTTCCTCAATGGAGTTTGAAAAGATAAGTATATCATCAATATATACTATACAGAATTTTGAAGATTATGAGAATATATCATTCATTACTCTTCGAAATTCCAAAGGTGCATTTTTTAAACCAAAAGACATTACGTTCCATTGGTATTGCCCAAAAGGAACAGTAAATGCTGTTTTATAGCGATCATTTTCAGATATTTGGATTTGCCAAAATCCTGATTTTAGATCGAATTTTGAAAATATGTATGCAGAATGGAGTTTTTGAAGGAGGTCTTTTTATTAGGTATTGGATATCTAATCCATTTTAATGCCGTATTTAAAGGCTTGTAATTTATCACAAGTCTCGGAGTTCCTCTTTTTATTTCTGAATTTTTATACACAAAGAAAGCTGCACAAGACCATGGAGATCTTGATTTTGAAATTAATTTTTTGTTTAGAAGTTCTGAAATTTCTTTCTTACAATGGTTCTCTAGATCAGAGTTCATTTGTATTGGACGAGTCTTTGTAGGAATTTCTTTTTCATCGAATTTTTCTTCATAGGGTATATCAACTATGTGTTGCTTTCTATCCCAGAAGGCCGTTGGTAAATTTGAACATAATTGTTCTTCGAATAGTTTATTTAGTTTTGAAAATTTTTCTTTTGTAATTGAAGTTTCTAGTGTTTCCTTTGTTTTTTTAACAAGAAATTATGTTTGTAAGTTCTCTAAATGGAATTTTTTGCTATTTATTAGAGAATTTATAGAATTTGTTTTGTATTGAGCAGGCTTTTATTAAGTTTAAGCTTCTCTTTTTTGGAGTTTCCATGAATTCGAAAGATAATTTTTTATCTTGAGTTTTGAAAGAAATTGAATCTTCTTTAACCTTGTATGGTGTTATTAGGTTTATAAATGGTGTTCCGAGAATGATATTTTGGTATATATCATCTGTGAGAACAAAAACAGTTTTGAAAAGAATATTGTCTTTTAATATTGAAGCTTCTGTTTTTGAAGTTATACTAAGTTTTGAGTTATTTGCTGCTGAGAGTTTTTTCATTTGTTTCATGATGAAAACATCTTGGTACAAGACCTGTTTTTATGCAATTTAGGTCGGCACCAGTATCAAAAAGTGCAATTGTATATATCTTGTAATTTCCTGAGAAAACAAGTCTAATTTTTATTTTATATTTCCGAGATGTGATCTCTCTTAGTACGAAGAGGAAATCATTTGGCATAGTGTTTAGAGATTGTATTTGTTCTACTAGATCATCTTCTATATTTTTTGAACAAATGTTATCTTGTTCCTCCGAACTGGAGTCATCATGTTCTTTAGAAGTTAATATCGAATGAAAATACTCGGAATCCGTTTTTTGTTTTTCTTTTAAATGTCTGAGCTCATTTTTTACATCTTTGATCTCAATTTGAAGGGATTGTAGAGTTGTTTTGGAATTATTTTTTCTTTCTTGGTTGAGGATAGTTGTCAAGTTATATGAAGAGTTTGCATTTAATGGATCTTTGGGTTTTGTAGGATTTTCTATCTTTTGACTTTCATTTAGGGTTGAAATAACTGTTTCAAGAAATTTTCGTTTTAGTTGGGGGTCTGAGATTAAATTCAAGATTTCTAGTTGGAATTCTTGATCTTTTGTGAGGACTTGGATTTTCCTATTATCTGAGTCCGAGCTGGATGATGAACCATTTAGTTCATCAACTTGCAAGGCCTCTTCAGAAGAGGGCTCAGACTCGTAATCACTGGATGAGGAAGAGTATTCTAGAAAAAGGTTTGATATTTTGTCTGTGATTTCTTCTCCAGGATCGAGCTCTTGGATTTTCTTATTCAGACGACAATATTTTGAAGTGTGGCCTTTCTTATTGCATTTATAGCATGTTAGATTTTTATAAAAAGGTTTGTTTTGGGATTTTTTTGGCTTAAATTTGTTTAGAGATTTATTCCACGAATTTTCTCTTCGAGATTTATTCCAAGAATTCTCTCGTGGCCTATATTCTTTAAGGTTTTTTGTAAATTTTGATTTTTTGGAATAGTATGCTGGTTTACAATCACCTACACATGACTTTTTTATTGGTAGGATCTATTTCAAATTGTTTGCAGAAGGAACCTAATTCTACTTTTGTTCTTCTAAGTTCCCATTTGAGATGTTTCTGGAGTTTTAAATCTTGATAGATCTTAAGACCTTCTTGTTCGACAAGACTAACTAATTCTCCATAAGTGAAATCATCGTAATCAATTATTTAGATACCACTAGATTCTCTAATTTTTGTTCTAACTTTTTCTCCAAAGAGTGTTAGTTGTCCCGCAAGAAAATTTTCTTTCCAAAACGGTTGGTTTGAGTCTTGTCGGAGTAGGACTCTAGGGAGGAAGGTGTTCTTATACTATTGGAAATCACTTAATTTTTTACATTTAAGATTTGAAAGGAGTTCTGCATTTTTGTCCCTAAGGACTGAGGGATCTCCTATGAAATGAAGGGTTATAGCTAAGACTAGAGTTGCTACATCATTTTATAGTTATCCCACCATCCTTTAAGCTGTCCCGAAAATCCAGCTATAAGGAGTTCAATTACAGTTTTATCTTCATTACCTATTTGTGTTCTATAGGCATTTGCAGCCATCGTCATTTTTTGGAGGAAATTTAAAATGTTGTATTCTGATATTCCATCTAGATTTCAGTCATAGACTGAAGAAGAGTTAAACCTAGATTGTTCTATAGGTCTGGTGCCGCTATTATTTAGTTTTCATGACTGTTTCTCCAATCAAGACGGTTTATTCTATTGTTTGAAAATTGTTTTAGGGTTTTATCAGAATCTGATTCATGAGACAGAGTATTTATTTGAATATTTGAGCTTTGCGTTTCAAGATTATTAGTTGCTTGGATTATTTTAGGATTTCTTTGGATCTTAGAAGTTGGGGTATCAGGAACATCATAAGCTTGATGTTTACTACTTTCCCCTATTTCTATGTTGCTTAGTTGGCTTTGAAGGGCACCGATGAATTCTATGTTTGTGTTTTGGTATGTTTTGACACTAGTTTCTGAAATTTGAAAAGGTGTAAAAATTGGAAGTTTTAGTTTTTTGCTAGATGGAGTTTCATTTGGGTGATCTGGTTGTTTTAAAATTGTTTTCTCAATCCTATCAAGTTGTTTACTTATTGTGCCAAAATTAGTGTTTGAAAAATTGTTTTGAAGAATGATGTTTTTGACATTTGTCTTATCATATTCTTGAGGAAGTTTAAAATGGATTGCTTCAATTGGTTTACCCATTAATTCAAGGTTTATTCCCTGTTGAGGTGGGTGGTTTGAACAAACTATTTTCCCATTAGTAAGTGTTTTCCACTCAGAAATTTTGTTTCGATTGGTAATGGTTTGCTGTTTTTGAATAAGGACAATAAATTTTGTTTTCTTTTGTGTAGTCTTCAAACCAATTGAAAAATAAAACTTGAACTTTGTGTTTTTAAGATATTCATAATATTCCTCTTGTATTTTTTCTCTTGTTTTGGAGAACCCTTTGAAAAACCAATTTCTTTTTTGTAAATTATTTTTTGAATATAATTCTTCTCGTAAGAATTTTTTATTTATCTCAAAATTTTTCTCTAGGGCATTTAGTTCATTAGCCATATCAGTAATAGCCGAAAATGTTGGGCTAGTAGGCTCAGATTTCGTGACAAATTCATTTTGTTCAAGACTAGTTCCTGAAGTATAAACAGATTTTGGAATTTGTGTTCGAAAATCAACATTTCTTAAGATTGAATTGGGAATATCAGAAGTTGAGAGTCGTGGTTAATATCTAGACTCTTGAATCGGATAACCACGATCTATTTGGGAGACTTTTCCTAAGTCTATAGTACCCATAGTTGAAGAGGATTCATAAGTTAAATCATCTTCAATATTTTTATCATTATGCCTGATGAAGGAAAGCTTTACTTTTCCGTCATCAGATTGTTCAATATTTTTTAGACGTGTGTTTGGCTCTATTGGTTCTACAGATTTTTGAGGTTTCGGTTGGGTGACTCCTTCGAGTATCCATTCTTCTGGAAGATTTACATCTTTCCATTGAATCGATCTTGGAATAACAGAGTTTGATTTTGAAAGATCGGTTTGGAGTAAAAGGGTTTCACCCTTTTTACTTGATATTTTCACTTTTGAAGAAAAAGCACTTGTCATGGCTTTATAGTGTAATCTAAAAACCAAAGCAATTGGAATTGATCCTTCGATAATTTCATAGTTATGTGTTTTAACTTGTAACACTAGAGATTTTAAAATATTTCTATCATTTAGAGAAATGGTGAAATTTGGATAACAATCCCCTTCTGCTATCTATGTTGGCAGCTGCAAAATCAGAAGAAGAAATCAAGTCAATCTCGATGCAATTCTTACCTACAATATCAACTCAGATCTCTCAAGCGTCAGGAAGTAAACCCGAGATAGACGAAGATGATTTATAAAATTCGATATATATATATATATATATAAACCATGTAATGTTGATATAATATTAAGGGAGGAACCTATATAATCCCCGACAAATCATTTGTAATATCTAGTTTTATACTTAAAAAAAAAAAACATGTACAAACATCGAAATACAAAGATAACATCAAACTCAACTCCACAACATCCGGAATGCAAAGACGACATTAAAACCAAAGACGACATCAAAGGTACAAACATCAGAATACAAAGACGACATCAAATTCAAACTACAGAAAATCCGCAATCAACTACAGTAGCTGTCAATGAATTAAATCAGCAATCAACTACAGTAGCTGTCGGCAACAAAAAGACAAAAGAAAAACCATCATTGTCCACTACAAAAAGTAGAAGACAAGAGGCATCTTGAGTCATCAATGCCCACTACGAAAAGCAGAAGATTTTAAATTTCTTTTAAATTTTTATTTAAATGACGCACTTAAAAAACTTCTATATAAGAAGTGTCGTGCATCTCAGGGAAGGACACCACACACACTCTCATACTCTCTCCATTTTCCATTCTCAAAACCCTCTCACCCCTTCCATCTTGAGTCAAGAACTCTTCTTCCGTTTTCATTTGTATGTTTTATATTTTGTATTTGTTTTTGTAAAAATCTTATATAAAATCTAAATTTCATAATCCCCTTCTGGTAGCAGAATACCGAATATATATATATATATATATATATATATATATCCCCATATAAGTATTGAATATGTAAACATTGCTTTTGTTTCTCGAAAATTACCAACTTTGAAGTATACTATCTTGTGATTTTTGGATGATTGAACTATTTCACTAGACAAGAAAGTGAGAGAGAGAATTGGTTAGTTAAGTAGGCGTAAAGTGAGACGAGTGTTTTTTACATCGGATATATGCATGATTTAAGGATATACTCCATGTAGAAGCGTTGAAGCTAGTTGATGTGGAGGTAAAAATGTATACCATTGCAGATCGGTTGGAGCAGAAGAAGCACCAACGAGACGCATCCTCATCAAGTGATTCGATTCATCTTCTTTTGAGTAATTAAGTTGTTCATTATACAAAACTGGTGATAAATAACTGGCTTAATTCTTTCTTCCAAGATTCTCAGAACCATTAAGCAGATGTTACAAATGTGAGGATTTAGTTGTAAAATGAAGCATACTTGTATAAATGTGTGCATGTACGTGCATATTTCTGCAATAAATGATTATTATGTAATAGTGGATTGCATGAACAAATTTAATATACAAATAGCACATCTTTTTACTTGGTCGCTCGCTCGCTAGGTGAATATGGGAAGTAGTAACAAGACTATTTAACCGATCTCGATTTTTTGTTTACATCTGGAGAGGTTTTTTGTTCTCTTTTTTTGTTTTTGTGGAATGGATTTTTGTTCCATTATTACTAAGTTTTGCATGTTGCAGTCATAAAGTTTAGTACTACGATAATGATACTGTATTTCATAAAAAATAAGGAATAGGAAAAATTACTATAGCATAGAAGCATAGGAAAGATTAGTAATATTAGATTAGTTCATTTTGATCACAAAAATATCCTTAAGATCATGTGTTAGGAAAAAAATAATTACAGAAATACCATTACTAATTAATGCCACATCAGCATTTTTCCGATTTTTAAAAGGAAAAAATATTATTTACGACTTTGCCACTGCGGATGGAAAAATTTGCAAAATAAATCTAGAGTTCTACGTTATGGCAGATTTTTTGGTTTGGTAGATTTTTCGTTTTGCCGTAGATTTGTCTCGTAGATTTTTTTTTAACCGTAGATTTCTAAGTTTTAGTGGTAGTAGATTTTTAAATTCATCGCAAATATTTTAGCTCTCCATAGATTTTTAATGAATATTAGGATAGAGATAGTAGATTTTCTCATTTTTCTAAACTGTAAGAATTTGTATGGTAGATTTAATATTCTACAGTATATTTATGTTGTAGACTTAATTTTTTACCGTAGATTTTTAAATTTAGTTATAGCAGAGCTTGATTTCACATTCAAGTGGCCGTAGATTTTTTGCCAAAGTTTAATTACTAGATTAATATTTTGGTTATCGCAGATTTTTAAATCTTTTTTTACGTAAAATATTTGGCGCAATTTCCTTTACCGCAGAGATTAAATTTACTAGAATGGTATATTTAGTGGCTGCA
This sequence comes from Cardamine occulta, assembly GCA_028015245.1. Taxonomy (NCBI): domain Eukaryota; kingdom Viridiplantae; phylum Streptophyta; class Magnoliopsida; order Brassicales; family Brassicaceae; genus Cardamine; species Cardamine occulta. Next base: position 12,165,468 of record CM051362.1, read on the forward strand.
TACTTAATGTCATAGATTTTTTGACGCTATGTTACCACAGAATTTTTACCATTTGTGTTACCGCAGATTTTGTCAAGCTTTTCTTAATTAATGACGAAAAATAGAAATATTTTTTTTTTAAAACGTAACTGAATAAGTTAGGGTTTTGGGATACCTCCATCGTGTTCTTCCCCATCACTTTGCCACTTTCAAAACAGTTTCCAAGGTATTACAAGCTGGTCTTTGGTGGCCAACCATGTTTAAGGATGCCCATGAGTTTATATCTAAGTGCGATGCTTGCCAAAGACAAGGGAATATCAGCAAAAGAAATGAGATGCCACAGAACTTCATACAAGAAGTTGAATTTTTTTATGTCTGGGGAATCGACTTCATGGGTCCTTTTCCTTCGACTTATGGAAACAAATACATCCTTGTTGCTGTTGACTACGTGTCTAAGTGGGTGGAAGCCATTGCCAGCCCCACAAACGATGCAAAAGTGGTAATAAAGATGTTCAAGTCGATCATCTTTCCAAGATTTGGTGTTTCACGAGTTGTGATTAGTGATGGAGGTTCCCACTTCATCAACAAAGTGTTTGAGAATCTTTTGACAAAATATGGAGTGAGACACAAGGTTGCTACACCTTATCACCCTCAGAAGTCAGACCAGTGGACAAGTGAAAGTCTCCAACAGAGAAATCAAAAGGATCTTGGAGAAAACAGTAGGAAAAACAAGGAAGGATTGGTCGGTAAGACTTGATGATACTCTATGGGCATATAGGAATGCATTCAAAACTCTTCTAGGTACCACAACTTTTCACCTTGTTTATGGAAAAGCATGTCATCTTCCAAAAGAGACTAAATACAAGGCGGAATGGGCTGTAAAGAAGTTGAACTACGACATCAAACCAGCAGCTGAGAGACGTTTGATTCAGTTGAATGAGTTGGAGGAAATTTGTTTTAATGCCTACGAGAATTCAAAGATATATAAGGAAAGGGCTAAGGCGTATCATGACAAGAATATTGTTCCAAAGAAGTTTTCACCAAATGACCAGGTTCTACTCTTTAACTCACGTCTGAAACTATTTCTTGGAAAACTCAAATCGCGATGGTCTGAACCGTTCAAGATCAAATAAGTAAAACCATATAGTGCTGTGCTGCTTCATAAACGCGAAGGAGGTGAATTCACAACGTCTTAAGCTGTATCTCGCAGACGTGGAAGAAGAAATGGGAGATCCAATTTCCCTAGATGATCCACCTCAAGCCTAACCGGCTACCAAGGTCGAGTCAATGACCTTAAACAAGCGTACTTCGTGGGAGGCAACCCACTTGTAAGTTCTGTTTTTACCTTTTAAGTTTTAATTTCCTTTTGCTTTTGATTCTTTGCATGTTTTATTTCAGATTCTACATAAAACAAGAAAAGAAAATTTCGATTATCAACAACAAAAATCCCTTTTGATTCATTCAACTATTAAGGATCTTTGTCTCGCACAAAGTCTAGCCCCCTTAATTATTCTGTTCTTATCCAAATTACTACTTGTGAGTTTTAGCACCCCCAATCATGGTTAATAATTTGAGGTTTTAATAAGTAGTTTACCAAAAATCACGAAATCAAGGGAGGAAATACGAGGGCAGCAATATCCTTTTGTAAGGCCCCAAAATATGAGAGTAGCCAAATCAATTTTTTTTTTACTTTCTCCACATGCACCACCATATACCAGAAATCAGATCTTTACAATTTGGTATCAGAGCCGAACCCAGATGAGTGTTGAGACATGTGAGCTCACACCATCCGGGGTGTCGGTCTTGGTGCACAACAAAGACGTTACGATCTATTAGTGGGGGTGATTGTAACACCCCTGTTTCAGAAAATATGGTGGTGCATGAGGAGTGCTTAAGATATTTGATTTGGCTACCTATGTCACCAAAGTGCACTTATCTTTTTTGTCACTTGTCCAAAGAGAACTTCAAGAGTTAAGCGTGTTTGGGTTGGAGTAGTAATAGGATAGGTGATCTATCGGGAAGTTATTTTTGGTACCGTGTGACTGAAGCCAAAACACGGAAAAAATCATGGGGTAATTTGTAGGGACAGTAACAAGTCTTTCGAGCCTCCCTGTAGTAGTGCACCGGCCGTCGGACGAGGGTGGGGCCACTGAGCCAAGAGAGGGCATGGGGGCCCATGGACGGTGGCGGTCGGGATGTTACATATCATGCGGTTATTTGTAAGGATGTAAACAATTCTTTTGAGCCACCCAAAAGAAGCACACCGGCCGTCGGACGAGGGTGGGGCCCAGCTGAGAGAGGGCGTGGGGGCCCACGGATGGTGGTGGTCGGAGGGTTACAATTTTGGTATTAGAGCCTAACCCAGATGAGTGTTGAGACATGTGAGCTCACACCATCGGGGGTGACGGTTTTGGTGCGCAATGAGGATGTTGCTATATGTTAGTGGGGGTGATTGTAACACCCCGGTTTCAGAAAATATGGTGGTGCATTAGGAGCATTTAAGAGATTGGATTTGACTACCTATGTCACCAAAATGCATTTATCTTTTCCGTCACTTGTCCAGAGAGAATTTCAAAGTTAAGCGTACTTGTGCTGGAATAGTACAATGATGGTTGACCTATCGGGAAGTCATATCCGATATCATGTGAGTGAGTCCAAAACAAGGAGAAAGATCATGTGGTGATTTTTTGACATATAAACTATTTAATTGCAATAATTGTTAAACGCTGAATTTGACGGTGGATTTTATTGGTAACCTTATTGATTTCTGTTGTTCAGAGGAGGAGGGTGCTCACCTAGTGTCAGAGGTGCTCGAGAGTGAAGTTAAAAAGGTCATTTTCTCAATGCAGAGGAATAAGTCTCAGGGGCCGGATGGTTATACATTTGAGTTCTTCAAATAGGCATGGCCAGTCATAGTGAAATATTTTATTGTGGCAATACAATCTTTTTTTTATTTATGGGTTCTTACTAAGGGTTTGAATTCAACAATTTTGGCTTTGATACCAAAAACAACTGGAGCTAAGAAGATGAAAGACAATAAGGCTATTTCTTGTTGTAGTCTGATGTACAAGGTTATTTCGAAACTTATTGCAAATCACCTCAAGATAATTATGTCGGATTTCATTGTGCCTAATCAATCTGCCTTCATTGAGGACATATTGTTGATGGAGAATTTTGTTCCTGCTTTGGAGTTAGTCAAAGACTATCATAAGGAAAATGTGTCATCTCGGTGTGCTATGAAGATTGATATAGCAAAAGCGTTTGACTCTGTTCAGTGGGATTTTTTGCTGAATGTCCTCATAACTATGCATCTTCCAACAAAGTTTATACATTGGATAAATTTATGTACAACGACTCTATCTTTTTGGTTCAGGTTAATGGGGTACTTGCTGGTTTTTTCCGAAGTGAGCGGGGACTAAGACAAGGATGCTCACTATCTCCACATCTCTTTGTCATATGCATGAATGTTCTATCCATGATGTTGGATAAAGCAGCAATGAAGGGAAGGTTAGGTTATCATCCGAAGTGAAAAATATGAATCTTACTCATTTATGTTTTGCGGATGACATAACGGTTTTTGCTGATGGGAAAGAACGGTCAAAGGAAGGAATCCTGGATGTTTTAAGGCATTTGCGGCAGGTTTGGGCTTAACTATCAGTCTTGAAAATTCCACTTTGTTTACGGCTGGTATCCCTCAGGTAGTTAGGGAGCTTGTACTAGCTTGTTTCCGTTTCGATAGAGGGATTTTACCGGTTTGATACTTGGGGTTACCATTGATGACCAAGCGAATGTCACTAGCAGATTTTCTGCCACTGTTGGAGAAGATCGGAGCAAGGATAAACTCATGTAAGAATCGGTTCCTATCTTATGCTGGTAGGCTTTAACTTTTAACTTCAGTGATTAACTAATTTCTAAATATCCACCTATCGCCTCCCGAGTGCATGTATAAAGGAGATTGAAAAGATTTGTGCAGCTGTTCTCTGGTCGGGGCCAGATTTAAATATGAGAAAAGCAAAAATCTCATGAAGAGAAGTATGTAGACCGAAGAAAGAAGGGGGGGTTTGAGAGTGAAATCTCTAGTTGAAGTCAATAAAGTCAGTTGTTACAAGTTGATATGGCATATAGTCGCAGGCACCAATTCTTTATGGGTAAATTGAATAAAAAGATCTCTAATTAGAGCTGGGTCATTCTAGTCGGTTAGGGATACTTCAAATCTGGGATCTTTGATGTGGAGGAAGCTTCTCAAGTACCGACCACATGTTAAGGAGTTTCATCGACAGGAAATTAAAAGTGGTATGCAATCTTCTTTCTGGTTTCAATATCTGGTGCTCCCTAGGAAGACAACATAACCTTTTGGGCGACCAAGGTTATATTAACTTAGGAATCACGGCGTTAGCTACCGTAGCAGAAGCATTAGCTACACATCACCAGAGGTGACATAGAATGGAGACTCTAAATCTTGTTGAAGCAGAGATGAAAAAGATTAGACTCTATGGTCGTAGCCATGGTATCGACATATCACTATGGTGTGGCAAAGGAAGAAAATTCACATCAAAATTCTTATCAAAGGAGACATGGAATCAGGTCCGAGAAGTGGTTCATGCCAAAGAATGGTACAAGAAAGTGTGGTTCCCTAACGCAACACCCAAGTACTCTTTTATTGTTTGGTTAGCGGCACATAATTGACTTACTATAGGAGATAAAATGCTGGCTTGGAATGTGGGAGTTGATCCAAAATGTGTGTGTTTGTCAGGCCCCAACTGAAACTCGTAACCACATTTTTCACTTGTAGCTTTTCTTCACAAGTATGGGAATGACTGACTAGAGGAATTTTTGATAACAGATACACATTCAGATTTAGAGATCTTCTCTCTAGTCTATCTCATTGCACTCTAAGCTGCACAACCCGGTTCATAATGAGGTATGTATTCCAAGTCTCTATCCATACCATTTGGAGAGGACGCAATCGAAGAAGACATGGAGAAATCCCTGTTCAACCAAGCTGTTTAAAAAAAAGCTAGATCGCATTGTTCGCAATCGTCTATCTTCGCTTCATGATCCACACTCAACAGACTCAAGCAAAGGCCTCAAACTCTGGTTTGCGTCTAGAAGCTGATCACCACACTGATCAAATCAAATACTCTATGCTCTGTTTTTTTTCAAAACTTGTTTCTATTAAATTTTGAGCAAAGACTGCATTCTATGTAACAAAGATTTTTTGGTGAATATAATTTTACATTCCTACAAAAAAGAAAACAGAGAAATAACAACTTTTTGAATATTTTTTTTCTAGAAATAGGATTAATAAGGAACATAGGAGATATTTATTTCTTCCATTATAATACATAAATTTTTAAATTGTATCTATTAACACCTACAAGTTGATGGAAAGTAATATCTATTTTTAATTAAAATAAAATATCATTATAAATATATATTTTAAAATCTAAAGAAAAAACCAATAAAATTCTATAAAATTGTTAACAATATAAAATAAAAATTAAATGAGTAAACTTTTAATTCATAAATATAAAAATCCAAAACAGATAAAATTCATAAAACTCTCTAAATATTCTAAAAGTTAAAATATAAATTTTTAGATCTATAAAATTTTAGTAATTAACTTACCATTATTTGTTTAAATTAGTTTTGTGAAATTGTGTGCAGATATAATAACATATTAGATTGTATTTATTTATGCTATGGGTGATATTTTATGTAAGTAATATAACATATAAATATGTATATATATATAAAAAAAAAGTTAGAAAGAAAGAAACTAAAAGAAAGAAATTAGAGAAGGGAAAAATGTCATATTTGTGAAGACACGTGACAACGTCTCGTAGCTCTACAGAACGGTAATCTTACTTTATTAGATAAAGATTTCGTGTATATTCACAGTTTGAGGCCTTGAATGGTTACCACAGACACTGTGGTTTTGTCCATATGTGGTTTGGACCATTTTTAATTTACCAATCATGTATTTGGCCGTAGTAAAGTGGACCAAAGAAAAAAAATTAAAAGTGGACAGATTAATGAAGGTCCGCAGGCGGACAGAACCATGCACAAGGGAGGAATGGTCCAGTCCTTTTTCCTTTTGACCGACCAATCAACTTTTTTATTTTTTTTAGCTTTAATTTGTTTTTCTTGTGCCTTCTATAAAATAGCTGCATCCTTTTTTTATTTCCAGTATTCAGACTCCCTTACCCACTACATCATTTTTGCATCCCCAGCTTCGTTAAACACTCTCAAAAATTGTTTTTTTTTTAATAACATACTCTCAAAAATTGTTGTTCATGTTGTTTTCCTCCAACAAAAACAAATATTGCAAAAATAAAGGTAAACAACTATTTAAATCAAATTAAATTTTCTTTTATATCTAATTATTTATAGTTTAGATTCAATTTTTAATGACATGTTTGGTAAAAAAATGTCATTACAGTCATGTCCTCAAGACATAAAAATACAAACACCGACTTTCAATCTTCTAGAAGAAAATGGGTAAATTTTCTGTTTTAAAATAACTTAAAAATTTTAGTTTACATTCATGATACATAAATACTTTGAACTATTTAAATATCAGATATAAATGATATAAATATAAAATTTAAATGCAGTTAATTTTTACAATATCAAAACTTAAACTGTTGTAATTTATAAACAAATATACAGAGATTTCAATAACTAAAAACTTTAATGAAAGTAAAAATAAAAAATATTTATGCATTAGTAGTTTATAAGTTCCGAAATTAAAATATCTGTAACACAATGTAAATAACTGATATAATTAAAATATTTGCAACATAATGTAACATAATTATTAAAATATATATAAAAAAATAAATGCAGTTTAAAATATCAAAACTTAAATTTTTGTAATTTATAAACAAATATACAGAGGATTCAATAACTTAAAACTTGAATGAAGTAAACATAACAAATATTTATGCATTAGTAGTTTATAATTTCCGAAATTAAAATATTTGTAACATAATGTAAATAACTGATATAATTAAAATATTTGCAACATAATGTAACATAATTATTAATATATATATAATTAAATGCAGTTTATATTTAAAATATCAAAACTTAAATTGTTGTAATTTATAAAAAAATATACAGAGGATTCAATAACTTAAAATTTAATGAAGTAAAAATAACAAATATTTATGTATTAGTAGTTTATAATTTCCGAAATTAAAATATTTGTAACATAATGTAGATAACTGATATAATTAAATTATTTGCAAAATATATATAAAATTTAAATGCAGTTTAAGTTTACAATATCAAAACTTAAATTGTTGTAATTTAAATTGTTTTAATTTATAAACAAATATACAGAAATTTCAATAACTTAAAATTTTAATGAAGTAAAAATAACAAATATTTATGTATTAGTAGTTTATAATTTCCGAAATTAAAATATTTTTAAATAATGTAAATAACTGATATAATTAAAATATTTGCAAATAAATATAACATAACTTTTAAAATTTTTGTAACATAATCAAAAATATTTCAAGGAATATTCTAAATTAAAATAAGAAAAATTGACCAAAGTTTCATTATGGTATATTTAATTTTCATATTAAATTGCAGCAATTGATTAAAATTTTGTTTATACAATAATTATAATTAAACATATATAAAAATATTTGTAGAAAATTAAACGACGGTGGTCGCCTGACGAAGAAAAAACACTACTCAATCTGTATGATGAAGCATTAGGAATGAATCAATATTGGTTTAAAGATCCAGGCCAACCGGGTAGAACCTATTGAAGTTCCTGAAACTCAACCGAACAAGGAGTTTATCATGTGAACGACGAGTTTATCGCGAATAATTTCTCTCATTTTATGAGTCTGGCGTTTGTTGTACTTGTATTTCTATGACATTTATGTTAGTTTGATAAAGTACTTAAGTTTGAATAATTTCTCTCATTTTATGAGTCTGGTGTTTGTTGTACTTGTATTTGTGATTTGAGTATTTTTAAAAAAAAGCTTATGTGTATTTTAATGTAATTTTCAGGTTTTTCGAATCTGTCAACTACACTCACAAGGACTACACAACTTATCTGATGTTGAAAGATTGTAGTTATGAACTTTGGAAAATGAACAAATAGAAGAGTTTTTGATCAATCCTACATTGGATTACTATGAGCGGCATTTTCAAAAAGGACCATACCAAACAGGTGGAGGGTTAGGGTCGTAAATTCTTTGGGATCGTATTCAAAATGATAGTGCTGCATGTCTGCAGTTATTGAGGATGTTGTTTGCTGCATTCACAGGATTGTGCACTATTTGAAAGGAAAATTATGGGTTACAACCGTCATTGAATGTAAGTGTTGAAGAGAGTGTTGCTATGTTTCTATGTGTGTGCGGGCACAATGAAGTTCAACGGGATATTGGTTTATGATTTGAACGAAACCAAGAAACTGTGAATAGAAAATTTGGTGAAGTGTTGGAAGCTATGGAACTTCTTGCCTCAGATTACATCAAGACACCAACAACACAACAATTATGTCGGATTCCCCAACGTTTACAAGCTGATCGACGATATTGGCCATATTTAAGTGGTTTTGTTGGAGCTATGGACAGAACTCATGTATGTGTTAAAGTAAAGCCTGAATTACTCATGTATTGGAATCGACATGACTATACAAGCATCAACGTAATGGCAATATGTGATATAAATATGTTATTCACATATGTATGGAATGGAGCACCGGGTGCATGTCATGATACAACAATCCTTTCACTCGCACAAAATGGTGATTCTGAATTCCCTTTACCTCTTGAAGATAAATATTATGTAGTTGACTCGGGATATCCTAATAAAAAAAGGCTTTTTAGCCCCTTATCGATCAACACAGAATAGAGTTGTAAGGTACCACATGTCACAGTTCTATATTGGTCCTCCTCCGCGGAATAAAGAGGAATTGTTTAATAGGTCTCATGCATCTCTTCGGTCTATTATTGAACGCAGTTTTGGAGTATGGAAGAAGAAATGGAGAATTCTCAGTGATTTCCCTAGATATGATATGGATGTCCAAAGAAGAGTAATTATCACGACAATGGGACTCCATAATTTTATTAGAGTTTCAAAATTTTCAGATGCAGATTTTGTTGAAGATTTTATGGAAGCACAAACAGAAGATCAAAACAATGCATCATATGAGTTGGATGAACAAGAGGCTGCAGATGGACAATATATGGCAAACATCCGAAAAACTATTGCAAATATGTTATGGGAAAATCGGAGTATTTGATGTTACATTTGGATTTGTCATGGATTTGGAATTTTTAATTTGTTATGTTAATGAACTTTTAATATTATCGAAATATTTGATATTACATTTAGATTTGTAATGGATTTGTAATTTTTAATTTGTTATGTTAATGAAATTTTAATATAATCGAAGTATTTGATATTACATTTAGATTTGTAATGGATTTGTAATTTTTAATTTGTTATGTTAATAAAATTAAAATATTTTTCCAAAATTCTTTATTATTAGAATATATTTGTTAAAAAAATAAATAGTATGTTGTGTCCCCTTTTAACCATTCAGCTTATTAAACCGCTATTCTTTATCAACTTTGTCCGTACTTTCCACTCCATCCGCTTTAATCGCTCTGTCCGCTTTGTCCACACTTTGTCCCTTTTGTCCGCTCTGTCCTCTCCACTCGGTCCGCTGTTACCATTCGAGTCAATGTGGTTTTGATTTTTTGAACCATTGTTAAAAGTAACTTTTAATTTATATATTACTCCCTCCGTTTCAGAATAGATGATGTTTTATCTACTTTATCTTGTTTCAGAAAGTTTGATGTTTTAATCTTTTTACTTTATTTTTATTGATAAATTGTAAATATCAAGATGTAATGATTGAAAAGAATTATGTTACTATTGGTTTATAATTATTAAAATAATTTTTGGTAAGAGAAAATAATATATATTAAAAAAGTAATGATTATTTTCTTAATTTGTGTAAAATATCCTTAACATCATGTATTGTGAAACAGAGGGAGTAGATAAGATTAAAGGTTAGAAACAAAATAAACTAAAAGAAAGAAATTAGAGAGGGGAAAATATCATATTTTTGGAGGACACGTACCAGCGTCTCGTAGCTCTACAGAACGGTAGAGAAGGGAAATAATGTCATATTTGTGGAGGACACGTGGTAGTGTCTCGTAGCTCTACAAAATGGTAACCTTATTTTATTTGATAAAGATTTCGTGGAGATTCAGAGTTTGAGTCAATGTGCTTTTGATTTGTGGGAACCATTTCTAAAAGTAAATTTTAATTTATATATTAGATAAGATGAAAGGTTAGAAAGAAATTAGAGAAGGGAAAAAATATCATATTTGTTGAGGACACGTGATAGTGTCTTGTAGTTCTACAGAACGGTAATCATAATTTATTATATAAGATATATCTGTGTGTGTATGATTTTGAAAGAGTTGGTACCTTTTGTGTAAATGTTTAAAGTATTTTTAATATTAATAAATTAACATGCTCGTAAAAGGTATAATCTATGAAAAATATTTTGTACCTATAATTTAAGGTAATTTTGGGGTCATTTATGAATCTGTAAATTTTAATATCTTAATTTTTGCAATTTTGTAGAAACTTTTAAGACTTGAAAATAATATTTTAGGAATTATTTTTCGTTTTTAAAATTTTTAAAAATATTATATCATTTTAATTTTAATTTTTGAGTATTAAATGGATATATTATAAAAGTTCATGTATTATAATGGGAAAAAAAATTCATGTACAGAGAAGGAAAATAGCAGATTTGTTAATATATTAGCAGATAAGAGACTTCTGGAAAAGAAGCATCGTTAGATTCACTTCTTAAGTTGTATCGTTTTCTAGCTTTCTTGTTTAAATTTTATGTATATGAAAGTCTCTATGTAATTTTGTAAACTCTTATTCGAAGTAATAATAAAGAAATAGACGTTAAAAAAATCATGTGCGTATCCCTAAAGCTCTCCCATCGAACTAAAGCAAGAAATGTTTAGCCACATCGGTTGTGCCCCAGTCAGTGGAGTCAATAACCTTATCAGCTGTCCCTCACTTTTTTAAAAATATTACCCAGGATCTTATCTCTGACCGCTTATAATTGGCAACGAGGTGTGCCTTGTACCACCCAAAACTGCCATTAGGTTTCCGCCTATCCCGATAACATGTATTTTAGTAGTAATCGATAAATATTTGGCTTAATTTGATGGAATTTTCACTAAAAATAACTTTAAAAGTTTTAAATAATAATATATTTGCCATACTTTCAAGAACAACAAAAATTCATTAAAGTCCTCACACATCATCCATAGACCATTGTGATTTATAGCAATTCTTTGAATTCTTTTCCAAAGGTAGTGTCGTTCTTTTGGAATTGGGTGACAATATAAATACAAAACAAGTAGAAATTAATTTATATTTAATATAAATAAACCAAACAGAAATCAAGCTTTTCCAGAAAACTATTAAACCACTACAAAGACCTTAACGAGATACGATTCGCATTACATCATAACTAAGCTCAATCACAAAGAAAACCCGTGCATAGGCACATGTATTAGTCTAGTACGTGGTTTAAATTTTAAAAGGAAAACAGATGTCAATTTTTTGAGTAGACAAATGGCAGCTTCTCAAACATTGAGTTTAGAAAAAACCTTTAAAATATTAGAATAGAAATGAAAAACACAGATGTCAATCTTTTGAGTGCCGCATTTGCGCTCCGAGTCAGGTCGCGGGGACTTTTTGATTCCCTAGCTGATTCTTGGGTCAATGGGCTATGAGCTCCGACTAATTCCGGGGTCCAGAGAGCTATGTGAATGCTCCGGTGGCCAAATGGAAATGATAGAGAGTTCCACGTTTCTGGAGAATCGATTCCTGACTTGCACCAGCAGGGTAAGTCCTGCTCAAGTGGGAACCACAATACCAAAACCACTGAGTTTTTAATGTATAAGTTTATTTTGTGTAACAAGGAAAAATGATATGATAATGGACGCAATGATTATAATATCTGATGTTGTGACAAACCAATCAAAACACAAATCATTTGCGAAACTTAAGAAGACACACAGACGAAAACAAAAACATCAAGCTCTATCACCATAGGAAGATCTCTTGCCACTTGATCAGCCATCATCGTAACGACTTCGACCCTTGTTTGAGTACTCACGTTCTCTGCTTAATCTTTCAACATCTTCATCTTCCTTACCCGTCACACGTCTTGCATCACCTCCTCTAAACCTGTCCTCCTTATCGCCTTTGTACCTGTCTATCCTATGCTTATACTCTTCCACATCATCCTTGACAGTTTCACGTCTCGATCTGTATCTATCCCTGTCTTCATCTCCCTTATCAGTGTCTTCTTCCTCGTTGTCTCGACCTCTATACCTATCCATCTTAAGCTTATTGTAGACATCCTCATCATCACCTCTATACCTGTCCCTCCCATGTCTATCTACATCCTCCTCTCTTTTTTTGCTTCCTTCCTCTTTGGTAGTTTTCTTTATCTTTCAGCTGCCTCTTCTTTTCATACTCACTCTCACTGTCATCAGAGTCTATTGCAACTTTCTTACCGTGAGAATCGCTTCTATAAATGTCCTTGCCATGCTTGGACACAGCCTCCACTGTAAACTTCCTTCCTCTTCCTCATCTCTTTTCTGGCTTGTTCCTCCACTGTAAACTTCTACTTTACTGCGCAGTTGCTTCTTTTTCTCATACCCAGCCTCAGCCTCACTGTCATCAGAGTCTCTTGCAGCTTTCTTGCCACCAGAAGCACCTCTATACCTGTCCCTCGTACGATTGGACTCCACATCTTCCTTATCTCTTTTCTGCTTCCATCCTCCATCTTCTTCTTTCTTGTGCAGTGGTTGTTTATTATCCTCAGATTCAGACTCGCTAACATCAGAATCATGCCTCTTTCGTTCAGTTCTTTTTTGTTCATCAAGTTTGTCCCTTACTTCTTTAGAACCAGATCGGTTGGAGGGTCGACGCTTTTTGTGTGACTTCCTAAGTTTCTTGCTGTCAAAAGAGACACTTCTTTTGCTTCTACTGCGTTTCTTTGTAGCCTTCCTTCTTCTCTTCTTTCCATCGTCACTGTCACTATCAGAGTCAGAGTCAGATTCAGAATCCGAGCTGCTAGAGTCACTTTCACTTTCTTGTTTACACCCCTTAGCCTTCTTCTTAGAGCGCCTTCTGCGGTCACGACCAGGTTCATCAGACTCATCAGACAAATCACCATGTCTTCTCTTCTTGCTCTCTTTTTTCTTGTGACGCTTCACTTCATCCACATTAACATCACCCTTCTGCTTCTTGCTTTCCTTAACCTTACCATCTTTCTCATCTACAACCTCATCTCTCTTCCTCCCACTATCCCTATTCAAAAAAGAATGTTCCCGCCTCTCTTTCAGTCTACCTTCATAAGCCTCCTCCACTGGCTCATCATCAATCAAACCCTCTTCAGCCACTTGTTGATCAGGCAAACCCAAAGCAACCATAAACGCTTCCATCTGCTTCTCTTTCCAAGCAGCAACCTGATGAGTTTGAGTATCAGAGATATTCGAGTCACCAAGCGCATCACTCTCATCAGAAGCAGAAGCAGCTTAAAGATTCACTCTAGCTCCCTCAAGCTTCTGAGCAATCTCAGCATCAGAATAATCCTCAAGTATAGCAAGCTTAAGATGATTCCGACGTTTACGGTCATGCTCAAGTATATCTTTGTTGGGTTTCTTAGATAAACCAGCAGTACCTTGATCATCCTCAAACCCTCTTCCGCCATTAACAGGCTTACCACCATTCCTAGGCCTCCCTCACAAAGAACTTATTCGTTTGAACGTAACCCTAAGACAATTATGTGGACTAATAAAACCCTAACACTACAAGAAATCTACCGCAAAACCGACGGAATTTCCGACGGACACTATTTCCGTCGGAAAATTCCGACGGATTCCCAAGATTTGAAAATTCCGACGGATTTCCGACGGAAATTTATATTCCGACAGAATTTCTGATGGAAATTTATATTCCGACGGATATCCATGCCGTTTTATTCCGATGGATTTCCGACGGATATCCATGCCGTTATATTTCGACGGATTTCTGACGGCTTCTGGAAATATGTCGGATAATATGAATGTTAATGTATCCGTTGAATTTACCGTTGTAAGCCGACGGATTTCCGACGGAAACGAGTTTATATATATGTTTCTCCCTTCCTCCATCCCATTACACAACAATCTTAATTTCATATCTCTCTCTCATTTCTTGGTTACTTAATACGAATTCTATAAAAAAGTGAAAAATATGTCTAGATATTTTCGATCATGGATGGACGAACCATTAATGGATCCGGAGACTAACAACTTGAACGAGGAGTATGCACGAGGCATATACGAGTTCATGGAAGTGGCGGGAAAGCAACCGCGTGTTCAAAAATCAGGTAAGTTAAAATGTCCATGTTCAATTTGTAGGAATTCTCGTAATGTTGCGATAGAGATAGTTTGGCATCATTTGTATAGTAATGAGTTTACGCCGGGTTACAAGATATGGTATTTACATGGAGAAACAAATGTTGAGTATGGTAGTACTAGTGAACTAACTGTCTCAGATTGTTTAGGAGGTAGCACGGAAGTAGATGTAGGTGTAGGGAGCCTGCAGATGGTGAATGATGCGTTTAGAGAGAATGTCGAGTTTAGCGGTGAAGAAAGATATAGGTTCGAAGAACCAAATGTAGAAGCAAGAAGATTTTTTGATATGTTAGATGCTGCAAAGCAGCCACTATATAAAGGGTGTAAAGAAGGTCATTCGCCTTTATCAGCTGCAAGTAGATTGATGACGATTAAGACGGATTACAATTTGGCGAGAGGGATGCGATAACAGATTGGGCGAAAGATTTATCGCCAGAAGATAATCTTTTACCCGGATCATACTACGAGGTACAAAACCTTGTATCTGGTCTTGGGTTACCGTATAAGGTAATAGATGTGTGCATCAACAACTGTATGCTATATTGGAGAGAAGATGAAAACCGCAAAAGATGTAGATTTTGTCGTAAACCACGGTATCAGGAAAGTAGTGGCAGAATTCAAATTCCATATAAACTTATGTGGTATTTACCAATAACAGAGAGGTTGAAGAGGTTATATACTTCTCAGCGCACGGTAGAGCCAATGAGATGGCATGCAGAACATCGTCAAAATGGAGATATTACACATCCTTCAGACGCAGAAGCTTGGAAACATTTTCAATCATTATATCCGGATTTTGCGTATGAGCGAAGGAATGTGTACCTCGGGTTATGTACAGATGGTTTTAACCCATTTAGGAAGCATGGAAGGAAGTATTTGTTATGGCCCGTAATTGTAACCCCTTACAATTTGCCTCCATCTCTGTGCATGCGTAGAGAGTTTTTATATCTCTCGATTCTTGTTCCCGGCCCAGAGCATCCGAGGAGATCACTTGATATATTCCTCCAGCCATTGATCTATGAGTTACAAATGCTATGGGAGCATGGTGTGGAAGCGTACGATGTTTCAACCCAGCAAAACTTTAAGATGCGTGCGGTGCTTATGTGGACCATAAGCGATTTTCCAGCATATGGTATGTTATCTGGATGGACAACACATGGGAGATTATCGTGTCCATATTGCCAAGACAACACTGATGCATTCCAACTGAAGCACGACAGAAAAAGTTGTTGGTTTGATTGTCATAGGAGATTTTTACCGAGTGATCATCCGTATCATCGTTCGAGAACAATGTTTACGAAGGGTAGGCAAGTTTTTGATGGTCCACCGCCTGAGATAGACGGTGAGACTTTATTGGAGCAGTTGAGAGATTTTGGTGCTGAGACGACTCCTTATTGTGGGGGTAATGGACATGAACCTATTTATGGTGTCGGTGAATTTCATAGCTGGCACAAGAAGAGCATATTTTGGGATTTGCCTTACTGGAAGAACCATTTATTGCGGCATAATCTTGATGTGATGCACGTTGAGAAGAACTTCTTTGAGAACATCATGAACACTGTCTTAAATGTCCAAGGAAGACGAAAGACAATATGAAATCTAGATTAGACTTGCCAGGATATTGCGATCGAGGTTTTCTTGAAGTGCTCCCAAATGGTCAATGTCCATTTCCATTATACCGGTTAGAAGCAGCAAAAAAACAGAATTTTTGATTGGATTCACGACGATGTTAAATTCAGCGATGGATACGCATCTAATCTGCGTAATCGCATCGATTATGGAGAAGGAAAGTTTACTGGAATGAAGAGTCATGATTGTCACGTTGTGATGCAGAGGCTTCTTCCATTCGCTTTTGATCATCTTCTTCATAAAGACGTCCACCAAGCAATTGCGGGGAGTATGTGCTTTTTTCGCGATTTATGCACAAGAACACTTATTGTTGACGGAATCCAAAATTTACAGGCCAATATCCCGGTGATCCTTTGTAATTTGGAGAAGATATTTCCACCATCTTTCTTTGATGTGATGGAACATCTTTCGATCCACCTCCCACGAGAAGCAGAACTAGGAGGTCCAGTTCAATACCGTTGGATGTATCCATTTGAGCGGTATATGTTTCATCTGAAGAAAAAGGTTAAGAATTTGAGTAGAGTAGAGGGATCTATTATCGCCCAGAGCATCAATGAAGAGGCCTCACAGTTTGCTGAATATTACTTCCCGTCAGAAGTTCGTACGAAGAGTAGACGTCCTAGTCGCCATGATGATCGTGGTGAGAGAGCGATTTACCCCGTCGTTGTTCCAGAGTTATTTTCCCAAGTTGGGCGAGTCAGTGGGAAAGGAAAAAGGCGTAAATTATCTCAAGAGGAGTTTAAACACTTGCATACGTATATCCTAACCAATTGTGAAGAAATTACGGAATACGAAAGGTAAACAAAAATTATTTTGTGTCATTTAATGTATAATTAATTACTTTATATGTTTTTATTAACTTGTCAACAATTGTGGTTTTCGTAGAGGATTTACATGGCATTAATACGCGGATACTATATGGATAAGACAGAAGATGAGCTTCAAGTCCATAAGGAGGAGGAATTTATGCCTTGGTTGCAGTTTTACGTAAGTGTTTAAAAACGAAAAATCATTTAATAAATATTTTTTTTAATACTAATTTGTAACTTACTTTTGTAGGTTTTTAAAGGAGTAAGAAGCGGACAGACATTTCCCACATGGTTATTGGAATTTGTTAATGGTCCAAACTACATTGCAACTTCTTATCCTAGATACTGCAGTCGTGGATATGGGTTTAGGGTTCATGATGAGAGAAGGACAACGCAAACTTCAGATTCTGGTATTTCAGTGAAATCTGGTAATGATGTTTACTACGGCGTTCTTCAGGAAATATTGGAAGTACGGTACCCAGGAATGTTAGACTTGAGGTGCATTGTTTTCAAGTGTGATTGGTATGACTCAATAGTCGGTCATGGGCTTCATGTAGACCAATTTGGTGTTACGTCTGTTAATTCAAGTCGGAGACTAGAAACGTATGACCCTTTCATTCTAGGATCACAAGCTGAGCAGGTAGGGTACAAATATTAGTGTAATTAATACTCAATTCATTATTTTGGTATAATACTTACAAAACTAATATTATTTTTTAGGTGTGCTATATTCGTTACCCTCGAGTTACACGGCAGACAGATCCTTGGCGCACAGTTACTAAAGTGACCCCGAGAGGAAGAATTTATGGAGTTGCAGAACACGATCCTTTACAGCCAGCAGAAGTTGTTCCAATGGATCCAGTTGAGCCTTCTTGTGCTCTGGATCTTGTTGTTGATTTCACACAATTTGGTTTAGTTTTTTCTGAATCAGAAGAAGAACAAGGTGAATTTTATGAGGATTCAGACTCAATTCCATCTGAGGGATCAGCATCATCATCTAATGAAGATTAGTTGTATGTGTGTTTTGTATTATTTTTTATTTTTACAGAAATGTGTAAATTTGTTTTTTTTGTATTTTATTTAATTTTGACATTACGGTGTAAACCATAGGTCCTCGAAGACCACAGCTGCCGAGCATTTTATAAGTTCAACTTCAACTTTGTATATTTTAACAAGGTTTAATAAAATAAGATTTTGCCAGAAATATATATTCCCTAAACAACGACCTTAACAAATCCATAAAACTCATTCAACCACTTAAACATTAAACCACATATAAACCGTTATCCGTCGGAAATCCCAACGGAATTCCGACGGACATATAATTTAAAACCTTAAAAACGGACACGTGTTTTCGTAAAAATTACCAATTTCCGACGGTTTTGGGGGTTGTTTTTAATTTATTTTTTATAGACACGTGTAACCCTAAAACCATCGGAAATCCGTCGGAATTTCCGACGGATTTCCGACTGGTTTGGGGGTTACATGGTTAACTTGTAAATTCTTGTACATCAAGAAAATGTTAACAACAAACTTTGACAAAATTAACTAACTTATCTGATATATAACATATTTTGTAAAGATTTTGTTTTTAGACATGATTCGACCGAAACTGTTTGATAGATAAACGTATATTTAACAAACAAGTTTACCAAAAACAAAATAATCGTTTAAACTTTTGAAATTTGTCAAATGAAACATTTCTATAAGTTATTTGTGTTTGCAATCAAACATTTATAATACTAAAAACATATGTTTACTGAAACAGTGCGTAAATAACCACTAAAACCACAAACCCATCGAAAATCCATCGAAAATTTCTGACGGATTTCCGACGGGTTTGTGGTAACACGTGTCCCCGTTTAAGGATTGACTGGCCAATCACAAGACATACATATTTATACTATCCGTCGGAAATCCGTCAGAAATTTCTGACGGATTTCCGACGGATAATGAAAATGTAACCGCAAAAATCTTTTCGTTTCCCGCGATGCCTAAATTTTCGCGATTCCGTCAGAAATCCGTCGGGAATTTCTGACAGATTTCCGACGGATTCGCAAAAATTTAGGCGAGAACCTTTCCGAAACCTTATCGAGAACGTGCATAATTTAATTTTTTTAAAACTGACAGATTTCCGACGGATATATCCGTCGGAAATATCGTAATATAACCCGACTTCATCTTCTTTCTCCTCATTTCCGCAGAAACTTTCCAAAAGCTTAAAAACCATAAAATCCGTCAATTCTCCATTACAGCCGTCGATCCTTCATCATTATGTCTCATAATCCCCCAAACATGTAAGTTCTTAAGTTTATAATGTTAGATTTAGGATTGTAATTGTTATATTTAGGTTTAGGTTTGTAATGTTAGATTTAGGATTGTAATTGTAAGATTTAGGTTTGTAATTGTTAGATTTAGGTTTGTAATTGTTAGATTTAGGTTTGTAATTGTTAGATTTAGGTTTGTTATGTGTATTGAAATTATTTGTTTTGTTAATTTATTTATTTATTGAATTATTTATAATTATTTTCAAATTAAATTTTTTTTTAATTTTGGTATGAATAATAATTTTTAGAAAATTATGATTATTTTTTTTATAATTTTTAATTATGTTAGTAATTTATAATTCTTTTCATGAATTATTGAATCTTTTATAAATCATGGATTTACAAATTTAAAATTGTTTTGGAATTAATACTTATAAATATAAATTTATGTATATTTTAGTAATTTATAAGTACTTCCATCAATTATTCATTATTTTATAAATGTATAATTGTTTTGGAATAATAATGAATTTAAAATAATTTTTTCAAATTTTATAATTATTTTGATAATATATAATTATTTCATGTAATAATCATGTATTTACAAATTTATAATGGTTTTGGAATTAATACTTATAAATATAAATTTATGATGATTTTAGTAATTTATAAGTATTTCCATAAATTATTCATTCTTTTATAAAAGTATAATTGTTTTGGACTAATAATGAATTTAAAATATTTTTTTATACTTTTTTATTATTTTCATGATGTATAATTTTTCCGTATAGGGTACAAATATTTTTTTTAATTTTTCTAGGGATTACGGTAGGTTTGTCCGTTCAGGCGGCGGCGGACGTAGTAGTTGTCGGAGAGGTACTACCGGTTCGAGGAGTTCTCCTATACCGGAGACACATATCCCGGAGACGACGCCTATGCCGTCGCCTTCACCTACTGCACCGACGCAGATGAGCGTCGAGGACTTTGTCGCTCAACCAGGACGAGATAGATTGCCTCGTCTCCATCCGGATTGCGTAGGCAGAGACACATGGTAAGTTTTTGTTAATTTTATGAATTTTAATATTTATTTACTATTAATACTTTAGTTACAATTTAAATTATTTGCAATAATTTCTTTTGTAGGTTTGGAGATTCCGGAAATGGGATTTCCAAGTCCATTAACCGGATGCTCAATGGAATGCTTCGGCATCCGTATCCGACTTACAACCAAATGCCGATGGCGGATCAGGGATTGTGGTTTCGCCAATTTGCGGTAAGTATCTCATATTTTAAATAGTTTTACTTTTATTTAATATAGTTTATTTTAATTTAATTTTTGATTTGCAGCAAGAATTTACTTGGGACAGCCACATGACCGCCTCGGTTAGACGATGCTTCGATAGAAAAGCAGCGAGAATGTATTCATGGAAGCTGAACGAGTGGAAGGAAAAGTGGCACAAGAATGATGTCCCAAGGGAGTTGCTTTCCAACCCGGGCCTATGGAGCGGGTTATGCACTTATTGAAGTGAAGAACCGACAAAGACAAGCTTCACAATTCATTCTGCGTGCCGAAACAGCGATCGCAAAGGAAAAGGCAAGGCGACGCACAATCTTTGAGCGGTTAGTTTGGTCACACGGGCCAAACAACTGGTAAGTTTCTTATTTAATTAAAATATTGTTATTTTAGTTTTATAATTTTATATTTTACTAAATTTTCATTTTTGTAGTTTCGGCAAGACGATGTCCAACCTTCCGCTCTAACATTGCTAAAGGATGCGCATACCAGCAGGAAGAACCATGAAATCCAAGATCCGCTGGCTCGGGAGATCATTGACAATTATGAGAAGATAAAGGAAGATTTCCTCCTTTCTCAGCCACTCACCGAAGGAACGCCTCCAATGAC
This sequence comes from Cardamine occulta, assembly GCA_028015245.1. Lineage (NCBI taxonomy): Eukaryota > Viridiplantae > Streptophyta > Magnoliopsida > Brassicales > Brassicaceae > Cardamine > Cardamine occulta. Next base: position 12,186,544 of record CM051362.1, read on the forward strand.
CGATCTTCCGTTTGAGAAGATTAACGAATTCGTCTATGAGGTAAGTAAAATATATATTTAAATCATTTTTTTGTAATTTCTAATTTTTAACAAAGTTTTCGTTTCTTACCGCAATGTACTCGGAAGACCAAAGGTCGTGTATTTGGTCTTCCGGACGACATATCTTCTTCTGCAACTTCGCATTTCTACGGCGATTCTCCCGATATTAGGGCACAGCTCGCACAACGAGACGCTGAGATAGAAGCCATGAAGATGCAGCTGCAACAGTTCGCAGAAGAACAAGAAGCCAATCGCCTCCAACGAGAAGCGGATCGCCTCCAACGAGAAGCGGATCGCCTCCAACGAGAAGCGGATCGCCTCCAACGAGAAGCGGATCACCTCCAACAAGAAGCGGAACGCGAGAGAACCCGCAAATTGGAGGCGGATCACCTGGTATTGCAGCAACGCATGGAGGAATTCTTATCCCGATTCCCGCCATCGTAGTTTTAGTTTGTTTTAGTTTTTTTTTGTTTTTTATTTGAATTATTATATATTTGTTGAATTTTTATTTGAATTATTGGATTATTTTATAATTATTATTTCTTTAATTTTAATTTATATTATAAAACAAAATTTTAAATTTAATAAATTTATTTTTAAAAAATCGATTATATAATTAAAAAAATATTAAACAATTCCGTCGGAAATCCGTCGGTTTTTTGGCCGTCGGAAATCCGTCGGTTTTGTATCCGTCGAAAATCCGTCGGTTTTATATCCGTCGGAATTCCGTCGGTAGATACATATCAGAAGTCCGTCAGAAATCCGTCAGTTTTAAGGCTGTCAGAATTCCGTCGGTTTTAGATCCGTCGGAAATCCGTCGGTTTATATTTATCAGAAATCCGTCGGTGTTCCGTCGGTTTAAAACCGACGGAACACTGACGGATTAAAAACCGACGGCTTTCCGACGGAATCCTGATTTCGGAATTTCCGACGGAGCTTTTATTTCCGACGAGATAGAAGCAACGGAAAAAATCGATGGATTTTCAACAGATTTTGCTAACTCCGATGGATTTTCGACGGAATTGGCCGTCAGTTTTGCGGTATTTTTCTTGTAAACAAACAAAAAAATAACTAATGACTGATAATGTGGCTTAGATCGATATTTATAGGGTAGAGATACATTGAAACCTAGGTCTAACCGATATGATCTTATTAGGCCTAACTTAAACTAAAAATTAACGAATATATATTGGGCCGTAGTGTGGTCTTAATCTAACTAATTAAACTGATCAATATCAAATTAAAAATTTAAACCGATATAGTATTATGAGGCCTAATTTATCAAAATATATGGGTCATTGAAAGGCTAAATTGTATCGTTAAGAGCATAACTTATTAATGACATTTTGGTAATCCATAACTTATTTGAGTAGACAAATGGCAGCTTCTCAAACATTGAGTTTAGAAAAAACCTTTAAATATTAGAATAGAAATGAAAAACACAGATGCCAATCTTTTGCATGACGGCCTCACAAATACTGAAGTTTATTGTATAAGTATTTTTTTTTTTTTATCTCAGGTGATCCAGGTCAACGGATATCATGTGCTCCAAGTTATGTCACGGGACTTTTTGATTTTCTAGCTGATTTTTGAGTCAACAGGCCATGAGTTCCAACTAATCCCGGGGCCCAGGAAGCCATGTGAATGCTCCGGTGGCCAAGTGGAAATGATAGAGAGTTCCATGCTTGTGGAAAATCGATTTCTGGCATGGATTTGCAGGACAACTCTTCCTTAAATGGGAACTACTAGACCAAGACCACTGGATTTTTAATGTATAAGTTTATTTTGTGTAACAAGGAAAAATGATATGATAGTGGACGCAATGATTATAATATCTGATGTTATTTAATGTATAAGTTTATTTTGTGTAACAAGGAAAAATGATATGATAATGGATGCAATGATTATAATATCTGATGTTATTATAACGTTGTTACTATTTATTTGATATATAAACCTACGAGAAACTTGAAAAGAAAAAATAGTAATAATAATAATAAACACAAACCAAATACTATTAGGTCTAACGATAGTTTTCACAAATGATATCGAAAGGTCTTTGTGGACAGAGCTTGGGACGAGTTTTATTGGAATACTAAGTTTAAGTTTTGTGGTGAGAGAATAAGATTTAATCAATATCGGACTGCATATTGACAATGTCTTGTCTCGGAAGTGTCTCCACAGTTTGTGAGTTTCTTGATTCAGGAAGATGGATGGCTTCTCTGTTTTTACGGAAGACAAGATAAACTATGGAAGCCAAGTAAATGGCAATGCCTGCGAACCCAAGAATTCCAGAGAAGATGACAGCGACAGGCTTCATGTGACTATGAGTAAGAAGCTTGATGAAACTGCTTACTAAATAGTATATGTTTATTCCCATGATCAAACAACCAGTGACCCAAGTAAAAGCTGAAATCTGTGAATAAATGGCACATATGAAGTCAGAGATGGATGAAGGTTTTTCATCTTTTATCTTTGGTTAAATGAAAATGTGTTTGATTGTTACATACCAGGATTGGGTTGACGTGTGAACCCATCTTGGTTTTGCAGCTAGTGAATTTGAGAAGAGGGACTAACGTGAACGGGAGCACAAAGGATAAGATCATCTGTTTAAGATTTATACAATAGATGATTTGCCTTGGTGTAGTAAGTCACATATATACATTATGATGAGAGATGGAATTATTGTGTTACCGAGGAAATGATGATTAACTTTCCGGCTCCAGCTGAACCGCCTATGAGAGACACCACTAGGCTTGGGATTATAGCTAAGCATCTAGTCAATAAGTTTCTTACCCATGGCTTGAGTTTTAGGTCAAGAAAACCCTGCATGACGTATTGTCCTGCATACGTTCCCGTTATCGTAGAACTTTGCCCTGATGCAAGAAGCGCTATGGCAAATATTTTTGCGTTCCACTTCCCCAAAACGTTCTGTTTCAAAGCAGAGAAAGTGAAAAGCTTTAGTGTTCTGAATCATTATGGAAAGAAACAACATAAGCAGTAAGGAGCAAGAAAAGCAATTTACCCGTAGCAGAAACGAACCCTTGTTCAAGTCCAAATCCTCACAACTAGCTCGATCCTCAGGGGTTAAGTGTGAGGCATTACAAACAGCACCACTTACTGATATCACAGAGACGTTAATGAGAAAGGCCACCAGTAGAGCAAAGCCGCTTTCCATCAAGTAAAACCTGCAAGCTTCCTTGATGCCAGTAGCGGAACGAGGGATTTTTCTCGAGAGAACCAAGGCCGAGTGGAGGAAGAGATTATGCCTGGGACGGTTTTAGAAGATTTATCGAATAATCTTTATTATGGATGGGGTGAAGAGAGAGTGAGCTTACGGCATAACCATGGCTCCGAGCAAAGAGATTGCGAGACCAGTTGCGCCATTTCCTTTAAGTTGGGGAACAAAGAGACCATGTAGGACTTCTCTTGGGTCTGGACTTGAGTAGTGGAGCTCAATAAAGAAGCAGATAGCAATTGTGATCACAAGAAATGCAATCAAGAACTCCAGCTTCCTCACCTGTAAAAAAAAAAAACCATCATAAGAATTAACCATATATATATAGGGTAGCACCATGGAATGAAAATGATCGACAAATAGCCAAAAACTAATACCCCGTATTTTTGAAGTGCTAGAAGAATCAGCGTACTTAAGCCTGTGAGAAGAACACCAATCCAGACCGGCATGCTAAATAGCATGTTTAATGCAAACGCTGTCCCTATTACTGTACAAAGATATATCCATTTTGGCAATTTGTATTAACAGAGAGATTAGAGAAAAGTATTGGATCACACTAAAGAGTAAAGAAGTGTGATGCCTTCAGGTATGTCACAAGCGACTACTGCAACTTCCGCAAGGACCCATAACATAAAGTTGGGCACCTTTGCGTACTCGGCTCGGCAATGTTCCGCCAAATGTTGTCCTGTAGCCGAATTAAGTAAACTTTCATATCACAAACCTAAAACGATAGATGATTAATTTTTTTTTTTTTTTTTTGAAAGAGTTAACCTGTGACAACACCAAGATTCGCAGCCAGCGACTGAATAACGAGTGACGCACACGAAGCAACCAATATTATCCAAAGTAACTGTTTTTAACAAAGAAATGAAGACTTCTTTTAATATCGGAAACTATAAGCTAAAGGCGAGTTACAGAGAGTACGAACACACCTCGTATTTGTACTGCGCTCCCGATTGCAGATCAGTCGCAACTGCAAACAGCCAGAATATTTGTTTATATTTATTTAATTATTATACGTCAAAAAAATATTAAATGGTATATTTAAAGTAGGTATAAATTTGTTGTTTTAAATGGTCTAGAGAACATTGATTTTTTTTCAACTACATCTATTTTTAACATAAGAAGCATTAATCATCTAAAATTACGGATATATGATTTATATAACAAATTAATGAGCTTACAATTTCCAGGATCAATATATGCGATTGCAACAAGAAAACCAGGGCCTAAGTAAGCGAAAAAAGTTCTTCCAGCTTTTCTTCTGCAAATATACGTATAGAAAGAAATCAAACAAAAGTTTTTGATCAAACAAAGTTTTGACTTTTTTAGGGAAAAACAAAACATTATCAGTCATTATCGATTCCATATTCAAGCGTGTGCAAACAGATTAAAACAAGAGATTATATATTCAACACAACAAAAACCTCAGAGACAACAATTTCATTGGTATTAGATTTCTCCATTGCAGCAGCCATTGCTTCTCTCTTTCCCTAAACTTTTTTCTTTTTTTTGGGGAGAGAATTTTACTTTACGAGTATACGAGTATACAATTTGATTGATAGTTTATATACACAAAAGTATACGAGTTTTGGGGGACAGAATTTTTACTTTACGTAACTTATTGTTCAATTTTTACCTAAGGAATATCTTTTTGTTTTGAATTTTAGTCTGATGGAAAATTTTATATTTTTTCGTAACAAATTATTGACTGCAACAACTAAATAGTTGTTATCTAGATTTTCTCGATCAGCAACAGATACACATAGTCTTTTGAAAACTAACATCCTTTAATGTACAAAGACATTTATACTCTAAGTTATATCCGTAAAAGATGATACATGTGATTTTCGAAACTCTCTTTCATGTGTCTAAAAGATGATGTGTTATTTTATAAATCACGGAGATTTCATGTACAAAGACATTCATATTCTGTTGATATCTTTAGGCCAGTGCCTAATGAATGTAAGGAAAATAAACGTCTTTTTATTTTGGGCCTTTTTATTTTATAAAAAAATTATAGTACTTATTAATTAGAAGACGTCACGTTTTTAATTAGAAGAGTTTGTTAGATTGTTAATATTAATAATTTATATCAAAAAAGGAAACACAACTTCATCGGTGGGAGTTTTTATTTTTTCTACATATTTTGAATTAAAAATATCAACAACAACACCACGATTTTCTCACTCACCAACTATACCACGATTACAGTTCAATCGGATCGACAAAGATTATAACATTTCTTTTGCATTGTAGGTAACTCGGAATAAAAAAAAACTATAAAGTAATAAAATTAGCAAATTTTTAGTTTCATAAAAACTCTCTCCCGTAAGCTTTGCTCTCCCAATCGTATATATAAAAACAGCTTTGCTCTCCCATGGAATCACATAAAGTATACAGACACAAATTCTCCGATTGCCATACTACAAGCTTCAGCCACTAAACCGGCAAAACATGATCTTCTGGTTTCGCCGGTTTTGTGGCCAGAGCTTGTAGCATGGCCTTGGAGATTTTGTCTCCGTATACTCCCAGTACGACATAAAGTTTTTCAATAGTTTGAGATGATATTTTATCAACATCAATTGATGGTATGCGGAATGAAGTTTTTCAAAATTTAAATTGTTAAGTTTTTGTTTTGAATGAAATTAGAGATTTTACTACTATTATAACAAAATTAAGAATGCACCACAATCAAAGCTGAGAAAAAATTACTAAAATACCATTAATGAATTTTGCTCTTAACGATACATTTTAGCATTTTATTTAGTTAGGCCTCATAGTTGTATAATCGGTTTATAATTATTAATTAATATTTATCGGTTTACTTAGTTAGATTAATGTCAAGTGAAAACCTAATATATATTTGTGGATCCTTATTTCAGGCCTACTACATATTATAAAGTCGGTTTGACCTAAATATTATATATGTTTCCTATAAATATCAAGTTTATTAATAACGATCATTAGGTTTTTTCATTTAGGGTTTTTGATTTATATTTTTTTTTTGGGTTTTATATATTTATCTCTATATTATTATTTGAGAAATTTTAAAAACAAAATAACCTTACATTTACGTGTGATATTACAGCAAATACCATTGAAGAATCTTTTTAATTTTTTTCAAATCTTATTAATGATCATAATAATTATATATTTAGTTAGTCAATTCTCTAACAAATAGCACAAAATCAATATATAGATATTTCAAATTCTAATTCTTAATATATTAAATTTAAATCTTTTCATTCATATTTATTATCTTCTAAATAAATATGAATTTTTAATTAGAGTATTTAAATAATATAATATTAAATGTTATTAAATAAAGACAAGAATACAATAATAATCATAAAATTAATATAACTAAATAAAAAATAGTAAATAATATTGTAAATTATTACTTTCCACATAAAATTAAACTCAGTTTTTCTCACTTATTAATTATGGATGAAAATTAAAATTAAATTGCTTACACTTTAAATAATCCGGATCTTCAAATATTTTTATTTTTATAATGGGTAAGGACGGTTCATGATGAGTCATAGCAGAGAAAGACGAATCATGACAGATCTCATATCGAATTTATAATCATTGATAATAATTTATATGTTTGAGTAAATCAAACAGTTATAGATTTTTAAATAATGTGAAAATATATGCATAACACCAATTAATTTTTGCAACGAAATTATATTATAATCTAAATTATTAAATAAAATTTTCAAAAATATAAGATCGCTCTTAATTATATATTAGTAATTTTAATTAACATAATACAAGCTATATAATAATAAATAAGATACTAAAAATATAAAAGAAATCTAATTTAAAACACTAATAATAATTCATATCAATATAAAATAATAAAGTTTGAGATCGATATTTCTCCACGCTGTGCAGTGCGGGTTACTATCTAGTATATTGATGTTAAAATTTATCAATTTTGTCGTGTATATTGTTTGTTAGTGTTTTTTCTTTTTCTTTTGAGTTTTGAGTTTTGAGTTGTATTTAATTCTCTGAAATATATTTTGTAGGGGGTTTGCGAAATTGAGTTTGGATCTGAATTGATGGTGCTTTCAAGATTAGATTGCATTATGAAGGCGAAAGATTGTGAAGATGGTAAAGATTATCGTTTTTGTTTTCATGAGGTATAATTATTAGTTTTGATTTGTATATCTTTAAAGTATTAGTTCATTGATTAGTGATTTGTATGCTCATGATAATTGTAGATGAGGAGAGACGTGGGGTATTATTTTTTTTTTAATTTTAAAGGCTCATGGGTCGATTCCAATCATGTCTTCCATAGTCCAATCAAATGTTGTTATGTTCTCCTTGAGGAAAGCTTTGATTGAACAGCGAAGGTTGAGATTGAGCTGGAAACCTACACGGACGACCTTCTCTGGGGTTGATGGATCGAGTTGAATCATCTCTACAAGCTCCTTGTTTGTTTTCAGCGGTTTAGGTCATGTCATATCGTAGCTCATCTTCTTGTCAGATATAGTATGGATCGTTATTGGTGGTGTCTTGAGCTTCAGTTCCTTGATGAAACAAGTTCAGGCTTCTGCCTGATTTCCTCTGATCGTGAATACTTCTCAGCCGGACGGGAAGCGTAGGCATTGATGATAACTCGATGTGACTGCCCTCATGTTGTGTAGCCACGGTTTTCCCATAATAACGTTGTCAACTGCTGGCTCGTCAACGACTATGAACTTTACCATTTTGCAAACGTTTCCAGCTTGGACGGATAACTTGATTGTTTTTGATGCTTTGCTTTCTGCTATCGAAATCAGTGAGCCTTCTTTCGTACGGTTTGATGTGTAGGAGGGATATATTCATTTTTGTCAGCAATTACAAGAAAACAACGATAGCATTCAATTTACACATCCGACCACGAAGGTTGACAATCCTACGAAAGCTACAAAAACTGTAAAACTACCGGGTCCTAATCATCTCCTCCTCACCGCCTCGATTCCACGATCACGCCTTATCTTTACCTGCATCGACAAAAGTGATGCATCAACATTTGGTAAACCAAACGCTGAGTGAGATTGATCCTCCCAACAACAGGTTATATGAAAGCACCACGCAATCAAACAACCACAACAACATGAAATAATAACACCACATATTACTTCAACCAATCAGCTAACCAAGCAAAACTCATGAAAAGCTAATCAAACACAACCATGACTAACCATCTAGCAATTTCAAACCTTAAAAAATGCTAAAAACACAAGTCTGCTTCACAAAACTCAAGTCTGCTCAAGTCTGCTTCATAAACACACAAGTCTGCTTCACAAAACTCAAGTTTGCTCAAGTCTGCTTCACAAACACACAAGTCTGCTTCACAAAACTCAAGTCTACTCAAGTCTGCTTCAGAAACACACAAGTCTGCTTCACAAAACTCAAGTCTGCTCAAGTCTGCTTCACAAACACACAAGTCTGCTTCACAAAACACAAGTCTGCTCAAGTCTGCTTCACAAAATTCAAGTCTGCTCAAGTCTGCTTCACAAACACACAAGTCTGCTCAAGTCTGCTTCACAAACACACATCAAACAACAAGGAAAACACTCCCACAAGTCATGAAATCACCAAGAAACCACAACACACACTACACCAAATCAAGCATAAGAACACAATTCAACAATTCAAGGCTTAACAAGGCACAACAAGCAACAAACCATGTTTCTCTAACAACCACAAGCTTAGCAAACACCTACTAAAGCTCCACAATGACCCATGGAATTCACCAAGAACCCATGAAAATCACAACACCAAATCAAGCATAAGAACTCACAATCAAAGCTTAACAAGGCACAACAAGAACCAACCATGCTTCTCTAACAACCACAAGCTTAGCAAACACCTACTAAAGCTCCACAATGACCCATGGAATTCACCAAGAACCCATGAAAATCACAACACCAAATCAAGCATAAGAACTCACAATCAAAGCTTAACAAGGTACAACAAGCACAAATCTATGGTTCCTTAACCACCACAAGCTTAGCAAACTCTAGCTAAAGCTCCCCACATAACCAAGAGGCTTCCAAGCATCCTAGCAACACTACAATGCCTATCACAAACCCACAAGCCCCCACACAAGGCTTAATATTAACCTTTGGTCACAAACTCACCTTAGCCAAAGATGAATCTAGCTCTAGACAACCTCCTCAAGCTCTAAAAAATCTCTCCTTCCACCCCAAGCTCCACGCCTAAAGCTGCTCCCCCAAGCCTTCCTTTTCCAAGCTTCCCAAGCTTCACACACACAAGAACAAAAAGATCCAAGCTTCCCACAAGCTCCACAAAAATCCTTTTCTCTCTTTTTCTTCTCTCTTCTCCAAGCTCTCAAAGCTCAAGCTCCACTCTCTCCTTCAGCCACAAATGGCGACAAGGAGAAGAAGGAAGGAAGAAAAAGCCAATTTGGCTTTTGCCACTTCTTTGAAACAAACTCCACAACTTTCGAATCGACTTATGACACCGAAACAAATCTAAAATGATTGTTTCACCCCATAATCAAGTTCTTCAGACTTGTCTAAGGTTCATAAACTCGAAAGAACTTTCAAATTAATTAAATTAATTAATTTCCGGAACACGGACGTTACATAAATGATTCAATTTTTGTTGTGGTGGTTCGCTTCTCTAAAATGGCATATTTTATCTCTTGTAAGCGGACTACTGATGCGGGGAAAATCAAATAATGCCATATCTTTACGTACGTTTATTAAGTTACTTGGGTTTATTAAGTGTAGATTTGGCTTAGTTTCAGCTATTAGAATATTCTCTTCTCTTCGATAAAGAGAGCTCGTCGTGGTAAACAGAGCTTTTGAAAGCATCGGAGTCGGCCCGGCAGACACGGCAGACCGGCCAAAATTCACAAAAGTGCATAATATATATATATATATATATATGTTAGATTATAATCCGGGCATTGCATGGATATATTTGTAATACATATATATTTTATTTAAACTTATCAATTGTAGAAGTGAAATTATATATATATCTATATATATATATATATTAAAAATATGAATATGAGTTAGATTATTTTTTATTTTATAGTATTTGTATAAACTTTCGATTGTAATGGTTAAATATTAAATTTATCTATCTATATATGACACGAAATATATATACTCATATGTAGTTTCTAAATGTTTCTAAGAATATTACAAAATTATTTTAATATGTTTTTCAACTACTACACCACGTTTTTATAACTGATGTGAAGTTTTTAAAAGAGATAGATGGTGTAATTATTCAATATTTTACAAAAATAAGATTAAAAAAGGATGAGATAATGACCATAATTAGGGATGTCAAAATAGTTGAAATGGATCAATTCAATCCATTACCCAATGAGTTTAGTTAAATGGGTTGGGTCAACCCATTACCCATTTAATTTAATGGGTTAATGGTTAAATGGATTGACTCATTTAATAAATAAATAAATTATTAAATAAATTAATTAATAAATTATTACAAAATAAATTAACAAGTCGTTATGATAAAACAATAATAAGAATCACCATCATCATCATCATCATCATCACCAATATCACTATCATTATCATCGTCACCTTCATCATCATCATCATCATCATCTTCATCATCATCACCATCATCATCATCACTATCACCATCATCATCATCATCATCACAATCATCATCATCATCATCATCACCATCATCATCACCATCATCATCACCAACATCATCATCACCATCATCATCGCCAACATCATCATTACCATCATCATCATCATCATCATCATCACCATCATCACCATCATCATCACCATCATCATCACCAACATCATCATCACCATCATCATCGCCAACATCATCATTACCATCATCATCATCATCATCATCACCATCATCATCACCATCATCATCACCAACATCATCATCACCATCATCATCACCATCATCATCATCATCACATTTTTGGCCAGAAAATGACGAAGCCGTTTTGACAAGAAAATACATAATCACATTTTTGGCGGGAAAATGATAGAACCATTTTGGCAGGAAAATGACGGGACTATTTTTGGGGTAAAATAACGAAATCATTTTTGGGGGAAAATGACGAGACTGTTTTTGGCGGGAAAATGACGGGACCATTTTTTGGAGGAAATGACGAAAACATTTTTGGGGGATAATGACATCACCATTTTTGGCGGGAAAATGACATAACCATTTTGTCGGAAAAATGATGGGATCGTTTTTGGCAGGAAAATGACGAGACCGTTTTTGATGAGAAAATGACGAGACCATTTTTGGCGAGGACTTGAGCGACTATATGTATACATCTTACAAGGACATCTCTTCGGATCAGAACTGTCAGATCCATCAAAACTCCAAGATGTCGGAATATGCAAGCTAAAGGAGGAGAATATCCAAAATTTGTATGGCGATGTTATCCTTCAAAAATTTTAGAATTCCTCTTTAATCGGTGAATATCATCTATCTAGTTATGATTATGTTACTGCAATAGCTTGGAGTTCATAATTTCAAGATAACTTACCGTGTGATGATTCTTGGAGAGGTTCTCTTGGGTGGATTAGAGATCAGAACGGTCATCATACCTGTTGGGATTATGTGGCAATGGATATGGTAAGTGCGGAAAGCATCAACAATGGCAGGGAAGCCACTTATCATCATTTGTGTCTCTATTACATTACATGTGTGTCTCTATTGCGCACCACATTTGCTAGGAAGCGATATGGAAGCATTGTTGAAGGGACATTCTGTGAAGGCTGGTTTAGAATACATAAGAGATCACGGTGTTCCATGAGAGATCAACACAAGTTTTGTTGTAATGTCAGGCCAGCAAGTCCTCTTGCATGTCATTTGTTCACCACATAACGGCAGCATAATCAAATCTATTCTGAGTTTTGAAAAGCTAAAGGAGGTTTTGATGCATCTTCCCTATCATCCTATAGCTGCAAATGTGATAGTATACTCTGGATTGTTTGAGAACATAGGCAACATATATCATGACCCAAAAGCAGAATACGCTAGTTTCAAAGGCTATCATTCAGTCATAATTGCGAGGGTATTGCGTTACCGTGGTGATATTCTGGCAAAGTGCAAAATGTCAAAGAGACTCCGTGCTGGTGCTAATTGGTATGCCTGTGTATCTTTGACTACTAAGTTCCTGAATGTTGGAGTCCATAATGGGAAAGAAAACTCTGTTCGGAAAACAGATGTTCCTCAACATATTTTATGCAACTTTGTTGTATTAACAATGCATAAGAAAAAAGAGAGCATAAGGTTGGCGCATCTTCTTCGCAACCTGAACTTCGTCGTAGTAAGCGTAGAAGATCCACTAGTAAGGAACAAGAGAAGACAGTGACTCCGAGAGCCATATGTAGCTACGCCTAAGTACTTCAAGGACAAACATGATATGATATGCTATTTTACTCATCTTGTTTGTTTTCCTAACTTCATAGATTCGGTGTACCACTTGTATACCTAATCCATATTTATTTGGATAGTTCCAGATCCGATAATGAAACATCCTCTTTCCTTTGGAGGGTTTGCTATCCTTCATTTTAACTCTGATTTCTCTGTCTTTAACCCGATCTAACTCCAAAATTTCTAAAATCAATTCCCCCCCAAATTAGGGTTCGCAATTTTCTCACAAATATTAAGGTTTGTGAGAGAAAATTCACGATTTGGGACATGATAATCACACAAAAGCACATTTGAGAGATAAGAATCACTCATCTTCAAGTTAGTCGAATCGATTGAGGCAATTCCGTTTGGAAATCGAGACAAAGTCGGGATTGAGGCACAAAGTCGTAAGTTTGGGAAAATTTGATTTTAGAGATTTTAGGCGATTTGGCTTAAGAATATAAGGATATCAAACCTTCCAAAAGAAAGAGAGGGTTTCGATTTTGGGTTATGGGGTCCAAATAAATTCGGATCAGGCATAAACCCGGATTTAAGAACATGATTTTACGATTAATTAATCAAAATTGTGATTTTAATTGAATTTGGGTAATTGTGAAGGAAATCAGAGATCATGATGTATAATGAAGTTTAAAAAGTTTATGAGTTGGGTATCGAAGAGGCAACAAGTTCAGGATGATCTCGTTTGAGCTGATATACTTGAGGAGGTTTATACAATCAACCCTTGGATTAAACTATTGTGTTTGTGGTTTATGCTCTGTCAATTATGAATATACAGTGAGACAAACATGATGCAGTTTATGAATTCAACTGGAATTTCAAAAATGTTGAAGTAAGCTACTTCAATCATACTGTTTCATTGCCTATTAAATTTTATTTTTGCTTAACTAGTTTCTTAAGAAGTACTCTTTGCTTTGTTTTGCAGGAAGCTCTGGAGGAAGGTGGATTTTTCCACGGGAAGAAATTGTGGATCCGCTCTTTGGCGGAAAAATTGCATATATGCATTTTGGCGGGAAAATGTATATTCACATTTTTGCGGAAAAATTGAAAGAGTGTGAGAATTGGTTAAGTGGTTTAATTCAATTGAAATTAGATTAGTTAAATCAGTTTGGTTAATATCGGTTAAATTGGTTAAATAGTTATGATTAATGGTTAAATGGGTAACCCATCAACCTGAAACTCACTATTTTGATCGGTTTCAATCGATAGATACTATAGAGGGTGAAATGTCGAACCTAATCTAGAGCATGTCTGTAGCACTTAACATGTGGATTAAGCTAGCAAGTCAAGCAATATATTTTAGGGGTTTTTCTTACTAACAACCTAAAATACAGAAAATTAAACTAGAGATGCAGAGTCTGTCACACTCTAACAAATCATGAACTAAACATATGAAATCAAAGACTAGTTGTGAAAACTAAAGTAGCTCGAGTGGGTCACTCGAGTGGACTAGTCGAGTGGTATAAGAACTCTAATGAAAGCAGTAAACAAGAGATCTAAAATGACAACTAGTTCAAATAAAAGACAAAGGGATCTTGGGGATAGACTCATAGGATCATCTACACTCTCACGCCATGGGTGCTAATTTACTAAACTCTGGGTGAATCCTTTGACGACAGATCTCACTTCCAATCCAACCCACTATCGTGGTGAAGGGTCTCAACAAGTGACTAAGGATCGATCCGTCAAAGCCAAGAAAGACTCATAACAAGTGAGTAGTTGGGTCGTGACGTAAATAAACATCTGATGCACCAACTCTCACGCTATTGTGTCTTAATCCCTGGAAAAACTAGATCTGATGGTTCAAGGCACTTTTGATGCTAATGAAGTCATCTAAAATCATGATCCTCTTGATCAGAGAGGTGCAAGCATTAAAAACAAGAACCCAAGAGGGATTTTAAAACCGAATCAGCATAAATCAACAAAAACCCATGGCAATCGAGTGAGACTACCTAATCCATCCCCGAAAACCCTAAAACGACTACTCACTCATCGAGATCATCATCGAAGCCAAAAGCCCAGAAAAGCTAAGACTTGTCATAGATGAAGGATGATCTGATGAGAAAGAAATTTCGAAAAAGGAACAGTAAATCAAAACTCGATCTTATTAAATCTCAAAGAGTCATAGAAAATCCAAATCGAAATCTAAAGATAAACTAGAGAGAGAAAACTAAGAGAGATTAACTAATTATGCTAAAGCAGCGCGGAATAAAAGTTGTGTTCCCCCTCGCTCGAGTTATCATTAACCTCGGTATTTATACATAAGAATTAGGGATAATGAGAATTCGCCATAATTTGCGGAATCTTCTCGAAGCGGTGCTCACCACTCGACCCAGCAGTCAAGTGGTCTGGTCTAGTAGCCTCCTCGAGTCTTCATCCGAGTAGCCTCCTCGAGTAACTTGAGCTTCCTTTGTAGTCTTCAACTCTATGGCTATATGTCACTCGAGTCATGACTCCTTGCAGAAATCCTCACGTCGCTTCATAGTCTGAGAGGTCACACAAGTGATGACTCCTTGCAGCTCCAAGTACCTGAAAGTACTACATGTATGCAAAATGCATGCAAACTAATGCAAAGAGACTAAATATCCTAAATGTCAAATAAATGCAATAAGTGATAAGAGTAATGCCTAAAACCTATGCTAAGTTGCAATAAAACAATAGTAAAAATATGCCAAAATGCAATGTTATCACAACCCATCACAACCAATCCATTAGACTCATTTAACCATGAACCCATTAAAGTTAAAAATTCTAACATATTATGATAAATGGGTTGGATTGGATTGTGTCAGACACATGACCCATTTTGACACACCCATAATCATAATGATTAATGGTATACTATAAATTAACATGATATCAAATTGGATATCAAATCTCAAAATGTACTCATCTTTTTTGGTTACATATGGATTATTGTAGATGGAGTTTTAGATTTTGTTTGGCTATAACTTATAAGGATAGTAATTTTAATAGTTAGACATTTTCACCTTTTATGAATTTTTTTGTTCTTGACGCCAATGACAATAAAAATATTATTAGAGGATGATATATAAATAATGAAAATATAAATATACTTTTAAAAAACCATAAATTGTGAAATATGAAAACACCATCGATATTTTTCTTGACAAAAACTGTGTTGATTTAAAAAAAACTTGTGATCTTGGAAGATCTCCTAAAAATATTTGATGAGAAATAAATAAAAAATAAAAATTAACTCATATTTTAGTAATATTTTTGGTTTCAAGTATAAATTAAAATATATATTTTAAATCAGAATATATATATATATATGTATAAGCGCAGTTATATATATATATATGTATGAGATACTTTAAATTATTTTAAATATTAAAATAAGGAATCGAAAAATTATCGATTTACTATTATATGTTTTCAACATATTAATTATTTTAATTGCTTATTTTAAATTTATGTTTTCGTTTTAACTAGTTATTTTATATTAGAAAACTTAAATGAAGGTTAAAAATATATTTTCTGCAGAGTTATTTCAAATGAATATATTAAAAAAGTAGATTTGTTTTGTTACATGGATATTAGGATGAGATAGTTTATAAATTTTTTCCCGTAATAATGTTTTTGTTTGTTTGTTCATTACTGTATACCAATAACATTTCATATTTTTAACAAATTTTAAGTTTATTTTATAAATGTAATTCCATAATATTAGTATTAAAAGATATATGTATATACATATCGTAATTTCTTAATTCGTCGTGTAGTAAGATATTTGGCTATTAATCTGTTATATACAGGTACAATTATATCGGTTGGGCAGAGGTATAACTTTTCTTAACCTTACTTTTTATCTAATTAGTTACCTAATTTTGAACCTCAATTATGCTAGTCTACCGATTAATCCTCAAATGCATTTCAGGATTAAATTTTTCATTTACTAGATGGATCATAAATTAAGCAGATTGATACTAATCAAAACTTCATCGAATCGAATCTTACAAATTTTCTAATAACTCATTTAGCATCTTTGTTTATTAGCTTTCAGTCTTTCACCCCCTGAATCTCATTTTAACTATTTTACTATAACACTAAGAACTTTGATTAATATACTGTAGGTTTATAATTTTACATTAATTAGGTGCAGGCCTCCATATCTCTAAAAGCTACAAGCATCTTTCTTCACATTAAGACAATAATAAAGTAATTAGCTTAATAAGTGAAGAAGATGAATTTTCTTCACCTTGTGTAAGAAACTTTAAAATTAGTTTTCTTTATAAATAATACTATAAAATTAGGTGCAATAAGACCATAAAATTAGAAGCATCTTTCTTCACCTTAGGGCATGTTTATTGGTGATACTTGTGGGTATCACCAAATTTTTTTTTTTTTTTTTTTGGACGAACCGCCGTGCAACACGTGGCAAACCGAGTATCAGAGTTTCGCTGCAGTGATACTCCGATACCCGAGTTCGCCACGTGTCGCGCGCCGGTTCGTCAAAAAAAAAAAAAAAAAAAATTTGGTGATACCCACAAGTATCACCAATAAACATGCTCTTATAGAGAAAGACCATAATTAGTTTAATAAGTGAAAAAACAAGACTTTTAAAAGTGAAAATCGTAGAAAACTAATTTTTTATAAATTTGCCCAACAGCAGCATAATCATATACAATCAGACAATAATGAAATCCAACACAACATTGGAAACAAAATTAAACTAAGGATTTAGTTGTTGTTGAAGAACTCCAATGGGATTATTGATGGACAGAACTTCTTAGCCACAAACTTATACTGCAAAAAAATAAAATAAACCATCATTAGTAACATAAACAAACAAAAAAAAGCTTAATCGTCATTCTTAATCCTTCTTACAAAAAAAAAAACACACACACACACAAACTTACTTTGTGTTGACTATACTTCTCTCTCACAGCAGGCAAAGTAGAGCCATGAGCATTATTACACAATCTTTGAAGCTCTTTAACACATCCTCTCAACTCCATTGCTGTATATTGCGTATAATGTTGCAATGTTGAGTTCTGATCCAAACCAAGAAAACAAAAACAAACCAATTTCACTACATTGATCTTACAAATGGTAAACAAAGTCTTAAATCTGTTCTAATACATACCCATGGTCTTCTTGTTGGGTCTAGTATGTACTTAGCCAAGAAAATGGCTGAAGCAGCCACTAGTGAAGGAGAATAAGAGAGCATTGTGTACTCAAGTAGCGATAATTCCGCAATGTAGTTCGCCATACATTCTAGTTGCATCAATGGAGCTTCATGAACTCCATGAGCTGCTCGAACAAAGCGTCTAAAAATATCAAAGTTTTAATATTAGTACACAATTGTATTAAATCAAGAATCAAGAATCTGTTTTCCAATGAACCATTCTTTGCTTACCTAAGAAAGCATTTAGTTGTTGGTGCTGTCATTTCAAACTTTAAGTAGTTCAGAACAGCAGATTCCATATCGAGAACCTACAGAGAGATTCAAACAAATCAGTATTTAGATAGTGAAATTTTGATCTTATTTTATCAAAATTTAGTTTAAACAAATAACAAACCTCATCTTTGAGATATGTATTATCAGTAATGTAGCAAAACTCTTCAACTTGTGGTGCACATATCTCTTCATATTTTGAAGCTATCATCATACAAGCCACACCAAGTAACTGAAGCTTTTGTCTACTAATCACATTCCCAGATAGATATCTATCTATGTAATTCACTGTCAAATACAACGTCTCTGGTACAAGCCTATACTCTTCAGACACCTGAAAGAAACCCACAAACCGAAACAATTAGTTATACATTGGCAAGAGTGACAAAAACCTATCAGATTTCTCAATGTTTTTGAGTATAATTCACCTCAATAAGCCAATCAACTAAGATTCCACGCATACTCGAATTTACGTCTTTTTGAACTCTCTCCATGTAGTCAATCGCAGGCCGCTTCTTGGCCTATCATATAGATTTACAGATTCAGAAACTTGCAAGCACATAAACCTAAATCTCACATTCTTGATTCCAAAAATGAAAAAGAGCTACACACACCTCGGAGGCGCGAAGATGCTTATAGATATCACAAGCAAATGTAGCACAAAGCTGTGGATCCGCATTGTTATTGTCAATGTTAACAATCTGATTCTCATCTGACAACAAATCTTTGCTGCAATAATTACCTGCAAACCAAGTAAATCAATACCAAAACAAATATTTATAAAACAAAACAAAGTAAAATACAAATCTTTACCAGTATTCTCTGAATTTGGAGTTATGTAGAGATTACTCAATGCCTTTCTTTCAATTGAAACAACAGCCGAGACTTCGTCATTATCGATATACTCAACTTGAGGGCTCTTATAGGAATCACAAGTAGACATTGTCTCGTCCATTGAAACTGTCTCATCTTCAGATTTGCTAGCGGATGAAGACACTTTGGTATCTTCATAGGCAAAGGAAGTGACTTTATTGGGAACTACGCTTGGCTTTACACTTTGTTGTAGAGGTAACACATTGGTTAAGAAAATAGGTTGTGTTGGTGCCAATTTCAATTTTGCAGACTTGTTTGAACAATGTACCTAAAAATTAGAATCCAGAAACTTAATTCAGTAAACAAATTCACAGATTTGATCAAATAAATTAATGAATCCATAGAATATTTACAGTAACACGATTCTTCAAAGTTCGGTTAAATCATACAGAAAAAAATCACATAAACTGAAGCAAATTCGCAAAATCGGATAACGGAACAATGAATCTATAGTATAATTTCAGTAAATGATTATTCAAATCAAATAAAATCAATCATATAAACCTAAACCCCAATAAAAACTGAAGAAAATTTCATAAAATCATTAAATCACACAGAAACATAGATTTTCCTCTAATTGTTGAGTAATGTGATTAGTAAAAATCAGAACCAAAAACTAAATTCATTAGAAAAAATTACAGATTCGATCAATGAAGCAACGAATCAAAAGTAAATTAATGCAAACGAATCTTCGATTGAAACAAAATTGATCACAGAAACCAATTACCCAAAAAAAAACTTAAGCAAAATCTGTAAAATCACACACAAAATTGAAGAACTTACCGAATCAGAAGATGAATTAGGGATTCGTGAGCAATTCTTCTGATTAGTGATGTTATTTAACGGTGCTCGTTTCTTCGTCATCGTCGCCATAGGTTTCACAGAATTTTCCGATGAAGATGGTGCGTTACGTTTCGCCATTGATGACTTCGTCGATGAAGAAAACGAAGGTCGTCGATTCTGATGAATGTTCGACATTTTTTTGGTAAAAATCTCAGAGAATCGTTGAAAAAGGAAACTGAGTTTTAAATGGCGAAAAAGAGAAAGAGTAGAGAGACTTTAAAAACAGAGTGAACGAAGTGATAGTATCTGTTTTATTTGGTTAAATAATTATATTTTGAATTTTGAAAAACCGATCCTGACCGTTGATTTTGATATATAGCTTCGTCTTGGAGCGTATCTAAGTTTAAAGGTGTTTGTCTGTTATTTTCGGCTAAATCACTGACCTGTTATATTACGCCACGTAAGGATTTAAATGTCCTCGTGGCATGTGATTTTTAGCGGAGTGCTGTGTGTGACAGTCAAAACGAGGACTTTGGTTTGCTTTGGTTCTTTTTTGAATTCGAATTTCAAACGGAAGAGAAAAAAAAAAGATAAAATAAAATTCGAATTTCAAACGGTCACTTTTGGTTTTGGTGCTTCTCTTTTTAAAACAACTTGGAGACATCCATAAAAAGGAAAATCGTACATTGAAATCAGGAGCTATTTTTCATTTTCAAATTTTGTTTTTTACCACGAAAATATTAACGTAGGTGAACTGTGTTGTGATTTCGAATGTTATTTGTCGTTTTATTTATATATGTTATTTAAATTTCAAAACGTGAAATATGGAGATAAGAACTAAAATATTTAGAATTTGAAACAACTAATATAAATAATGATAAATTTGAAACATATGCTAGTAATAACACATTTGAAATCATAACTAGTAACGAAACTCGAGATATACATTTAGAGAAATTTCTTTTTAGAATTTACCGATACTAATAAATTGGCTATGTTAGAAGTTCTAGCTATGTTACCGTATCAAATTCTCGGTTAGTATCATAGTAGGTCCAATATCGTTACTAGCACTAATAGTTTAATAGTAATTTTACAAAGTTGAGTTTAGATCTGGATGTTCGGGTATCTATTCGGGTTTGGATAGGGTTTTCCGAGTTTTTAGATTTTTGGGTTTAAGATTTGAGGTACTTTTCGGGTATTCTTATTTTTCGGATCAGATTCGGTTCAGGTTTATCCGGGTTCGGATACCCAAAATATTGGGAAAATAAAAAATGGTTAAATTTAAATAAATTTTGGTTAAATTTAAATAAAATTTAGTTAAATTTTGACAAATATAATTAAAAATTTTCTTATAATTTAGTTATTTTGGATAGTATGGACTTTAAATAATTGATATATATATATATAGGTTTATAGTTATAAGTTTAGATAATTGGGTTATATCAAGTATAAATATAATTAATATTTGTATACATATAATTATATTTTGATTGTTTCGGGTACCCATTCGGTTCTCGGTTCGATTCGGATTTGGATACGATTTTCGGATATAGAAGTTTAGGATCAGTTTGAGTATTCCTAAATTTCAGGTCGGTTCCGGTTTGGTTAGTTTCTGGTCTGGTTACTTTTGCCTATAGATACCAGCCCAATCAAGAGAAATGACTCCGAGATCGTTCATCGGAACCATTACCGGACCTACTTTGGACATTCCTAGCTTGGGTTTGTCAGGCTTCTCATCTTACCATGGAGTAGCGCCCTCCTCTCTGTCGCTGGGACTCATCTCGCCAGACTGAAAAATCTCTCCGGTTTCTCTAAAGTTTTGCTCTATTCCGATCACTGCCGTATCAGCTACATCTCATACCTGTCTGTTTTCCCAGGTTTACTCTACGTCACCTCCCTATTCTCCTCCTTTTGACTTTGATTGGATTATGGCAGAGTATGTTGCACTGGTATTGTGGAACTCAGGGTTAGCTAGATCGCCTATGTTAGCTAGTTTGCTTCTAATGGTCTTGTTTGACTGTGTGCCATCTGGTGGCTCCTTTTTGTTTCCCTAGTGCGACTCGTTGCTGCAGTATGCAGATTTTTTTCTGATTTCACTGTGATAGCTTTTGCTTCAAAGTGTAATGTCTCGATAAGAGGATGTGATGCCCTTGTCTTAACTTCAATTTATTGGAAGTTATTGTCTAATTGGTGCCCCTTACCTCAGTATGAGGATTTTACTCATTTCTCATTCAAATTTACTTCGATTTTGACAAGTAAATACACTATCTCATAGTGTTCATTACAAAAATTACAAATATCCCAAGATCCGGTTATTCTGGTGATGGACTTCACCGGAAAGTTGTCGGAAATTTGGCCAAATATAATTTGTCAATAATTGAGTTCCAACATCTCCTTGATTCTCCGGTTGTATCTGGAAAGATTAATAGGTTCTAGATGGTCCAATGCGTCTTCTTGGTGGTAACTAGTCTACCCCTTATAAAGGATATGAGGCCTTTTATTATTTAGAAAAAGCAAGAGTCGCATGATCCATTTTAGTGTTGGTGAGGCATCATGTATATTTAAATAATCTAAAATTTAGCATCATTTCATGTAAAACTGATGCAAATGCTAATCTTTTAACACCACCTTAACAAAATGAGTCTAAGTGTTTATTTTCCTCTTTTTCATTGTTTTACAAATGATGCTAATTAATTAATGCTAAAATATATTTTCTAGTAATGTGAGGTGATTCAGGCAGCATCTGAGTCAAGTCGATCTTGGTTTTGATTATTCTGACTTGAGCACGTTTCTATGTCCTTGGAAGACTCTAGTGCAGCTAGAGAGTCTCAGAGTACCAACAACGGTGGTCTCTAAGTGAGATACTATCAAATAAAAAAAATAAAAGAAATTAATAAAAGAAGATAGAGAAGATAAAGAGTCTCTCAAATGAGATACACTCTTATACCTGTACTAATATCATTTATCATTTTCTTTTTATTGTTTAAAATTTAATTCAATAATAAAATAACATCAAAAAGTAATATTAATTAATTGGTGAGAGTCTCTAACCGATGAGAGTGCTCTCATAAGTTGGCGAGAATTCAAATATCATTGCTTTGTCGAAAATAGGACACTGCATTTGTGAACTTAATTATGTAATGAGTTAAGCTTTTCTCTTTGATATCTTTAGTTATTTGGGGTCCTAGGAACGTGTACTTGATGGGGAAGAGGTTGACGGACCTATCTTCATTAGATTCCATGCGAGCAGGCTCAAATAAAGTTGTGATTTTGGCTTGTTCTAGTTTGAGGTCCTCATCAAAACATCTTCAACATTTAACCTAATCTGAATTTTTTTTTGTCTTTTGGAATCGCTAACAAATCTTATTTATATAAAAAAGTATATTATAATTCAAACTAATGAAGAATGTACATAATATAATTTTGTATTTCTTCATGTTCATGATGCCTCATCATTCAGTTATAATTTATAATTGTGGCACATCATCAACTACTTTTCAAACTTTATAATCATAAATTGCAAAAGTCACTCGTGATGTATATAATCAATTTATGATCGCTATATAAATAACAAGAGAATAAAATATAATGGGATGATGCCGAGTGAGAGACCCACAGAGCAAAACACAAGCAAGGATGGGAACCTTTGTTAAGAACCACAAATTAAAGAACACAGTGACCACCAGAATAGCAACCATGACAGTAGTCGCCACCAACACGACCAAAGCTCTTAGTAACGAACATAGATACATCCTAATTCTCTTCTTTCTTATCGACTTAACCAATTCCTCAACCGTTGATTTATTCCCTTTGGCACGATACCAAGAAATCAGCAAACCTGGTATGCTTATATCCAGCTGAATCGGTCCTAGAGGTTGCCACTTTTCATAATATATCATCTCAGCTCCTTCTACATCTTCCTTCTTCAACAAAGAGCTAATCAGACTTTGATTTGTATCATCCTCCATCTTGCTATTCTTCTTGTAGTTATTCCAAAAACGGTACACATGTCTTTTAAGCTTCTTGGTATATCTAAGAGTGTCGATTTCAATATTGCTCTCCAATAACTCACGTTTAAGCTTCTTGACCATATTTTTGTTCTTGGCCTTACCGTAGAGATCAATCATGGAGTTGTACGGGGAAGGTTTTGAGATGAAACCAAGATCTCTCATCTTCTCAAATGTGGGTTCAGCTTTATCTAATGTTCCCTCATATTTAGTGTAAGATCTCAAGAGATTGTCGTAGACAGTGTAATCTCTCATGTTCTCAGGAATGCTTTTAAAGAACTTCTCTGCTTCTTCCAAACCAAGCACAGTCTCAACCAAATGAAACCGAGATCCATAATCTTCGGGGAAAATATTAAAGATCCTTTGTTTACACATCCACTCTGATGCCTAGCACATTACACAAAGTTCATATCAAAAATCTATACTACTTCCAAAATATTATGTACGTGAGTAAGAGACTAAAGATGGAAATCGAATAACCTCAAGTGCTTTAGAAAACCTTTTGGAATCTTGAAGTTCCTTGATCATGTCCCTGACGTAAGACGGCTTAACTTGATCTCCTTGTTTGCTCCATTGTTCTAAATCTGTCTTTCTAGCTGGAAGGGTATTGTAGGAGCGACGAATCAAACAAGTTTTGATACTATGATTAGTGAGGACACGCCTTGCCTGTTGCTGAAGAATCAGCGTCTTGCTCATCATCTCTAACGACACGGAGGAAGACTTAGGGTTTACGTGATTTGTTTTTTTACATTTTGCTTGTAGAAGAGAGAATTTTTATATGGAAAGCTTGGGAAATAAACACAACTGACTGAATTTGTTTTGTGGGCTTTGTTTTTATAACAAAATATATTTTGCTTGTAGAAGAGACAATTTTTATATGAAAGCTTGGGAAACAGAACCGACTGAGTTTTTTATTAATGGGCTTTGTTCCAATGCTTTTTAAGAAAGCCTATCTATGAGAGTCTACTTGTTTGGCAAATTGAATCATGTGATTTATTTACCTATAATTCTATAAATCTATGTAAGAGTTAAGAGTTAGTATCTATCTCCCTTGTCAAAAAAACTAATAAATCGAAACTGATTTCTATTTCGGAGAAGAAGAAATGAAATCGTAATTCTATAAATGGAACACCATGGGGCATCACAGGTTGTGAAGAAAATAAAGATGATTATGATCCAGATTTTTTTCTTCTCTTTTCATTTTACTTTTTTACCTGATTCGTTTCTCAACGCAGTTTGAGTTTTACTAATATTTTTTGATGTAAATTTGAGTTATATTTTTAGTTGAATGGTGGGGAACTTATGGATCTTCGGTTCCCAACTTACAAAGAATAGCAAAGAGGATTTTGTCTTTGACGACTACTAGTTCATCTGGTTGTGAAAGAAATTAGAATTCTTTTGAAAGGGTAAGATTTCATTTTTTTTCCTTCTTATCTAGTGACTAGTATCCATGATTACATGCATTTTATAATATACATTCCTTTATTTATATAGCCTTGTAGCTTCTAAGCTTTTGATGTTTTCGTAAAACTTTTTTTTTTAAATGTAGACGCATACAAAGAAGCGAAACCGACTTGATACAAGTCGAATGAATAATCTCAAAGAATGATGAACAAAACAAAAAAAAAGAAAAAAAAAGGAAAAGAACATTGATATATTAATTTCTGATCATGCTACTTATGTTCAAGATTGGATTGTTCAAGGTGATCGATGATAGAGAAGGGGAAGTGGATACGGAATTTGGTCATGGAGAAAGAGGTACACCTACGGAAGATAACTTGGACGATATAAGAGAATTGGACGATGAAGATTTCATTTCTGAAATGATGAAGAAGAAGGATATGATGGCATTGATTTTGAGTCAGATGAAGACCAAGTTCGAGACATATACAGGGAAAAAGAAAAGGGAAATGATGATCAAAATTTTGCTTTCTAATTTTTTTATCTATCTTTCTCTAGACTGTTTTGTTTTCTCTATTATTGTCAGAGAGTCTAGAGTTGAGACTCAAACTACTATTAATTTATTTTCTTGTTTTAGAGTTTGTTTTTGAATACATAAAAAACTATTTCTAAGGTTTTTTTGTTATTAAATATATAAACTAACATCCTAAAACTATTACATAATTTGATGTTTCAAGATTAAAAAAAAAAACGTTGCTATTTTAAATAAGAGTTTAAGAGCACGTCCCACTGCACCCACCAGTGTTTGTTTGGTCCACATAAACGCTGGTCGTAGAGGAACCCTGAAAATGCATGCTGACTGCTAATTAGATACAACTCAAGTCAGACAAAACAACGAACCAAACACAAAAAGGGTCGAAGAAAACCTCACCGGTTGTTGAGAAACAAGTGTCGATTGGTCAAACTTTTGTCTCTTTGGCTCTGGTTCCTCAGAATACTCTTCAGTCTCCATGTGAGCAAAACAGTCAACACCACCCACAAAAGAATGCAAATCAATCATAGAAATCTCCACTCCCTCCTTCAGCTTCTCCTGTTGAAGACGGTCGGAAAAAAAATCAAGAATGGTCGCTGCCGTAGAAGCATCACTCAGCTGATCAGACATCCTTAATACTCTGGAATACGACTCAACAAGCAGATTCAACAAATTATATGACCTGCCACGAACACTTGGCTTCATAAAATGAAGCTGAGGCTTCTTGTCCACTCTCTCCATCAAATACCAATAAAAACTCTGCCCATACCATGCCATAAATAGCGCTGTGAGCTTGGTAATACCAAGCGAATACAGGTCGAATCCAAATGCAGGATTGAGAGGACTTATAGAAGGATACCTGAAAGGAAAATTTGAGTTTTAATTGATTTTGAGATGATTTGGTTGAATTTTGGTGAATTAGAAATTTTTTTTATTAAATTCTCTGAAATCTCACCTACAACTATGAGATTTGGATCTTTGTATTTATAATTAAGAATCTCATGAAATCTCACATGAATCTTTAAAATCCAAATCTCAAAATTTAAATAATCCAATAAGGGCTCGGCAAAAAATCTGAAATCCAAAAACCGAACCGGAACCGAACCGAAAAATCTGGTTCCGAAACTGAACCGAATCATAAAATCCGAACGGGATCTATATGTTTCTACACGAATTATCCAAACCAAATCGAAACCCGATCGGTTTACCCGAAATAAACAAATACTATATATGTATATATATGTTATGCATATTTATATGGATATTTTTGCAAACTACCATATTTATGTTTTTTTTATTTGAAAATACCTTCTTCATTTATTTATTTTAAATCAACATTTTATATATATGATATAAAAAATTTACCCTTATTTAATTTACAATTCATTTATTTTTAATAAATAAAAACGAATTTTCTAAATAATAACAATTATTATTATTATTTAACAAAAGTTTTGAGATAAAGATGTTCTATGAATTTTATATAATAAAATATACTTACATAACCATTTGAAGCATTGAAAAATTAAAAATAATATTTTTCATGATCACTCTAACTTAGGCTTTGCCTTTAATATTCATGTACAACAAATCATAAATAAAAAACAGAGCATTAGCTCCCATAAGTAATGTTAATCAAATATGGATTCTTCAACAATAGTGAATAAAGCTTTTATTTGAATTCCATTTGAGAAAAAAAATTATTTCTCACCTGAAAAGAGAATTGTTTAGAAAATTATTGAGTTTAGAAAAAATTGGTCCAGAAATTCAAACGAAAGCTTTAGAAAATGTTATGATATTTTCAGAATTTTTTTTATTTTAGCCGATTAATAAAAATATATTTAATGGATTTTAAAGAGATTTTCTTAATGTTTTTCCCAAATAAAATCTTTATTTTTTCTATAAAAAACGATATATTCAATTTTATTTTATTTAATTGATTTTTTCTAGAAATTATATTCTCTTTTAAAAGGGTATTTTAGTAAAACAATAACAGAATTTTCTTTTAAAATAGACTAAATAAAGAGAATGTATTTTTCAAAAAACAAAACTGAAACATGGTATTTTTCCAAATTTTCTCTATTTATATTACACTTATATACATTTATTTATATTCAAAAATACCAAATAACAAAAATATGATAAATAATCTAATTATCCGAAATTTTTTAGTTATATTTGTCAAACTCTTATTATATAAATTTGGGTTGCACCAACACATATCAAAATTTTAATTCACGAGATCATGACATGTGTCGCTTATTCGATGATATTTTGACATGTGTAAATAATATTATGTTATTTTTATTTTTCATAAAATAAAAGAAAAACTATCCACAACAAATAATAATAAAATAAATAAATTGTTGCTTTCTACTTTTCTAATATAGATTAAATTTTATCATCTCAATAAAGTTTAAACTTTCCTTTCCAAATATAGATTTTTTGAATTTATATTATTTAAGTTCCAAATAGTTTTTTATTCAATGTTTTTTATTATTTGAATGAAAATATTTATTATTTGATTGGATTTTGACATGTGTAAAAACTTTTATGTTATTTTTATTTTTCATAATAGAAAAAAACCAACAAAAAAATTTAATAATTAAATAGATAAGTTTTGCTTTCTAATTTTTAGTATAGATTAAATTTTACTATCTCAATAAAGTTTAAACTTTCCTTTTCAAATTTAGATTTTTAGAATTTTATATTATATAAACTCCACTAATTTCTTTTTATTACATATTTTTAATTATTTGAATAAAAATAATGATTATAATTAGCATGATCACCACTTATGTTTCTTAATGATTTTGACACGTGTAAAATAATATTGTGTTATTTTCATTTTTCTTAATAGAAATGGAAAACATCCAAAAAATATAAAAAAAATAATATATGTAACTTTTATTTTCCGTTTTTCTAATATAAGTTCAATTTTATTATTTCAATAAAATTTAAACTTTCCATTTCAAATTTAGATATTTTGATTTTTATATTATTTAAGCTCCAATAATTATTTATTACACGCTTCTAATTATTTGAACGAAAAAATTGAATGAGTATAATCGAACTATAAAAAAAATGAAAAAATTGGTTAAATTTTTACAAATATAAGTAAAACTTTTCAGATATTTTTGGTTTAATTTGGGTATTTTAGTTATTTCATTATTAAAATAATTAATATTTTTGGGTTTATGATTGTAGGGTAATTGGGTTATATCAAGTCTAAATATAATTAAGTTTTTTAGGTATATAATTTTATTTTGAGTATTTTGGGTATCCATTCAGTTCTCGGTTCGGATGTGGTCCTTCAGATATAGAAGTGTAGGACTCATTCAGACTTTTGTCGGATTGGTACCCATTTTTGGGTTGGATTCAGTTTGATTAGTCGGGTTTAAGATATTTTGTCCAATCTTATTTAACACATTGCTCGGAAAAGTAAACAACAAGATGAAACCAAAAGCTATTGGACATGATATATATATATATATATATATATATATTTTAATATGTTAATAATAAGTTTTAATATAAAAAGTTAAATAAATGATTTCATGTAGAAAAATAAATTTTTGTAAATAATTTTCTTTTCTAACAAAAAATATTTTATACTTCTTTTCCAAAAATAATTTAAGATATACCACTAACAACAAATATTTAATTTAATGAATTTTCTTAAATTTAATTTATTTTAAAATTTAAAAACCCGCCCATTGGGTGGGTCCTAACCTAGTTATATATATTATTGCCAAATTTAACCAAATTTTATTAAAATTGAACCAATTTTTATTAAAGTTGAACCAATTTTTATTAAAATTGACCAATTTTTTAGTTTTGTTTTAACCCGAAAACTGAACCGAAACCGATCCGAATCTGCACCTACCTGAACTAAATAATCATAAAACCTGAACGGGTACTAAATTGGTTTGAACCGAATCCGATCCGAAACCGGAATGTCAAGACCTAAATCCAATAACAATAGATTTTAAAAATATTTTGAAATTCATGTTTCAATAACATATGATTTGTCATTTTAACTCAAATCTCTTCAAATGCTAATTTGAACACACACCCTGATAGAACTGAAGTGCTTGATTATATTCAACAATAGAGTTGTGCTTGATTATATTCAACAATAGAGTTGTGACCTAGATACAATAATATATTCTCTAACTTGGTCTCCAAGCATATCATAGCCTCAAAGTCTATCGCAGGTTCAAGTCTATCGCAGGCCCAATATTTCCCCTCAAGCTGGAGCGTGAAGATCCTAAATGCCCAGCCTAGATAAAAGAAAATGAAACTTTCTTTGGCTGAGTGCTTTAGTCAAGACGTCCGCCAACTGTTCTGAAGTTGGGATATAACGTGTCATAATGAGTCCATCCCTTACTGCATCTCTGACTTGATGACAATCCGATTCTATATGTTTTGTCCGTTCATGAAATATCGGGTTCGAGGCTATATGAAGTGCTGCCTTATTATCGCAATATAGCGGAACTGGTTGGTTATGAGAAACACCATAAATACGTAGCAGCTCCCGAACCCATTTAAGCTCACTGTTTGTATCCGCCATGGCTTCCTTGACTTCCATGATATAAGTGAGCCACCAAGAAAACCAAGTAACCAGACAAAGATCGCCGTGTATAAGGACAACCTCCCCAGTCGGAGTCGCAATTAGCTGTGAGAGAAAGATCCGAACTGGAACTAAGAAACAAATCTTGACCCGGAGATCCCTTGAGATAGCGAACTACCCGTAGAGCGGCCTCCCAATGTCGAATACGAGGTGTTTTCAAGAACTGAGCAAGTATATGAACCGCATAGCTCAACTCAGGTCTAGTAACAACAAGATAAACTAGTCGACCAACAAGTCGATGATACGGAGATACCTTTAGTCGCAAGCCCATGATTCAGTTCAATCGGAGATACCTCCGGCTTCGCTCCAAGCAAAACACATTCATAAATAATGTCAAGTGCATATTTGCGCTGACACAAGTAGATACCGGACGAGCTACGTGAGATTTCCAAACACAGAAAATATTTTAAAACTCCTAAATCTTTCATATGAAAACACTTGGAAATGTAAGCTTTAAACTTCACAATTAATTCTGGGTCGTTTCCGCCAATAACGAGGTCGTCCAAATATACTAGACAATACAGAACTGAATCACCCGTTGAATAGGAGAATAACGAGTAGTCCGAGTAGTTTTGATTAAATCAAAACTCAAGAAGCGCCTTTGAGAGCTTAGCAAACCAGCACTGCAGAGCTTTCTTAAGCCCATACAATGATTTTTGAAGGCGACATACCTGATTAGGATCGGTAGACGAAAAACCAGGTGGAAGTTTCATATATATCTCTTCGTCTAGATCACCATGAAAGAACGCGTTTTGGACGTCCATTTGATGAAGCTCCCAATTTTTCACATAAGCAACACCAAGAAAAATACAAAATGTTGTCATTTTCGCCACTGGTGCAAACATCTCCTTGTAGTCTAATCCCTCTTTTTGACGATTACCGAGGATAACTAGGCGAGCTTTGTATCGACTAATTGTGCCATCAGAGTTATACTTGATCTTGAACACCCATTTGCATCCAATGGCACGTTTTCCCTTACGTAATGTAGTGATATCCCAAGTACAATTGGTCTCGAGAGAACCGAATTCAGAATGCATCGCATCTCACCAAATTTGCAGCTGAACCGCATCATTAAACGTATTCAGTTCAACAGCCACAGTAACTGAGGCAAGGAAAACCTGTTATGCAGGAGAGAAATGTTCAAAAGACAAGTAATCAGTTAAGGGATAAGAACACTCACTTGAAGAGAATTTGAGAGATGACGGAGAAGCGTGAGGGGTTTCTTCAGGGACTTCAATAAATTGCACAGAGTAAGTCACATATGGCTTAAGTAGAACTGATGCCTTACGCTCACGCGTACTACGCCTAGGAGCTGGAGTTGCCGAGTCAACATGTGGTGAAGTTATAGGTTGAACATCATCAGATGACATAGCTCCCCCTGTCGAAGTAACTTCTGCAGCCGGAGCAGGGGAAACAGGTGTAGGATCATCATACACTATCGGATTAATCTCGACAACCTGAGCCGGCTGTATAATCATATCTATGCTTGGTTCAAGTACCACAAATGGAAACTCATCTTCTTTAAAGATAACATCACGTGAGACAAACTTAACTTGCTTTTCGAGATCGAATACAGCCCAGCCTTTCTTCCCAGATTCATAACCTAGAAACACACAACGTACACTTCATTCTTGAAATTTATCTTTGTCACGAAGAACCCAACGAGAAAAACAAAGCGAACCAAACACGCTCAAATCGCCATAACACGGAGCAGAACCATAAAGGATTTCGTAAGGAGTCTTCCCTTTTAAAACAGCCGCTGGTGTTCGATTGATTAGATAAGTCGCGGCTTCACCCCAAAAACGAATTGGCAAATTCGCCTGAAATAGCAAGGAGCGAACAACATTTAATATGTGGTGATGCTTACGTTCGACACGGCCATTTTGTTGAGGAGTGGTAACACAAGATGTTTGGTGACTGATGCCTTCCATCGCAAGAAACGAACACAAACATGTAAACTCCGTGCCATTATCGCTGCGTATGGTCTTCACCTTCTTGTTAAATTGTCTTTCGACAAATGCTAGAAATTTCTTCAATGCATTTCCAACTTCCGATATTTCTAAAAGCAATATAGTCCATAGAGCTCGAGAGTGATCATCAACAATCGTCAAAAAATAACGTGAGCCTCAAGATGCACTAGTACGATACGAAGCGTTATGATTCAGTCATTATGAAGCGTTATGTCATCATTATGATCATCGTTTCAGTAATTAACAAATGGCTCAGGACCACCGTTTGTATGGTTCTCATTGGGGTTTGGAGGAGGATCATTATTGTCATCATCGTCTTTGTCTCCCGGGACCTCCGGTTCAGGGATAGTATTCATAGGACATTCTGCTGCATCGTGTGACACCATACCACATTCGTTACAGAATCTTCTGATTTTCTCATATCTAAACTTTAACACACTTCTCATCTCCAAATTATAAAATACGCTTGAAATATAGGGGGGGGGGGGGGGAACTATTGAAAACATGTTTATCAATAATTTGTGTATATCACTAATTAGTCTAAATGAGTAATTAGTTGGGCTGAAGGAAATGTTAACAGTTTTTAAAGCATTCTTACAACTTTTGTATACCAATGAGGCTTTAAGTAATTTAAGTGGCTCTCATTTGAAAGCTATATTCCATGTTCCTTTTTGTTTATGTTTTTTGTTTCGTTTATATATTAAATATTATAAGGGGTTTTTACTTTATTTTATTTTTTGTCGTCAAACCTCATATATTAAATTGTCGGTTCATTGACTATACTCTAAATAAATTCAGATGGGAACTGATATACTTACATGGAAAAAAACCACGTGCTCTTGCATTTTTTGCAAGATGGTCTGCACGAACATTCTCGCTACGTGGAATATATAAAATCCTAAAGGAAATTAATAAATTCCTAAATAATGAGAAATCGCTAAGCTCTGAGGCAAATGATGGTCAGTCATCCGAGTTTGCAGTTATAGTGATAAAGTCTGAGCAATCCGTAACAAAAAAAAGACGTATGTCAAGGAGATAGATGCCAATCTCTGCATGGCCCATAAAAGAGTTTCCAACTCTGTATGAAGAGGAGAAAGACAACGTTGCAAACCTTTCAACCCTACATATAATATCTCGTCAACAATGGTTACCAATCATCCTTGTCTACTCCTCCTATCTGAGCCTTGCCACGATCCATCCGTATATAGCAAAGTGGTCTCGGGGGTAGACTATCCTCCGCTGCGCCATTGGTCGTCTCTTGGGTGGGTCTTCATTTGTGTTTGCTCTCCTCCATGCTTCCTCTTCTTGGATGGCAATGTATAAGGTATCTTGAGGGTGTCGCTAATATTCTCGATAATTTTGCGGTTCCTTGTCTTCCAAATATACCAACCATATAACCGATGAAAAAATCTCAAAGTCTCCTCATCCGCTCCATAGTCCTTCCCTCGCCAATATTTTAAGGGTTTAGATGCTGTTAAATTCCCATTGAGAGCTTTTGAATTTTTTTCTCTCAGGCATGTTACTGATAAAGCTACTCGAAAGTGACTGCTAATCAACATTCTTTCCCAAAATAGAAAGTTTCTCTCCTCCGCTGAAGCTTTTCCTGGTTTCTCACAAACTTTCTACTGAACAACCTTAAGTAGATTTTAGATCTTTAGAACTGAAATACCCAAAATCCGTAAAAACCAATTGGACCGAACCTCGAACACCCAGATCTAAAAATAGCGCTTGGGTCCATCACTGAGTTTAAAACAATACCTATCGTCTATCGATCTGGCTATCTCTACACATGTATATTATCAAAACAATCCGCACGTATGCCATATAGTCGTATTAAATCTTACTAAATAAGGTTTGCGATAAATATTGTCGGAGAAAAAGAAAAAAAAAAATAGGACGAGAAAAATCAGGAAGTTACGTAAATAGTTGTGGTTTTTGGGATTTATGATTTCTTCCTCCTCTCTGTCAAACCTTTGAAACAAAAAAAATGTTTTTTTTTTCATTTTCTTTTGTTTGTTTATTCATCAGACAACCTGTTCGGCGATTCTTGTCTGAGCACGACAAAAGAGAGAGGTAGGATCCTTATCAAACAAATTGTGTTTCTTATTATTGAAACTCACCAAATATTTGATAAGTAAATCGAAGAAATTGCGATGATGACTTGATGGCAACTTTGTCTCTACAAACCAAGACAATGTTGACTTGATTGAAAAAATCATTTTTCTTCATTTGTTTTCTGTTCAATTAGAAACAAGAATCCAAACCAATCATCATATACACTCATTGCAATATTTGAATATTAGGAGCGGCGTTTGCTGCGCTAAGGAGGAGGGAGTTGTGGAACGTTTTGGACCAAAGGTAACTAATAAATTCATTGTTCATTTCTTTTGCTTTAGATTTTTTATAGAAATGAGGTGAATCTTGGAATTCACGTTCATATTTTTTTTTGTTGTAAGAAACGACTAAAAATGTGTTATTCAAGTTTTACATCATCAGTTTGATGCATTGACGTGTGATTAAGAAGAACTATATTAACGTTAAAATATTTTCTTGTGTATCTTATCTTGAAGATTATTTTGCATACAGAAAAGAGATGTCAAAACCTCCCTCCTCAGCGAATCAGCAAGAGACGCCTTCTGTGTCGTCTCCTCGGCTGAGGTAATGATATGTTTTTTTTTTTTTTTTTTTAGGGGTAATGCTATGTTTCTGATACACCAAGTTTCATCCTCTGTATTACTCTGCTTTTCTCTCTAATTAAGGGATAAATTTTGGGTGCAGGGACACCAATAAAACAATGACATCAGAGATGGATGATCCGGAGAAAGAAGCAATGACGATCACACGTCTAATCGAGCAGCTTCATGCCAAGAAATCATCAGCGCAAGAGAAAGAGTTAAGCACGGCTCGGCTTCTTGGTCTAGCCAAAGGTTAAAAAGAGTGTAGAAAGATCATTGGACGGAGTGTGAACGCCATGCCTGCCTTTATATCACTTCTAAGGAACGGAACTCTCTTGGCTAAACTCAATTCTGCTTCAATCCTGACCGTTCTATGCAAAGACAAAAACATCCGTTCTAAAGTGTTGATAGGCGGATGCATCCCGCCGCTACTGTCACTTTTGAAATCTGACTCTGTGGATGCAAGAAGGGCTGCGGCCAAGGCCATATATGAAGTTTCTTTATGTGGAATGGATGATGATAACGTAGGTACTAAAATATTTGTCACGGAAGGCGTGGTGCCGAGTTTGTGGGATCAGTTAAAGAAGAAGAAAAAGCAGGACAAGACAGTTGAAGGATATATAGTAGGAGCTTTGAGAAATCTTTGTGGCGATAAAGATGGGTTTTGGGCAATAACACTTGAAAATGGCGGTGTCAATATCATTTTAAGGCTTCTGCAGTCTAGTAACCCGATATCTCAATCGAACGCAGCTTCTCTCTTAGCTCGTCTTATTAGGATTTTCACCAGTAGCATCTCAAAGATAGTAGAGTCAGGTGCCGTGCAAGTTCTGGTTCCGCTTCTAGTTGAGGAAAACAGTGTTTTCGTGCGTGCAAGTGTTGTCAATGCTCTAGAAGCCGTCACATTAAAGTCAGAAGAAGCTAAGAATGTGGCTAGAGATTTAGACGGGATCCACCTTCTGATCAGCGCAGTGGTTGCTTCGTCTAAAGAGTCGGTGGATGAAGAAAATGAACGCGTCTTACAAAGTTATGGGACACAAGCTTTAGCAAACTTATGCGGAGGAATGTCTGCTTTAATAGTGTACCTTGGAGGACTATCGTTGTCACCACGCCTCACTGAGCCCATCGCTGATATTCTTGGAACTCTTGCTTATGCTCTGAGGAAGTTTCAGCTAACTTGTGACACTAACACTAGAGAAACGTTTGATCCAACACTGATAGAAGGAATACTAGTGAAACTACTGAAGCCTCGGGATACTCAATTGATGCAAGAACGTGTCTTAGAGGCTATGGCAAGTCTATACGGAAATGCTGATGTATCAAACACACTCCAAAATGTGGACGCTAAGAGGGTTTTAGTCGGGTTAACAATCTTGGCCACGGCTAGTCCATGAGAGCGGATGATAACTAGTTTGTCAAATCTATGTAAACATGAGAATGTTTGGGATGCTATTGGAAAGAGAGAAGGGATACAAATCCTCATACCATTTCTTGGATTGTCCAGCGAATTACATCAAGAACTGTCTGTTGAGTTCTTAGCGATCTTGACTGACAAGGTCGAAGAAAGCAGATGGGCTGTTACTTCTGCAGGCGGGATTCCTCCGTTATTGCAGATACTAGAGACCGGTGTGTCTCACAAGGCAAAGGAGGATGCGGTCCGTGTCATTTGGAACTTATGTTGTCACAATGAGGAAATCCTTCTCTGCGTTGAGAAAGCAGGAGCTATTCCTGCACTTTTGGGACTTCTAAAGAATGGTGGACCAAAATCCCAAGAGAGCGCAGCAAATACGCTTTTGCATCTGATTAAAACAGCTGATCCAAGTGTTATAGAGCAAGTACATGCTTTGTTTCTCGGAGATGCTCCTAAATCAAAAGCTCATTTGATAAGAGTTCTAGGCCATGTTCTTGCATCGGCATCGTTAGAAGAATTTGTTACCAAGGGTTCAGCAGCGAATAATGGATTGAGGTCTCTTGTCCAGAGACTTGCCTCATCAAACGAGAAGATGAAAGAGAACGCAGCTTCTGTCTTGGCTGATTTACTCAATACAAGAAAAGACCTTTGTGGCGGTCTTGGATTCGATGAGGATGACAATCCGTGCACAAAGCTCTTAAGCGGAAACACTCACACTGTTGCAACGCAGTTAGCGCACGCCCTAGGCTCTCTATCCAATCCAACAAAGAAAAAGACTGGCCGAAAGAAGTTAGCCGGTCCAGAAATCGAAGTGATCAAACCATTGATAAAGTCAGCAAAAACAAACCCTATCGAGTCAACAGAGAATCCCATGTCTACTCTTGCAAACCTTCTTTCAGACCCAAATGTTGCAGCTGAAGCATTAAACGATGATGTTGTTTCTGCTTTGACCAGAGTACTAAGAGAGGGAACACTGCAAGGTAAGAGAAATGCTTCACATGCTTTTCATCAATTACTGAAGCATTTCCAGGTCAGTGATGTGTTCAAAGGAAACGATCAGTGTCGATTTGCTGTATCTGAACTCATTGATCTCTTAAACGCAACTGACCTAAACAACAGCGCTTTTAACGACGTCTTAGAAGTACTCTCTCTGCTGGCCAAAGCTAAATATGGAGCTCACTTGTCCCATAATCCCTTTTCTGCATTTACCACTGAAGTTCCTTCGAGTTTAGACTCTCTTGTTCGCTGTGTGGCTGAAGGTCATCCGTTGGCACAAGATAAAGCAATAGAGATTTTGTCTCGCTTCTGCAAGACACAATTCATCTTGTTAGGTCAACTTTTGGTCACAAAATCAAAATCAATTTCGTCATTGGCTAATAGGACAATCAATTCATCCAGTCCTGAAATAAAAGTCGGAGGGGCTATGTTACTTGTGTGCGCAGCAAAGAACGAAAATAAATTATGGGCGGAAGAAATTGTACAATCAGGGTATTCGAAAAGTTTAGTAAGCACTCTTCTTGATATGGCAAAGCAGAACTCTCCATGTTGTTCATATAGAGCTGAAATTCAAAGACCAAGATCTTTTATCACAAGCAAGTTTTGCTTAAAGATGGATGACTCCGAAACGATTGATCCAGTTACGGTCTTGGGAAGCACAGTCTCCATGTGGTTACTCTCTATTTTTTGCTCTTCTCATCCCCAGAACAGACTTGCTGTCATAGAAGCCAATGGACTTGAAATTATTGCAGAAAAGCTTTACAAATACAGTTCCAACACACAGGTAGATAAGTATACTTACTAAGTTTCTTTCGCTTTTTGTTTTTTCCAAATCCATCAAGTGTTTGTGTTGCTGACTTATGATCATTAATTTTTGCAGCAGAATTTCTCAGATTCTGAAGAAAAATGGATTGCTATGTCATTCCTTGCTGTTATGTCTCAGGAACCAAACGTTGTCTCATTTCCCGCAACAAAAAATCTTTTGGCAACTCTAACTCCTTTCATGCAATCTGATCAGATGATTGATGGATATTTTACTGCACAAGTGTTGGCAGCATTAGTTCGTCATAAACACGATAGAATCATTACAGAAATCATGAATTCAGATATCATAGAAACTATGATAAACTTGGTTGGGTATACAGAATCAGACACATGGACTCTTGTTTCCTTAGCAGAAGAACTATCTCTGTTACATAATCCTTTTGAGGCAACTTTAGAAGCAATCTTCGAAGACGAAAGAGTAAGAAGATGTTCATTTACCGAAAAATGTATTCCATTGCTGGTGAATCTCTTGAAGCTAAATGCAGATAAACCTGGAGTCTTTCCAGTGGTTGTTCGGCTTCTGAGTCGTACTGCAGAATGTGGCGATCCAAGTAAATTACTTATTGCTGAAGCTGGAGCTCTGGATATTTTAGCAAAGTCCCTTTCTTTAAGTCCTCAAGATTCGACTGAGCTAATAATTTCTGAACTGTTAGGATTACTCTTCCGAAGCCCAGAAATCACTCATCATAAAACAGCTATAAGTTCCATGAAGCAGCTCATAGGAATTCTTCATCTCGGTTGCAGAAGTACTCGATACAGCGCTGCAAGAGCTCTCAGTGAACTTTTTGGCTCTGAGCACATCAGAGATTCTGAATTAGCATGGAAAGCACTTTCTCCTCTTATTGATATGTTGAATACTACATTAGAGAGCGAGAGAGAGGCTGCTCTAACAGCTTTAGTGAAGCTAACTATGGGAACATGTCCAAGGCCAGATATTTTTACTACTCTTGAAGGAAACCCATTGGAGAACATCTTCAGAATTTTATCTTCAGATAGTTCATCGCTTGAATCAAAGATAGATGCTACGAGGATATGTTGCTTTCTATTTACCAGCGAAGGTTTGAGAACAAGCTCATCTGCCGCAGATTTCATGGCACCTCTTATATCACTTATCCGGTCAGGAACAAGCAATGCCATAGAAGCAGGGCAGCTTGCACTTGACAGACTCTTGGATAGCAAAAGATTCTCAGAGGTTGCAGAAGAACATGATTGTGTGAATCTATTCTTCAGCTTTGTGGCTTCTGGAAACTATCTTATCAGTGAGGCTGCAATTTCTTGTCTTGTGAAAATGGCTAAAGACAAGACTCCGCGTAAAATGGATCTGATTAAAATGGGGATAATTGAGCAATGCCTCAGTCAACTCTCCAGATCTCCTCCAAGTTCTTTGTGCTCTGTAATCGCAGAGCTTTTCAGAGTTTTGACAAACGTTGGTGTTGTAGCTAGAAGCCACGAGGCAATAAAAATGGTACAACCGATCCTCTTGATTTTGCTTAGAAAAGACTTGGATTTTCAAGGCCAGCTCGGTGGTTTACAAGCAATAGCAAACATCTTGGAGAAGCCAATGGTTCTTGAATCATTAAAAATTGCATCTTCAGCAATCCTTATGCCTTTGATACCATTGCTCGAGTCCGAATCTATAGCGGTCCAAAATGCAACCGTGGAACTACTGACCGCTCTACTTGAAATGCAACGCTTCCAAGAAGAAATAACGACCAAGAATCTCATTGCCCCTCTTGTGAAACTTGCGGGAAACAGAGTAAGAAACTTACAAGAGATCGCATTAATGGCTTTAGAGAAATCCTCGGTTACATGGACGAAAGAGGTAGCAGATGCCGAAGGAATTCTAGAGCTTTCAAAGGTTATTATCGACGAAGATCCTCAGCTTCCTGTATTTCTATGGGAATCAGCAGCTTTCATTCTCTGCAACATTCTCAGATTCAACACAGAACACTATTACTTCATAGTGACTATACCAGTTCTATCAAAAATGTTGTTCTCAACATCCGAAAGCACAGTGATCTTAACCATCGACGCATTAATCATCCGGGAGAAGCAAGACTCATCAAGCGTTCTAGAAATGGCTGAATCCGATGCACTCGATGCATTACTAGATCTACTAAGATCACACCACTGCGAAGAACTCTCAGGAAGATTACTCGAATTAATACTACGCAATCCAAAGGTTAGAGACACAAAGATATGCATGTTTGTAATCACTCCCTTGTCAGAGTACATACTAGACCCAGAGACAATATCAGAATCAGCAAAGCTTCTCATAGCCATGGCTCTAGGAGACATCTCTCAACACGAAAGACTCGCTAAAGCCACGGATTCAGCACTAGCGTGTCGCGCACTAGTCAGCTTGCTCGAGGAGAAAGCGAGCGATGAGATGCAAATGGTGGTGATGTGTGCGTTAGGAAACTTTGCAATGTACAGTAGAACAAGCCGTAAAGCTATGACTGAAGCTGGTGGAGTTTTTTTGGTTCAAGAGATGCTTAAATCTTGTAATCCACAAGTTTCTACACAAGCAGCTCTAATGTTCAAATCTCTCTTCTCTAATCATACACTTCAAGAGTATGTCTCCGGTGAAATCATCAAATCTTTAACCGGTAAGCTCAAATTCCGAATTGAAATTTTCCGATTTGGAGAATTCAGAAACTAACCGATTTTGATGCAGTTGCGATGGAGAGAGAGTTTTGGACGACGGCGATGATAAACGTGGAAATAGTTAGAACGCTAAACGCGATTCTCACAACATTCCCAAAGCTCCGATCGTCTGAAGCTGCCACCGACTGTATCCCTCACTTAATCGGAGCTTTAAAATCCGGCGAGAAAGAAGCGAGAGATTCGGCTATGGACACGCTTTACACATTGCGACAGTCGTGGATAACAATGCCGACGGAGATGGCGAGGACACAGTCTGTTTTAGCGGCGGAGGCGATACCTGTGCTTCAACTGATGATGAAATCGAATCCTCCAGCTCCGTCGAGCTCCCATGAGAGAGGAAACAGTCTCTTGAATTGTTTGCCGGGAAGTCTTACGGTGGCGATCAAACGCGGCGATAATCTCAAACGCTCCAACGCGTTTTGCAGATTAATCATCGATAACTGCCCGATCAAGAAAACCAAGGTCGGTTTAACTCGGTTTAGTTAGATTCGAATTTGATTTAAAATTTTGTTTTAACCATTTTTGGTTCAGGTTGTGAAACGAAGTAGCTCACCGGTTTGGAAGGAATCATTTACATGGGACTTCGCTGTTCCTCCAAGAGGACAGTTTCTTGAAATCGTTTGCAAATCGAATAACATTTTTCGAAGCGTACGTAAATTTATATTTTTCGTTATCTTTTGATTTGATTTTATTTTAATATTTCACATAATTGTTTATGATTCTTGAATTTTGCAGAAAAATCTTGGTAAAGTGAAGATACCAATCGACAAAGTGTTGACAGAAGGGAGTTATAGTGGAAGTTTCAGACTAAGTGACGAAAGCGATAAAGATGATGATTCGAATAAAAGTTTAGATATCGAAATTGTCTGGTCCAATTAGACATGTTAATATCCAAATAAAGCTGTTGTAATTACTGTAAAATCATGTTATTATACTAAATTGTGTATATATGTAAAAAATTTAAATAAGAGTTAATATATTGTGATGATGTTGTTATGTTTTGGGAAGCTTATTGCAATCTGAAGAAACCCATCCGAGTTGTTGCTTCTCGTTGTCGTAGATTATCATAATCCCTTGCATAGAAATATCTTCATAAATCACAAAAAAAAAAAAAAACAAATTAGTTTTAGTCAGAAACACTATTGTTAAAGTGTTAATGTTGTTTGTTTATTTTGTTTTCTTACCTCCGATTACGTTTAAGTTTGCTAATCCTACTTCACTTCCATTTAGTATCCCCAAGCAGGCGTTACCAGTTTTCTGAAGAAAATAACAAAATTTCATTATTCACTATATTAAAATGTGATGAACTGAGTTTTTGAGTCCTCTTGATAATTTTCCTTACAGAGATGATGAGATACGATTCGGGTGGAAGCTGGAGCTGAGTGTTCCTTCTACCATTTGTAAAATTGATTGTTATGGTCTTGAACAAGTTCTTGACGTCAAGAACAGATTTGAAAGGCTTAGTTCCTTTCCAGCAGATTGGTAAGGTCTTATCGTCTTTAGCAACCTTCAACGGTGAGCTTTTCAGATAATTTTCGATCTGAAAACACGCGTAAAAACATAGATACATTAGGCGACATATATAAATACATATGTTGAGTTTTAAAGTTTATTTCGTGTTTCTTGAATTTACCAGCTTGACTATTGTTAGGTATGTCTTGCTGTTGAAATAAGTATAGGAGCTTCCGGTATCAAAGATGAGTTCAAGGCTTTTTAAACCTGTTGGCTTTCCGTTGAAAAGAAGCTCGGCTGGTCCAGTCGTGTAGCGATTACTGAACACAAGACAACAATATAAACTCTGTAAATCGCGATCCATCGATGCAAATACGAAAAACGAAGGAAGTATGTATTTACTTATGTGATATTATTGGTGTCCATGTTACACCAGTAGAAGGAATGAGATTGTCTCCAAAGAACAAAAAGCCTCCACTTTTGTAACTTAAACAATGTCCAACAACATTTCTCATTAATCCCGCGGACGCAAGTTGTGTCAAAACGCTTATTTTTCCTCTACCAAGTCCTAAAACTCCAGCAGTCGCGGGCGGAGCATGTGCACTAGGGTTACTCTGATCATAACCACACCTTTAAAACACACACAAGATTGGTTTTAAGAACTTAAACATTTTCATCATTTCAGTATTCATATATTTGAGTTATGTTCTTTAGCTTACCCGAAATTCAAACGTGGTTGCAAGGACGAGCCATTTAGAAGAGTTAAAGGAAACTGATCAATGACAAGTGCACCCATTGATGAACCTTGATCAGCATAATAAACTTCATAGTCACATTGATTTTTAGGGTTTGGACAACGAGGCTTGTTTGGTGAATGAAGAGCTAAACAGATCGGGTCTGAGCATAGGACAGTGTTTGATTTAGGCTTGTACTGAAGTGAAGGAGGCTACAAAAAAATAAAACAGAGCTCATAAGAAACAGAGTATCTTATGAAAACAGAGAGAAATGAATCAAATTGATAAATACCAAAGTGCAGCCAGTGCAAGGAGCATTGCATTGAACCCAAGTGAGATCACTACCAGTAGCAATATCAAATTGATAAGCCTTTGGAGGGTTTCCTATTTGAAGTGAGACCGAGTAATATCTACAAAGACAGAACAAGAAACAAGAGTAGAAATCGAAAAGTTCGACTTTTTGTCAACATGAACACGTTGATGTGCTTACCCGAGAGGGAAGATGTTGCCGGAGAGAGGAAGAACGACTGAGGAAAGGGGCGATTTGGGAGTTAGAGCACTGGAGAAGGTTTTGAAGATGGAAGATTTTGATTGAGGAACTATAGCCAAAAACAAGAACAAGAACAGAAGAAGAGCAAATCTTGAATTCATTTTTATCTATGTTTCTTGCAAAACAAACACTCAAATCTTACAGAAACAGATGAAGAGATGATGTCATTAGTCATTATAAAGACTTGGTAAATATATAAATGCGTGTATAGGTCAATGGTCAGGATCTCTCCGTCATCTACTATATAATAAAATCCTACATTAATGTATGTATAATTTCCCCGAATAATTAAATTATTTTGCCTGTTTTGGCTGAATAATACAAATAAGTTGGTGTATTTCAATTTTTCATTAAAGTTTTGTCTTAAATTTATTAAGATTTTCCACGCAAGACGTAATTATATTAAGAACAGAGGAAGCTTCTTAGAAAAATAATACTGAAGGACTTCAAACGCGGTTTCCACGCGGTGCCGTGGGGGTTGATGATTTTGACACTTATATACGTTATAATATTTATTTTGGATAAACGATGGCTTAGATAGATTAATCGCGGTTACACTCCATAGAAGAGGAAAAGTTCCAAGCCGAGAACGAAAGTCTCAGAGAAGAGATCACAACAACAAAGTTAAAGCATAGGCGATATAACACCGAGATAAGAGTAGAGAAATTACAAAGCTGAGTTGTAACATCCTTTGAGATAAGCTGGGAGACCAGACTTCAAATATCCAAGAACATGTTCAAGGATATTGAAACCTTTGTCCGAACCTGTAGACGAATCCATTATAATCACCAAAACTTCAGAGACTAGTATAGAAATGAATGCAACCTTCTTTAAACCTAAGACCACCAAGTGGTCAACAAATGCTCGCGAGGTAGAAACCAAGGCCATTAAGGCAGAGCTTGACAAAGTTCACTCCACGGTGGAGGAATTTGGGGGAATCAATCTCAACGATGAAGGCTCCGTAGTAGTTGACTGGTTTCGCGGTAGGCGGAGGTGGCGGAAGAAACCCAAGCTCTCGGTGGCGTATGGGAGTTGCAAAAGCGAAGTGGATCGATTAGGGCAGGCTGAGTCGTCGCCTAATTCATTGGGCCCTAAGCCCACAAAGCTTAATGGGTCAATCAATTTCCATGTTGTAACGTTAATGAGCCACCTTTCTATAGGGCCCAGACTCTGAGTCGCTTTGCTGTAACTTTGACCTTGCCGAGTCGATTAG
Organism: Cardamine occulta; assembly: GCA_028015245.1. Taxonomy (NCBI): domain Eukaryota; kingdom Viridiplantae; phylum Streptophyta; class Magnoliopsida; order Brassicales; family Brassicaceae; genus Cardamine; species Cardamine occulta. Next base: position 12,231,388 of record CM051362.1, read on the forward strand.
TTGAAGACGGCAGCTATATATACTAAGATTGGAGAAGTTTTGTATTATGCTGATTCAATTTTACTGGTTTGGTTAAATCGTACGAGTTGAAGCAGTTATGATTTATAGTTTAGGAATTGTTGAGTAAATATAGAAGAAGTAAAGCAAAGACGCTGAATGCAAGGGAGGGTTTGATGTTATAATCAGACACTACTTAGGTTTTAACCGTTTCAATCTCTTTCTTCTTCATTTACTACGTTTATTTGTATAGTGAGATAGATAGAAATCGAGTGTTCCGCCATTCTTGTAAACTCTAACTGAGCATAGTCTTTCTATTTTTAGTGGATTTCCGGATTGATTTGGCCCCAGATTTAGATGTGATCACAACAGTCTTGTTGAACCGGGTTAAAAAATTCTCTTGTGTTCTTACTTTTTTTACAATTCACGATTCAGTTCTTGAACTAAAACTGAGAGATTAAGTGAGGTTTTGTGAAATTTTACAAACCGGATTCATAAAGTATCAAAACTAAAAATAAAAGGAACTCAATCAATTGTTTCACAGGACATATTAAATCGCACTATCACCACATATTTAGTTTGGGAGGAGGCACAAACAAGTCCAACAGAGGAGAAAGTTAATATGGGATTGTTAGAGATAATCCTTTCATCAATAAGATGTCGGATTAATGGTTCTTAGAAGTCATCTGATCCTACTACTGGTCTAGGTTGGTTATGTCTTCAGGGAGAGGACAATGTATTATTGTTGGGCGCAAAGTGCAATCGGAAAACACTTTCACCTCTACATATGGAATTGAAAACACTATTATGGGCAGTGGATTCTATCATTACGGCAAAAATCTTATGCCATGTGTTTGAAACAGATAGTGCAAAACTCGTCTCCATGGTGCAATCTCCAGATGAGTGGTCCGCTTTCTCCAATCAGCTTGAAGATCTTGTTCGTTTATGTAATTCTCTTCCAGGGTTTTCTATCTCTCGTATCCCAAGATTGAGTAATAAACAGACAGACTGTTTAACACGAACTTCAAGAGTATTATTTTCTGAATCTTCGTTTGTAAATATTTTTCCTCCAGTTTGGGCAACCAATTGTGGAGTGAGTTTCTAATTATTTAATGTTTGGTTGGAAAAAAAAACTCAACAAAAACCAATGGAAGTTTAAACCACATTAATCATCAACCTTAGAATTTTTTTCGCAAAAGTGTTGTAATTATTATTATTTTTTGATAATTATATATTCTTTTTCTAGCTGTTACCAATATCTTGCTTATATAATGATTGAAATTGGCATTAGTAAGTGAATGAGGTAAATCCATTCATTATGCAAGCACCAAAAATAAAATAAAACTAGATTAAATCTGCCTATCGTGTGAGAAAATATTACTGAAACTGAAATTTTAAAAATTTTAATTTGATGGATTTTTTTTCAAAATATAGCCATTTTCTTAATATTAACCTAAATTTAGAAAATTTTGTCATAATTTAGCCACTTTTCCCTTAATATCTATACTATTAATTGAGAATGGATGGCAACATTTTGGCAAGGCCATTTAAGCCATCTTATATAATACAGTAAAGTTACCTTTTGTCTAGAGCTCTGAGACGCTGTCATGTGTCTACTTAAAAAATGACACTTTTGCTACTTATAAATTTTCTTTAATTTTTGGGTTTATTTTTTTGTAAATTAGAAATTGCTTCCCAAAAAATAAAACCACATTGATTCAAACTTTTAATCTCTATACAAATTTTAAAAATAGAGTTTCAAATGAAATTATTTTAATTTCTTAGAAACATATACTCCAAAAAAACCAACTACCACAATGAATCTAATATAAATTAAAAATATGATATTCCTTTTAAAATTGCTTCTGAAAAATTAAACCACATAGTAGGTATATTTATATATTTCCACTATGTATACATTTTATACTATATTTCTTTAAATATTGTAGGTATCTAATCCTTTTTATAATTTATTTCTTTTATATTTTTTCCTTTCTAACTATTAATCTTCTACAATATAAATTGAAAATTACTTCAGAATTAAAATAATAAATAAATAAATAAACATATAATAAAAACCAGAACAGCACAACTTAAACCATAATTAGTGCATTAAAAATATTTTAAAAATAAATGGGTCAATATAAAACAAACAAAAAACTGATCAGATGCAAACAATAAAATACAATCAAGACTAATAATGATGGAAAATTAACCAAAAAATTTAAACCACTTAAATGAGAACAATAAATTAGTGAAAGAAACTGAAATCAACAAAAAAAACACTAATATATAAAGATAAAAACCACACAAACAAGACCAATGCATAAAAACTTCAAAAAAAAATACACCAAGCAAGAAAAACAAGGAATAATATCGAATACACAAATTACTATCAAAGAATCCCATCACCACCCGGAAGCATGAATCATTTCCAACTCAAAATCACAAGACCTCTACGTGGAAAAAACAACATCAACTACACAATTCCTTTTTTAAACGACCAAATACTACAAACAAATAACAACAGCTTCACCGTAAGTACCTACTCATATTATCTTTGATTGTTGTATCTCCATTTGTTTTTTCTCAGTTTTTTGTTGTCTACACTAGAAAGACAAAGAAGAAGGAGAATATGTTGACCAAGTTCAGACTAAACGAATTTTTGGAAGATGATATTATTACTTATCTAAAATAAGTCTAATTCTTTGTCATTTTTTCTTTTAATATATATCTTTGCATACTAAAAACTATATATATATATATAATTTGATACTAGCTATCCAATTAAAACCCATCATTAAATCGATTCAAACATATATAACATTATTCAAAAATATGTAATGATATAACTATTATCATTAGCATCATTTTTGATGTTAGTATAGTAGCTTCCCAATGAAACCCACCATTGAAACATTGAATTGATTCAAACATCAACTATTAATTCCTAATATACGTTATTTGTGTAGCTCTGCAAACATATTTTTAATTTGTTTTTGGTGAATTTGTTTTTAATCATTTATGTTTTTTTTTGGTAATGCATGATTTATATTCTAATTCTCACAATAATTTAATGACCAAATACAGAAAAGAAAAAAATAAATGATCATTGAAAATATAGCATCTCAATCAACATGTGTTGCAGTTTTTTTATGTTCATGTTTTCTTTAAAATTACTAATCTAATGGAAATTTCTTTTTGTAAATTTTTATTTATTTATTTTGCATACTATTAAAAAAAACAAAAAAAATCTTTAATTTTAATCCTACAGGTTGCTAAGCATCTCCATTGAGATTTAAAAAAAAAACACATTATTGTGAGCACCACATTTTTCTTAATGGGTGAAGGTAAATTATTACCCTATGATTATTTTATGTTTAGTTTAATTATATTAAAATAAAATAAATTATTATATTTCAGATAAAGATAAAACTTCTTAATAAATACAAATTTGTTTTTTAAAAAAATTATTTTCTGTTTGATACTACACACAAATCTACGATACTGTTTTCATACAGATTGGAGTAAAAACTCGATTTTCAATTACTACAGCCTTGATTGGGAGTATGATTGCATTTTTAATTTTGGGTAAATGCTACAAATAGTCAATTCTCACTTTTTTCCATCATATCTTTAAATTTACTTTCCTTTTGTTCTTCATAAGCTGTTTTCTAATTAAAAATTAATATAATAAATAGCTTGATGGCTACTACAATATTTTACTCATTACCAATTGAGCTTAAAAAGCTATCAACCTTCAACATCCTCACAACAACTTAAAAATGGAAGCTTTGAGTATGATATAAGATTTAGAGTTTGAATTACAAAAGCATTATAATAGACATTCTCAAATATTTTCTTCAAATTATTGTCAAAATATTGTCTTCAGAGATAGAAAGATAAATAAAGAGAGAAAGAACAAAAGATGGATATATACAAATTTCTTTACAATAAATTAATTTAATTAAAATTAAAATTTAAGTACCAATGAGGTTAAAAGAACGTTGTAACTTTTTAACTTCTAAAAGCAAACAAAAAATTTCAGAATTTACTAAATATATTATTAGATGTGAAAGCAAAATTGCAACTAATTAATAATATATTATCTATTCAACAATAATTCGCATTGTATGGATTCAAAAATACAAAAAACAATCTATGCAAAAAAATGAATTCATTGAATTTAAAAACCCGCAAAAAAATTATTTATAAGCTACCAACATTTTAAAAGATAAAGTATTTATATAACTACTTTGCATTAATAAAATTGAAATTTATGTTACAAAAAAGAATATATTTATTTTCTCAAATTCATGATTAATTCTGTATACTAATAAACACTATCATTCATATTACACCTCGAAAAAATTGTTTAGTCTTTGAAATTATATAAATTATTTATTATAAAATTTTGAGTTTTAAATAAAAATAAAATTTATAAAAGATTATATATTTCAAAATATTAAATTCAAACCCATGCAACGCATTAGATATTTTCTAGTTTTCTAATATTTACGGCTTATGCTATTGGTTTTGTTTGTAAAATTGTTTTTTTTTTACTAATGAAGGGCAATATAGAAAAATCAACTCTAATCCAAGCCAAATTTGTATCCGACCCGGTGTTGGACGCGCAGATCCTAAAGACTGAGAGAAAATAGACACGTGGATCTTTTCGACCTCATGTGATGGCACACACATTATTTTTGACCCGGTTGTATGGGACGCGGATTCAAAACTCTTCTCGCATCAAAACCCTAGAATGAGGGCGACTGGCAATAAAAGGACACGAACGTCTTGTAATGTATCTCAGATACAACAGTAATGACGATTTTCTTTTTTTCCTTCGCCAAAGACCACACTCTCACCGTCTGGTACACCGACAATGGCAAACGCTTTGGAAATTACTGTAGCCACAACAGTGCCGTTTGGTGTTGTGATATCTCCAGTAAGTCTCGATTTGGTCAAATTTTGATTTCGATTATAATCGAAGCTAATGGATGTGTTATTTTAATTAGAAGATTCGTCGAGATTAATCACTGGTATTGCTGATCAGATTGCAAAGGTATGGGAAGTGAAATCTAGAAAATAATTGTTTACTTTCAATTTTGATTATCCAGCTAGGTCGGTTATTTTTTTGTTTTTTTTTTCTGCTAAAAGGGTTATTTTTTTGTTGGCGATAAGCTTCCTGTGATTACAACTGATCCTTTCATGGAAGTTATTTCAGCTATTCATGTGAAACGCATTGCCCAAGATACTCAAGACCGTAAGTTCTATATATAGTCTAGAACTTAAATCAAAAGAAAATCAATGATTGTTATATTGTAAAAAAAAATTGTTTCTGCAGCTCATTCTTTTGTGAATTTGGCTGCTTACAAAAGATGATGGTCCTCCCTTTATGAAGGGTACTGGTTAAAAAGATTCATTGATTGTACGTGACATAGTGGTATATATGTTATTTTCCTTTGCATTAAGAATTTCTCAGTAAAAAGTATCATTTGTTAGTTGTTCTCTGATATGGGCTAATATCAATTGTAACTTTTACGAAGAACTCAAAATTTCAATTTCAAAATTATCCTTCCAAGGATTTGGGTTAATGGAGTAGGGCAGTTCTCCCCTAATTCGATGGAAATATAAGTTTTTCAGTTTCATTATTTTCTCAACGATTTTCAAATGATGTAGTTTAATATTGCACTACAAGAAAACATGCTAGAACAGACGGAAAAATCCGTCAGAAATCCGTCGGAATTGGCCTATTTCGATGGATTTCCGACGGATTTTTCCGTCTGTTCTATCTCGTCGGAAATAAAAATTTCGTCGGAAATCTGTCAAAAATTGTAACTGATTTCCGACGGACACATTCCGACGGATTTCCGACGGACATATTTCAGACGGATTTCCGACGGATTTCTGACGGATATATAATTTTATTAATAATATTAATAATATTTAATTTCTTGTAATTAATATTAATTAATTATAATTAATATATAAAATTAATTCAGAATAAATATAAATTAAGATTTAAAATTATAATTATAAATAAATTTTAATTATAAAATTTCTTCTAAAATGAGAAATGAATTCACTGAGAAGAAGAAGTGATATATAAAACTAGAATTCCGACGGATATATCCGTCGAAATTCCGTTGGAACTGGCGAAAAAATTAATATTTGCCGGTGTTTTTCGAAAATATTTAGAATATTCGCACCTATATTTTTGCTATCCATCGGAAATTTTCGACGAATTTCTGACAGATAGCAAAAAATTTAAACAAATTTAATTCACGCGAGCAACTTACGCGGTCAAATTTTCATTTTCCGTCGAAAATCTGTCAGAAATTTCCGACGGATTTCCGAAGGAAAATCTAAAAATATATATATAAACTCATATGTAACATATTTAACACATTTGATATAGTATCCGTCGGAAATCCGTCGGGAATTTCTGAAGGTTTTGTGGTTTCGTGGTCATTTACGATCCGTTTCTCTTGAAATATGTTTGTGATGTGATTTGTTACTCATTTCAATGATAAAATACTAACAAATACCTTGTTACATATTAAATATACCAAAATTAGAAAATTTAATTTGTTATGTATCATCGCTTAAGTATATGTATCATTGTCTAACATGTAAACATGATTGTATGAATTTTTCTAATTTTGGTATATATGATATATAACAATGTTTTTGGTATTATTTTATGATTGAATTGAGTAATATAACACACTACAAACATATTTCAAGTTAAACGGATCGTAAAAGACCACGAAACCACAAAACCGTCGGAAATCCATCAGAAATTTCCAACGGATTTCCGACAGTTTTGTGGTTTCACGTGTCTCGTTCTAAGGTTTAGTTTGACATATGACTAAACAAGCCAAAAAAACAAATTCCGTCAAAAATCTGTCAGAAATCCGACAGAAATCCGTTAGAAATTTTCTGACGGATTTCCGACGTAACTTGGTGTGTCCGTCGGAAAGCCGTCGGAAATTTTCCGACGGAGATTAATCTGTCGGAAATTTCGGACGAATTTCCAACGGAATCGTCAATTTTCATGTCTATCCGAAATACGTCACAAATCTGTTGGAATTTTCTGACGGATTTATAGTCCGTCGATTTTGCGGTAAATTTCTTGTAGTGTTGATTGCTCAATTCCAGATTTTGGTTTTTTATTTATTTCATTTTATAGTTCTTAAAATAACGAATATAATTAAGAAATATGAGATCATATGTAAGTAGATGATGTTTCTAAGTGCATCAAGATAAAAGTATGAATATATATATATATATATATATATATACATAGTAATATTGTGAATCAAATTGACCTTTAAGATTGTTTTGAATTATTCAATTCTTTGTTGTATTAAAAAACACATAAATTCGTATTGAATATTGAATATAGTTAATTGACAATACTTTTTTTTAGATTGGATTAAGATTTATCATCTGATTAGAAGAAGCATGAATGAAATTAAATTTGAGTTTTGTTTTACTTAATGAGTTTTTTTTTCATTCAGGCTTGACTAAAAGAGCAAATAAGCACATTGTACAATCTCTACCATTAACAGATATATTAAGGTTAGTATATAATTAATAGTCTTGCTGCTATTTATGATTGATCAATATCAAACTTAAATTCATGGTTTAGGTTCATAAACGACAGTGCCGTTTGGTGTTGCGATATCTCCAGTAAGTCTCGAATTGGTCAAATTTTGATTTTGATTATAATCGATATAATCGAAGCTGAATATGTTATTTTAATTAGAAGTTTCGTCGAGATAAATCACTGGTACTGCTGATCAGATTGCAAAGGTATGGGATGTGAAATATAGAAAATAATTGTTTACTTTCAATTTTGATTCTCCGGCTAGGTCGGTTGATTTTGCTGTTGGTGATAAGCTTGTTGTGATTACAACTGATCATTTCATGGAAGTTACTTCAGCTAGTCATGTGAAACGCATTGCCCAAGATCCTCAAAATCATAAGTTCTATATATAGTCTAGAACCAGCGACCTCTAAGCTTCGCCTAGGGTCTTTACCAGTCGAGCTAACGACACTTGGTAATTTTTGGTTTTTTACTTAATGATTTTTTTTTTCATTCAGGCTTGACTAAAAGAGCGAATAAGCACATTGTACAATCTCTACCATTAACATATATATTAAGGTTAGTATATCATTAATAGTCTTGCTGCTATTCATGATTGATCAATTTTAAACTTAAATTCATGGTTTAGGCTCATAAGCTGAATTTACTGAGATAAAGTAAAGTAGGAAACTTATATGCATAGTACATGACAAAGCTTAATAAGATTTAGTCATTGAAAATATTTTTAGATAAAACGAACGGAACTATAAAATATGTTCCTTGTTCTACATAATTTTTTTATGATTAACTTGTTGAGCACTGCAATGGAAATAGTAATTTGAATTAGTTATATGGTAGTTAAAACTATGATACATAAAAAAAACTAGAAACCATAATATAACATAGATACTAAACTATTTCCGACAGAACAGAGATAGTAAATCATTATTTGTATGTAAAAAAATCAGAACATAGATGAACTTTGATACATAAGAAAAGTATCAAACCATTTCCATAATGACTAAAAGAGCAACAAAATCTACAATAAAGCTAATCACCAATTATATCCGATTATGAAGCAAAGAACTTGATTTGTTGTCTATCTTGTTTAGGAAAAACATAATACACATACATATATTGATTTGAAGTAATGACCTATATTTTCATTCTCTAGAATATGAAAGGTCGATATTTAGATTTGTAAATGTTGAAAATCTTAGAGCTTAGAAAGAGGAAAATCTAAAGGTAATGATCTTACCATTTCATCTCCAAGAAATTGCTCTCTGAAAACTTCAAATTTGCAACAAATTTTCTTCCACGTTCTAAACATAATATATAACACATATGTACCAATCTTTCTTCAAAGGGTGTTAATCAGAGATAAGATCGTATTTGGTTATATTGTCAACAATGTTTTTTGGATTTGTTAGAAGAAAACTTGCAATATTGTTGTGATTTTATTTTGAGATTACAAAGAATATGATCTCTTTAGAAAAAAGAAAAATAAATCATTTTCCTGATTTTCTATGGCCTTGATTTAAGAAAGAGAAAATTCTTGTTCTGATTTTTATCTTGTTTGGATAGTGATTTTCTCTTTCCTCTAGAGATCATATCCTCCGTAATCTTTAAATAAAATAACTACAATCTTGCAAGTTCTCTTCTACAAAATCTAAAAATAATGGTTGAAAATATAACCAACGATGATCTTATATCTGATTTACACCCTTTTAAGGAAGATTGGTGCATCTTTGTTATTGTTTTTAGAACATGGAAGGAAATTTCTGGTGACTTTGGACTTTTCAGATAGCTAATCCTTGGAGATGAAATAATAAGATCATTACCACTAGATTTTACTTTTTCTAAGCTCTAAGTTTTTTAACATTTACAAATCTAACTATCGGCCTTTCACATTATAGGATATGAAAAGAGAGATCATTACTCCAAATCACTTAATGAACAAATTTTCTGATGATATTAAAGATGGAGCAAATTATGTCTTCGAAGAAATTTTGGTGAGCAAAGTTGTTGATCCAATTTGGAAAACAAATACTTAGTACCACATCGATTTCAACAACAAAACTACCATGTGGAAGGTCTCTCATTTTACAGAGGATAGTCATTTCAAATTTGTCCAATTTGAGCGAGTTCTGTCGGCGTGTGTGAATTTTTTCTAAGTTATGTTATATTATATATTATACATGATGTTTGATTACAAAACTAATTATGGATTTGTTATGTTGTCATGGATTGGTTTCCAAGACTTATACCAAATTTTGCTTTATGAAATGTCTATGTAGTTGATGTGGTTGGAATAATTATGAGGCTTGGCAAAATTCAAAGTTTTAATGATGTCCTGCCAACATAAATGTTTTTTCTAAATTTGTATAAAATTGAGTATCTTTGCGGTGTTACGAAACATATATTTGCACAAGAACCAACCGTGCTTCATAGTGATGGCATATGGGCTTTATAGAACAAATACATCAAGCTCATCACCATAAAGATATTGTATGTGTGTTTGGGCTTATTAATGTTATTAAATATCCCTATTAATTCAGGTGATCATAGTTTGTGTATCTTATAAAAGTTGTGTTGAATTTGTTTTGGAGTGGTACCGATATCAATTCATTTTAATTTTAGATTAAAATTATTGTTTTTGTAACAAAGGAAGTCACACGTGATATATTGACTACTTTGTAGACTTTTGTTTACCGAGGGTTCGAATCACTCTTTCCGGACTTTCAGCTAATTCACCAGTTTGTACGTGATTGACCACAATGTATCAAATCAAGTAGAAATAATATATATATAATCTACCTTGTTTTAATTTTGAAATATATTTTATATTCCTAATTTGTTTTTGATATGGAGAATGTTGGGAAGAGCAAACAAGGAACCCAGATCTCCTGACCAATCTATGATACATGAATAGGAAAAAGGTTCCCTGACAAAATACCTTAATTTTCCATTGAGATATATGCAAATGAAATATTAAAGAGGTTTAAGAAATGGAGATATCATGTGAATTACTATGTCCTGAAGCTATGGCAAGTGATTGAAATAGATGGTAACTTTTAGTTTATAACTTACATTCATTCTTTAATTGAAAAGTTTATTAGTGTTTTCATCTTTCTAATCCTTTGGTTCCTAACATGTAGACGAATATCGGCTTATAAATGGAATTGGTTGTTCTTGTATATTGGTGGATCCTAATATTGAAAAATGATTGATTTAATGTTTGGGTAATGCTTAGTTTATATTTATAGTTTTTGTTTTATAATTAAAGCCAGGATTCCGATTTTTTAAGATTTGGCTACATATATAGTTTAGAGCCTACTACTCAAGTTTTGATCACACTAGGATTGGACCGTATGGAGATGACTGAAAATATCAAATGTCTTCTATGTTAGATAGTAGCTGTTTATAATTCACTTAGCTATATATTAATTTTGAAACTAATGTCCAATACTGTTTCGAAATAACTACTAACTAATACATTTCAAAATGTTTATGGCAGTGATAAGTATGAGTCTTTTAATCAAAAACGCTTTTAAGTCAAGTGACTAGAATTATCTACCGGAAGGTATTCTCCATTGAAATCCGTAGTTAAACATCTTATTAGTATATTTTATGTTTGTGTACCCTTTGTATGTGTTTGTATTTTTAGCTGTCTTTGGATACATTGATTACAAACATCGACAATGAATATGTATTTGTATTATGTTTTCCTAAACAAGATAGACAATAAATCAAGTTCTTAGCTTCATAATCGAACAGAACTACTGATTAGTTTTATTGTAGATTTTGTGAGGTTAATGCACCTATGGATCTTTTAGGCACTTAAGAAATTGTTTAGTACTTTTGTTATGTATAAAGTTTATCTCTGTTTTGATTTTTACACACAGATAATGGTTTACTTATCATGGTTATGGATCATAGTTTGAATTACCATATAACTAATTCAAATTACAATTTTTATTGTAGTGATCAATAAGTTAATCTGTAACACCCTGATCCCGCAGTTTTGAATCATAGAGCTGGTGCATGTTAAAGCCCATTAAGCACAAATCATAAACTAATGAGAAGAAGAAGATAGATTCCACATGTTGTGGGAGAAAAGGAAAATGCAGGACCAAACGGATTCCTTTTTGTCCCATACTTTTTGGAGAGATAAACGACATCAACATATAGCCACAGCTGCAAGAAGATCCTAAATCGGATATACGGTTGGAAATTATGGCTGTTCTTCCGGAGCAGATCTCTGCAGATCAAATTTTGCTGCCGCCTAACTTTAAAACCATTTTCTCGGTGAAACATATAGAATTAGAAGGTGAGATCTACATATCATTGAAAAGCCCTCGACGTCAGATTTCCAGAACCACTTACAGATTAGGATTTCAATGTAAAATCCGGCCGCAGTCAAGGTTTGATGTTGATGGCTGATGTGACCTAATTTTAGAAAACCTAGAAACAGAAAATCTAATTCAGAAAATTAGGATAGTAAGTTCCAGAAACATTTTTATTATATGTTATGTGGGCAAAAAGTAGATTCTCACTAGGTAAAATTTTTTACTCACCATATTTTTCCTTTTTCCCAGGATAGTAAGTTCCAGGAGTCACAATTTGAAGTTGTTCGTTGGTGAATGTTTTAGTAAGAAGAAACATTTCAGCTAGACCAGATGATAATGTGATGCCTTGGCCTAATCAATCAGATGCATCCCAAACTAACCCATTCAAAATAGGTTTGAACAAATAGTTTCAAACCTATATCTCCCCGAATTAAAACCCGGTTCGATCTAAAAACTCGACATGTAATAGACTTGCTTCTTCTTCTTCTTCAGCTAGTCGGTCCCATATCTTCAAAAATGGCAGTTGTGATGTCAATATCAGTGGTGAGTAGTTTCTTTGATATATCCGAAATAATATTCATATTTTGCTGCTTATTTAATTGTGTCATTGTAACGCCCGTGTCCCAGAAATGGAAAATTTTCAGAATTTATTTTTCAGGATTGAGAGTGGAGTCGGTTTCATTCCAGTGCGGGTTTTAAGCTGGTTTGCGAGTTATTAATTAAACCAAGGGGGTTTAAATATTTTGCGGGAATCAGAATTTGAATACGAAATCGACTGTGACCAATTTATGAAACCCTAACTCGAAAACAGCTATGATGCAGCAAGTTCAAAGGAACATATAACACTTATCTGGAGTCTGATCTAGATTAAATTTGGTGGGGAGCTTCATAGCACTTATATCTTAAGATTGAATGGTGGGATTGAGATTTCAATGGTTAGTTGTTGATTTATTCATGTATTTCTGAGACATATTTGTATAGAGTAATATCACGAGTTGTATTGTTTGGTTGGGCAAACGAGCTCGGTTTGAGCTTAAACTTTGTAGGAACCTTGATAATTTATGGATATAAGTCTCAGTTTATGGAGAACCAATTAGAGATTATAGTTTGGGGAAACATGCGGATAAACCAGAAACAGTAAATCTGTCCAACTGCGAAGAAAGGAGAAGGGAGTTGTTCATCAATCAAGTGGCTAAGGATAGTGGGTTCCACGAGTTTCAGGGAGGAGAAAGTCATCGCTGAAAAATGAAGGCAACAAAGGCCTCTTCACTAACGACGAGATCCAGATCTTGCGAAATAGAGAGAAAATTTGATGAGAAACCAAATGGTGTCAATGACCAAATCACTCCGTCGTCTCTCCTTAAGCCCCATCGAACTGATATGATTCCAATGATGAACATCTTTGTCGAATATCCACAACTTCCAGCGACAACATCTGGAGCAAAGCAAGGAAATACCACAACCGAACCGGCGCCGACGCTGATTAAGCCGCCAAGCACGGGTCCGGACCACTGAGACGCAAAGGAGATGAGCGGCGCTAAAAACAAGTATTGTCAATTAACTATATTCAACATTCAATACCAATTTCAGTATTTTTCACACAACAAACCATTGAGTAATTCATAAAACGCTCTTAAATTAAAGGTCAATTTGATTCAAAACTGAAACTCTGTACTTTTGTCTATTCACAGCTTCATATTGACGCATCTATAATCATCATCGACTTACAATTGATCTCATCTTCTTTAATTCTATTCGTTATATATGTTAAGAACTAAAAGATGGAAAAAAAATTGGAATTGAACAATCAATTTTAATTGTACAACATGTGAAAATCATTGAGCAACAGAAATTCTCATACTCTTTTTTTCCGCAAAGGTGTGTTCTTAGAAACAAGGAGAGAGGTTTAATACAGTAAAACCTCGTCAGAAAACAAAGTAAAACCTCGTCGGAAAACAAAAATTCTTTCTCCTAGTTGTATCCTTATAAAACTTTACCGTCTCCAAAAAAATAGCTAAATTTTTTTTAGGTTATCGCAATGTTTAAAAACCCATAAAATCATGACAATGTGGATACCATCATACCACGTATGAAATTACTTCATTTTGTTCAATATACACAATTAAAAATCTTTGACAAAACGATATCGTTTTGGAATTTAAATACACACTTTTTTACTTTGTATTGTTAAATCACATATGATATCGTTTTATCAATGTTTTTAAATTTTGTTAATGATTTTCATAATTTGACACAGTGTTTCTGAAGCAAATGGAGTGTCTTTCTAAAATTGTAATGTAAAATCTTTATAGTATTATAGTTTCGATATTATTAATTAATTTATATAATTTTTACTGTATGTAGTATATAAAGCCACATTATATTTGTTCTTCCTTTAAATTTAACTTAAGAAATTTTCGTAGCAACACCTAATAAACCTACTCCAACAGCTTACTAAAAAGCAGGGGTGATCCCACATTGGTGGGTATGGGTGCAAGTGCAGCCAGTCAAATATAAATATTTCTGTTTTTACGTGTTCATATCTTAATTTTGTAAGATTTTGCACCCACACCAATATGTAGCTGGATCCACACCTGCTAAAAAAGTAAAACCTATAGATATTAAAAAACAAATACTAAAAGACTAAAAGCAAAAGAACTGCATAAAAGCAAAAGAATCATTTAGTTTAGTCTAAATGTTGAGATTGACTCCTTTGATTAACTCTGCAAAAGAAAAAGACAAGGATGAGAAACTGGTGATGAAGATCAAAGAGATGCAGCGATGAAAGAAGAAGAAGAGTCAACAAAGAAGGAAAAGTCAACAAGGAAGCTATTGGGTTGTTTTGTGTAAGGCTAATGGGCCTTCGGATTGACTAAGGCCCATCTAGTTAAATAAGCTTAAATTGTCTAAGTAACTTAGTTAAAGAGTAAGGTAGTGAGGGAGCAGTTAGTAGTTGTTAAAGGTTGTAAGAACCTATGTCTTGCTTGTAGTAGTGTTCCTAGTAACTAGAGTGGCTGGAAGTAAGATTTGGTCTAAGTAGAGGTATGTCTAGAGTCCAAGTGAGTGTATTGTAGTAGTAGAAAAAGTCTATAAGAATGTATGAATGTAAGAAAAAGATGAAACCGAAAAATGAATGAATGAATTAGAGTTTAAGGAAATCTATTCTAAGAGTGAAAGAAAGAGAGAGCAAAACCTGGAATAAAGAGAAATTACAACACTAAATTAATCATCAACCTTTGAAAATATTTTGGCAAAAGCATTGCAATTTTTATTTTTAACTGTTTTTATGTTTTTGATAATTAAATATTTTGTTTCTTCTTTTAGCTGTTACGAAGAACTTGTTCAAGAATGATTGAAATTGGCATTAATATGAAAACGGGGTAAAATCCTTCCTTGTTTCCAGCAGCAAAATAATAAGGCTATCTTCCCTTAAAATTATCGTTCAATGTATAAAAAAAATGGAATATATATTTCAAATCTTCCATTTAATGAAAGCAACCGATATTAATTTTCCATTTTAAGAATGATATGATTACATATTTAAAAAGTCAACCCTTTATATTATGGACTGTACAGTAGTACATTATTTGTCATATGTGAATCTTTTAAGATATTGTGACGACAGCTATGAGTTATAATGAAATTAAAATAAATAAATAAAAACGAATCAACTTCTAATTATACGATCAGATGAGAGCGTTTCTTATCTTCAATCTTTGATGTATTTCTTATCTGTTACTTTCAAAGACAAAAGATTTGGTCTAAATAAAGAAGTTACCAAAAAAAAAAAATACGTTTCAACTTTGTGTCTCTCACGAACCCCCAAAAAAGTCTCTCTCTGTCTCTCTTCCTCAATCTCCGCCGTGAATGGCGACACAAGGGATGGCTCAACCTTCGGTGAAGAAACGAAGCTTCCTCCTCCGTGATCTCTTCAAACTTTGCCGATCAATCTCAAGGGTTTTGCCTCGTGACAAGCCTAATCATCATAAGGCTAAACACGAACGAAAGCTCCACACAAACGAATCCAAACGCAAGGATGAAGAACCTAAACCTAAACCTAATCCAAACGCCTTCAATTTCAAGGTTTGATGTTTTTTGTTTTTTATAAATGATTTATGTTTTTGAGGATTTTGTTGAATATATTGTAATGTTTTCAAGGATTTTGTTGAATATGTTGTATTGTTTTTGTTTTTATATATATAGGAAACGAATAAGGTTGAAGATAGATTCGACAATACCAAAACCAATTCCGTGGGGAACAAGAAGCCTTTTTCTCTTTCAAGAAGTTGTAGCCAGCACAAGGCCCAGGCCACGACCGCAACCACCCCGACCAAGACAAGTCCGACATTGCGGAGTTTATCTTTTATAGGGAGGAGCAAAAGCAGTTGTAACAGGTCGGATCCTGGATTAACGCCGTCACTTATTAGATCAACAACTACGGTTCCAAGAAGCTTTGCAAACCCAATCTTGTACTCGAGTTCTTCGGCTAATGTGGCTAAACCTTCACCAACAGAGAAGAAACTACGGTGCACGCTTGAGGAGCTATGTAATGGATGTACCAAGAAGATCAACATTAAGAGAGATGTGATTACTAGCTCAGGGTTTGTTCTTTTGTTTCTTTAACAAAGATATAATTTGGATACTGAGTTTTTGCGAAAACAAGACTAAGTATGGTTAATTTGTTGTGTAGGCAAATGAGTGAGGAGGAAGAGACGGTGGAGATCAAATTGAAACCGGGATGGAAAGGCGGAACGAGAGTAACATTTGAAGGCAAAGGAAACGAAGCAATGGGAAGTGTACCGGCTGATTTGACATTCGTTATCGTGGAGAAAGAGCATGAGGTGTTTAAAAGAGAAGGAGATGACCTCGAAATGTCGGTAGAAGTCTCTTTACTCGAAGCTTTAACGGGTTGCGAGATCTCTGTTGCTTTACTTAATGGTGACAACATGAGTTTGAAGGTAGAAGAAGTTATTCACCATGGTTATGTTACAGTCATTCAAGGCAAAGGTATGGCAAATCTAAAGGAGAATGGGAAGAAGAGAGGAGATTTGAGAATTCGGTTTCGGACTAAGTTCCCACAACAACTTACAGATGAACAAAGGGCAGAGTTTCAGAACATTCTTCAAGATTCTTCTTCTTGAGACCTTTGTTCTTTCCCTTTGTAGGGGAGCTTTTATGACATGATTTAGATAACAATCCAAAGAGATTCTTATATTATGGTGTCATCTTTGTTTGTAAAATAACCAAGTTGAAATGAAGAAACCGGTTTCCATATAAAATCTTATTTATCAACTTCAATATTCATAAACACCAAAAAAATCATATATATTTTTGACAAACCAACAAAGTTCATATCAGAAAAAAACCCAAGAAAAATAAGATAGAAGATGATGTGTCCTCGATCTTTGCCTTTTTACTTGAAACCTAGAAGAACTTTGAATATTTCCAATAGATTGCTGTTGACAAGGGCCTTCAACAATCTAAGCTTTCCTTGCGAATACGGTGCATACCTGATTGCTGAATCACCTAATAAGCTTCTGTATAGAACAGCCTTCTTGTGACTAAAAGCATCAAATGAGAGTTTACCATGGTATGAACCCATTCCACTTTCACCAACTCCTCCAAATGGCAATGTGTGAAGTGCAAGCTACAAAATATCGAATGATCAATCATAAAGGTTTAGTATGATGTATTAAGCTTGTATAGATCAAATAGAGCTAAGAGATAGTGTATTTTACATGAACAGCTATGTCATTGACCACTATGCCTCCAGCAGAAACTTTCATGGTGAATCTCTCTTTCAGCTTCTGGTTTTGAGTAAACAAATATGCAGCAAGTGGCTTAGGCCGAGAACGAATCACGTCAAAAGTCTCTTCCAAGTTGTTGAGCTGTGATGAACAAAAGAGATTGTTAAATTTGCCTTCAAGAGATGACTCAGAGCCTATAAAGAATGAGAAAATGGTTCTTACCGTGAGGATTGGGAGGAGAGGGCCAAATATTTCTTCACTCATGATCAAAGAATCTAATGGGACATCAAGCAAGATCGTTGGAGCAATTCTCCTAAAGGTTGAAGACAAACGATTAGCATAAGAGAACTAAGTGATGATGAGAATATAAAGAGAGGAGGAACTCACAGATTCTCTCTGTCCTTTTGACCACCATAGACGATTTTGTCATAAACTTCTTTCTCATCTAACATCTTAGACAAGCGATCAAAGTGATTTGAGTTTATGATACGTGACATATCTTTAGACTCCATAGGGTTCTTCCCATAAAACACTTCCAACTCATGCTTCATAGCATCAATCTTGAAAATAGAAAATAGAAAGGTCAAATACAAAAAAAAATGCATCAAGAATCTGTTTTTTTTTTAAGTTCTTAACCTCCTTACCAATTTTGGTGCAAATTCTTTTGTTGTCAAGATGTAGTCTGGAGAAATACAAGCTTGTCCATTGTTACAACCCCATTTGCCTGCAATTATCCGCTTGACAGTAACCTTCATAGACAAAAAAAAGTGGTAGAACTACATTAGCCTCAATACAAACAAAACACGCGGTGCCGGCTTTGAAGATTTTCATTTTTTTTTTAATTTTTTTTTAAAAAAGAATTTTCCTCCAAGCTCCAAGTAAGTTTACATTTTTCAACATTATGAATTATCACACCCTATTTTTGAACTACCTAACCAAGCAAAAGAGTGGATATTTTTAGTCTCATGTAAAGAATCATTTGAGAAATATATATATGAAACACATTAAGTCAAGTTAATATGAACCTGTGTAGAAAATTTTGTCCCATTTCTGCTCAAGAAGAGCAGTTGTTTCAGTAACAGCTCCTTCGACAACTTTCACCGCGGAATGGTCAAGGTACTGTTTCATTAACTTCGCGAGTAGAGCGGACGAAGCAGGGGCCAATTCTGATGGCTTTAAAACAACAGCATTCCCAGCAGAAATTGCACCAATAACAGGATCAATAGACAACACTTGCAAGAAAACAACAAAAAGTGTTAAAAACCATACAAAATAGTATTATAAATTTCAATCAGGGAGACATTTAACATACGGAAGGGATAGTTCCAAGCTGATATAACAAGTACAACACCAAGAGGCTCGGATACAATTTCTGCTGATGCAGGAAACGTTGTTAGAGAAGTTTTTGCCTGAAATGAAATAAAAACAATGATTAATTTAACATATTTTGACAACAAAACTTTGGCATAAAACTCTATTCAAAATCATACCTTATCCGGAGTCATCCATTCTTTTAGCTGCTTAAGAGCTAACTTGATTGAGTTTCTCAGTAAAGCTACCTGCATAAATTAGTTACACCATCATAATCAAATTACTAAATGTAATCAACTAAAACAAGAATCTAAAACAATTCAAACAGGTTTCATAATTGGTAGGGAATAGTAGAAACAAATCAAACTCAACTACCAAGTGACAAGTTCTGTTGGTAACAACATTAAATGAAAGGAAAGGTCAATTTTTTCCAAAGCTATGTGTGATGTCATTTGATGTAACTAAGACATAAAAGTTTTATGGTACAAAAGTGATGAAAAACGTTGAGGTTGGTGATAAATTTAATGTTCTACAGTAAATTAAAAGCTTATTGCTATGAGAAGAACCCAATAAATTTATAGTATTTGGTTCATACAACACATAAAGTTACCTGCAGTCTAGGTTGATCAAGTAACCAAGTGGTCCACAACTTCACGTACATAATTTGGATACATATATTTTTTGGTATGCTTAAGTAACTAAGAACATTGATAGATTTCAAATCCCAAAAAAATGTTCGAAAATCCCTAATTTTTTTTTGTTTGTTAATTTTTGTTCTTTTATTCAATCCCTAAATTTTTGAAAACCAAAAATAAAAACATAGATATATTTATCATCGAAAATCCAAATTTTTTGAAACCGATCCGAGTATTTGAGTTTTTTCTTAGATTTTCTCCCAGTGAAGCCAAAACACGAGTAATCAAATATCCAAAATGGCCACACCTAGAAACGCTTGGCTATATCAAATTGACGTCCTAAGACCAAGTGGTCCACGTGATTCAATAATCGAATCTCCAAATCATAATTCAAGAATCAAAACAAGATTCACACTAAAATTGACCAACCAAGGAAGAATCAATTGAAAACAAAAGCATAAAGGGAAAAAAGAGTTTTGACCTCATAGACAGAAGACTCAAGCTCAGGCTTCCTAAGATCATCATGAAGAGCAGCCACAATCTCAGGCTCATGATTATCACATATTATGAGAAGATTCTTAAGCTGAGCCACTCTCCATTCATACCCACGAGTCACTCCATCATCAAAGCTCCGACGAAGCTCCATCACCAAATTGTTCGCTTCCGTCGCACCAAACACGTTCTTCCCCATTCAAACGCTTACGTGAAAGAGAGAAAGAAAAGAGAATAAAAATAGTGAGTTCGGTAATCCCGAGTATTGATTATGTTGAGAAACTGAGAAAATAAATATATTCTCTCGTAGATTTATAATAAACAAGTACAAATCTTGAAGTTTGCTCCTGTCAAAAAGAGAGAATTGTTTTTTATTTTTTTCACGAAATTTGATGATAAGATAAAGCGTCCGTTACAATATATTTTATATACTATATTTTTATAAAAGATGGATAGACGTCCCAAAGAAAAAGGACAAACGGAGAATTTTAAGAAGGAAATAATAATAAAAACGGAGACAATTCTACTTCTTTTTACGTTACAATTTCTTTTTTTTTTTAGTCAACTAAAGACAATTGTCTTTCTTTTTTTCCCAAATTTGATGATAAATAAAATATGGGTTTCAAATTTATCTCATATTTTGTGGAGGATCAAATTTGTATTTTATTCCATATATATAAAGAAGAAAATATTTTTAAAATAGAGTAACAAATATAATTATATATTTTAACAAAAAATAAATAATTGTGCGTGTACGTAGGAATGATGTCGAGAAGAGAATGGCGTG
The DNA here is from genome assembly GCA_028015245.1 of Cardamine occulta. Taxonomy (NCBI): domain Eukaryota; kingdom Viridiplantae; phylum Streptophyta; class Magnoliopsida; order Brassicales; family Brassicaceae; genus Cardamine; species Cardamine occulta. The sequence goes on from CM051362.1 coordinate 12,252,300, forward strand.
TGGGTCTTACTCGCGGAGCATAAGCGAACTCACAACTCTCGTATAATATGAGCGCGTGTGATGTAGAGTTGTGTTTGGTTGGTGAAAGATGTTACGAATATGACATGTTTTTGGACATTAGGCGAGAAGATCATATTCATATAATAATTTTATGTGGGTGAAGTTGAGCTACCTTTACTGGGGTCAAGTTTTTTTTTCTTTAAAGATAATTGAAACTAGTGGGGTCAAAGTTTCTATTTCAATTTCACTTGCTTTTTCTGTTTATTAACTTTTGGTTTTATTTTATTTTTTATCTAAATTAGTTTGTAAATCTCATCACTATCTTTTAGAGAAGAGAGTTTTGTTGTAAATATTTTAATTTAGTGTCGGATTAGACTTCCGATTAGGTATCGGATAAATCTCCGTCTTCGATGTCTGCAAATATTTTTTAAATGAATCCCGGTTGATATTCATTACTCTTTGAACAAATGATTCTTGATTCCGGTGATAGGAATTTCAACACCTGAATCTAAAAAAAATTGTAGAAGAAAAATATACATGCCTTGGACAACAGGTATATTAGATCAAAAATTTGACCCAATCTAAGAACCAAATGCATGATCTAAGAGCTTACAAAAGAGAAATAAAAACTAAAAGAACCGAAATAAAGTCGACATAGAGTCGGAATTTTAGGAAATTATGAACAAAAAAATAAATCAAGAGTTTCTCTGTCTCAGAAAGGAATAAATCCTCTCTCTCTCAAAGATAGAATGAGATAAGAGAAAAAAAAAGATTTTCCAGTATACCGGAAATCTCCTTTCAAGAGAGAGCTCTCGCCTCCAGCGGTAAACAATGAACCATTATTGTTTTTGTTTCGCCAAAATCAATATGAGTTTGGTATCCATTATAAAAAAAATTGGGTGTGATTAGTAACATGTTTTAGGATTGATTCAACTTGAGTTATGGATGTAAGTTATAGTTAATTCAAAATGTTACTAATCATGAATTACCTTAAATAATTAATTTGAATCTGAGCTTTGTCGAGGAGTTATGATTGATATACAAATTTGAGTTATATTCTTAATAAAATTACTAAACCAAAATTTTATTCAAAACCATGAAATGTTACAAGTTAAAATGTGTTAATTAATATTTTAATGATATTTTTTTTTCCAACCAAATATTAAATTAAAAAATCATTCCACAATTGGTTGTCCAAATTGGAAAAAAAGTGTTTACAAAAGAAAATTCTGAAGATAACATTCTAGAGGTCTGTGCTAAGCAATCGGCTTGTCTATTACAAGAACGAGGAATATGAGAGATCATAAAATTCGGTAAAGAGATACGAAGCAAGATAAAGTCATCTAGCTGATTAGAGAAAGCGGGTCACTCTTCTGGAGATTTCACCATTGAGACAAGTTCAACACAATCTGTTTCGAATACTTGACACATTAACCCTGACGATAGAATGGTTTTCATAGACCATATTAGTGCTTTCAACTCCGTGTGCAAAGGTGACAATGTTTTGTGGTAACACTTAGCACCTAGCAACACGACCTGATCTTCTCCCTGAAGGCAAATCCAACCTAAACCTGTATTAGGGTCAGTAGATTTCCATGAACCATCAATCCGACATCTAAGCGATGTAGAGGGGTGCTCCATTAATTCTCTATTTTCAAAGTCCTCAGGGGAAGATGTTTGTGCCGCCTCCCAGGCCAAGTGTTCACTGTTTGCTCGATTAAATATGTCAATGAAATCAGTTTGTATTCCTTGAAATACCTTTTTATTCCTAGCTTTCCACAAAAACCATAATATCCAGGGAAAACAATTGGAAATACCATGTTCCTTTATATGGGATGGTATTCTCCAATATAAATAATCCAAATTCGTAAATTCTGACCCTATTGGGAAACAACCAGGTGTCGACGAAATCTTTGATAGCGTCCAAGTTTGTAAAGCAAAGGGACATTCAAAGAAGACTTGATTAATAGTTTCCTCAGTCGTTTCACAACGTTAACAAATAGTATCACATCTAACACTCCGATGATTTAAACCTAAGTTAACTGCGAGTACTCTTGAGGCAATTTGCCAAATTAAATGTTTGATCTTTGGAGGAGCTTTAATTTTCCATGCCTGGACTCTCAGAGCTGTACAACTCAGACCCCAAACTACTTCTTCTGATAAGGCATGTGCTAACTCATACCCCGACTTAACCGTATATCTCCCAGATTTTGTATAGTGCCAGATTAGCCTATCAGCTTTAAAGATTTTACTAATAGATATACCTCTGATAAGTGGTACATCTTCTGGATCCATAAAGTCGTGTAAACCGGTACATACCACACTTTGGATGTCGGATTAATTAACTGATTTACCTTTATATTTGGATATAGCTCCCTTCCTCGACCATTTTCCGGTCTTGGATTAACATCTGGAATCCAAGAATCTTCCCAGACTGATATGCCACATCCAGAGCCTAAACACTATCGGGCACCTTTTTGAATTAAATCCTTTGTCGAAAATATACTCTTCCACCCAAAGGATGGAGAGTATGGTTTTTTGCCTGTAAAGGATGAAATTTCCTATAGTACCTTCTTTTTAATACCTGCGCTACCAAGGAGTGTGGGTATTGAATAAGTCACCAATATTGTTTTGCCAACATTGCGTCATTAAATTTTTCCAATGAACGAAACCCCACTCCACCTTCGTTTTTAGGTTTACACATTTTCTCCCATGCTAACCAATGGATACCCCGATCCTTTCCATTAGAACTCCACCAGTATTTCGAGACTGCACTTGTTAACTTAGAAGTTAAGTCTAGTGGAAATTTAAAACAGGACATAACATATGACGGAAGGGCCAAAGCCACTGATTTAATCATGGTTTCCTTGCCTCCTTTCGACAAATATTTAGCCGACCAACCATTTATCCGGTCATTAAGTCATTCTCTAACATAGTTAAAGATTTTATACTTCGAGCCCCCTAAGCTCTCTAGTATTCCTAGATAATTATCCATACCTCCTTCCTTTGTGATACCAATCAACCCTTTCAAATGATTTTTGGTTTGATTTTTGAGGATTTAATGATATTTTTTATGAACTCTATATTTTAAAACTGCTTGATCATAAAACTTGTTTTTTTTGGGTCACAATACAGTTTTCATTTGGTGATTAGATTAGGATCCATCCGATGTGCGTAGGGATGTCAAAACAGGTTAAACCATCCATTTAATCCTCTCTCGGATAGGTTGGGGTACACTTATGAAATTAAAACAAAAGCTTACTTACTCCAGCTTGATGAGCCTCTCATTGAGGATTTGGAACTATTTGTTATTTGTCGATATCGGTAACATCGTGTCAAGGTATACTTAACTAATGTCTGATAAAGATAAATCAACAACTAATAAGATCTTGACCAGATCTGTTCTTGAATTCGAATGGAAGAAACTAGAAAAATCGATCAATTGCTTCACCTGCCTCCATTGATGTGTAAAATAAAAAAGAATAAAATACGATAAAAACTCAGCCTAAAACATTTGAACCACCAAAACTTAATAAAAATAAGTCTTCTCAGTTATGTCCGACAAACCCAAAGGTTAGAGATTAGTCAGAAGACCATCGCCAAGGGCCTTCGCTTATAAATCTTCCTAAAGAACCACCAATGCTCTCTTTCATCGTTTCATGAAATCAAAAGATGGCTGTGAAAAGATATCGCCACAAAGCTCGTCAAATGAAACAAATCAACCTTAATCCAACCAACGATGGAGTTGTCGAAGCCTCCAGCTGTCATTGAACTACACCGCTTTCTCTTTTTTTTATCCTCCCCTAGGGATTTCTCAACTTTGACGAGAGATATTGTAACATCTTGATTTCTGGTATATGGTGGTGCATGAAGAGCACTTAAGAGATTTGATTTGGATACCTATGACACCAAAGTACATTTATTTTTTCCGTCACTTGTCCAGAGAGAACTCAAGAGTTAAGCGTACTTGGGGTGGAGTAGTACTAGAATGGGCAACCTATCAGGAAGTCACTTCTTGTACCGTGTGAGTGAGGACAAAACATAGGGAAAGATCATGTGGTGATTTGTAGGGACAATAACAAGTCTTTCGAGCCTCCTGGAAAAATGCACTGCCGTCGAATGAAGGTGGGCCCCAAGTGCTGAGAGAGGGCGTGGGGGCCTGCAGACCGTGGCGGTCGGAGCATTACAATTTAAATTGTAAAAGCCTATCAGGTACCTAAGCTACCCGGAAAGGATCTTGCACGCATCGGTCATAGCCAAGGGTACTTTTCATTGAAATACACATAAAAGATACAACCAAATCTGATTATTAAAAGGAAAACAAAAGAAAATATACAATGTAAATCATCTAAACAAGTGTTCATAAGAAATAAAATCCCCTTTCTCCCAAGGCTTGCCGAACCATCACCGCTTCCTCGTACCTTCTAGGCACTCTTGTTCCCTTCATCATCTGTAAAGGCGTGAGTTTAAACTCAGCAAGATGGTCTTTCCCCACAATGGGAACCATTCTCATTATACAACACAAGTATTTAAGACAAGAATTAAAACAAGGATCAATTATTCAATGCACACTACAAAAGCTAACAATGTCATACCACAAGTATTATTGAGTACCCTATATGATGTGTCTTATGCATGCTAGTAAGCATACTCAAAGTAACCATACACATGCCTAATGAGATAGTAACCATTTACCCAACATTCGCTCATTTTGCCCGTTCCCGGAACGTCCAGCTAGTGCCCGTTGGCTATTTCCTGAAGGCAGACCACTTTATACTCGTTCCCAGAATGTTCGGCCATTGCTACATCATCTCCTTGTGCCCTGAACGTTTAGCTCTTTCCAATGATACGTAAGCTGCATTGTTCCTAGAACGTCCAGTTTTAAACACCACGTGTGCCCGAAGGCTATATCATTTTACCCGTCCCCATGACATACAGATTTCATCCGAAGGTCAAACCATATCAAACAACAAGTATCACCCAATATATAACAATCAATATGCATCCTAACATGTGATCTACGACCCAACCCGATTCAAGCCTAGCAAGATCTAACCCCAAAAAATGTTATTTCGTGGATCCCTTCATAGAATCATCATTATATAGTATTTAATGAGTTTGGGTTAAAGTAGATTCAGTTTTAAACAAGTAGAATTCCTTGTCCACGAGCATGTGATTCTAGTGAGTATGCAACCAGTTCCATCTATCAGAATGTAAAATACGTCAACCCATCTCCCAAGCATAATCTTTTTACCATAAATAAGGAGCTTTGATCGAGACAGATCTCGAAATGATCGAGTAGAATAGGCTATGACCAAAAATGAGCCACGGTGACCGCCGATCATCACCACCAACTCGACATCTCCGACTTTTATGCAAACTCTTATGACCAAAACTTGCATATCTGTTTTAAAATCATTTTAAGAGATCTGAGAAAAAAAACATTTGAAAAAGAACGAGTGGATGCATAGATACTCGAGAGCACTTGTATGCACCCATTCCGCGAATGAAAAACATGAGTATCGATGCTTTAAATCCAAATTTTCTCGAGCAAGCTCGATTGGTTAAGGTTTATTAACAATATTAATAGTTTCTATCAAAGAAAATCAAAGAAAGAACGAGTAAATCTTCGTGTACACTGTATACGATAGCCATGCCGTATTGATGTAGTGGGATCATCCGGCCGATGAACTCATCAAAGAACATTTAGATCCACTCTATCTGAGATGTTCTAAAGCTAATATGCAATGATTATATACACAAATAGCCGTACAAGTACTGGTGGGATCCCCGCATGGATTGCATAAGCAAGTCTCACGCTCCTCGCACATTTCCTTGGTGTAATTGGCAAAGAACCATCCTAAACACTGAGGATTGAAGAAAAGTATAGGGGATGATCCATGGTTGCGCTTACATGGTTTCTTGGTGGTTGATTCTTGAAAGCTCAGAAAACTTCTTCTTCCTTATTCTCTTTCGCTCTCCTATTTTCTCGTGCTCAGCGGCTTTCTCTTTTTTCCCAAAACCCTCAGCCTAAAATCACATCTTCTCTGCTCATGCATCTTTCCTTTAATGGATTTATGCACCACCTCCTTCTTTCCTTATACGGATCACACGCCCTTCCTCTCCAAGTCTTCCCATGTTTGGTGATTCTCCTCTCTTGCCGCGCACTCCTTCCCATAACTGCCCTTTCCTTTCTTGAAAATACACGCCAATCGTGTGACATGCATCTTCCCACCACATGCTTCCCTTCATTTTCCCTTTCCCTTGTAGGGCTTCTTGTCTTCCTCGGCCCAATTCTAGGTTGTCGTGTGCCCAGTCCATTAGGCTTGGGACTGAGTGTTATAGATATGCTCTAAAACACTGAAAAAATAATTTATTCAAAGTTTGATAATGACAAAAACAGATAATTGATTTCACTATTTTCAAAAACCATTTAAGATATCATCGACTACTTCTATTCACAAATTCCATACTGATATATCACACTTTAGAAAGATCTTATTCCTCATTGAATTTAAATAGGATGATTTATGGGTATCTCACTTAATTATTACTAGATTCGAACCCGCGGTCCACTGTGGGTCAATTTTTTCATATAAATTTGTAGTTTATTTTTTATTTGTTACTGTTTATAAATATTAAAAATTTTAACTTACTATTTTAACTTGCTATGTGTAATTTTAACTTGCTATTTTTTCTTTACTGTTTATAAATACTTTTATTTTGTTAATTTAAAATATATTTATAGTTTTTTGTTTATAATATAAATATATTTAATGTGGTTTCGTCATCGAATTATAGTGTTCTCATGTAGTAAATATAAAACTTATGTTGTTTGATTAAAACATACGCCAAAACAACCATATTCTTTATTCTTATTAAAACCATTTAGAGCAAATCCTTGAAAACGTACTTGAAAGTATTTGTGTAAATTTTAGTTTGTTAGTTAACAAAATAATAGAATAATAGTATTCTTTTATTTAGTTTATTTTATGTATTTTATAATTTTATATATTTATTTTGCTTTGTGTCATACTTCGATGTAGACCCGCAGTTATTATCGTACATCCGATGAGCTTGCACTAATCTGTATTAGGTCCAATGTTAAAATCTGTTATTTATAAATTCTCTATATTCCCGGAAAACTTATAAACAAAATCCACACTGACCCGTGATCAACTATTACTGACCGAACTAAACGACTTTAAAAAGAAGTGCTTAGTAAGAGGTAACCCACTGAAGAGCCAATCGACCAGAACTGGTCGGTTGGACATATCGTTTCAAACACTAACCTATGGATCAATGCATAGATCGAACGATTGGACACCTAATTTTGATATACAAAATTAAAATTATTGTATTTTACTTTAATTAAAAATAAATTAATTTAATTTAGGATTTCAAAGGGGAATAGAGAGGGTATAACCATTTCTAAACAAACATATTAATATATATATTTAACATATAAGTTATTTAAATCAAATATTTTGATGACTTAAGTATTTAAACAAAAATCTGTCTATGTAAATTAATAAAAAATGAAATATTTATAATATTTGAGACATTTTAAAAATTTATATTATTTTGAAACTTTTTAAAAGTTTAGATATTTATAATATTTTAAAACTTTTAAAAAGTTTAAATTTGTTCAACTGAAGAACCAAATTAAACCAAATAAAATATTTAAAATTGGATGCTTGATAATTAAAGTTTTATGCTCATTTGTATTTGAAATCATTTTGGTCATTTCTATAATATGACTTTTAATCATTGTCTAATTTGTTTAGTCGATATGGGATGTTGAACACACATTATTGTTCAACATTTTTTCTTCATCGATTGAGTACTATATATTCGTTTAAAACAAATTTAATCATGACATATGTAGAAAAAAAATCTAAAATTTTATTAATTATATTTTTTATATAATCATTCAAAATAATTTAAAAATAAAATGAAACAAAGGTGATAGGAGAATCGTAATTCACACTATTAAATCGTAATATTAGATAAGGAAATAATTATGTTTGATTGTAAGGATTGTAGAGAATAGAAAATTAATTAGGGGTTGTTTAGATACATGGATAACTTATTTGTACTTCAATTTTAATAGTATAGAGATATAACAATTTAAAATCATTTAAAATAAGATCAAATAAAGGTGTAAAGAGATTCATATTTTTCAAGTATATTGGTTTAAAGAAAGGTGTAAAGAGATTCATAACCCACTTTTAGGATATAAGTTCTATAGCAACATAATAGAAGCACTGACTTTCAAATGTAAACTTTGCATTGAAAAATTTGAGATTTGATAGAGTTTAGAAATCCAAATTTCTTAGTCGATGTGGGATATTGAACAAACACATGATTTTCAAAATAATTTAAAAATAAGATCAAATAAAGGTGTAAGGAGATTCATATTTTTCAACTATATTGGTTTAAATTGGGTAGAGAGATTCTAGAAAATTTAAAATTAGTGTTAGTTTTCATACTATTTAAATTTTTAAATTTTTATTTTTATTATATATAAAGATTGTTTGGATGTATGAATAAGTGAAGAGGTGTTTGGAAACAATGATAACTCAAATGTAGTTCACTTTTAATAGTATAGAAATATCAATATTTTTTATTTAAATATTAGTACTTAGTTTATTATACATTTATTTAAATTTCATATTTAATCTGAGGAATATGTAATTTATTAGAGCTTATTTTTAACTTAAATTATTAAACCTAACCTATAATAATTAATGTATTGTTTAACATAAATTGAGAAGAAAATGAAAAGTAAGGTAATATTTAAAAAATGTTTATATAACATTAAAAAACGATGTATCATTACATATGTCATTTTATGGAGAGTTCTCTTCATCATATATATATGATTTGAACAAATTAAATCCACGGTAAAACAAAACATACTACAGTACAAATAGACAATGCAAAAAATTCTTGAAACTATTCATTTATTTAATTTTATTTATTAAAATAATTGAGTAAGAGTTTATATATATATATATATATTTTTTATTTTTTTCATATTGGCGAAGATTATATAAGATAACAAAGTAGAAAGAATAATAAAAACAACATTATTATTCATGAAATGTAACAAAAGAGCGGTCCATGAGATATGGACGACAATAAAAATTGCATGACTAAGTAACCCAAAAAAATAGAAAAATAAAAGCCCTAATTAAGGAAAACAAACCCAAAGAAAAGCTAAATCTTAACGTGGCAAGTGCAATGAATAAGAGGAACGAAGAAAGGATCGGTGAAGTATCCCAAAATGACATCAGTGCATTCATGTCTCATGTTGACAATAAGGTTGCAGCAATAGTCACTAACACGAAACTTCCCTGTGAAGTAACTTACTTCCATCTGTTGCTTACAGATGGCCGACTGCCCAAACTCACTAATGCAGTTGAAGAAATGCCCCCACGGATTCGGATTAGGATGCGGCGGACTTGATGGAGGCGTTGATGGTTTAGGAGGAGATGGAGATGGTTTAGGTGTTGGTGGCAGAGCCGGTCCTTAGAAATTTCGGGTCCCAAACGAAAAAATAATTCTTCAATTACTTAATAGAAAAAACAAAAATTTCAGTCTCCACAAAACTAAAGTTAAAAAAAAACTACAATAATATCTTTAAAAAATAACAACAATTTAAAGCTTCTAAAAACAATACTTCTTCTATTTTTCTCTGCGAAATCATCTTTCAAACTTGTATAATCGAGGTTTTTAACCATGATTTTTTCTCTTTTCTCTCAAAAAAATTCAAGTAGCTTTTTACCTTAGAATAAATTAACGATTCATATTTTTTTGAGAAAATATTACTTCTCTAAAACCAAAAGAAAAGAAAAAAAATGAGAAGTCACATAAAGAAGAAAGTTAACTTAAATTTTCCTTTTTTAATTAAATAATATATTGTAGTATTTAAATAATAATAATTTGAGATCCACACAATATTTTATCACATATTTATACGAAAATTAATACATTACTCATCATTTTTATATATATATTTTTTTCACTCTTTGACGTCAACTAAAATATATATATATATATATATATATATAAAGTTTTTGTGAGGGCCCCCTAAAAAGTGGGACTCCATTCAAATGTTTCATAGAAATGTGTTCAACACCGACTCTGGTTGGTGGAGATGGTTTAGGAGGAGACGGAGATGGTTTAGGAGGCGATGGAGATGATTTAGGTGTTGGTGGAGATGTTGATGGTTTAGGAGGAGATGAAGATGGCTTGGGAGGTGGCGGAGAGATTTTAGGAGTTGGTGGCGGCGATGATGGTTTAGGCGGTGGTGGAGACTTTTTAGGAGATGGTGGTGGCGATGATGGTTTAGGCGGTGGTGGAGTCTTTTTAGGAGATGGTGGTGGCGATGTTGGTTTAGGCGGTGGTGGAGATTTCTTTGGAGATGGGAGCGAAGGAGGAGGAGATAATGGAGTTAGTGGTGCAGGGTAGGAAATGGATATGGCGGCTCCAGATCCGTTGTTATAAGTACATTTCCATACTTTGGAATCTCCAAAACTCAATTTAGTACTGGAGTAATGGTCGTCGCCGGTACTCATTAACATCTCTTCGCTGGAGACTTCCGAAGGTTTTGGCCATTCTCCGAGAGTTGTGGTCGGTGAAATGATGAGACAAAAGAGAGGTATGAGGATGATGAGGCTCTTCATTATTGAGTGCATAGGAATGTAATTTTATGGAAATTAAACTAGTGATATAGAGGAGCTTTCGTCTAACCTATTTTTTCTTCTTTTGTTTAATGTATGAGGAAGAAGATTAAACTTGTGTGACCTTAATTTGTGGATGGATATTAGAACGGGCTTATGGAATATCTCGCTATCTTTTAGGGATATCTAAACTGAATCCTTATCATTTTATATATTTTAGGATGTTTATTGAATTTGTCAATCGCATTTTTCTGTAAGATTTTTTTAATGTAGATTTCATGATACCAACAGAAATCAGTTGGGGGAAAAAAACAGAAATTAAAGGTTAAACAAAATCTGGAAAATAATAAATATACTTCTAGATGTGAATATACTATTATAAAGAGGTATTTTCACCTATTGTATTTCTTCTTTTTATTTTACCCTAATCTTATAAAATGTGAAAGATAAAACTATATAGATGGTCATGTGAACATGGATATTGTGGATGATTTGGAAGAATCGTAATGCATCAATCATAGCGCAGGAAAACTTGAGAGGGTTAGTATGCAGAGCACAAAAGGATGCTCGGACTTGGTTTGAAGCTTACCAATCGGACCCCATCTTCATGAGACGAGACATCAATCGTATGATGGGCCTTTAGAACTAAGGTGGACGAAGCCATATGGAGGGGTTTTGAATTGCAGTTTTCTTATATCATGGGTTGTGGATCATACGTGATAATTTTTAGCAGAATTTCTATTTTGCTAAAAAAAATTAAATATAATTAAAGTTTTACAATCAAATTCATATTAATAAACTTGGAGAGTTATAGGTATTTTTAGATTATTAACAAATAACCATGCGGACCTTAACCATGTACGTGGTAGATTCGTGGCTCTCATAGAGATGTGAAGTCTACATGTGAGTTTAGGATAGGAATGAGGGATCAATTCTCCTCCAGTAGTTTGCATCTCACGTCTTAACCATCCGTAGACTAGACGTCTGCATTGATAAGAAAACCCGAATTTCTATGGTTTCCGAGGATTAATGTAGATTTCGGCGTGTGATTATTCTTAAGATTTTAAACAGAATTTTTTTTTCCAACCAAACATTAAAATATTAGAAATTCACTCCAGTGTTGGTTGTCCAAACTGAAGGAAAAATATTTACAAACATAGATTCAGAAAATAAAAATCTAAAAGTTCATGCTAAACAGTCGGCACGTTTATTGTTTGTTCTTGGAATTCGTGAGATGATAAAACCAGATTTAGACTCTCGGAGATGAATGAATTCATCAAGCTGATTGGAGAAAGTTGGCCACTCCTCTGGAGACTGTACCATTGAGACGAGTTCTGCACAATCAGTTTCGAACACATGACAAAGAAGCCTTGCTGAAAGAATATAATACATTATCCATAAAAGTGCTTCTAACTCAATTGCAAAGGTGAATTGGTTTTCCGATTACACTTTGCACCCAACAACCTTACATTATCCTCTACCTGAGTAAAAGCCCAACCTAGGCATGTAGTACGGTCGGATGATTTCCAAGAACCTTCTACCCAACCTAGGCATGTATCGATGTAGGGGTTAGCTCCAGCAATTCCATGTTAACTACATCCTCTATTGGGCATATTTATGCCTCATCCCAAGCCAAATGTTCAGTGCAAGTCTGATATAAAATGTCATGATAAGTAGTTTGTTTTCCTTTAAATAACTTTTTATTCCTACCTTTCCATAAAACCACAGTATCCAAGGGAAACACTTGGATGTAACTTGTTCCTTTCAATGATTCGGTATTCTCCAAAACAGATAATCCAACTTTCTGAATTCCGACCCTGTAAGAAAATTACTTTGTGATAAGGAAACCTTTGAAAGCGTCCAAGTTTGTAAGGCGAAAGAACACTCAAAAAATACATAATTAATAGTTTCCTCATAGATTCCACATCGCTTACAAATATTATCACAACTAACTCCCCGATGATTTAATCTTGATGTAACAGCAAGTGCTCCTGAAGCAATTTGCCAAAGTAAATGTTTAACTTTTTGGGGAGCTTTAACTTTCCAAGCCTAAACTTTAAGAGCTATACAGTTCAGCCCCCAAGTTACCTCCCCTAATATATCTCTTGCTAACTCATAACCTGACTTGACCGTATATTTTCAAAATTTTGAGTAGTGCCAAATTAGCTTATCCTCCTTAAAGAACTTACTAATACTGATGCCTCTAATCAAAGAAACATCTTCTGGATCCATAAAATATTGTAAGATTGGTAAATATCACACCTTGGATACCGGATTAATTAAATGACTTACTTTCATATTTAGGTATTCCTCACTTCCTCTGCCCATTGCCGGTCTAGGATTCACATCTGAAATCCAATGATCTTTCCAGACTGATATATCACGTCAAAGATCCTATACACCATCAGACACCTTTTTGAACTAAGTCATTTGTTGAAAATATACGCTTCCACCCAAAGGATGGAGAGTATGGTTTTTTAGCCTGTAAGGGATGACACTTCCTATAATATCTTCCTTTTAATTCCTGAGCGATTAATGAGTTCGGATATTGAATAAGTCTCCAATATTGCTTTGCCAACATTGCATCATTATATTTCTCTAAACAACAAAAGCCCACTCCCCCTTCTCATATAGGTTTACACATTTTCTCCCATGTAAACCAATGGAGACCTCGGTCCTTTCCATTGGAACTCCACCAAAATTTTGAGACCGTACTTGTTAACTTTGAAGTTAAGTCTTGCGGAAGTTTAAAACAGGACATAACATATGATGGTAGGGCTAAGGCCACCGACTTAATCATTACTTCCTTGCCTCCTTTTGAAAGAAATTTAGCTGACCATCCATTTATACGGTCATTAAGACGTTCTCTAACATAGTTAAAGATTTTACATTTCGAGCCACCCAAGCTCTCTGGTATCCCAAGATAGTTATCCATACCTCCTTCCTTTGTAATACCAATCAATCCTTTCATGTGGTTTTTAGTTTGATTGTTTATTTTATTACCGAACATAACCGATGACTTGGTAAAGTTGATTTGTTGTCCTGAACCTTTCCCATATCTTCCAATCACATCCAAAACAGTTTAACATTTTTTCGCTTCTGTTTTACAAAAGAAAATACTATCATCCGCAAATAGTAAATACGAAATTTTTGTTTAGTTTTATATTTTTTTGAAAATTAAAGTAAGTAAATTCCTATAAAACTTTTATTTGGGTCACATTTGCTTAATTTATAAAATAAACATTAAAATAGTTCAGCACACACACATATCACAATGAGAACCTTTATTTCCTAGTCAACGAAACTACGATGACCAGAGTCATATTTGGGCGATGGTTTGAAACATTTAGATACTTGGCCATATAGTGTGCATACTTGTCGAACACTGGTTCAATAATCTCATCTCCAAAATGTGCAACGAGCAAGGGTTCAGTGATGCATCTTGTCGAGTTTGCTTGCTTTCTACCAGCCTCTAACTGAAATGATTGGTTCTCATCTTCTTCCTCCATACGATCAATTTTGTACGGAACAACATGATCAAATTTTTCAATCTTGTTGATCACGAATGAACCCTCCTTTAAGATAACTTCCCTCACCTCCTCTTCATTTGGATTGTAGAATGGCATGTTAAACGATTCAAACTTTGAGTCCTTCATAATCCCCTACACTCACATTCTCCCAACAATGTATTACTAGGTAGAGCTAGGAATGTTTAAAAAGAAAAATAAAATGTTAAGAGATCTCAGAAATAAATAAAACCAAAATCTATTTGGGAATAACATATTGGAAGATATAGTCTCAATTGTATTAAGTTAATTATATTAGTTTGGATTTTACCTAAATGTAATTAGGTCTAATTTTTTTGTATAATATAAGTCCCAAATACTTTACCACTTTTATCAATGAGAAAACCGTTAATACTTCTAGGATTTCTCCAAACTTGACGGAAAAAGATAGTTATTTGACATTTACCTCGGACTCCAGATCGAGGAGGCAGTCGGATAACAACGACCAAACTTGGAAACAATCTTTGGATAAACTGTCAGAAACCTTTCTGCCCACGAACGTTAAAACTATATGTCCATTATGCACTATCTCTTCTGAGCGCAGTTTTAGGAACAACGAAAAATCATTCTTGAACTGATTCAAATAACTCTTGTAGACATTTGGAGGGTATGGATCTTTAATATGAATGCTTTTAGTGTTGTTCTCAAGCCCATCTGGAATCTTAGAAAGCCAATGGATACTAAAAGATGAATGAACAAAATGAAGAGACTTCTTTGGGAATAACCTTGAGTAAAAGGAACCAGGGACTCCCGAGATGAAGCACTTTTCTTGAACCTCTATTTTTAGCTTCTTTAGGAAAGAAGGAACCAACTTGAAGGTAGTATTGAAATCGTTTTCTGGAAGATCGTTCAAATAACAATCAATTTCTGGTGGGTTTTGATCCATTTGTTGATATGACTCTATGATGGTGTTGGCAATTGCGGACATGGCTAAAAACGTGTTTGGTCCAGAAGAACAACCCAAGTCTGCCACTTTGATGCAACTAGGAAAACCAATTTTCACTAGCATTTCTCTTACGTTTTCTATCACCAAAGGTTGTATCTCATAGAAAACACTTCTCTGTAAGACCCAAAAAGAAAAAAAAAACAAGAACAATTGCATCTTTAATTTACAGTGAGTTTAAAAACAAAATAGATCAAGCCATCAACAAAAAATACATATTTAATTACTAATGAAGTAGTCTTACTAATCATTTGAATTATAAGTTACATATTTCTAGGTCTAGTTTGCTTTTTTTTTTTTTTTTGTTATCTACTCACAGGCACACTCATAGGTGTTAATTTAGGCTATTACACTCTAATAACACTAATACAAATAATTAGGCTACAAGTCACAATCAGTTTACCTTTTTTTTTTTTTGTTATTGGGGTTAGGTTAACAATTTGGATTCACAATAAGTAAGATCTTAAAATTTAAAATCGAAAAAAATCCCAATCTAATCAAACAGATATAAAAAGAAAAACAAATCAATGGTTTAGTAAATTGAGATCTATTAATGTCTGTTTGACCAAAACAAATACTCCACATTCGCTAAAGGAATAATTATAGCAAGTCCAGTAACAGCAACCAAAACATCCAAGTACTATATATGATCCAAAATAGTAGTTCTTATAATTAGTTATAGAGTGCTTTAAGTACCTGATAATGTGAATTAGTAGCGTAACTGTGTTCTTCTGTTCCTCCTTTCATACTATGAGCTTCCACCAAAGAGTCCCTAATACATAAATTGAAAATTCAGCATTAGGATTAACACATTCATACACACTAAAGGGTAAGGTTAATAACTTTAACGGAACCGAATACAAACCAAATTATTCAAACCGAAATGATACTAATATTTTTGTTTATCTAAAACCAAACCAACTGAAATTTTACTACAAATAACCGAATCTAATATAAGATATATACATATATATATATATATATAGACATGCGCATAAATGCTTAACGCTAGTTAAAAATATATTTTTTTTATTGGGGGTCATTATGTTCAGTTTTGGTATGTGTGCTACTTCACTCGAATTTGCTGTCACCAGCACTTTTTAGAGCATCTTTATTGCAAGAATCCCATATGGAGTTCTTAGTAATTTGTTTATTATTATTTTGTTTTGATCGAGAAAGAAAGGTTCTTAAAATTAAAAAACTGTATCTAAAAGCTCTTAAATAAGAACCGGTTCTTAACAAGAGTTTCTTAACACACAATTATCGATACAGTTTATAATATTTTAATGTTAAAAACCTCTTTTTAAGAACCCCTCTTTTCTTGCAATAATGATACTCTTATAGCCACTTGCAACAAGCAACAAACGCACACACTATAGTTTCTTACACTTTATATTTGCATGTTATTTTTAATTTTAGAGATAACGAATCGGAATATAAAAACAAAACTGGCAAACAAGATAACGTAATTAAAACAGTGCAGAGATCATTCATCTATTGTTTCTTTTGTTTGTACTAAAATAAGAAAAAAAATAGGATTTAAAAATTCAATTGAAATCTCTTTAAATATTTTTCTATACACGTAACTATAAGTCTATAACTCTTAAATCTTAATATTATTTATTATTACGTTCTAAGTTTATATCGTTTACAGACTTACATGTTAAAGAAATGAAAAAATTTGATGTTTCTATCATGATCCTCGGAAAATAAATTTGTGGAGATTAATAACTTTTGCGATGAATGAGAAACTATACCAGAACTAAGACATGTAAATCTGCCGTATAAATTAAATATGTATAATAAAAATGTGGCATAACACTAAATCTGCTACAACATAGAGGCAAAGATTTATTGCGCATATTTTTTTAGTGGTGACAAAGTAATATTTTTTTTTTTTTTTCAAAAAACGAGAAAATGATAATGTGTTATTAATTGATAATGATACATTTGTAATTAAGTGTTTCCTAACCAATGGTTTTAATTTAGAGGTATATTTATGATTAAAATTTCACTTAACCCTTATTTTTCTAAGTTAAATTAGCGATTTAATCATTTTTGAGGATTATTCTAGTTATTTTCTCTAAATTATATTGCATTACCTTTTTTGTCGGCAAACCATGAAAAGAGAAACAAACACCCAAGCGGATGCCCTTGCAAATGTATAATTACTTGGTTGTAATGTATGTATAAAACTTTATAGCCTTTTTATGGTTAATGAAGAAGTATTGCATTCCCTTAAAATCTAGAAAGATATAAATATTAGAGCTATAGTTTGTATGATTTTTTTTTTTTTAAAGTTAGGACTATAGTGTTGACCAACAGGAACAGTTAGAACTTGGAAATAAAATTAAATAGATTACACCCTATAACTCGTTTACAACACTTAAAAAGATATAATTTATGTCTGCAATTGAATTATTTCAAATGCATACATAATGGAAGTGGAAGTGTATAAACACTTAAAAAGATATAATTTATGTCTGCAATTGAATTATTTCAAATTCAATTAAATATACGGGTACGTGAAAGTGGAATCGTATAAACACTTAAAAATATATAATTTATGTCTGCAATTGAATTATTTCAAATTCAATTAAATTATTTTGTTAAAGTAAACCCCATATTACTCAACGAAGAACAAATAATATAAAGCTATATATGAGAGAGGATCACGATAGGAAACTATGGAAATAACAAATAAACGTCTTACATATAAAACTACATATATATCCATTGGATGAACTCGCTTAGTTTTTGATATGCTTGATGTGACACGAGTATCGAAGAAGAGAAACGAAGAAGGGGCTCTTGAACAACATTCGAACGTGGCTATTACACATCTTGTCCATATTCATAACGATCTCGCAGCACTCCTTGTCCAATGCAAAATCTTTCTTTACCCAACTTGAGAATATCTGTGAAGAGCATTTCTCAATTATAACCACTGCAATTGAATTATCTTGTCGTGATGAATATGGACAAGATGTGTAATAGCCACGTTCGAATGTTGTTCAAGAGCCCCTACTTCGTTGAGTAATATGGGGTTTACTTTAACAAAATAATTTAATTGAATTTGAAATAATTCAATTGCAGACATAAATTATATCTTCCACTTCCACCTACCCGTTTCTTGAATTGCCAAAACCACATTTGAAAATAAATTATAGGTTTTTCTCTAATCATGTTCTTTACATTTTACTGAATATCTGGTCACGGAAATCATGTGATATGTTGAGATGCCAATCTGTAAATATATTTTTCGACATCGATGTTTAAGATCTACATGTGCGTTTAATTTTGTGAAACATATACAAGAACGAAAGTGCGAGATATCTTTTATTCTAATTTTATAAATAAAACAATGGGGCAAGATTTTTTCTTTTTTTTGGTAAAATACAACGTGGGAAGATGTATGTATATATATATATATATATATATTTACTTGGGCTTCGTTATTCGATATCATATGGAGAATTAATATTGAAGAAAAAATACGGTGAAAACCCATAAATATGTGATGATGTAATCAAAACATGAACACAATCATTTTAACCACAACTATTAATCGAGAGGGAGGGATATGACAAATTACAAACCATATTTGAGTTTTTTCAATAATTACGGCTTATACCACTCACTTTTAGTATTGAAAAAAAAAACCAAAAAAACCCAATTTGGCAACTTCACACAACTATCCAAGCCGATCCAAGCCGTGTTTTTTTGCCGACCCGGGTTAAGGACGCAGATCCTCACTTGGTGTTCACAATTTTGACCCTATTTAATACATTTCTACCCGGTCCAAACAAGAATGATAGTAGCTGATACTCGGCCCAATATGTGTATATGATTCTCTTCAACGGAAGTTCTTCAATTTAAATCGTTCCAACCTAAATAAATAAAAAGAATCATATTGGTATATCTTTCAATATTCCATCGTTGCAATTTAAGATCAACGAACAATATTCTCGAAATCTTTCAAATTGCCAGATATTAGAGATTCTTCATATAACTTAAACAAACAATCACGGATGAACTATTCTCGAACATGTTTATTAAAACATCCAAGATTTTCCAAATATCACATCCTGGCCAAAAATATTTTTCTCTAGATCGTTCTTAAACAAAACTAAACTAATGCTAATGACTCATAAACACTATAAATTCCTTCAACTCATCCCTACACTATAAAGCATTAAAGTCATACGAATTAATAGGTTAATTAACCAAGGTTAGTTTTTTCCATACGTTAGCACGGGTTTACAAGTTATTTATTTTGTGAGCACCGCGGAGTAAAAACCAATGTTCAACTCTGTATAATTTCTTTAATAATCTAGATTCATACCAATTTAATATTTGGTTCAGTATTCGATTTGTTTTAATCCGGTTTATGAATGTTTAAAATAATAATATTACATAATTTATCATTTAACGTAAGTAGGGGTATAGATGTTTTGATAGAGGACTGCATTAGTATAGATATTATAAGCTTGTAAAATTAGAGTAGTGATTGAAAATAATTACGTACATGTGGGATATTAATAGTAGGACAATTGTTTTTCTAATCTTAAGAGCTGCAAATCTAGGATCAGACCCATGCGGAGTCATGTTTGTAAAAAATCTGGTATACCATTCACAACCTGAATCATACCGATTCGATAATTGGTGTGGTATATGATTGGATTTCAATCTGGTTTATAAATGTTTGAAATAATAATGTTTTCACCAGTATTTTAAAATTTGGACTAACCAACGGTCGGACCAAAATCGGCCATGAACCGGAATACCGAATTAATAGTCGGTTTGATTTATCTTAAATTCTTAAAACTACCAAATCGAATATGAAACCGTCAAGAATGACTAAAATTCGGTGAACCGGTTGACCTAAACAAACTGGCTTACTTTGGTTCAATTGTTAATTTTCTAAAATTCTGAACATATTTTTAATGATGTTTTTAAAAACTCTACAAAATATTTTAATAAGAAAAAAATTAGGTTTCACTACTGAAATAATTGTAAAGTTTTAATAGTTGGTATGTTTTTATTTAAAACCCCCATTTTAATATATTTTTAATAATTATTTCCGTAAAATTTCAAACATAAAAATCTTATAAAAACCTGATAAACATTATAATAAAAACCTTAATAAAAACCCTTATAAACTTTTTAAAAAAATTTAGAAAACCTTATAAGAATGTTTTATACAGTTTTATAAGGTTTAAAAATATTATTAACCTTATAAGGCATAATAAAACTTTATAACAATGTACAAAACCATTTTATAAGGTTTTATAATGGTTATTTTCAAAATATTTATAATATTTTATAATACTTCTTATAAAATCTAGGGGTTTTATAAAGTAAATTTTTCACCAAAAACTCATTCCGAATTTTTTAACTAAAAATGCAAATCCGTAATTTTCTGGCAAAATGCAAATCCGTAGTTTTCAGCAAAAAAAGATCTGTAGTTTTCCTGCCACAATGGATCCATAGTTTTTCCACCATAAATTATATTCTGTAATTTTCCCACAAAGTAAGATATCTGCAATTTTCCACCAAAAATAGATCTATAAATAATATTTTGATAAAAACTTGATTCCATAATTTTCCCGCAAAAAAAAATCCATAATGGCTTCGTTCAACGTCAGTTTCCCGCTTTGGAATCGAAATCTCTCTTCCATTATGCTTCCAAAATATCCTTTTAAAAACATGTTAGAAGCTTGCGCTTCCGTTTTAGTAGCTATTATTGTTTTTGTATATTTTGTATTTGTAAAAAATTACGAATTAATATAGTAATTTTGTGATTGTTCATATCATTTTCTTTTCTCTATAATTTTTTTTATTTAAAATATTATTTGAATCATATGTGAAATATTGAAAGTGATTAATTTGATTAGTTTAATAAGATTATTTCAAAAAATTTGAGTATGAAAACATAGAATTGTAATGAATATGATGATTTCAAATTAAAATGATTTTTTTGTCGACTATTATGGATCACAAGGGGCCGGTCCATTAGCCCAAATCCTCACTATGGAGGAAGAAGGGGTCGAACCCTGATGTCGAGTGTCAAGCACTGCACCAAAGACATGTCGGCGAATTAAAATGATTTAAGTTGAATTTTGAAAATGAGGCACTGAATTTATATTATTCATAGCAATTTTTAATAAATTAAATTTTTAGTAATATACACATACAAATGTTTTGAATTTATGTTATTAACAATAATTTTAATACTGTATAAGGTTTAATTATAT
Source organism: Cardamine occulta (assembly GCA_028015245.1). Taxonomy (NCBI): domain Eukaryota; kingdom Viridiplantae; phylum Streptophyta; class Magnoliopsida; order Brassicales; family Brassicaceae; genus Cardamine; species Cardamine occulta. Next base: position 12,273,754 of record CM051362.1, read on the forward strand.
ATATATATATATGTATATGCTTCCAACATGTATCCGTTTCTTAAATTAAAAAAAAATTGTTTATACACTTCTACTTCCATGTATCCGTTTCTGATTTCATGCAACCTGACTAGGTCTAAAAGATAGTGTTCATGTCATTAAGAGTATTTTTGTCAAAATACTTCACGTAAAGTGGTATTTGTGAAAACAGACAAAAAATGTAGTTGTTGTAAAAAATGGTATCTAAATAGTGGTATTTCTCAAAAACTATCATGAATATCAACACACAAATCTATTTAATTTCATGGATCAATATTCAACACTACTAGAAAATGATTTGTTGGCATCAGTTAGTTAGTATCATTTACAAAAGTGACTCAAAATTGAAAACAAGAAACAAATTTTAGCATCATTTATAGTAATTGATGTTAAAATATTAAAATTTTTGTTAATTATAAATAAATAAAACTAACTACCAGTTTTAGTATCATTTATTTTATTTGATGCTAATTGTAATTAGTTTTGTATCATTTTATTTGTAATTGACAAAAATTAAATATATTTAAAAAAAATAAATTAGAAAACAATAATAAAAAAATGGTGATTTAGTTTTGGGTGTGTTGGCTGACTAATACATTTTCTAAAAGTAATTGGAGAAGAATGAAGGCTACTATTTACAATTAGAGAATTTACAATTAGAGAAGTATACATCTATTACTGTTCTCCTACTATATCTCTTTGTGTAATAGAAAAAGTTAAAATGACACAATTGCCCTTTCAGAGAGATCACAGTTCTTCGTCTTCCTTGTTTTGTTTTAATTTCTCTCTCATCTCTCAAGTATTTCTCCTTCATCTCTGCATATGTGTCCTTCTTTCTCTTCCTTTAGGCATTCACTCTCACTTTTTTTCCTCTCTCTCTCTATCTCTCGTTCTCTTTCTCCACTCGTCGCTCTCCTCAAAGTCTTCACGAAAAATCTAATCTTCAAATTTAGTCTTAAAATCGATCTATAATTTGAGCTGATCTATTTTTTTGTTTAGTTGAAGAAATTGTATTGATTCGTTTGTATGTCTTACCAAATCAAATCAATTTTTTTAGATTAACAATCGCCAAACCCATCACCATGTTATATTTTTCCTTGAGAGTGAAAATATTGAGTTATGTCTCAAATACGAATTCCTCGGCTAAAACCCAACCCCAAGTTTTTTTATAAAATAGTCGGTTGGAAAGATTGAAAACAAGTCAACTTATATATGTTTTGGTCATAAAGAATCTAAAATTTGAAAAATTACCAAATGTTTTTTGTAAAACCAACGAAATTCAATCAATAAATGTTTTTTTAAAATCAACAAAATTTAATCTATGTGATTTTCATCTTTTCTCAAGAAGAAGAAGTCCTTACTCATGTGGAAATGGGTCTCATGAGAGTTAAAAAATAGACAAAAACAATGTCAACAAATATGTGCTTAACCCACTTCCTTCATTTTTTAAATTCAAAAAGGCTTAACCAACTTCTAAACCACCATAACTATCTCTAGTGCTTGAACATCAAATGTTAAATCAACAAGAGCATGTCATATACACATGAGTGTATAGAGTGTGTCGTACACTTTTTTTTTTTTGGAATGAACGTAAAATTATATTCATCAAAAGCCTTTCGGTACATCAAGTGCAACAAAGTATAATGATATTTTTAGAGAAACTTTACATCGTAATGTTTAAATTCTAGTAGCAAACCAAGCCATGAGGATACCATCATTTTTTTTGTCGCCCGACGAGCGCAGCAAGCTGAGTCTATTTCTAACATTCTTGTCGATGATCTATTCCAATCTTTGATTGGTGAAGGTGATTAGCCATGCTTGCAATCATTCCTCTCTCTCCATATAGTGTGTACAGCAGCTTGAAAAACATATTGTACAAGGAGTTGTGCTTCATACTCAGGTTTGAATCTGTAATAGTTGAGGTGATTATCGTCCAACATTCCGAGTAGTTATCCTTCAGAATTCCTCTAGTAAGTTTGCCCCAAATCGTTGCTGTGTAAGACACCTGAAGAAGAGGTGATCTCTTGTCTCCAACGGGAATTGAAAAAAACAACATGAAATATTTGCATTGTGGTTCCATTTCTCAATGCGGTCCCCCATTCCAAGTGTGTTGTGCATCACTAGCCAGGTGACAAAAGAGTATTTTGGTGTGGCTTGGGGAAACCAGACACCATCTGCCCATTCACAACTTGGCTGCTCGATCCTCCATAGTTTCCATGTTTCCTGTATAGAGAAATTTTTGCGGTAACCAGATTTCCGTTTCCAAAGATCAATATCCTCCTCGGAGTGTGCCCTGTTCTCTTTATATTTTTCAATCACCTCTTCCCCTTTATTAAGCATCTCCACTCGGCGTCGTCTTCTTTTATGGTTATCCAGCACCTCACTCACCTTTGCATCTCTACCAATCCCTAGATCAATACAACTTCTAGCTCCAAAAACATCCGATAATATTCCAAGATCAGACCATCTCTCATACCAAAAGGGCGTTTGCTTACCATTTTTTATTTCCTTCATATGGAACATTTTTTCTATACTCTGAATCCGTTTTTGATATAAATGTGAAATGTGAATCATAATTATTTTTCTAATACATTGATTTAAATTAGGTAGATAGATTTTAGGCAAACTAAAATCACTGTTAGTTTCCATAATATTGTTGTTTTAATCTGTTTGGATACACTTATAACATTGATACTATTTATTTGTTTTAATATGGGTGTTTGGAAACATCCTTTTAATAGTGTAGTAGATAATAAAATTTTAATATAGAAATTTAAATTAACTCATTGATATAGAAAACCAGACATACAGTATATATATATATATACTAGTTTACGACCCGCATATATGCGGGTAAAATATATCAAATTTTATTAGATTATTATTTAGATTCTGATTATCATCCTACAAACTTGTTTATCAATACCGATTATTCTCTTTGTTAAATCAGATTTTCTTTCTACACACTTGATTTTACTATACAACAATACAACTTAACTAAATGTTCAATCATATTAAAATATTACTCTAATCTTATGTATACTCCATATAAATTAATAGAAGACAAAACTTTTATATCTAAACAATATACATCATATCAAACAAATATCCATATAAAATAAATATTATAAAAATAATTAAAAACAAACTAAAAACACTATTAGTAATTTAGTAGGAAAACATGAAATTTGGAAAACTAACATTGTAAATAAATTAAATTTAGGTAAAAACATTTAAAACAAAAATATAGGGGATGTATCTTAAAATATATTTTAGAAAATAAATAGAAATGTTTTTAGTTAAAGAAAAAAGTAATTTATATAATTAACTATTTAACTATTTCATCCATGAAATTAAATATATTTATGTGTTGATTCTAGGGAAAATACCATTAAAAACCTTCAACTTTACAACTTTTTCCAACAAAAAACCTCCAACTATTGTGTTTCCAAAACAAACATTCAAGTTGATAAAATTTTCCAACAAAAATCTCAAACTATTTTTGTTTCCAAAACAAACCTCCAAATATAAAGTTTTGCTTAATTAGACCCTTAAGTTCTCAATTTTGATCCCAATGAATGTTAATTGACGGTCAACGATATTCCGCAAACGCATGTTAACTATTTGTTAATTTTTTCAGTTTCGAATAAAAATTCTAGATGGAAAAATTCAATCTTGAGTCTGATTGAGGCTTAATTGATAGTCAATGATAACTCCAGTTAACATAGCAAATGCTTGTTAAATATTTGTTAACTCTGTCAGTTTCGAATATGAACCCTACATGAATAAATCGGTTTTATGTAGTTGTAAACTCATTTTCTCTTTAGTAAATAACTAAATAACAACAAAAAATACGTAAAAATTGACAAACATAGTTAACAAATAATTAACGGGAGTTATCGTTGACCGTTAGTAACCCCTCAATGGGGTTCAATATTGGAAACTTGAATGTTTAAGTAAGCAAAACTTTATACTTAGAAGTTTATTTTGGAAACAAAAATAGTTTGAGGTTTTTGTTGGAAAATTTTATCAATTTAAATGTTTGTTTTGGAAACACAAATAGTTGGAGGTTTTAGTTGGAAAAAGTTAGAAAAAGTTGTAAAGTTGAAGGTTTTTTGTGATATTTTCCCTTGATTTTAACCATTAATTGGATGTATTTATGGGTTTATTCAATCAATTTACTCTATAGTTTATTTAACACTTAACCAATTAGTTTGGATTATTCTCAATCAAATAAGGTTGAAAAAATTAGATATGTGTGTAAAATTTTATTGTATTCTAAATAATATGGAAATCTAAATCAAAATTTGGAAAATTTTAAATTTTATGGAAATAATAAGATTGAACATGTGTTAGAAAAAAAATGGAAAGTATAAATTATCTAATTTATTATTTGTTTCTCTTTTTTGTTGGGTTTTTTTTATTGACTAAATAATTTAGGTAAATAGTTAATTAAATATACATACTGCTCTTAAAATATTCATTATCTAAAATTTAATCTAATTCATTATAGATTTAAATGAATAAAATTTAAACTTTTATTTCAGGTTAATTTAAAACATCTAAACTTTTTTTAACATGTGTTCAAAATTATATATGTAAAAAATGGAAAATAAATATTATCGATTTGATTATTTATTTTATCTTTCCTCTTTTTTGTTGGTTTTCTTTTTAATTAAATAAATAATATGTAGAATATAGAAAGTAAAAACTTATCTGTTTGATTATTATTATTATATTTTGGTTAGTTTTTTATTTTTAATTAAGGAAATAATTATTTTATATGTGTCATAATCTAATTCATCAACCGACATATGTTATGATCTCGTAAAATATAATTTTAACATCTACCGGCTTGTCATGAGTGTAACTCAAGTTTATATAAAAGATTGGCAGCATATATAACTCTATTCCTTAATAAATATGGTTTCTTCTTTTTTTCCTAAAATAGTTTCAAGATCTACCACTAACAATAAATATAATATTTCTATTTAAATATAATTTATTTTAAAATGAATGTATCTGAATCTAATATTTTTATATAATTTATATTAACTGAATTAAAAACAACTAGTCTCACGGTCAAAATCGGAATTTTCAGAATTTAAAGCGTCTAAACTAACAACAACAGTATGTCACACGATTTGTTGTCTTGTGGACACCTAGATATCTAAGATCACCTAAGATATGCTTATAAGATAATGCGCAAATGATCTTTGATAATATGATAATTTTATTTGTCATGTTATAGGTAATGAGTTGCACGTTAAGGGATCGAGATTTGCGAACCAAAATATAAAAGAACTAGATTAATAAGCCCCGAAGCAATAATTTAATTTTTAATTTGTAATTTAATTAAATAATATATATTTGTTAGTTCATTAAATAATATTTTGGTGGTGTTAGTTTTGAATGCATGTTAATTTTTATTAGAGAAATTGAATTAATTAGTGTATATTAGTTGTTAATCCAATATATTAATTTTCGTCAGTGTTTTTTGGTAAATTAAGTCTCTCTCCTCTCGATTAATTAATAATATAAAAGATTTTTCTCTCACATAAAATCTAAAGGACTATAAAATAAAAGTCTCTCTCACTCTCTGAGTTTTGTATCTTGTTGGTTTCACTTACAAATTTCTTTCTTAACCCATTTTTCATCATATTTACATGGCGTCATTCATGTTTAGATCTCCTTTCAAGATTCCGGTGGTGGAAGGTTTCGAGCAGAAGAAGAGCTACATGGGCCTTAAAGCAACGTCGTTTAACGTCAGAATCAATCCTTTAAGAAGCAGACAAGTTTCTGTTCAACTGCTAACGATAGATTCCACCCCAGTAAATGCTCCCGAGGCGCCCCCATTACCACCGAGTAAACCAGCCGATCCTGTGATTGATCAGCCTCTTGTAAGTAAATTTTTTTTTTTAACTTTTGGCTTTGTTAAACTTCTTTTATTCTTGTTAAGATTAGGGATGTTGAGATCACGAGTTTCATCACCAAAATCTACTTTCTTTCTCTCCATAACAAACACTCTCAGTTTGATTTTAACTTAGTGTGAAAGCTCTAACTTAATTGAGCTTACAAAACACAAACCACAACTCAGAAACCCTTAAACACACATCCAAAAAAGTACTTTCATCTCAGAGATACTCTCTGTCTCTTGTACTTTGCTTTTTTTACTTTTTGTCTAGACAAACTTGAAGGTACAAATAGCAGAGCTTACCTTTCACGGAAACAAACAAGTGGCGCCAGCAACCTTCCTTTGACTTGATGAGATGGGCTTCAACTTTGTTTGGGCATTGTGTTAACTTTCCCAATCAAATACTCTGATTGCTTTAGAGTTTTCTCATTGTTTTTCCTTTTTTCCAAAACTGAAAGTACTCCAGGACAAAACGCTCGATCACAATTCTTCTCAATATATCTAATGTGAGTTATGTGTTTTCAGCAGCTAAGCCGACGTGCACGCCGTAACCGCAAGTCTTCTACTCAAAGAGCTGCCTTTCAAGAAACTAATATTACTCCTGCAAATTTCATATACCCGCTCTTCATTCATCAAGGTTAGTTTGAGTTTTGTGTTGGGAGATCGGTAAGATCGACCCAAACCGAATCGAGATTAACCAAACCGAGATAAAGAAGGATCTAGAAGATTGTGGATAAATAAATGTAAATATTTAGATTAGGAAGTTTTTGATTCAGGATTAATCCATCCTAAACGAATAATAGTTTTTGTGCGTTGACTTTCAAGTATTCATACCAATATATATATATATATATATATGTATATTACGAGATCAGGGAATTTGTCTTTGAGAAGACGAACTGTTCTAGGCACTAGACCATTGTTTAAGAAATCACTACGAAAATATGTGTAATTGCTTGTTTGCATAATTGGATGTGATATTGAATCATGAAACAATTCACCAATTATGCAAACAAGCAATTTCTCAGGTAAATATATAAAACCCTTTTGTACAAACGAAACAAAACGTTTAAATTCTAATAAGAACGCGCGGGCCCGAGCTGGTGCAGATGTTGTTTGTACGAGTGAGATGTTGGATGGTCGTGTAGGCGCGGTTCGAGCAGCTCATCTGAGGGCTTTCGACATGTTTCGATCATGTCTTATTCTGTCAAGTACACTACTTATCATCTCATCTAGCTTGCTTTATTTTCTAGTAAATCAAGTACACTACTGTCAAGTACATGTTTCGATCATGTCTTATTCTGTCAAGTACACGACATGTTGTCACTCTAAACAACAGGTATACAAGTTCATTGTACGGCCGTTTTCGCAAAGTGGAATTGGACAAGAAAACGTAAAGCTCTTGATTCTTTCATTTTTTTATTTTTGCTTAACTCCATCCCAGAACTTAGAGCTAAAGAATATTTCTTTTCATAATGAAAAATATTACAATTTTTTTTTTTTTTTGCATGTAACGTGAACAGAAATGCGTTTAAAACCATTACAGCCTAAATGAATCATTATGACTTTATGAGTATAAGGCTTCTTAGCTTGGCTTTCTATTTTCTAATAACTTTCATGTTGTTAAATGGTGGGATCCAAAATAAAAGTTATCAGATCAACCCAGCAAATTCAAGAGAAGCATTGCTCGAAGCACGAGAAGACGAAGCTGAAGGAGCTGATATTCTAATGGTGAAGCCAGCGCTCCCTTCTCTTGATATCATACGTTTATTGAAGGACAAGACTTTGTTGCCCATTGGAGCTTGTCAAGTTTCTGGTGAGTACTCTATGATCAAAGCTGCTGGACTTCTAAAGATAATCGATGAGGATAAAGTTATGATGGAGTCATTGATTTGCATGCGTCGAGTTGGTGCTGATCTAATTCTCACTTACTTTGCTGTTCAAGCTGCTACGATATTATGTGGCGAGAGTAAAAAATTTATATTCAACTAGTTGTGGATTGTGTTGGTTTGCATTTGTGTCCGTTTTATGTTTAGTATGTACACTCTCTATTATTTATTAATCCTATTTATAGAAAAAAATGTTTTAAAAAGTTGTTATTTCTCTATTTTCAAAGCATTTTTATAAGATATTGATGATGAATTATGAAGTTTAAGAAAAATAACTGAATACTATTGGTTTAAAGTTATAGAAAATTATTAATTACAAAAGATAATAAATTTATAATCAACTTTTAAGATGTTTTATTAAAATGTGTGAAAATCTTAGAAATAATATTAATAAAGAACAAATGGAGCATTAGTTATTTTAAATAAATCCACAACATTAATCATTAGAAACAAACTACTCTTGTTGATGTACATTTACCAACATTAATCATTTGAAAATTTATTTTTATTAATTTTGAATTTCTTGTGAAAGTCTTTAACACAAATGTCTAGGCAAGCGCAAAAATTGATTTTTGGAATGATCTTAGACATACTACAATCTTTTTTCCATTCATATATAGTACTTTCCCTTATCTTTTTATTTTTTATTTTTTGAATTATATTATTTTCTTTCCTTTTATTTTCAACCTTCTCTTATTATATTTATTTTATTTTTTTTGCTAAAAGGATTATCTTTTTTTATTAATATTGGTCATTTATCTTTAATACATTCTTCATAAGGACCCAGAAATATCTCAGTACCAAGCAACATAATCTTCTTCATCTTTATGTAAAGCTGGCTACATGTTTATGTATTCTTGCGAATTCTGTTTTTCTTGTTGTATTTGTTATCTTTGTAATTGATATGTCTTCCCTAAAAAAATAATTTATAAATCATTTTCAACCCTTTAAAACGATCTTCATTGAACGCTACTTACTATTGATTGTCTCACTTGCAAGCTAAGTATTAAAATATGGAAGTTAAGTTGCCAAGACCACTCTTAGATCAATCCTTAAAGCTGCTAAACATGAAATTATAGTTTATTAATCCTTTAAAAGTACCCGGAAATTAAAATCCTATGCACACCAAGAAAATCATCGGAAAAATGCTCATTTAATTGCTCGAGTATTTGAAATTGGCAGATTTATTTCTCAATTATTGTATGTGTAGAATAAATCCCCCAAATCTAGTTTGACTTTGCAAAATTATATCTCACTAATGTCAATGTTAAACGAAAATTAGAGATCATTAACCATCGTTAAGTCTGAGTTGGATATATCATCTTTCTCATCAGCTTTTCCCCAATTTTTTCTCCAAACTAAAAACCTTATAAATTTTTATAGAGCATAGACGAATTCTAACAGCAATATTATGAAATCCGTCATGAAGAACGTCAATCCTAGCCCATAAACAATACATGTAAGTGATCCTTTTTTTTATATTGCTCTTTCTGAATTTGAGTTACTATAAATGTGAAACTGATGAAACTAAAACTAGTTGAGTGTATGATGAGATACGTTCTAATTCTAAATATGAATTTGGAATTATGAATTTTTTAAAATCTTGATCAAACAAAAAAAGGATTTTTCAAAATCAAGAGCATGGTTTTTATTGGTTTTTTTTTTTGTATTTTGGCTTTTTGTAGCTGGAGAATGTAAGAAATTACTTAGTGTAAGACAATATATTTTGGTTATGTTGTAGTTATGAGAATATAATATTTTGTTAACGTTAAGGCAACAAAGTTATATGCTTCAGGATTTGTGAATACAACTTTCACAATCAATCTTAATTTTTATCATGTAGTTATATGCTGAGTTATAAAATTATGGGATTTATGGTTTTTTGTTTTACTTTGGAAAAAAATAATTGGAGAAGAATCGCGATGGAGAAGATGATATATTGACTTCTAAAAATTAGAGTTAGTGATCTCTAGTTACTTTTAACATTGACATTAATGAGGACTAAGTTTGTAAAGTCAATGTAGATTTGGAGATTTATTCTGTACATATAATAGTTAGGGAATAAATTTGTCAGTTTCAAATACTCATTCCCCGAAAATTAAATGATCATTCCCCGAAAATCATGACCCAAAATCTTCCTCATATGTATGCTTTCGAATTCCGTAACTTTCTTGTTGGACTTTGGGTATTGTCAACCTTGCATTTATGATTTATCTTCAGTTGACCTTACTGTTCTTTGTTTCACTTGCAAGCTAAGAATCAAATTATACGAAATATCGATCTGTTGTGAATATAGATATTAAACAATAACACTAAGTTTACGTTACCAATTACGTAGCAAATACTCAACATCCTATATCCCATGATAACAACCAGAAAATGTTAAACCTGAAATCCTATATTTCTTAGATTCACTCAAAAAGTCAAATTTTGGCAGAGTTCGAATTCTTTCGCAGATGATTTGAATCATCCATTTAAACAAAAAAAAACAAGTGATTTGAATCATCCTTAGCCACCTGTATACATTTTTAGTGGCAAGAAAATCTAGATTAGAGCGAAATTTTTGTCAAAGAAGTAATCATAAGATAGTTTCCTCTCATTTACATACAAACAATACAAAAAAAAATAATCCAGATTTCTGAGTTTTGGAGAAGTAAGTCTTGATTCCGATTAGAGATTTCTCCGATTAAAAATAATTTATTAGACTTTTTTTTTTCAACCACACATTTATTAGAAATCCACTCCTTGATTAGTGCCTAATCAGAAGGAAAAATGTTTATAAAAGAAACATCTCAAACTAAAATTCTAAATGATCGGGTCAAAAAGTTGGTCTGAAGATTAGACAAACGAAAAATAAATTAAAGTTAATTTGAACCAAACTAAACTCGTCATTGAAACCAGCTATACACAATTAGTTTCGAAGATTTGACGTCAATCAATCCTTCTAGAAAATATATTTTTCATATTTCATATTAACGCTTCCATCTCCGAGTGAAGAGGCAAAATACTTCTCTTGTAGCACTTTACTCTTAAAACTTTCTCATGATTGTTCCCTTTAAAATATATCCAACCCAAACCTGTAAAAAGATATGTCAATTTCCAAGATCCATCTGTCCGACATCTAAAATTGCGAAGAGATATTTCTGTTACTTCATTTTTCACTTTTTCTTCTAATGGAGTTAATTGGGCTGCTTCCCATGCCAATTGTTCACTTCTAGCGTGACCTATAATGTCAGAGGATCTGTTTGAATGCCTTGAAATTTTTTTTTATTCCTTTCATCACATATGAACTATAGTATGTATACAAAACAATGATCATATTCCTCATCTAAATTTGGAGGTAATAATTCACTAAATTTTGGAGCGCATTTTGTACTCTAAAGCTTCAACTAAAAATCACACCGACACAGTTTTGCACGTTTTAAAGAACAGAAAAAAAAAACTACGTTTCACAAATATTTCCAAGAACCAGGGAAGATCTAGACATGTGCGAAGTGTGCTATTGCACATGACCCACAATTACTTGATTTTTTTTTTGTATATTTACAAAATATAAGTATGTTCAATTCAAATTCTCATTCAAAAATAGGTTAAAAATATTTTTATTAATTAATAATTTAAATATGAACTTTTCAATTATAGTTTTGTGCTAAAAATATTTTTATTAATTAATAATTTGAATATCGACCTTTCAATTATAGTTTTGTGCAAAATAATGCATATCATTACTGTACCTTTAAATAATGCTAACGTGAATGCCATGTGAATATTTAAATATTAAAGGGTGCCCAAAAACGTTTTTTCCTATTTTCGAGCCGCACAATAGAAAATTTACCAATTTATTAAATACTCAAGTAACTCAACGCTCTATATCCCATGATAGAAACCAGAACAAATTGTTCGAAATTACACTATAGAGATCACTAGATTTTGTACCGCTATCTCTTACTTTACTTGCTTCCGCTAGAAACCATAACACCATATCATATGCAATATGGTGTTTTACACGTTCAAAATAAAATCAAATATAAACCTACTTTTCACAAACATTTCCAAGCAAAGATAGATTAATAATTTATGTAACACCTAAAATATATATATAATCAACCAAAAAAAAAAAATTGCCGGGAAGATTGTAATTATTCTTCTTATGAACGTTTATCATTTAAGTATCTCTCAGCCACGGCGGCATGAACCGCGGCTCCAACCGGTAAACTATCTTCATCGATCTTGAAATGTGGTGAATGACCAATGTGGACTGATCCAAGTTCTTCATTTCTTATGCCAATGAAGTAGAATGCGGCTGGAATAATCTCTGAGTAGAAGGCGAAATCTTCGGCTCCCATCATCTGTGGAGCCACCGTGAAGTGGCTATCTCCGAGCAAATTGACAGTGACTTTCTTCAAGTGTTTGTACATTAACTCATTGTTTGTGGTTGGCGGGTAGATCGCGCTTTGCTTCTCAAAGAAGTCCACTGTTGCTGTGCAACCAAAAACTCCGACTTGTTCCACTAGTACCTGTCGTCACAAAAAGAAACGCATATTTTTTGTATGGTTAATTACAAAATATCTGTAACGTTCATTTTAAATCGCTAATTACACCTTTTGGACTGCATGAGACCAAGCACCAACCATACATAGAATACGAATATTTCGACCGTTTAAAATAGGAGTGGAAAATGCGGTTTACAATTTTTTTTTTTCTGTTTCATCAACTTTATAGAAAATATATAAGATTAAACATCTATTTGTATTGTATATATATATACAAATCACAACTTTTGCTTATTCACTTTAGAATAGCTCAATAACACAAATTTCAATTTTAGTTTCAATAAGAAAAAAAACAATTGAGTAAACACACTTTTGTTATTCCATTGAGTTTTAATAATATAGGTTTCAATTCTGTTCGGGTTGGTCATGGGTCTAAATTTTATTGGGCCCTGTTTGTGGTCTGGTTATGTTAGAAACTTAGAATTATCATTGGACATTTTTGAATCCTTGGTTTAGGCTTTTAGTCCGGTTACGGAGTTACCAAATAAATAGCAAGAAACCGAAATCAAAGTCAAGTGGTTATGGAAAACGCACCTCTTGAATACGCTTCTTAAGGTAGTAGAAGCTTGAGTTAGAAAATGCTCTGAAAGTGCCACCAAGAACCACCGTCTCCGGCGGCACATCAAGACTATGACCACCATCAAATGAAGTAACCGACACAACCTACAATTCGATAAAAATGCGAATAAGCATTCATTTTATTCATTTTCTCATATCTTGCTATGGGACTTTGAGAAGTACCTGAGCATCCAGAGGACTAGCTTCACGAGATACAATGCCTTGAAGGCTAATGACCGCGGACGAAGATGCAAGAATAAGACTACCAGAGCTGCCGCTATTTTCCGCAGTGATAACCGCCCGGAAAATTCCACATCCAGCGAGTAAAGGACCACTTCTAGATCCAATCACACCCGTTGGATGAATGTGGGATACATGGACGGCAAAGATAGCCTCAACGTCCTCCAAGGCTCCGTCTTCGATCATCTTCTTTGCACCATTTCCAGCTTCTTCTGCCGGTTGAAATAACAGAACCACTGTTCCCTACAAATGAATTAAGAGAAAATTGCACAAAGGCACACTTTTTCTTTTGAACAAAAAAAAAACGCACACATACACACACATTTCCAAACCCATGTTTCTAAATTTATTTGCTTTGATCTTTAGGAGACTATTGGTCAAAGGCCCATTAAACCTAGCTTACTAAAAATAATAAAAACTTGGTTATAGTGTAAGGAGACTAGAGTCGTTTATTTGCTTTCTTTTTGTTTTAAAGCAAATCATTAGTGAAATCACATCACTTATTATCAATATATCAAAAAAGTAGTGACCCACCAAGAAACGAAACTTATTTATCTAACAAAGTAGTTGAGAAAAGACATAATCCCCTCTTAAAAATAAACCTTAACCTCACAAAATGCAATTGATCAAGTTTTATTTAGTAATGTAGTACCTTGAGAAGATGTTCACGAGACTTAAGAATATGAGCGGCACCAAGAAGCATAGTCACATGTGCGTCATGACCACAAGCATGCATTTTGCCTGCAACTTTGCTTTTGTGTTCCCATTCAACTGCTTCCTATTTTTTACATGACCACAAAACTAATATTACGTTAATTTAGTATAAAAAAAAGAAAACTCTATGTGTTTATCTATAAGACTCGAACCATACCACAACCACACAATGGTACAATCTATCAATAACATCATATCTGGTACATCATGTGACATATCTTCTCTGTCAGCTAGTAACCATCATGGTCACATGGACACAAAGTGTATAAATGATTATAGTTGATTACATAAAATATTGTACATTTAACCCAAACATTGCGTATTATATTTCCATATCTTTGACTTTTCTTTTGAAAACTACTATAGTTAAAATCTAAAATTCACACTGCATAGTCAAGTCAGGGGGGGGGGGGGTTTGAGAATGTTTAAAGATGCTGCCGCGGGGTCCATAATGTTTTAATTGTTACATGGGGTTTTATTTCACATAAGATAACGTAAGTATAGGCCCATTGTTTTTGTATATGATCCTTATCCCTATGAGCCGCCCATGTGTACAATAGTGTGTTTATACATTCGATGTATTATATATACACAAAACCGTTCTTGGGATTTTGGATGCCTTCAACAATTAAAAAGTTATGTCGATATATTGTACTCATAATTTCTAATATACAGTTTCAACATACAAATTATACCAAAAAAATATTTAACAATAATGGTTCGTTATTAATTAATGTTACTATACATAATTAGTATATGTTAACCAAACAAAAACATACTAACATGCAAAAAGTTCTAAATAACTTTTTCAACTGATAAAACCCTTTTTTCCAAATTTCGTTGAGATGAACTCTAAATAAAAGGCGAGATAATATTAAAAGTTATAAACAAGTTAATACATTTAAAATTTTATAGAAAATGAAAAATATTTAAAAAGTGTTAATTTTTTTTAAAATCCATGCAAAACCTAAATAATTATGAGATGCTCATAACTATCTCCAATTACTTCTTTATATATATATAAAAAAAACTTTATCAAAAAATATTTCTCGAATTAATACTCTTAAATATGCTAATTATCACTTTAATTATGCCTCTAATTTTTGATTACATATATTTAATCTTTTCTAAGTGGGCACATGATTAAAAAGGTAAAACTTTCAAATATATAATTAAGAAACATTAACTTTTTTTTCCGGTTAGGCTTACCTGAATTGGTAGAGCGTCCATATCAGCTCGAACCGCAACAAAAGGAGGACCACCGGATCCGATCCAAGCTCGAATACCCGTTTTAGCTAACGGATACTTATACACAATCCCCATACGATCCAGCTCGGTCCGAACAAGCTTACTCGTCTCATACTCCTCAAAAGCTAACTCCGGGTTCTCATGGATCATCCTCCTCACGCGTTTAAGCCACGCTACGTTATCTGGCTCATAGGTTAGCCTAAGAATCTCTTTAGAACAAGCTTGGCTCCAAACCCGGCACTCATCTGACCCAACCGGAGTTGGTTGACCCAAAGACTGGTTCTTGGTTTGTGTCGGCCGTAGTAACATCCCAAAAGGGTTGTTGTCGGAATATTTCACTTCTAAGAAAGGTAAGTTTGTGGCTATAGTATAAGAAATGATGATTATAGTTAAAGAAACAGAGAGCAGATTAAGTTTCCGGAGATTGTCCATAATTTTCTAAGAAAGATTAGAGAGAAAGAGAAAGTTTTTGGTCTTTAAGAAAAGAAAATATTGGTTTTCGTTAAAAAAAAGGAAATGAGTGAAAAGAGAGAGATTTGAGCATGTGGGTATAAAAGAAGAAAGAGAAGAAAATGAAAGGAAGATAAATTTAGTCACGTGGGTTAATTAAACGTCGAATCGTAACGGCTTGTGGGACCTAAGAAGAACTCGTCAGACTCGATTATCTTCGAGTTTTGAGTCTTGACACGTCTCTTTGGTTTTTTCATTACATCTGTTTTTTTTTTGCCGGTGATTTTTGTTTTTTCTTTGTTTATTTTGTCGTGTGGGGATGATGTTATTATTCTTTTCGTACACGTGTAGGGAAAACAATATTGAACAGAATTGAACTAAAGTTTCAAATAGTTGTTGTGGACATGATATTAAACCATGGAAGGACTAAACCATCTATATTTTAGAATATTCATAGTTACACGTTTGGTGTGGTTTTAGTTTTTTTTTTTATATAAATGATCTACAATTAGTCTGCAATATTTTTTTTTTTTTGCATTACTACGCACTATAACTTATAAATAGTTAAAAAAAAAGTTTAATATATAAATGTTTTTGTTCATCCAATCCACAGCATCCATTTGAACCTTAATTAAAACAAAAAATCATCAATGCCATCTTCGATTGAATTTATTATACATGTTATTTCTGAGTATTGTCTGAGTCTCTCTCTTGTTGAAGAGTAGGGGTAGACAATAAGCTCTTGTTGCGTTATTCTGATTAATAACACAAACAGTATGAATTTTTAGGAAAAACAGTAAATAACAACAGAATAGTTAAAAATAGTTTAAATTATTGTCATAGATTAAAAAAGAATGCTTAAAGTACAGTTTTTGATAAAATCAAAGCCAATTTTTTGTTTTACTAAATTCTTTAAATCTTATTTAAAATTTGTGTCACTGAATATAATTAACTACAATTTACCAAAAAATTAATATACTAATTATATATAGTCACATTAATATAATGAACCATTGTTTTTTAAACTGAACCGAAGTAACGTTTTACTTCCTTTTTTGAACTTATTATTTATAATCGAGTAAAATTTATAATCGAGTAATATCGAATTTTCTAAACTGGACTGCATACAGAACGCGGACCTCTACTTTGTTTATTTTTGAATATTAGGATTTTCATTTTTTATGGTTTAGTTTAGAAAGAAAAAAATACTGTTTGTTGAAAAATAAAAATATTATAATATTCTTTGAATAGACCATATGCTAAGTTGTAATATTTTGTTTTGTCTGTATCTGTATGCCAAAGGAATAGTTTGACTCCTTAGATAATACTAATTATTGTGAGTTTTCGTTGGGGACCATACTTAGCAGTATAAGTTTATATAATAAGATTTTTCTTTTGTTTATACTGCTTTAGCAAGTTTATATATGCCTGAACTGTTGGTGGGGGTATTCAAACAGAAGACGGTTTATGTTTTCAGTATCCATGATTCCATTCAATCAGATATTTTCTAGGGTATTTGTAATAGATAATAAAAAAAAAATTAACTAAATAACTTTTGATAATAGTGCTTGTCAGAAAGGGTGTAAAACAAAATTATGCATATTTTCGCTTTATCACACATAATTCTATCTCTATTTCATGCAATTTTTTTTAAATCTCATATTTTCCATTGTATTATTTAAAATGACATATTATTATTTATGTTTAAACGAAATTTCAGATTTTTTTTTGAGAATCTTTATTTTGTTATATCCAAAATTTTATGTTATTTTATAGTAACACGCTAAATTTTGGTTTATACCACTGATTTATTTATATATATCATGATATTTTAACATAATGCATGTTTTTTGATTTTAATCACATGCTCAAACTATTTATCTTTTTTAGATATCATTATTTATGTATAAACTAATTTTCAAATGAAACACTATTAATTGAGGTATGATAAGTCATAATTTTAAGGGTTTTATGCCTTTGATTTTTAATATTTTTATTGAGTCTAGGATTAGAATTCGTGTTTTTTTGGTATTTTTCAGTGTCTTGACAAGTTTATACTTTATTGGAGCAAAATGGATGAAATAGAGCAGCTTTGGACGTTTATACACTTCAACAAATTCATGAAAATGGTCTGGGATCGACCGATCCTGAAGAGGATCAACCAGATTGATGAATTAATGAAGTTGTGTGTTTTGAAGACGGAGATCGACCGATCCACGAAGATTGATCGATTCCGATCGCGAATATTCTCCAAATCAAGCATTTACTCTGATTTTTGACCTAATGGACTCCTATAAAAAGGAGTTCAGACCTAAGCGGCCAGAGGCAGTCAGAGACGAATTTTCTAAATTTTTTCCTTTGTTCTTTTCAGTTTTTAGATCTATATTTTCTTCTTTGAGTATTGGATCTTTGTTCTACTTCATCTCTTTCTATGCAATCAAAGATTTTTTCCACTATGATTTCTCTGTCCTTTGCCATGGCTGAGTAGATCTGTTTATTGGGAGAAGATATCTATTCAATGAGATTTTAATGGTTAAATAGGATGTTGTTATAGATTAGGGTTATGATTATTAGATCTCTATTTCTATGGTTTTAATGCTTTTGTTAGGTTGACGAATCTATCAAATGATCTCTAGGTTTTCTAAGATAACTAATCATTGGTTAGATTATCCTGAATCAATAGTTTATAGGCTTGAGGATCATCAACCGACGAAAGTCAAGGTTGGATCAGCAAGTGAACTATATCAAACTTGCTTATAAATGCTAGCATATTATGAGTAAGATGGTTAAGCTAACGGATTTATGAGTAAGATAATATTCACATACGAAAGGTGTTTATTTGTTTATTGTGTTCTGAGTTATAGATCTATTTCATTGAACTGCTAATCCGGTTAAATGTCCTTTTAACTATTAAATTCCTGAGATTTCCCTGATCCCAACTTTTTATTTATTTATTTAAATTCTATTTTTATATTCGGATGTCTTGTGACACTATTTATTCTTCATTCTAGCTCTGTTCAGATATGTGGATCTATAGCGCACTCTATTCCTTGTGGATTCGATTCCAACACTATACTACCACACACTTTACCGTGTACTTGCGGTGTTGATTGTTTGGGTTAAAACCTGACTCACATCAATTTTTAATGCCATTGCCGGAGAATATGAGTTGTCTTTAGATTTTTATTTTTAAACCTAGTCTAGAATATGTTTCTACACTTTTTTATTTTTCGTCTTTTGTGTTTTTGTCTCTGGGATCGACCGATCTACTCAAAGATCGACCAATCCTACTTTTTGTTTTTTTTAAATTATTTTCTGATTTATTTTCTGGATCAACCGATTCTACTTTGATCGATCGATCCTTCTTTGTTCACGATTGACCGATTTACTTCAAGATCGATCGATCCAAGAGCCTTTTTCTCGGATCTGATTTTTCAAACTTTTATTTTTTCTCAGTTGTATGCAACTTAGGAACAAGGGTTCTAAAAATCTGCAAATCTTGAGCATAGAAGAGTTGACCAAGAAGATTAGAGCAACCAAGAAGGCAAGGAAAAAGGTAAGTATGGCTGCCATTAATAATCAAGGAAATGTACCCCCTATCGTTGTTAGTGAAACTGTAGAGCAAAAACAGCAGAGAGAGGCCTTGGCTTGTTAAGCACCTCTCAATGAAGCTGCACCTTAAGGGCAGAGAGCAGATGCCGCGCAAAGACAGTAAGTTCCTCCGCGAAGGGTTACCTTAGGCGAGCAAGATGCTCCTTATGCCTACTATAGGAACCGCTCTGCGATCATTCCCCCTGCTATCCAGAGGCAAGACTTTGAGATAAAACCTCAGATCATTGGCCTGGTAAAGCAAAATCAATTCCATGGGCTATCTAACGAGAACCCAATGGATCATATTGATATCTTTGACGAGATCTGTTGTACCACCAAAGCTAACAGAGTCCCCCAAGACTATCTCCATTGTAAGCTATTTTCTTTCTCGCTGGCTGACAAGGCTCATCGATGGCTTAAGTCTCTGAGTCCTGGATCTATCACTAGCTGGGGTGAATGCCGAGCTACTTTCTTACAACATTTCTTTACCAAAGCTAGATAAGCAGCGTTAAAGAACGGAATATCCACACTCCAGCAAGCTGGTACCGAGTCTTTCTATGAGGCTTATGAACGCTATAAGGAATACCTAAGGGACTGTCCCCCTCGAAGCTACACCGAGTCGGACATGATAAATTTTTTTTACAACGGGATATAGATGAAGTACCAGATGACTCTGGATACAGCTAGTAGGGGAGACTTCATGAGCAACGCTCAGGAGGAGGCTATGGAGCTCATTGAAAACCTTGCAGCAAGCAACTCCAACCATTGCCCTGACTATGATAGGAGAGTCAATCTCGCTCCCACGAGTGATAAGGCAATGGAGGAGCTGATAACATCGTATTTTGACCCATTTTTATTATGGGTTTCACATCGTTTTATGAGAGATTGGTTTGATTTCAAGGCTAAATAAGCTATTATCGAGTATTATTAGTGTCAAAGAGGTTTTACAGGTCTTATGGGAAAAATGACCAAAAGAGGAGCAAACCCCATTTTAAGGCAGTTTTAGAGTACCAGAAGTTTGGCAACATTTGAAGATCTTTCCATGGTCCAAATTTGGAGTTCTTTATATAAATGGAAAGCTGGAAAAGTCAAGATTCACCTGGGACAATAATCAAAGCAATCCATTTAGCCGTTTGGAAGATAAATCCCGGAGAGTGAAGACATGTCGACTGAAGCTAAAGCTCCATCACCTCGGTCACAAAGCCTCGTGACCGAGGCCTGGCCACTTAGCCACCTCAGTCACTCCTACCCATGACCAAGGCCCGACCCTCTGCCTACACACTTACCAAAATGATGAGTTTTTCCTCTGAAACCCTAAAATTGACTTCTTGTGCTCCGAGATCTATAAATACTCATCTAAACCTTAGAGTTTCGTGTGCCTTCATAGAGTATCTACATCACACCTCAAGAATACCATCAGGAACCCTAGAGACGACCAGAGGAGCCGCACTAAGCTTTTCTTGCTCATAAAAGCTCTTGAAGATCCACCATCTCTTTTCTATACAATCTCTGAATACTATGTAATCTCTAAACTTTTGTCTATATCTATGAATTAATTTCACTCTGCTTTGATGATTTATTTGAACATGCTTGAGTAATTTACTTATTGGGTTTAAGGGGTTTAATCAAAGGGAGGATGTGATCTGTTTGCTTAAGTGGTGAGTTTATTGTAGTTGCATCATCGTCTATATTTTTCTTTCGGTCTGATCTCTTTCTTAATGCATATAGTTAGGATCATGAACTAGCTATTGATCTTAGGCATCTGGGTTATGTTATCCGCTTGCTTAGTTTGTTTGAACCTATATTGGATGAGTATCGCGTCATAACAAGCATGTACCACTTCGTTATGGAGTTTTATGGACTAGGATTGGACCTGGTTTTAATGCTTTGACATATGTGTTGTTGCCTGCAAAAGTTGAATCTCGGGACATATAGAGTTTAGTCGATTTTCTCTATGGTAATAGGTTGATCGAACTTTCATATTTTATAGTCCGAGAATTAGGAATAGACATGCATTAGATGAATTTATCTTGAATTGTTTGATCACAGAACCCCGACGAACCCTTGAACCCCAACACCTTTCTTTTATTGTTTGAAAACCGATTTCTTTGCTTCACTTATTGCGTGACACAACAAACCCAACCTTTTTATTATTGAGTTATAGCCTTACTTATTCCTTTTGATTTGCAAAACAACTTCTCTATTTGTGGGATCGATATACCTTAAGTACTACAATTGATTGTTGTGCACTTGCAGCTTGTTGATTGTGTGTCCGAAAGAAAACTTAGGAGAACAACTTCTCCGACCCTCATCATGTTTTTGGCGCCGTTGCCGGGGAGAGATTACGTGTTTGCAAGTTTACGAACTAGAGTAACGTCTAAAATATTATGCTTTTGATTTTTCTTTGTGATTTTCATTATTTCAGGAGACCTTGTGGATGGACCTCGACGCTCTCCTGGAGAAGTTTCACAACCTTACTCTTGCGCAGCTGTTGGCGCACCACAACACTATGGACAGAAACACCTCCAGACCTTTCTCTAGCTCACCTTCTGGAGCTCACCACGGCTACTCTCAGCCATCTCGTGGTACACCTTTGATGAGGCACTCTGGATGTCTATCATACTCTCGATCCTCTGGAGATCGACCAATGATATCAGCTCATTCACATCGTAATGAAGCAGCTCATTCACTTAGTCCGCACCACTCGGAAGAGTTCTGTTATTCTATGGATCAAAACTTTGATTCATGAGAAGTTATGAGGATTGATGCATATGAAAACTATGAAGCACCACACTCAGATTCTTTCACTGAGAATATGATGAAGCTTATACAACTACTTGCTCCAAAGCAACAAGAAAACTATGGAGAACTCGATGCCAAGTTCTCAAGAATGGAGATGACTTTAATTCACATGCAGTAATGAGCATCGACACCAATGACAACTATTCTATTGACACTTGTGAACCATTGACTTCAGGGAGCTTGCACACTAATGACGAGGTCATGGAGCTTATGCAACAACTTGCCTCGGAAAAGCAGAAGTGCATGGAAAGACTCGATCCTAATTTCTCGAAGATAGAAATTTATTTTGATACAAAAATCTCTGATATCATTTGCCAGATCAAGCGTGTTGATGAGCTTAACAATGAGAATTTATTTTGATACAAAAATCTCTGATATCATTTGCCAGATCAAGCGTGTTGATGAGCTTAACAATGACCTACTGAACTAGAAGGAGTATGCTCAACACCACGAAGCCATGATCATAAATATAGTATCAGCCATCGAGGCCATGGATGGTCATTTTGAACTGAAGGTAGAAGCCTTGGAATATGGATTCTTCAATCCTAATGAATACACCAAGTGGAAGGATGAACAAGCAAGCATCACTTATGAAGAAGCAGAAGAACCTGAAGTTCAACAACAACAACTCATTGACCCAGAGAAGCCCATTGAGTGGATAAGAGAATAAGAAGATGCTGAAAGTCTCTTGTATCCAGAAGAAAATAATGAGACCAATGAAGCTTTATGCATCATGGATTCTGATGAAACAACACTATTGGGCAGCCATGACCTCAAGAAGCAACACAAGAGCAGGGCACTCCTAGCCCAGTGGCTCAGTCACCACAAGATGGTGAAATCATTAATTAGAAACCAGCACCAATCACTTCTTGGCGTCCACCTTTATCTAATGAGGGACAAGGTACTATTGTTTCTTCTACTCAGAACCAAGTTCTGGAAGATCATCAAGCACCACGTCCATCTAGGTGTGTGCAAGAAGATCAAGAAGAAGAACACAAGGAAATAAGGATCTATGGTCAAAGAGAAGCATATCAAGTAAAAGGAGCTAATGGAAGTCAACATGGAATTGTTTTCAAAAACAATGGTGAGTATCCTAGCTTCTCTATTGATGCTTAAGAGGAAAATACTTCTATACCTACATAAAACTTAGAGAATCACGAAGAGAAGCTCAGAGAAGTGAACCTCCATGACCAAAAGGAAGTCCTATTTCAACTAGGAGAAGAAAAGGGCGATAAACATCACTTCATTGATGAAAAAGGAAACCAACACCTTGGCTCTAAGGGAAAATGATATTCATGGCATATTGAGCTATGTAGTGCCATCACATGTCAAGGAAACTCCCAGTCTCTTAGAAAACTCGAAGGACATACAATTGGCAAACAAGAAAACTTTGAAGAAAATATGGGAGATAAGCTTAAAAGAGAGGAGGAACATCAAGGAGTCTGAGTATTTGCTATAGAAGGGCCCTCAAGAAGGAGAATATGAAGATAAATCCACTGATGTTTACCCTCGTATGGCTATTAGGAGCCCACAAGAAGAAATCCTTGAAAATCCTATCTTTAGGCGATTTCAACATCAAAGAGTAGCTCCCAAATATGCTAACTTCAGAGCACGACCTCCTCCATCACCTTACATCACCTACAAAGGTCAAGGAGCAGTTCTAAGACATCTCTATTGTCCTTTACGACCTCCTGATCACCAAGAAAACAAGATAGCTCAAAACTGGTTTAATAAAAGGAATAAGAGACTTTATCTAAGGACAGAGAACTATTCTCAATTCACATAGGAGGGAAACCAAAGTCTAGCCAAAGATTTTAAACAAGCGCGCTTAGTGGGAGGCAACCCACTTGTAAGTTTTCTTTTCCCTTTTTAGTTTAGATTTCCTTTTTCTTTTGATCTTTGCATGTTTTATTTCAGGTTTCACATAAAAACAGAAAAAGAAAATACAAAAGAAGAAAACAGAAAACAAGAAAAAAGAAGAAGAAGCTGAGTTGGAGACGACCTGTCACAGAAGCATGTGACCGATGTCCCAAGAAGGGCCAACCTAGCTCACGAGGGCTTGTGACCGAGGTCTGAGCATGACAGCATCTGGAGGTTTGTATCAAAGTGGCAACAAGAATCTCAAGTATGGTCAAGTTCATTTGGCCAATGTATGCAGAACGCAACAAATTGATCACATCGTTGAGATCAATGCTGAAAGTTCCCACCAAGCAAACCTCATCTCCAACTTGAAGCAGGACAACATATGGCAGAACCTAGATCATGAAAGGTCGTGACTGAGGTACCATGAAGGCCAAACCTCAGTCACGAGGCCCATTAACCGATGTTTTCGCGGACTTTTGATTGTTGATTGGTGATTGGTACACTTTTGATCTTATGGAGCTTTCCAGAGATAACAACACAACCCTGAGGAGCCATGCACCATTCCCCAACATCATCCATTGAATTAGACCAAGTCAACGCCTTGTTCATCTGTACTAAAGCCGCGACTGAGTTATTCATGTTTTGTGAAGAATATCCAAATTCACCGATCAAATGATCAAAGATTGAATACTAGACATCATATGAGTATTTCATGAGTAATGATTGAGGCACTTTTGGATGAAGAAGTCAAGATTGGAGGGTTCTAAGCTTTTGAGCAATGCGACCGATCCGCGACCGCATGATTCACAAAGGAGAGTGAATATTCAAATGCACTCGATCAAAAAGGCTACAACTTGATACTAACTGAGAAGCTGGATACAATGGAAATAGAAATTGGTTCAAACAAATGCTCTAAGATTGAATGTCTAATGATATGAGGACATTTAGGAGATGATGATCGAAGGAGATATGGCCATGACCGGGCTAGATTTTGAGATTCTCATATGGATCTTATGCGGATTCGTGTTCGGACCAAAGCATCGAACAGCTCCACGAAAGTGTCCAAATCTCAAATGTCACTTGGTAAGTATGCATTCTAAACCCATATGGTAAGAAGGAACAACATACTAGTGTACCAAGTTGTAGAATCAAGCAATGAGAGGCCAGCTAAGGCCGTTCCTGACAAGGAAGGCTGGCCCCGGTCACAAGCTTCGTGACCAAGGTGCATAGGAAGGCCACCGAGGACAGTGTGATTTAAGTGTGGGGAATTGATGAGTCATGATTTTAAGGGTTTTATGCATTTGATTTCATATGTTTTTAATGTCTTTATTGAGTCTAGGATTAGAATTCGTGTCTTTTTGGTCCTTTTCAGTGTCTTGATATGTTTATATTTCATTCGAGCAAAATGGATGAAATGGAGCAGCTTTGGACGTTTATACACTTCAAAGGAATTTATGAAGATGCTCTGCGATCGACCGATCCTGAAGCGGATCGACCAGATTGATGAATTAATGAAGTCGTGCATTTTGAAGAAGGAGATCGACCGATCCACGAGGATCGATCAATCCCGATCGCGAATATTCTCCAAATTAAGCACTTACTCCGATTTTTGACCTAATGGACTCCTATAAAAAGGAGGTTGGACCTGAGCGGCCAGAGGCAGTCAGAGACGAATTTTCTAAGTTTTTCCTTTGTTCTTTTCATTTTTTAGATATGTATTTTCTCCTTTGAATATTGGATCTTTGTTCTACTTCATCTCTTTCTATGCAATCAAAGATTTCTTCCACTATGATCTCTCTGTCCTTTGCCATGGCTGAGTAGATCTGTTTGTTGGGAGAAGGGATCTATTCAAGGGGATTTTAATGGTTAAATAGGATGTTGTTATCGAATAGGATTATGATTATTAGATCTCTATTTCTATGGTTGTAATGCTTTTGTTAGGTTGACAAATCTATCAAATGATCTCTAGGTTTTCTAAGATAACTAATCATTGATTAGATTATCCTGAATCAATAGTTTATAGGCTTGAGGATTGTCAACCGACGAAAGTCGAGGTTGGATCAGCAAGTGAACTATATCAGACTTGTTTATAAATGCTAGCATAGAGTCGTAACGGATTTATGACTAAGATAATATTTGCATATGAAAGGTGGTTAATTTGTTTACTGTGTTCTGAGTTCTATATCTATTTCATTGAACTGCTAATTTGGTTAGATATCATTTTAACTATTAAATCCCTGAGATTTCACCAATCCTAACTTTTGTTTTAATTTATTTAAATTCTATTTTTATATTCGGATTTCTTGTGACACTATTTATTCTTCATTCTAGCTCTGTATATCTATAGCGCACTCTATTTCTGTAGATTCGATTCCAACACTATACTACCGCGCACTTTACCGTGCACTTGCGGTGTTGATTGTTTGGGTTAAAACCTGACTCACATCAAGGTCATTTATGAATTTTTCGAATTTTTTAATTGTGAAACCATGGTTACTTTTTAAAGAGAAAACTGATGGTCATTTTCTTAATTGACCAAAAATGTATGGTCTTTGAGCTAAATAACCCTATTTTCTATAATTCTTTAGGTGACAATCTGCTAAATGTTGGCATGTTTGCAAGGCATCATATGGAAATCTTATATATAAAAACTTTTAAAAGCCGATAATCCGTTTAAATTATTAAATATATATATATATATATCACATTTCTTTTACAAAGCTAATTTTTTTAATTTTTTTTTAAAAAATTCCCAGAAGAGCTTTTGGCTTATGAGCCAAACATGTTACATGGTTATAAAAAAGGCAAGACCTATAACAGAAAGGAACCGGATCTGAGATCTGAATCGGGCGGTACACCGGAAACAAGGACAAGCCTTGCAGCTCCACCGGAAACATGAATCAACCAACCAAATCCGACGCTAACAAGGATGGCTCCTTTGCAACTCAACTTACGACAACAAGCACTTGACCGGAGTCAGTGGTTCCCGTCGCACACCATTGCAGTGGGACCCAGGAATGTTTTTTATCTAGGTCAGTCATAAAAAATAAATGTGAAAAATGTCAAAGATAGGATTTGAAATCAGGTTTAAGTGTGTTAGTGATGAGATTTTAACCATTTTAACTAGATAATTTTTATAAAATTAGTCTGCAGAACTAACTTTTATAAATTAAGGTGGTGCATATGAGGAAGTCGACCAATTCATACCCGAAGAATATGATTAAGTCCAATTCATACCCAGACTTCATCGCCACATATATTCTTATTTCTTACATCGACAGTTGTTCATCTTGTTGGTTTTGTTCGTTTAGCTTAGGAGGGGAAGTTCAATTGAGGTTTGCATTGTAAGGGACTTGTGTTTTGGCGAAGAAGATGAGATATGTTCTATTGAGATTTCATTTAAGATGAAGGTTAAGCTTATTTTAGATGAAATAATTGATTATGTACTTGTATTAGTGTATGATTTTTGAAAAAGAGTTTTCTGTGTTGTTGTTGTTGATCGATTTTGAGAAAAAAAAGGAACTGGGATTTTGTGTGCACCAAGTGTTTGATAAAATGTCTCTGTGACATTAAATTTTCAAATTCATGTATATTTGTTTGTTTTTTTCAGAAGAGACACATCCTTCTATTGCCACTACAAAGGGAGGTTTGAAGTGAATAATGGGATAACTAGTTATCGTGGAGGTTCATAATCTTGAATGTCAAGCCCAATCTTTGTTTAAAAACTTGCCGGCTGTGTTGGGAGTGTCTCTCTATGGGAAAAGAATATGGTATAAGTTGCCATTTGAGGACATGACGGATCTGAAATTGTTGTGTAACGGTTCTGATCATTTTCAGCAATGTGTCAAGCAGCAATTTCGATTTTTGGAATCGACATTTTTCTAGAAGAAGACAATGTAGATGTAGGTTGTGATGTTGCTCATGGTGATGCTAATTGTGGTGATGATGGACATGGTAATGCTTCTTGTGGTGAAGAAAATCATGGTAATGCTAATGTAGATTCTGAAGCTTTTTATAATATTAAAATTGGTCTTGATTATGAAGGAGCTACATTAGAGGAAGATGGTAGAGTTGTTGTTGAAATTGGGTGTGATTATGCTTGTAATGGAGATGAAGGTACATTAGAGGAAGAAGCTAGAGTTGAAGACAATATGCAAGGCTTTGTAGATAATGAAGAGAATCTCGATTATCATGATACTCGAGTGAACTCAGATTCTGAGGATGTTCAGCCTCGTGGAAGATATGAAACTTGGAGAAAGGGTAGTGGAGAGCTTAAGTTAAATCAAGTATTTGATAGTATAGCTACGTTCAAGGAAGCTGTGCTGGAATATGTTTTTAAAGAAAAATGGAATGTGAAATACACAAGGTGGGGATCTGAAAAGAGTGAAGTAAAGTGTACAATTGGTGATGGTTGTCCATTCAAAATATACTGCGCATTTGAAGAAACAATTGGGAAGTTCATGATAAAGACTTTTGATGCGGAGCACACTTGTATCACAGACGGGTCTTCCATGTTATTGAGTGGAAAGGTTATGGTGAAGATGTTCTTGAATGACATTAGGAAGGATCCGGAATTTAGGCCAAAAGAAATGCAAGATCAGGTTCTAGATCGTTATAATTTGACAGTCTCACATGACATATGTAGAAACGGTAAATCCAAAGCACTAGAAATGCTTGAAAAAGAATATGATGAGCAATTTTCAAGACTCAAAGACTACAAGAATGAGCTGTTACGGTAAGTATGATGACTTCACCTCAAGATTTTATGTTTTTCTTAATGTATAATTACTCATATTCTTCTGTGATTTTTATGGATAGGTGTAATAAAGGGTCAACAGTTGACCTTGGAACAATCATTGTAGATGGAGGAGTAGAGAGGTTTGATCGATTTTATGTGTGCTTGGAAGTACTAAAGCGAACATGACTACAACATTGTCGCCCAATCATTGGGATTGATGGTTGTTTTTTGAAGTCTTGTGCGAAAGGTCAATTGTTGGCTGCTATGGGGAGAGACGCAAAAAACCAATTTTACCCTGTAGCATGGGCTGTAGTCCAAGTGGAAAACACTGACACTTGGTTATGGTTCATCAAGATACTCCAAACAGATTTTAAGCTCAACGATGGAGATGGCTTCACACTTATCTCGGATAGACAAAAAGTAAGTACTTTAAGAGGTTTTAATATTACAGATATTAGATTGAAGATTAACAAATACTGATTCTTTTTATTATAGGGTTTGCTTATTGCAGTTGATCAACTTTTTCCTAAGGTGGAACATATAATGTGTGCTCGCCACATTTATGGAAATCTGAAGAGCAAATTTCCTAGAAAGTCTCGAATCAAACCTTTATTTTGGGCTGTTGTTGAGAGTTACAACAAGGCTGATTATGATATTGCCATAGAAGCTGTGAAGAGATATGATATTGCTGTATTTGAAGCTATGATGGCAAAAAATCTGAAAAACTGTTTAAAAGTCGAGGATTACGTATCAGATTGGTATTTGACTTCAAAGTGGCAAGCTATTTATAGTGATTCGATCAAGCTAGTTAATGGGATGCATTTTTTTTTTTGGAGAAAATCTGGTGCTATTAGGATTCAACCACCCGAAAAGGATATAACACAAGGACCAACAAAGAAACAAAAAAGGATTAAGGAGAAGCATGAGTCACCAAAGAAGAAGAAAGCGAAAGGTAAAGACATGGAAACTCAAGTGGTGGTTAAAGCTTCTAGAAAAAATTGAACTGTGCATTGTGGAAATTGTAGCTTGGTGGGACATAATAAAAGAAGGTGTCCAACAAAATCTCCACCAGTTCAGGGAATGGCTGAATCAAGGACTTATTCTCAAGGGGAAGGACCAAGCCAACCATCACAAAACTCCTAAAGCGTAATGCTTTTAGTATTCTATTCAGTATTTAAGACTATGGTATGTTTCTTTTTTTTTTTGTTGCTTTTCTCATGCCTTTTACTTGTTTTTGCAGGTTGCAGAGATGTGGGATTTGCAGGCAGGTTTTTGGCTGGCTTTAGGGGGTTGTTTTAGGATTTTTTTCTGCAGGTTTTGGCTTGCTTTAGGGGCTGATTTTTGGCAAGTTTTGGCTTGCTTTAGGAGCTGTTTTTGGTGGTATGAACATGGATAAATTAGATTATTGGCAAGTTTGGTTTAAACTCGATTATCTTTAATTTTAAACACCACTTTGTCTATCATTAAAGCAGTTTATATCCCTGCGTCGTATAGTATTAAGTCTAATAAGCTTCTGGTTTTCTGGTTCAAAGATTCTTTTGTTTGATGGCTTCCCTGTATATAATACACTCATGTTAACTGGAATTTGTGTAAGCTGCATCATACTTTTTGTACATAAAAAGTCAAGACTTGGTTAGATAACACAACTCATCCTAATCACCGTATTTGAGAGTCTTCTTATCTATTATGTTACTTGGCTCACAAAAAACGTTAACATGTTCCTTGTTCTACCTGCAGTAAAACTTTTTATTTTAAGAAAATATGTTTTCTTACAAATTCATCAATGTGAAAACTCAAATTACATCTCCAAAGTCTTAAAATAGCGAATGAAAGTACTCAAAAGCTACATTTATTCTATTACACAACTAAATTACATCAATTACATATCTGCAACTTGTCTCTCTTCTTCACGTTTTCCATTGTATCCTTCCCACTCCAATCTTTGTAGGTAATATAACAAAGACATGAATTTACATGAATTTGAAATGTGTCTCTGCTGACAAAATAAACAAATATACATGAATTTGAAATTTCAATGTTACAAAAGCATTTTATCAAACACTTGGTGCACACAAAATCCCAGTTCTTTTTTTTTTCTTCTCAAAATCGATCAACAACAACAACACAAAAAACTCTTTTTTTCAAAAATAATACACTAATACAAGTACATAATCAATTATTTCATCTAAAATAAGCTCAACCTTCATCTTAAATGAAATCTCCATAGAACATACCTCATTTTCTTCGCCAAAACACAAGTCCCTTACAATGCAAACCTCAATTGAACTTCCCCTCCTAAGCTAAATGAACAAAACCAACAAGATGAACAACTATCGATGTAAGAAATAAGAATATATGTAGCGATGAAGAAACATAAAAGAAGAAGAAAATATGTTGAGAGTTTCAAGAAGAAGAAGAAGAAGAAGAATAAGAAGAAAAAGAAAACGTCGTCGTTTTGTGTTGAGAATCATAGGTTTTTTTTTTTATAATAAAAAGTGATTATTGTACACGTAATTAATGATGTGTAATCCGAATCAGCACCGTTAACGGTGATTTAAATATCGTTATCGAATATGCATAAATTGACTCAATTTGTATTATTTATGTATAAATTGATTGAAATCATTACTACGTGTATAAATTAGCCTAGGTATATAGTCTGGGTATGAATTGGACTTAATCATATACTTCAGGTATAAATTTGCCGACTTCCCGGTAAATATGACACCCACCATACATGTGGGTCCACTCATGCACCATTGCCTAAAGCGAGCCAAACCCGGAGCATTCCTCCTGTAGAAGGAAGAAACGCCACAACCGAGACCCTATCTCTCGATTCCTCAACCAAGTAAGACAAAAGAACACCATAAACGAACCCTCCGCTCCGATGAAACCACACCCTAGACCTCGCCCAAGATCTAACAACCTCAATCTGGTCAGGCAAAAAACTAATAATGGCAGCTTGTAAAGTCGTCAGCTCAGACAGAACTTAACTAGCCAAAATCCGAGAATTAGCCAGCAGATCCAAGAGGATCCGCCGTAAAAATGCCACGACAAGAGATGAAACCCTCCTAGCTACTTCTCAACTTCCGCCGCAACCTCAACTTCTTCCATACAAGTCGAGCCGAGAGATAGATCCACGAGCCACGAAGAACGGATTCATAACCCACATTGATTCGTGCAGCGTTTCAACCAGAGATAGATTCCTCGATAAGCGGCTCCGCCACACCACACCATTTCCAGAGAGGAAGAAGAACTTACTCCCACGTCATCAATTTGGCCCTCCACTGACGATGAATATCTAGTGCCACTCGAAGAGAGAAGAGAGAGAAGTTATTAGGAACGATTTATTATAAATATTTTCATAAAGTGTATGTATACTAACCTCAATCACAAAAGGGTAAATAATATTAAGTAAAAAAAAAGAAGAAAAAGAGTAAATAATACTTCTTCTAAATCATAAACCCTCATCGATCTCAATTCTTTGCTCATAGGAAATAAAATCGCTACACCAAAAAAATAGAAAAATACATACTCCTTCCGTTCCTTATTGATCATATTTCTAGAAAAAAAATTTGTTTCAAAAAATCATATTTTTAGGTTTTCTATGCATATTTAATTAGTTATTGATGATAAATTGTAAATTTCAAGAAAAATAATTGAATACTATTGGTTTAGAATTATTGGAAGTTGTTAATCACAAAAAACGATGCATTTATAATTAATTTTTAATGTATTTTCTTAATATGTGTGAAAATCCTAGAAATAAGATCAATTAGGAACAAAGGGAGTAGTTACTAACTCTTTCTGGTTATCTAAAAATATACTAATATTTATCTTTTTCTTAAATTTTCTAAAACCTCATACCAACTTTTGTAAATTTTCACTAATGTCTTAACAAATTCGAGAATAGTGTACTTTACTAATTTTTAAAATTTGGTAATACGTGTATGCATTAATTATTAGATTTTAACTTAAAACCAATTAACAATAAGTGGAAGCTCATATTTTTATATATTACTTAAGATCCTTACTCGTATTTGATGTGAGGCATTATTTCCAATATGTCCCGTCAAGATGTTGGCAGATATCGTGTGCTTGGACTCTGATACCAATTAGATTATGATCTTCCAACTCAAAACCAATTGACAATGAGTGGATTGACTTATATTCTTTATATACCACTTCAGATCCGTATCACATCCGATGTGGGACATTATTTTCAATATTAATAATATCAGAATTATAATATTTTATTAATTTATCGATATATTATTTTATAGATGCCTTAATTACGTAAATAATTAATCTGGACCGCAAGAATTTATTGATTTATCGAGATCTAAATCAATCGAATACTCCATATGTTTCAATTTATAAGTAGTTTAAGGTTTTGTTTTCTACAAATATTCTCATTAATCAAAGTCTCAAAGAGAAAAACGTACATATGTTTCAAATAAGCTAACCAATAGACGATACCACTAGGTATATAAAGAGGAAGGCTCAAAAATAAATGGAGCTAAACAAAAAAATACTTGATCTCATCTACATATGGGAAAACCACCAGATTATGAAGTAGATCTAGGTTATTATGTTGTATCAAGCTTGACTCGACAATATTGAGCTTATTTAGCCATAAATTTTCTTTAGGAGGAAACATATCCACGCACACTAGTAAGAGCTATGTTAATGAATCCATCAACTAAATGATTGTCAAAAGAAGAGCAAACCATACATCTAGATCAAAAAAATTCGCACTCAGAGCAATGCATGTTGTACCAACAAACCAATAAACGAGAGACATAAACAAAAATAATCAGATCTTGCGAAAAAGATGGAAGAATCGGCAAGAACAAGTGGTTTTAGCGATAAAATCGCTCCATCGCTCACCCGAGCCGGGACCACCATAGCTCAGTTGTCCCTCCTTAAACACCATCGAGCTTTCACCTTAACTAGCCAAAGATCCAAGCCAACGACAAAAAATCCTTTGCCTCGACAACTCGGGGACCACAATCACTAACGCCGAAATCAAAGAAATATCACAAATCCACTGGAGACAACAAAAGAAAAAAAAACAAAAAATCTATAAACCTCCCATAACTCATGCGTGAAGCCAGGCAAATGGGGAGGCTAAAACAAAAATCCTCAAATTTTTCTCTTTACTAGATGGCTAGGGTTTTTTGAGTTTAAGGTTTTTACACACAAATTAAGAAAACAATAAAAATCTCTCTTTTAACCTTCATTAATATACAAGAAAAAAAACATTCATTGGTCATGACATTAAACATTAAAATCCAATACCAAACATTTGCATTGGAAATCCAAAACAACACTTAAAATGAATCAAATTTTAAACTATAAAACTACAAAAATACATTGAAACAGAGAGAGTAATATTTCAAAAAACAAACTTTAATTTTCAGTGTTTGGTCTTTATTCAATGATCTTTATTAATCTCAAAGGTTTATTTTAAATAGGAATTCAATGTACAAGCCCCCTTGACCTAGTAGTTTTCAAGAGTTCACTAATGCTTTTACATCGGTTAAATTTGGATTAGAATATTTTGGTATAGAAAATTTTATACCGTTTGAATTATATATTTTATGCCTCATTTGGATTATTTTATAGTCAGTTTCAGTTTCATTTGATCAATCATAGTACGTGTGAACAAAATACTTGGAAGTTGGAACAATATAAACAAATTATGATACATGTTAAAAATTGTATTATTTGTTTTCTTTGATCGAACAAGAAAATCAACGAAAAATAAAATATTAAATAATAAAATTGATTCTTTTACTTTCTATTTTTAATATATTTTAAATTTTAATAAAATTATAATTAACATAATTGAATTCAATTGTTGAGACATTTTTACCCATAATAATTTGTTTTTATGCCAACAGTATAGTGTAATATTCAACAAAATCAATGTTAGATTTTTAAATATACTTCCCTTTTAATATTAGTAGGAGATAAGAGATTTAGCATTTTAAATTTTAATGACTAGAGACAAAATTAAAGCATTTATTTTACTAATTTTAAATACTGCACAGTCTGCACATCTATCTTTTGTTCATTTTCCCGAAAACAAAACAAAATTTTGTTTATTACCTCTACTAGACTAGAAGCAAACATTAGTTTTGTTCTTAACTTAGAGCAAAATTAAAACTTTTGTTTTGTTCTTAACCACACTAGAAACTATAAGTTTTGAGAACTGAATAAAATCTTATTAACATCCATCGATTTCATTTATACATAAGGTTCAGCTCTAAGGGTTTTGAAAAGAGAAAATTTACAAGTAAATGGCTGAGATATGATCGAGATAATCAAGGGCTATCATATCCCTATTTACATAACTGAAATATTCTAATATGTCCCCTCAAGATGGACGGAGTGGAGCCACTCCAATCTTGTCACGTAAGAGTAGAAACCGAGCGCGACTTTGCGGTTTTGTAAGAGTGTCTGCG
Organism: Cardamine occulta; assembly: GCA_028015245.1. NCBI lineage: Eukaryota > Viridiplantae > Streptophyta > Magnoliopsida > Brassicales > Brassicaceae > Cardamine > Cardamine occulta. The sequence goes on from CM051362.1 coordinate 12,308,802, forward strand.
AGCTGATCCTTTGTAGAGACATGAGCAGCACGTAGCCTGCCATCCTGAACTTGTTCACGTATGCAATGATAGTCTATGACTATGTGCTTCATACGGGAGTGAAACACGGGGTTTGCGCACAAGTATGTAGCACCTATGTTGTCACAATAAATGACCGGTGTTGCAGTTGGTTTTAGGTGAAGTTCAGTGAGTAAGGAACATACCCAGTTCAGTTCCGAAGCTGTGTTTGCCACAGACCTATATTCTGCTTCCGTGGATGACCTCGCAACCTCTTTTTGTTTCTTGGAGGACCAGGAGATAGGCTGATCGCCAAGGTAGACAATGTACGCATTTGTTGAGACACAGTCGTGCGTATCTCCAGCCCAATCAGCGTCGGAGAAAGCATGTAGGGTGAATGGACCTGAGGCATTGATGAAAAGACCATGTGTCGGTGTACCGGCGAGATACCGAAGAACTCTCTTTGCAGCTTGCCAATGATCACATGTAGGAGAGTGCATGAACTGTGATAGGCGGTTCACAGCGAAGGATATGTCTGGTCGGGTGAAGGCTAAATACTGCAAGCTACCAACAAGAGCTCTATATTCAGTGGGGTTTGAGTATTTTTCACCTGAGTGAGTGAGCTTTGGGTCTGGTGGCATTGGAGTTATCACTGGATTTGCATCAGTCATCTTCATTTTGTCAAGGAGATCTAAATGTACTTTCGTTGATTGAGATGCATGCCTTTTGCTGAGCGGGTGACTTCGATGCCGAGGAAGTACGAGAGTGCACCTAGATCTTTTACCGAAAAACGTTGGGCTAGGTTGGCGAGAATTTTCTCAACTAGGGTTGTGTTGTTGCCGGTGACAATGATGTCGTCGACATAGACTAGAATGTACACCAGGTTGTTGCCATGATTTAAGACAAACAAGGAAGTGTCAGAGACAGTGTTGGTGAATCAGTAGTTGACCAGGTATTTCTTTAGCTCCAGGTAGTATTTGTGGGTTTGGGGAGTCATTTGTGGAAGTGGAGGTATGAGAGGTTGTTGGGCTAGTTTGGGCTGTAGCGGAAGTGGATGTTGGAGATGGTATATTTGAGTTGGAGGTGTTATCACTTTGGGCCGTGGAATGTGTTTGAGAAGAGGAAGGGATGGTTGTCTCTGTTTCACGTGGAGGCTGTGAGCGAGAGACATTTCGACGTTGATAGGTGCGTAGAACTGGTGGTTTTGGTGGCGGCGGTTGCGGTGGTGTTGACTCCGCTGTGATGGGCGTCGATGTTGTTGATGTAGCTGATGTGTCTGGTGGTGAGCGGTCGCGTTCTGGTGTCGAATCCAAGCTGGGAGGAACCATTGCGACTGGCGGTGAAGGTGCTTCTATAAGTGGAAAGTCTACAGGAACGAAAGTTGCTGATGGTATCCATGGGTTTAATGGTTTGGTTTGTTGTAAAGTAGTGGAGATTAGTGTTTTGAACGGGAATTTGGTTTCATCAAATCGTACATGTCGGGAGACATAAACACGACTTGTGGTTGGATCTAAGCATAGGTAGGCACTTTGAGTTAAGGAATAGCCAATAAAGACACAAGGTTTGGAGCGTGGTTCAAGTTTGTTGGCAGCATATGGCCGTAGCCACAGAAAGCAAAGAGATCCAAATATACGAAGTTTTGTGTAATTTGGCTTGGTTTGGAAGAGTTTTTGGTACGGGGAGTGATTGGAGAGGACCGGAGTTGGCATGCGATTTATGAGATAAACCGCGGTTGCTAGGGCATAGGTCCAATAGGAATTTAGAAGGTTTGCTTGGGAAAGAAGGGTGAGGCCAGTTTCGACTATATGGTGATGCCAGCGCTGTGCGAGACCATTGTGCTCAGGAGTGTGTGGTGGAGTGGTTAGATAACTGATTCCTTTGGTAGATAAGAAGTCACGTAAGGCGAGAAATTCGCCCCCGTTGTCGGAAAACAGTGTTTGGATTTTTGTTTGGAAACGGTTTTCGACAAGGTTTGTGAATCTAGTAAAGGTTTCTTTGACTTGGGATTTTTGTTTTAGTGGATACAGCCATATATAGCGGGTGAAATGATCAACAATAACAAGGTAGTATTTGAAATTGTCGATAGATAGAATAGAAGAAGTCCACACATCGGTGAATAACACTTCTAGTGGTTTTGTGGAGACAATAGATGATTGGGAAAACGAGTGTTTATGACTTTTATTAGATAAGCAATTGGTGTAAGAAAGCAAGGATGACAAAGAATCAGAAAGCCGTAAAGAAAACTTGGAAATCATAGTGTTGAGGATGGAGGAAGATGGGTGGCCTAGTGTCGAGTGCCAAGTGGAAGCAGTGGTTTTGAGGTTAGGGGTGATGGTAGAATAGACGGACGCATAGGGTGAGGAGACTGGCCACTCATAGAGTTCATCCTTCGTGTGGCCTTGAAGCAATGGGTCCCCCGTGCTGAGATCTTTCACCTGAAAACGAGAAGGAAAAAATTCGACCGAGACACGGTTAGTGTTGCAAAGTTTGTAGACAGAGATGAGATTTTTCTTAATAGCTGGCACATGTAGCACATTAGTGAGAGCTAGAGATCGACTAGGGGATGGTAAAACAGTGGAACCCATGTGAGTAATAGGTAAACCTGCACCGTTTCCATTGACTACTTCCTCTCCGCCTGTATAAGGCTGGTGCAATGCAAGGTTAGCAAGATCGGAAGAGATGTGGGAGGCTCCGGAGTCAAGTAACCATGGATTATCAGCAGTAGGGAGAGCGCCAACAAAGTGTGCACGTGGCTGCCACGGAGCAGACAAAACGGGTGCAATAGGTGAGGTGAGTGCGAGTTGGGAGCAGCGCCGTGCACTGTGACCTTGAACACCGCAAATCTGGCACTGTCCAAGATATGGTTTTGGAGATCGGTATTCAGAGTTTGGGCGTTGTTGTTGCTGCCATGGCTGAGCGCGATTGTTGTTGTTGTTGCGGTTCTGTGGACGAGGACGATTCGAAGCTACATTGGCTGAGACCGGATACTGTTGAGAGCCTTGAGCCGTGGTGACTTTGATGTCGTGATTGAGCAGCTTCTCATGAAGTTCTGTGAGAGTTGGTGGGTTGTCTCGGCTTTCAACCTGATCCACCAAGGGCTTGTACTCCTCTGGAAGTCCCCCAAGGACATATTCAATTTGATCCTCTATGTCGATGGGTTTTCCCAGCAGTGCAAGCTGATCAAAGCGGGTGGTAAGTCCTTGGAAATATTCATCTATCGATCTGTTACCTTTCTTCCATTCCTTGAGTTGATATTTGATCTGTTTGATGTGGCCACGACTTGGTTTGGCGTACGTGGAGGCCAGAGTGTTCCAGACTTGATCCGACGTGGTGGCACGGGACACAAGTGATTGGACAGAATTGGAGAGGGCTCCAATGATGGCACTGTAGATTAGTTTGTCTTGGCGCTTGTGAAGGGTGAAGGCCGGATTCGGAGTGGAGACGCCATCAACGGTAAGCATGGTGTCTGGAGTTGGTTTAGAACCATCGATGAAGTGCACCAGGTCATACCCATCAAGGAGAACATGGACTTGTTGAGACCACATGATGTAGTTTGTGGGAGTTAACTTTGTGATGTTCTGCATATTGATGTTGAGCAGAGATCCATTGTTTGTGGAGAGGACTTCCGTAGAAGTAGTCACAGTAGTGGTGTTTTGTGGAGTAAGGCAACAAGTAAGGCAAGTGCTAAAAACCGGCGCCGGAAAATGCATAAGATGCGGCTCTGAAGCTGACTTAGTCGATTACGACAAAGTCTTGAAGTTGTTCTTTGTTCCTGTCTGGAGATGGCCTGGGAAAGATCCTTTACTTCATTGTAGAGACTGTGATCTGTTTTTCCCTCAGTCTCTGTCACCACCTGTTTCTCTAGCTACGTGTCGTTTCTGTGATCGTGTCGTGGAGCCTGAGTTCTGCTTCTGTCCCTTTTGTGGCTCTACTCTGTGAATTGTTGTACTTATCTACAAAATTAATCTCACCTATCTCAAGATGTCTGTAGTGTCTTTTAATTCCTTTTGGATTTTCTGAGTCTCTGAGTTGTGTTCCTTTTTTTTCAAAATCAATAACCACCAAAATCTAATTAAATAGTTGTAAGAACCTATTTCTCTTAAAGAATCTGTTGTTTTGTGGAAATTGATCTCGTTTCTATTCTGTAATGACTTTTAATCCATGTTTGATTTACTGAGTCCATGAGTTGTGTTATCTTCTTTAAAATCACATTCACCATATTTTATGTCACATAAGTGTGTATAAACTCCTTTTGATTTGGTGGACAGATTGATTTATAGATTATTTATTCTACTATTGTTAAATTGTTCCAAAACGTTCTTGGAATACTTCTAACTTCCGGATTTAGTTAACTTGATATGTGAAAACACATATTCGTCTTCCTCAACGATGTCTCAATGAAATTGAAAGTTTGTGTGATGCTTTTCATGTGATCTGGTTCTCCAAATTTTCGAGTTTATTGTAGTAATCGTCGGACTTGTATCTCAAAATCTTACTAATATATTTTCAGATGACAAAAAAAAATAAAAAACAAGTTTTTCTTTTTCTTAATTCTATGGAAATTATTGCAGCAGGAACAATGACTAAGTATCAAAGAGATTTACTGGAGAAAACTGATATTCAATTTCTTCAAAGAGTGAACTGTACACTGGAAAAATGGATAACAATAATATATCTTCTTTCAATTTACAATGGCTGTTTTTTTTTTTTTTTTTATCTACGCAAAAGTTCTTTCGTTTCATCGTCTTCTATAAAGAATCCACCAACTCCATATCGTTTACTCGGCCAAGCTCCTCTGCGGCGAGGACGAACAAGAAAACAAAACCTACACTTTACTGAGTGGTTACTGGTGTTTCCACGTCGCTCAAAACATTAGATTTCTTCAACAAAACAGTTAGCTGGAGAAAGGTAATTTATCATCGCCACAATCTACTGCGTTCCTCCATAGTCTATACCGAACTCCAAGCTTATCATAAGCAACTGGTAAGTTCCATATGTTTGCACCATTTAACATCCGTTCTTGTTGTCCTAGAACCAGTCGAAGATCTTCGTTTAAGACCTGGAAACAACCGAGAGAAACGATAATTCAAGATTCAAGAACTGTGAGATGGTATCAAGATTCATCTTATCATTTGTGTTTTACTTTACCTGTTCAGCAAAATGTCTCCAGAGATGTTCCATGAATGGAAGGTTCTTCAATATAGGCGCAAAGTCTAGTGACATTCGGTATAGAAGTCTTGTCTTGTTTCTAGAAGAAGGTAAACAAACATGGAGTTGATGAAGATGTGTTGCACATTGCTTAGTGCTTTTTCCTTCTAGTTTCCCGGGTTTGGAGATCCCGATTGTCGATAGAACAATACAAGGTGGTTTAAATTCCATATCAATTGGATACGGATCCCAGTATCCTTGGAGACCCGAGGAAGGAGTTAAGAACTTCACCAAGCTACAAGAGTCAAGAAAAGACTTAGAACGAGTACAGCTTAACAGATTCATTTTAACATTTAGCGCGATGAGAGTAAAACAAACCTTGGAACACTCCAGCCTTTTGCAAATGTGGATGTATGAGTGAATGGTGCGTGCGCAAGATCCAAGAGATTATCTAGAAGCAATCCGTGTTCCACAGGGAGATCCATTACAAGCTGAGAGTTTATAAGAGAAAAAAATGAGAAAACGCTACATCCATATGTGACAATTGGAAGTGAGATATGCTTGAAATGTAAGTATTACCTCGGCATGGATTACAAACCCTGATGGAGGTTGTAAAGAAGGAAGTGTAGATGAAGGTGGATCATCGCCGGGCCAGATCCAGATCATACCTTCTTGTTCAAGACAAGGCAATGACTTAATCTTGACCTTCAGTAGCTTTGTAGACGGCATCTTCTTACATTCTCCATCGGTTGAGTATTCCCATCCTACAAGGTCACATTTAATCAGATACAAGATATAGTTTTTCACTTGTTATCAATGCCTAGAGAATGAGTTACTAACCGTGGTATGGACATTGGATACGCCCCTCGTTAACTGTGCCAAGATCAAGAGGACACGCTCTATGGGCACACGTATTCCGTACACATCCCGGTTTCCCGTCTTCTCCCCTAAAGATAACCCAAGGTTGCTCAAAGCAGTCAATTGGTACCTTAAGAGAATAAACAATAGCATTCATCAAAAGCTTGTAGATTAAAAAAAAGAAGGGAAAAATCAAGCAAGAACCGCAATACATACCATCGTGTTATGCTTGAGATCCGCAGTGAAAGCAACGGGATACCAAAAATTCTTCAAATGTGGACTATAAGGTGGAACCGGACCAGAAACATTCAAGCTTTTCGCACCTGTGTTTGTCTTTTCCCTGTCTAGCTCGAGAGAAGAAACACTAGTTGAAGACGAAGGTTTATCTAATTCCGTTGTAACTCTTCCCGGTAACAACCTATCATTAACCAATTCTTCCATGTGAGCTAACTTGTCTAAAGCAGTTGAAACCCTTGCTTCAGATATATGAACCTGTATCATTTTAACTAACAATTAGAACACGTTTTAATAAAAAGGCTAATCATTTTTAGTGAATAAGCATTTTTAAGAACCTGTTGATGCGCTTTCGATAGTTCTTCTTGTAGTCCAGCTAGTTCTTTCTTCACAGTACCAATAGACTTGTACTCACGAGCTAGAGGATTAAGTACATCAACAACCTGAAACACATTCATTCATAAACCATTAATGATTCATCGAAGAATCGCCAAATATCGAAAATAGAACTACAGAAAACAAATATTTGATGATATGTGAGTACTAAAAACTAATCAACCCAATACAATCAGTGAATTGATCAACTCTAGCCTAGGACTGAATGTAGCAGATTAGAGCATTGTTCAATGTTCATATCATAAACTCAAGAACACAACTTTACAAACAAGATATAGTTAAACAAGCTCTAAAGAGGTCAATGTCGATGAAGTTTCACAAACCTTGTCATGAAGAATCATGATGGTAAGAAGATCTTGACGAGCACGCCAATCCAAGTATTGAATATCAAATCTAGCAACTTCAAGAGCTTGATTAACATCTAAGAACTTGCCTTTATAAGGAGGAGCTTTTGATCTTGGATCTTCAACATCAAACAAATGTCCCCATTGACTCTTCTTCTCAACTAATACATTTTCATCCCCAAACACAGCAAAAACCCTGAATTCTCCTTTCACTCCCTATAAAAACCAAACCAATCAATTCAATCATCAGACCAACTCTAATTTCAACCATTACAAAACCCAAATCCTAAAAACTAAAACTTGATACTGATTTTACAGTTTTCCAGAAAATTCAGAGTACTAAACTGCAAAAACAGAGCAATAGATAGTTAAAGTTACCTTCTTTCTGATGAGTTTAGATGATCGAGTTTTAGAGAAGGAGATAGGTAGAGATAAAGCAGAAGCACTAAACACGGCGGCGTTCATAGCGTCACCGGAAAGAATCAAAGGAAGAAGAGAAGAGACAATCGAAAACAAAGTTTTGAGATTTTTTTTTCATCTTTTATTAATTCAGAATTTTTTGTTGATAAGAGAAGAGATTTTCCCCGCGATCTGAGCAAGCCTCCGGCGAGATGACACGTGTACACACAATGGGACACGTGGCAGGAGTATCATCCACATGATAGTGAAGAGCGATTTGCCAGCTCGGATTCTCTAAGATAGATATCTCGATTATGTCCGGCTCAGCTTTGCTTTGGTGAATTCTTGCAATTTTATTTTATTTTGTCATTTTCTTACTTTGGTTCTCCATCACTAGTTTTTTTTTCCTTTTTTTTTATGGTCAAAATTTCAAAATATACCTACATGTTTTTTTTTTTTCCCAAAATATACTTGCATTTATTCTCTTTTTGGGACAAAGATATTTTTGTACAGAAGATAGAAAAATTGTAGAGTTCAGTGATTTTTTGGGTGTTTATTTCATTAAACTTCTTCATCACTAAACTATCCAAACTTTACCAGGTCAAACCGGATTTTTTTGTCTTTTATAAACTTCACAAATCTACAAATTACATTTTTAACATATTCAATTTTAAAATTTTTGATTAAATTTGTCAAATCTAAAAATATCCCTAAAAAGGAAAATTTAAGCAAAATATCAATTGATGTCCATAATTAAAGTGGTTAGATTTCATGAATGGCTAGGGATTCAAAAAGATTTCATGATTTGCTAGATTAAAGATTGTTTTTGATAAGAACTATTTATGGGTTCTTCATCTATATTCGTTCTTAATGTGATATACATGATTTATCTCTTAATATTTACTCATCAAAAATATCAATAAATTTAGGTTCAACATATTAAATTTAGATTTTAATGTATGTTTTAAAATACAAACGACAGTTTAGAAGTTTAGGTTGTTAAACATAATAGTTAATGTTGCGATAGTAGATTGACTATAAATTAATTATTGCTGCTAACATTTGTAAGAAGACGAACCGAATTGGGTTGGAGATAATTATCTCTGGTAATGTTATTGAGAAGTTTGTGTTGAAGCTCTCTGATTTACTGAAGCTTGATGAGAAACTTTGCTTCATCGGAAGTAACCGAGATTACCTCTTTCTATTTTGTTTTGGTGATTCGTTGTTTTGGGCAAAAACTTTTTCGTAGATTTTTCATTTTCTTTTGTTGATTATTCTCTTGGTTTTCAACCAGTCGATCTACAACCTTCCATATCAACGGTGGTAAGTGAAACGGTTGGACAACTTTTCCAGTTTTCTCCATTCGAGTTCAAGACCAGATCTGGTCGAGATCTGATAAGTTATTGTTTTCTCTCAATCGGACATTAGTTGAGTATATCTCGATGTTACTGATGTCGGCGATTAACATATGGTTCTAAAACCTCAAGATAGAGGTCCATCAAGCCGGAGTAAGTAAGCATACGTTTTATTTTCAGAAGTCTACCAAACATCAAGGGAGGACGTAAAGATCGGAAGTTTTCAGTGAAATTTGTGGTTTCCATCAACATCAAGAGAATTTCTGATCTCGGAGAAGAACCGATGAATAGATTAAGATTTAATTGATAAATATTAGCTTTAGCAGTTTTGGTTTATAGTTTTCAAAATTATCTCTTTTTAGGGATGTTGTCACCGGAGATTTCAACATCTTTCGGCTTAGTTTCCATGGTTATTTCTTTTGGTTGTAACTCCATCTATCTTTAATATATTTAAGCAGAAAAAAAAATCTATTCTCAATCTTTCTTAGAACCCTAAAAGCATCAATTGATCTCAGCCGCATCATATGATTCTCCTCTGCACCATCAATCGATCTCAGCCTCAAGAGAGTTATTCGAATCTGACGTTCTCGCACTGGCCATGGAGGAATCCCTGGAGCCATTACTTTCACTCAAAACCTGTTCTATGACGATTTTTTTTTTGGGTGTAATGTCAAATTTATTGATGAGAAAAGAGTACCTTATTTACAGCAAATTAAATAGAAAATGAGAAGAGAGGTTGCGGAAAAATAAAAGCTGTAAGCTTTGTAAGATTGAGAAAAATCAAGAAAACATTTTTCTTGAGTATCATGAGCTCGAGACTCACCAGTACGAGCTGCTACATCTCGAGCTTGAAACCAGCGCTGAAGAAGGTTCCGGAGCTGAGGCTTATGCTGGTAACGAAGTGAGAAAATACGGCAGCGGATGGACTTTTCAATAAGTCGGATCAGGTGGGGGTTGGTCGTTGAGAGTGATTGTGCCGACTATCATTAAGCTCTCACCAGATGTAGTATATTGTGGCATGGAACGCGAGCCTGAGTAGTATATAGCTAAGCTGGTCGTAGGATCGAGTTGTAAGCGTTTTTAGAGTTTCCGACCAGTCAGGGCCAGCGGACACTCCTAGAAGATCACCTACAATATCAATCCAAATGGTGAATCTATAGGGACAAGCGAAGAACAAATGATCTCTTGTCTCGTCCGGTTCACCGCAAAAGAGATAAGGTTGTATACAGCCCCATTCTTGAGCTCGTGCACCTGTAGAAAGTCGGTCCTTGACAGCCAACCAAGTGAAATTGGATCGGATTCTGACCTAAAAATGTGAAAAACAAAAATTGGATCGGATTAAGGAGATTTGTTTGTGTGTTTTATGAATCCTGTAAATTGAAGACATATTTATAAAATCCAAACTTTCAATTCTATGACTAAATCTCAAATACATAAACGTCAATCGAAGAAAAGGGGTATAATACTTGAGGACCACCAGATCTGTATCTCTAATTGGTTGCGACAGCAAATATTGTTGAGAATAGAGCTTCCTTTTGGGCTAATTAATAGATTCAGAGAGATAGTGATTGTTGGGAAAAATAAATTCATCAACTGGCGACGCGCTTCACGCCAATTGAATTGTAAGTGACACACTTGACACTAGCGACGATGTTTTTTAGGTTTCAAAATAATATTCTTGGTTTAGTAGCTGTGACAATATATCTAATGTATAAAGTAAGAAATTTTGATGTTAAGGTGCGAAGGGTTCTCCGGATCGATTTTGCAACGAAGTTTTTGAGGCAAATCCGTAAAGAAATTTTATTTCATTGAAGAAACCAAACCGGTTAACTTTGATTTGGGATCATCATCCTCATGATCGTTTGACGAAAGCAACGGTGTTTCCGTTCAATTGACTTCCATTTCTGAAAAATATTAATGAAATCATCGATCGAAAAAGCAGGTTTTAGTTGAATTTAGAGTAAATATAAACAAAGAAAATAGAGGAATTAATATATACCAAAATATAAACAAAGAAAATATAGGAATTAATATATACCAATGATACCTAAACTGAGAAAGGGCGTGGGAGCCTACAAACGGTGGCAGTCGGGGCGTTAGAATTTGTTATCAGAGCTGAACCCAAATGAGTGTGGAGTCAAGTGGGCTCACACCATCAGGGGTTACGGTCCTGATGCGCAACGATGACGTTGCGCTCTATTAGTGAGGATGATTGTAACACCCCCCCCGGATTTCATAAAATATGGTGGCGCATGAAGAATGCTTAAGAGATTTGATTTGACTACCTATGTCACCAAAGTGCATTTATCTTTTCCAATACTTGTCGAGAGAGAATTCCAGAGTTAAACACGCTTGGACTGGAGTAGCACTAGGATGAGTGACCTATCGAAAATTCATTTCTGGTACCGTGTGAGTGAGGCCAAACACGGGGAAAGATCAAGTGGTAATTTGTAGGGACATTAACAAGTCTTCCGAGCTTTCCGAAATAACGCACCGGCCGTCGGACGAGGGTGAGGCCTGAAAACCGAGAGAGGGTGTGGGTGCCTACAGACGGTGGCGGTCAGATCGTTACAATTTGGAATCAGAGGTGAACCCAGATGAGTGTGGAGTCAAATGGGCTCACACCATCGGGGGTTACAGTCATGGTGTGCAACAAGGACGTTGCACTATGTTAGTGGGGTTGATTGTAACACCCCAACTTCATAAAATATGGTGGTGCATGAGGAGCACTAAGAGATTGATTTGGCTATCTATGTCACCAAACTACACTTATCTTTTCCAACACTGTCGAGAGAGAACTCCAGAGGTAAGCGTGCTTGGACTGGAGTAGCACTAGGATGGGTGATCTATCGGGAAGTCATTTTTGTTACTGTGTGAGTGAGGCCAAAACACGGGGAAAGATCATGTGGTGATTTGTAGGGACAGTAACAAGTCTTTCGAGCCTCTCGAAATAATGCACTGGCCATCGGACGAGGGTGGGGCCCATGGACCGAGAGAGGTTGTGGGAGCCTACAGACGGTGGTGGTCGAGATGTTATAGTTTCCGTACTAGAGATGACTCTGTGAGCAATGATGCAGTCGATTTCGAAGATCTGGGAACCTCCGTATACACATAATTGTATCCATCAAACGAAGACGAGATACAAGAATGATGACTTTGTAAGGAAATGGATAATCGCTGGAACTCGGGAGATGAATCGTCCTGGTTCGTGAAGATGATGACGTTGGCCACAAACGAGAGGAAAAGAGAGATGCGAGAGAGATGACTATGACATAGATGAGTATGTTTTACATTTTTGTATATGGTAGAGATAAGTGAATTTTTTTTGGCTAAGTGTTGGCTATTCTACTAAATGTAAATGTTTTACTAAATATTGGCGGGGACAAGTGATTTAGGTTTGTCAAGTGAATTTAAGTTTCCCGTTTAGTCATTTTTCTGTTTAGCATTTCTGGAATGCTATGATATAGTAATCTTATCTCCAATAACATTTTCAATAGCAGTTGTGAAAACCGTGCTATCCTAATGTGCTATCAATGCCTTTTTTTTTAGTGATATAAAAATATTTTAATCTAACTATATAATTCGATTTCTATCTCTATACTATTAAAATTGAAGTACAAATGAGGAATCCATGTATCCAAACATCTTTATACGTATTCCTATATCCAAACATTCATCTACCTAAATAAATATAAATTATGAACAATAAATAATAAAACTAAAACTACTTATTACAAATTTCCAAAAATAACTTTTAATTAATTACAATTTCAAAATGATCTCCCATTAATTATTTTGATTTAAATGCATTATTTCCAGAACTTTTTTTCTATATTTACACTCAATAATTTAGTTTTAACTAATTTATTTTAGGGTTAGATCATCAACTTAGCATATATATAACTTCGATTTATTGAAGATATATCACGGATTATTATAACAAAATCATGGGTTAATTTAATAATCGTGAGTTGGTTAAAATATATAATAGTCGCGGGTTAATTAAAATATATAATTTACTTACACAAACTACAAACAACTAAAATCAACATCAGTATACTTTCAATGATTCTCTATACTATTAAAATTGAACTACAAATTAGTTATACATGTATCCAAACAACTCCTAATTAATTCTCTACAATGCTTACAACCAAACACAATTATTTTCTTATCTAATATTACGATTTAATAGTATGAATTATGATTCTCCTATCACTTTTTATCTTATTTTAAAATTATTTTGAATGATTATATAACACATATGATTAATAAAATTTTAGATTTTTTTTCTGCATATGTCATGATTTAATTTTTGTTAAACGAATATTACTACTCAATCAATGAAGAAAAAGTGTGTTCAACGTGTCATATCAGCTAAAAAGTTATTAATATTGAAATCATTTTAGGTGTTTTAGAATTTGGTAAAAACAATTAGATGATAAACAACCTTATACTTTATAAATGGTTATTGTTTTGGTCTTGATAGACGATGCGGATACATATTTTTATTTTCATTTAGTTTAGTTTGAAATAAAACAATTGACCCGCGGTGTACCGCGGGTTCAAATCTAGTTATTTGATTATAATCACGTGATGTACAAATGTTTTGTGATGAACCATGCAATGAAGTGTAAGTCCTAAGACCAAACGCAATAGCTAGGGAAATGGGGTGTTATTAGATCCAATAGGTAGGGAATTATCAAAGGCAAAATGACATGTCATCGGAGGAAGGCAAAATTTGCAATGATGACGTGGCAAGTTATAATTCGTTAGCTGTTTTTTCTTTTCTTCTTTTCTTTTTTTCTTCTTTTTTTTCTCTTCTTTTTCTCATTTTTCTTAAATGCCATTTTTATCCAATAATTGATCACAATAAAAAAAAATTTTACACAATTATTTTTTATTTTTTAACATCTATAAATATAGCTTATGTTTATAACATTTGGACACCCAAACAAATCTCAAGTTTTAACACTCTTTTTATTTCTTCTCCTACATTATCATTCTCTTTAGTTTTTTTTTTTAATTTTCAACATCCTTATGAATCCATCTCGCAATTACAATTTTCTACCAAATTACGGTTTTCCAAACCCTCAAAATCCAAACATACAACCACCAAATCCAAATACACAACTCCCAGAAAATCCTATGAATTCGGGAATGCATCCAAATTTTCAAATGCCATATATGATGCCACCAAATTTTGGCATGCAATACCCATACAATCATCCATATATGCCATATGGCTACCCACCAGTTCCAGGAAACACCAATGATTCACCAAATATGACTTATCCTAACAGTCAAACCATTAACGAGCCAACCAGTTTTAGTAGTGGATCGACTGATACCCCACAATTTTGCACCCAAATCTCTTTGGGAGATGTTGGCGGGGATACTTCTATTCTTCAACCAACCCAACAATCATTAAAGAAGAGGGCAAATTACACTACTTGGAGTTCTGAAGACAAAAAAGCGCTACTAAATGGTTATTTCCACTTCAGTACTGATAGTAAACTGGGGAATAATCAAAAGGGTGATACTTTCTGGGGGAAAATTGCTAAGTTTGTGAACGAGACCACCAACAGCAGAAAAATGTTCTCCACAACCAAATGCCAAAGTCACTTTCGTGACATAAACAAGAAAATTTGCAATACAGTACTGCAACCAGGGAGAAACGTAGTGGTTTGTCCGATGATGACTATATAACCAATGCTCTTCGTTTGTATGAAGCAAAAGAAGGTTGTGTGTTTGCTTATGTGGAAGAATGGAAATTGGTTCGCCATCAGCCCAAGTATATGCTGAGATCAAATGAATCTGGTAGTAGTGGTTCTAAGCGAAAAAGTGGTAGTGATGATGTTGAATCACCATTTCAGTCTCTTGTTCGTCCAGAAGGTAGGGAAGCAACGAAGAAGAAAGCTAGAGCTTCTTCCAGTAAATCATCTACTACCAGAAGATCAAAGCATGCCATCAAAGAAGAGTTGGCCAATTTAGCCTCTATTCATGAAAACCTTCAACAAAACAGGTCAAACACTGTTTCAGCTATCTTAGAGTTGTCTACTCACTGCAAATATTAATTCAAATATTGAATAATTGATGAGACCCACGAGGATAATAATCCATCATACCCCCAAGACTTATCTACATATTCAATTTAGTTAAGTAAAACGGTTGGAGTCGAGAGCTCGTTTATTATAAAAATAGTAGTTCACATCATATCAACATAACTCATTCCAAACATTCATACTTTATTCTTCTTATCATTCAATGGATGTACCACCAAATTTGTTTAACTTCGAATAGTTCGAACAACAGTGGAAGTTGGAAGAATCTCTGATCCAAAGGCAACAAGAACTTCTTGAGAAACTGCAAAGAAGAAACGAAAGATCCCATTCCAAAATTTTTATCTATAGAGATCATGTAGCTGCCCATCAAAGGCTCATGGCCGACTACTTTGACGAGTCATACACTTACACCAACATGCAGTTCCGAAGAAGATATCGAATGAAAAGGCCATTGTTTCTACGAATTGTAGAATCTTTATCAAATTACGACGTCTACTTCACTCGAAGACGAAATAATTCCGGGAAGCCTGGTCTCTCCCCTGTCCAAAAGTGCACAGCTGCCCTCCGCATGCTTGCATATGGCTGCCCTCCGCATGCTCGCATATGGCTGCCCAGCTGATGCTTGTGACGAGTATGTGAAGATTGGAGAAAGCACGCGCTCAAGTGTACTAAAAAAATTTGTGAAGGGATAATTACCTTGTTTCAAGATGAATATTTACGAAGACCAAATGTGACAGATTTGGAGATGTTACTCCAAGTTGGTCAGGATCGTGGTTTCCCCGGAATGATTGGTAGTATTGATTGCATGTACTGGAAGTGGAAGAATTGTTCCAAGGCTTGGCATGGACAGTTCACTAGTGGACACAAAGGCTCGGCGGCCGTTATCCTTGAGGCTGTGGTGTCATATGATTTGTGGATATGGCATGCTTTCTTTGGGTTACTTGGTACATTGAATGACATTAATGTACTCGATAGGTCAACGGTGTTTGACGACATCATTTCCGGTGAAGTCTGGAGGTGAACTTCATCGTAAATGGTTGACAATACAATCGGGCATACTATCTTGCCAATGGAATCTATCCTAAATGACCTGTCTTCGTTCAGTCAATTCAAGTTTCTGTAGGCGACAAAGCACAATTTTTTGCCAAACAACAAGAATCATGTAGGAAGGACGTGGAATGAGCACGATTTGCTATTGTTTGGCAACCATCTAGAATGTGGGATATCGAGGTATTAGGTAAAATAATGCGGGCCTGCATTATTTTACATAACATGATAGTAGAGGATGAACGTGATACATATTTGCGAAACTGGAAAAATATCGACTTCGAACCTTCAAACAATTCTGCATCAAGCTCCTCGATCAACGTTGACACCCAAATATTACCACAATTTGAAGTCCATGTACAAGGCCGGTCAGAATCAGATATTCATGTTAGAGCCAATTTACGTGATAGGAATCAACATATTCAATTGAAGAAGGATCTCGTCGAGCATATTTGGCAAAGATTCGGAGCAACCCTCAATTAGAAATATCAAAATTTATTTCTAAGTTTATTATTGTTTGGTGTTTGTTTTGTTGTAAGATTTTAATGAATTATGTATGTTTGGTTTGTCTTTATTAATAATAACGAGTGTTGTTTATTTATTTAGAAAATAAATATTTTATTTGAATCATTAAAATAATATATTTTTATATATTAATCAACTCTAATTATAAAAAAAATTATATATTAGTTATTATTATTTTTACATTATAAAAATTATTTTGTGTGATTATAAATAAATTAATAGTAATAGTATTTATAAAATGTATAACATATATAAAATAATAAATATAAAATAAATAAATATAAAATAAATTATATATGATGGAGTGATGTGGAGGAAAGAGAAAATGAGTTGGAGGAAAGAGAAAATGATTTGCCTTCCTATTGTGGAGTTGGGTGTGAATTAAAAAATTAAAATGATGTAGAAGGAGAATAAAGTGATGTGGAGGGAGAATATGATGAGAAATTTGCCTTCCTACTGGAAATGGTCTAATTGATTTTCAACTTTTAACTATGTAAAAGATTTCGACTATATAGCTTTCAAAGAAAATAAATAAACGGACCTCGACAAAATAAAGAACACCAAAGGTATAAGCACGAACAGTATTCACACATTTGATGTTATCTGCTCCTTGTCGCAACACTAGGTACATCAGCTTTTGCAGTAGTTCTGGAGAAGCAGATTATCCTATCAATGAGACTACATATATACAAAAAAAAATTGTAGTGAAAATCTCAATACTTGTTACTAGATTTTGTACAATGAAATGTAAATAGAAGTTTACCTGCATTTTCCATAACGGTCCAAGACCAATTGAGTATACCTGGCTAAGAAGATAGCACCAGCTGGATCAATCCACCAATAGAAGACATTCCCATGAATAGCCGCGACCAATCCAAGAACATTTGTTACCACATAAAACTGACGATCCTATATCAAACCCTCATTATTTAGTCACTAATTTTACATGATACTATAAAAGTATATATGCATATATTACTTTTCCATATGCACGAACTATATGATTTCTTGAGATTTTTCAGTATATTCATAAGAAGAGTTTAACAGTGGTTGGACTTAACATGATTGAATATAACCAAACCAATTGGTTATGATTCATTTTCTCTGAAGGTTCATTTGTAATCAATTGTGCCGTCGCCAAAAGATTTCGTTTTTTTGGTAAATGATAAGTGTCAATTTGTATTATTTGCTAAAATTGTATTCCCATCATCACATGACTGTTTCAACCACAAAAGGACAATCAAATTTGGATATAAGAAATTGAAACCTTTGAGGCTTATTCGTAACTAATAACCATCATTGTGGGATCTGGGTTTTAGGATTTTGAGAAATTTTGTAAAACTTGCCTAAAACATCATTGATATTTGAAGAATACACCCTCTTATAAATTTTTGAGAACTATTATTTTTAATAATCTAATTAACTAAAATAATCATACTAATGATTGATAATATCTTTACTACGTAAAAACTAAGTTTTTTTCCTTTGATAACAACGTAAAAGCTAACTAAGTTTACGACTTAGAGAACTATTTTAAAATTAACAATTTATAATTTGTGACCAATTTATACCATGCTAATCTTGCCTTGCCTTTTTTGGCAAGTCGCTGAAGAGTCGACATTTGCCTCATCCAGAGCTGTTCCTATTATTTTAAGGACATGAGGGAACTAATAAACCATTTTAGTTTATGTTCAAATTTTTTATAATTCAAATTAGATTTTAATATTCATTGTTAAAGTCAATTTTAACATTTGATATATAATAAATTTTGTTTTAACATACCAATATTTTGTGGAAAATGAAATTTAATTGTTCATTTTAAACATATAAAAGAATATGTATAAAATATTCACATCGTTAAAATATTTTGAATTTACAAAATAAATTTTAAAAAAAAAAATTAGAGATACTTTAAATACTATAGTAAAAAGATTTAAAATTAGATATGGAGATTTTTTACATAAAAGTCTAATTTAAAAATTTATATATACATACAAATATTTTATATCTAATTAAAAGCAAGGTGAAAGAAAGGGGATATTGCATAAAAAGGAAATGAAATGGAAAAAAGGAAAAGATGCTTGACAATCTTGAATTAAAATCCACATAATGTTGACAAGTAATGCTTATATTAAAAACCAATCATCTCAGAATAAATCTATTAAAGCAATTTATAAAAATATGGGGCTTTTTACAAAACAAAATGAGCCGTAGACAAGTGTTTCTATTTCTTTAACTTGGGCACGGTCCTGGCCTCATCCAAATCATACTTTTGTAAAATAGAGAATCAATCAAGCAAATGAGCTTCAAGGAGATTAAAACCAATAATACGCTATATGTTTATCATATTTACCATTGGCATTTATTCTCATATTAAGTACTACATGCAGTTAGAAACAAAGGAGAAAATGATGTAATTTTCTTAGACTTTTGTTTTTTTATTCTCGTTTCAAGAGCAAAACTTTTGGTTTATATGGTAGATATCCAAAGCTGTACCAAGAAATACTAAGGCCCGAGGCGATATTCAAAATATATATCATATTTCATTCAAAGCAAAAATTTAACAATTTAAATTTTGAAAAACTTCATTCCGCATACGGCATACCGTCAATTGATGTTGATAAAATATCATCTCAAACTATTGAAAAACTTTATCTATTCTTTGATGAAACGAAATTTAGTGTAATACATACATAGATGTATTACTCTAAATTTTGTTCCAATGTTTATCTATTATTTGATAAAATATCACTAATTTAGTGTAATACATACATACAAGCATTGTTCGTGATGTATCACTAATTAAGCAGTGTATATATGGATGTATTACACTAAATTTTGTTGCAATGTTTACTTTTAATCTCTAATTAGTTTTTTTTTTGTTTTTGTAAAATCTGAATCTCTAATTTGTTATTATTAATATTAACAATCTAACAAACTCTTCTAATTAAAAACGTGACGTCTTTTAATTAATAGGTACTATTAATTGTTTTATAAAATAAAAAAGACGTTTATTTTCCTTACATTCATTAGGCACTGGCCTAAAGATATCAACAGAATATGAATGTCTTTGTACATGAAATCTCCGTGATTTATAAAAGACGTCACGTCTTTTATAAAATATATAACACGTCTTTGATGAAGTCCTGAAAATTCAATATAAATTATAGTTATAAATTTATGAAAAAAAAGTTCATTAGTTACAAAATTTTCATGTATTCATTGGGTCTAGTGAATTCATTACAACACACTAATACAACATATCACACATGACATACCCAATGAGTTTGGTCAAACCAAACGCCACGGTCATAGCTAACCATCATCCAATCAAAACCCTAACCGACGACTTAACCACCGGTGCTTTCCCCAAAACCGCCCCTAACATCACTAACGTCAAGGTAACCGCTACCACAATCGCTGCAATCTTCACTTTATACTCTTTCACAAATGCAGCCACCAATAACGGCACAAGCGCCCCAAACGAAAACGTTAACGCACCACTTGCGTCGGGCTTGGAAGCTTCTCTTTCTCTTTCGCTCCTCTGCTTCCTCTCTTCACCTGAGCCACCTCTATGTCGTACTGGGAGTATACGGAGACAAAATCTCCAAGGCCATGCTACAAGCTCCGGCCACAAAACCGGCGAAACCGGAAGATCATGATTTGATCCGGTTTTGCCGGTTTAGTGGCCGGAGCTTGTAGTATGGCAATCGGAGAATTTGTGTCTGTATACTTTATGTGATTCCATGGGAGAGCAAAGCTTTTTTTTTTATATACGATTGGGAGAGCAAAGCTTACGGGAGAGAGTTTTTATGAAACTAAAAATTTGCTAATTTTATTACTTTATAGTTTTTTTTTATTCCGAGTTACCTACAATGCAAAAGAAATGTTATAATCTTTGTCGATCCGATTGAACTGTAATCGTGGTATAGTTGGTGAGTGAGAAAATCGTGGTGTTGTTGTTGATATTTTTAATTCAAAATATGTAGAAAAAATAAAAACTCCCACCGATGAAGTTGTGTTTCCTTTTTTGATATAAATTATTAATATTAACAATCTAACAAACTCTTCTAATTAAAAACGTGACGTCTTCTAATTAATAAGTACTATAATTTTTTTATAAAATAAAAAGGCCCAAAATAAAAAGACGTTTATTTTCCTTACATTCATTAGGCACTGGCCTAAAAGATATCAACAGAATATGAATGTCTTTGTACATGAAATCTCCGTGATTTATAAAATAACACATCATCTTTTAGACACATGAAAGAGAGTTTCGAAAATCACATGTATCATCTTTTACGGATATAACTTAGAGTATAAATGTCTTTGTACATTAAAGGATGTTAGTTTTCAAAAGACTATGTGTATCTGTTGCTGATCGAGAAAATCTAGATAACAACTATTTAGTTGTTGCAGTCAATAATTTGTTACGAAAAAATATAAAATTTTCCATCAGACTAAAATTCAAAACAAAAAGATATTCCTTAGGTAAAAATTGAACAATAAGTTACGTAAAGTAAAAATTCTGTCCCCCAAAACTCGTATACTTTTGTGTATATAAACTATCAATCAAATTGTATACTCGTATACTCGTAAAGTAAAATTCTCTCCCCAAAAAAAAGAAAAAAGTTTAGGGAAAGAGAGAAGCAATGGCTGCTGCAATGGAGAAATCTAATACCAATGAAATTGTTGTCTCTGAGGTTTTTGTTGTGTTGAATATATAATCTCTTGTTTTAATCTGTTTGCACACGCTTGAATATGGAATCGATAATGACTGATAATGTTTTGTTTTTCCCTAAAAAAGTCAAAACTTTGTTTGATCAAAAACTTTTGTTTGATTTCTTTCTATACGTATATTTGCAGAAGAAAAGCTGGAAGAACTTTTTCGCTTACTTAGGCCCTGGTTTTCTTGTTGCAATCGCATATATTGATCCTGGAAATTGTAAGCTCATTAATTTGTTATATAAATCATATATCCGTAATTTTAGATGATTAATGCTTCTTATGTTAAAAATAGATGTAGTTGAAAAAAATCAATGTTCTCTAGACCATTTAAAACAACAAATTTATACCTACTTTAAATATACCATTTAATATTTTTTTGACGTATAATAATTAAATAAATATAAACAAATATTCTGGCTGTTTGCAGTTGCGACTGATCTGCAATCGGGAGCGCAGTACAAATACGAGGTGTGTTCGTACTCTCTGTAACTCGCCTTTAGCTTATAGTTTCCGATATTAAAAGAAGTCTTCATTTCTTTGTTAAAAACAGTTACTTTGGATAATATTGGTTGCTTCGTGTGCGTCACTCGTTATTCAGTCGCTGGCTGCGAATCTTGGTGTTGTCACAGGTTAACTCTTTCAAAAAAAAAAAAAAATTAATCATCTATCGTTTTAGGTTTGTGATATGAAAGTTTACTTAATTCGGCTACAGGACAACATTTGGCGGAACATTGCCGAGCCGAGTACGCAAAGGTGCCCAACTTTATGTTATGGGTCCTTGCGGAAGTTGCAGTAGTCGCTTGTGACATACCTGAAGGCATCACACTTCTTTACTCTTTAGTGTGATCCAATACTTTTTTCTAATCTCTCTGTTAATACAAATTGCCAAAATGGATATATCTTTGTACAGTAATAGGGACAGCGTTTGCATTAAACATGCTATTTAGCATGCCGGTCTGGATTGGTGTTCTTCTCACAGGCTTAAGTACGCTGATTCTTCTAGCACTTCAAAAATACGGGGTATTAGTTTTTGGCTATTTGTCGATCATTTTCATTCCATGGTGCTACCCTATATATATATGGTTAATTCTTATGATGGTTTTTTTTTTTTACAGGTGAGGAAGCTGGAGTTCTTGATTGCATTTCTTGTGATCACAATTGCTATCTGCTTCTTTATTGAGCTCCACTACTCAAGTCCAGACCCAAGAGAAGTCCTACATGGTCTCTTTGTTCCCCAACTTAAAGGAAATGGCGCAACTGGTCTCGCAATCTCTTTGCTCGGAGCCATGGTTATGCCGTAAGCTCACTCTCTCTTCACCCCATCCATAATAAAGATTATTCGATAAATCTTCTAAAACCGTCCCAGGCATAATCTCTTCCTCCACTCGGCCTTGGTTCTCTCGAGAAAAATCCCTCGTTCCGCTACTGGCATCAAGGAAGCTTGCAGGTTTTACTTGATGGAAAGCGGCTTTGCTCTACTGGTGGCCTTTCTCATTAACGTCTCTGTGATATCAGTAAGTGGTGCTGTTTGTAATGCCTCACACTTAACCCCTGAGGATCGAGCTAGTTGTGAGGATTTGGACTTGAACAAGGGTTCGTTTCTGCTACGGGTAAATTGCTTTTCTTGCTCCTTACTGCTTATGTTGTTTCTTTCCATAATGATTCAGAACACTAAAGCTTTTCACTTTCTCTGCTTTGAAACAGAACGTTTTGGGGAAGTGGAACGCAAAAATATTTGCCATAGCGCTTCTTGCATCAGGGCAAAGTTCTACGATAACGGGAACGTATGCAGGACAATACGTCATGCAGGGTTTTCTTGACCTAAAACTCAAGCCATGGGTAAGAAACTTATTGACTAGATGCTTAGCTATAATCCCAAGCCTAGTGGTGTCTCTCATAGGCGGTTCAGCTGGAGCCGGAAAGTTAATCATCATTTCCTCGGTAACACAATAATTCCATCTCTCATCATAATGTATATATGTGACTTACTACACCAAGGCAAATCATCTATTGTATAAATCTTAAACAGATGATCTTATCCTTTGTGCTCCCGTTCACGTTAGTCCCTCTTCTCAAATTCACTAGCTGCAAAACCAAGATGGGTTCACACGTCAACCCAATCCTGGTATGTAACAATCAAACACATTTTCATTTAACCAAAGATAAAAGATGAAAAACCTTCATCCATCTCTGACTTCATATGTGCCATTTATTCACAGATTTCAGCTTTTACTTGGGTCACTGGTTGTTTGATCATGGGAATAAACATATACTATTTAGTAAGCAGTTTCATCAAGCTTCTTACTCATAGTCACATGAAGCCTGTCGCTGTCATCTTCTCTGGAATTCTTGGGTTCGCAGGCATTGCCATTTACTTGGCTTCCATAGTTTATCTTGTCTTCCGTAAAAACAGAGAAGCCATCCATCTTCCTGAATCAAGAAACTCACAAACTGTGGAGACACTTCCGAGACAAGACATTGTCAATATGCAGTCCGATATTGATTAAATCTTATTCTCTCACCACAAAACTTAAACTTAGTATTCCAATAAAACTCGTCCCAAGCTCTGTCCACAAAGACCTTTCGATATTATTTGTGAAAACTATCGTTAGACCTAATAGTATTTGGTTTGTGTTTATTATTATTATTGCTATTTTTTCTTTTCAAGTTTCTCATAGGTTTATATATCAAATAAATAGTAACAACGTTATAATAACATCAGATATTATAATCATTGCATCCATTATCATATCATTTTTCCTTGTTACACAAAATAAACTTATACATTAAATAACATCAGATATTATAATCATTGCGTCCACTATCATATCATTTTTCCTTGTTACACAAAACAAACTTATACACTAAAACTTCTATAAATTAATAATGTTGGGACCAGAGAATTTTATTAATTTATAGAAGTTATTAATTTATCGATATAGAGAATTTTTCCGAATTTAAAAAAATAGTATATAAAAACGAAGAAAAATAAAGATAATACTTTAATGGGTTTTAATGCATTTACACATTAAGAAATAATCATTGCATATAAAAAAATTTTAAATAGTTTTTGATGCAATTTGAGAAGATAATATCATATATTTTTGATATGTTAAGAAAAATAGAGATAAACTCTAACAGAATTACAAATTTACGAATAAATAACAACACTAGAATCATATTTCACTAAAATATCTTATATATATACAATAAATTTATATAATTATTAATTTATGTTATTAATGGGACCATATATTTATATAGAGATTTCAAAAAAATTATTATCTTATTATCTTATCGAAATGTGTCAATTATTACACCGGCCCAACTCGGGACCGGAATAATTTATTAATTTGAGAGAGGTTATTAATTTATCGATTATTAATTTATAGAGGTTGTATTGTACATTAAAAACCCAGTGGTTTTGGTCTACTGGTTCCCACTTGAGGAGGAGTTGTCTTGCTGGTCCAGGCTAGAAATCGATTTCTCACAAGCGTGGAACTCTCTATCATTTCCACTTGGTCACCGGAACATTCACATGGCTCTCTGGGCCCCGGGATTAGTCAGAGCTCATGGCCCGTTGACCCAAGAATCAGCTAGGGAATCAAAAAGTCCCCATGACCTGACTCGGAGCGCATGGTATCCGTTGATCTGGATCACCCGAGATTCAAAAAAAAAAAGAAAAAAAAATATCTCTTCTGCTTCTGATGAGAGTGATGCGCTTGGTGACTCGAATATCTCTGATACTCAAACTCATCAGGTTGCTGCTTGGAGAAGCAGATGGAAGTGTTTAGGGTTGCGTTGGGTTTGCCTGATCAACAAGTGGCTGAAGAGGGTTTGATTGATGATGAGCCAGTGAAGGAGGCTTATGAAGGTAGATTGAAAGAGAGGCAGGAACATTCTTTTTTGAATAGGGATAGTGGGAGGAAGAGAGATGAGGTTGTAGATGAGAAAGATGGTAAGGTTAAGGAAAGCAAGAAGCAGAAGGGTGATGTTAATGTGGATGAAGTGAAGCGTCACAAGAAAAAAAAGAGCAAGAAGAGAAGACATGGTGATTTGTCTGATGAGTCTGATGAACCTGGTCGTGACCGCAGAAGGCGCTCTAAGAAGAAGGCTAAGAGGTGTAAACAAGAAAGTGAAAGTGACTCTAGCAGCGCGGATTCTGAATCGACTCTGACTACGATAGTAAAGGATTTCGATGGAAAGAAGAGAAGAAGGAAGGCTACAAAGAAACGCAGTAGAAGCAAAAGAAGTGTCTCTTTTGACAGCAAGAAACTTAGGAAGTCACACAAAAAGCGTCGACCCTCCAACCGATCTGGTTCTAGCTTTATTAAGCTTGGAAAAAGGAGTGGATTGGAGCTAGGGTTTGGCGTGGGGCTAGAGAAGAAATAAGAGGTCTTCTTTAGCTTGGGGAGTTCATCCTAGACAAGATCCATCCATTCTAAGGTGAGTTGTGACCAAAGGTTATCACTAAGCCATGTGTGGGGGCTTGTGGGTTGTTCTAAGCTTTGGAGTGTTCCTAGGTTGCTTAGAAACTTTATGGTCATTTGTGAAGCTTAAGCTAGAGTTTGCTAAGCTTGTGGTGGTTAGAGAACCATGGATTTGTGCTTGTTGTGCCTTGTTAAGCTTTAATTGTGAATTCTTATGCTTGCTTGGTGATTGTGTGTATTGTGGTTTCTTGGTGATTCCATGGCTTGTTGGGAGTGTTTCCCTAGTTGCTTTGTGTGTTATTGCCTTGCTTGGTATGTGTATTGGTTATGGTTTAGAGGCTTGGCCTTAGGAGTGTGCCTAGGCTAAGTTGAGAAGTGGAGAAATCGGACTCGCTATCAACAAGGTGTGGTCGATAGAGCGAGGTCGATAGGTGCTTATCGACCAGGTGTGGTCGATAGATCGAGGTCGATAGGGTGTATCGATTAGGGCAGGTCGATAGTTGGTCGATAGATCCTGATGGGTATTTTTCCTAGTGCTTATCGACCATGTGTGGTCGATAGAGCGCGGTCGATAGGGTGTATCGACTAGGTGTGATCGATAGGTCGAGACCGATAGTGGCTATCGACCAGGTGTGGTCGATAGGGTGTGGTCGATAGGGTGTGGTCGATAGGGTGTGGTCGATAGGGGGTATCGAGGGTGTTGGTCGATAGGTTGTGGTTGATTGACCATGTTGTTCTGTAACTTGTGTTTTTAGCATTTTTTGATGTTGTGAATTGCTAAGTAGTTAGTCATAGATGTGTTTGATTAGCTTTGCATAAGGTTGCATGTTAGCTGATTGTTTGAAGTAATACGTGGTGATATTATTTCGTGTTGGTGTGGTTGTTTGAATTGCGTGGGTTTCATATAATCTGTTGTTGGGAGGATCAATCTCACTCAGGGTTTGGTTTACCAAATGTTGATGCATCACTTTTGTCGATACAGGTAAAGATAAGGCGTGATTTTTGTAGCTTTCGTAGGATTGCTAGAACCGGTAGAACTGTTGACCATGCGTGGTCATTGTTGTTTGTTGAATGTTAATTAACTGGTAGAATATGTTGTAAACTAGAGAGAATTATGGGGGAATTTTGTGTGTTGTATTATTGATAATGAGATTCCAATCGAACCTTTATATAGGAATCAATATAAGAGATAAAAGGTAAATCCTATTCGGAATAGGAAAAGTATAAACCGTCTTAAGTCTCATCGGATATAGGCCTGATGGACCAGAACTAGAGTTTGACAATCCACAATGATTTATAACACTCCCCCTTGGATGTCATAACTCTAAGAGCTCGTAATACGCTTTGATGTTGGCTCATTAAAACCTTTCTCGAAAAACCCAATGGGACAAAACTGAGATAAGGAAAAAGAGTACAACACGCATTACTCTCCCTGTTCCGAACATCACTGAATGTCTTTCAATCTTCGCATTCCAATCTGATGTATTAGCTTCTTGAATGTCGAGGTTTCTGAATGGTTGGACGATGTAGCAACAAGAGTTTGCTTCATGGATCACCAAGATATAGTCGTACCACCGTGAGTAAAAACATATCCCGTTTGGGATTTAGCATTGTGTAGATCCGAGAGGTAACCTGCATCCGTAAAACCAATCAAACCATCTTTGTTATGGTTAGTATAAAATAATCCCAAATCTTTCGTTCCTTGTAGGTAACGAAGTATATGTTTAATCCCGTTCCAGTGCCTTTGGATCGGACATGAGCTAAATCTTGATAATAAATTCACGGCAAAACATATATCTAGCCTAGTGTGGCTCGCCAAATACATCAAAGCTCTTATGGCACATAGATATGGCACTTCGGGACCAAGGACGTCTTCATCATCCTTCTTTGGACCGAATGGATCTTTATCCAAGTCAAGGGATCTCACAACAATGGGGCTATACAATGGGTGAGATTGGTCCATGTTAAATCTCTTGAGTACTTTCTCTGTATATGCCGTTTGATGCACAAGAATTCCATTATTCATGTACTCAAGTTGTAACCCCAAACAAAATCTTGTTTTTCCTAAATCTTTCATCTCGAATTCTTTCTTTAGATATTCGACTGTTTGGGAAATTTTCTCAGAGGTTCCTAGGATATTCAGGTCGTCTATATACACCGCGATGATTACAAACCTCTTAGTAAATTTCTTTATGAATACACACAGATTTATGGGGTTGTTCTTATAGCCCTCTTTGACTAGATATTCACTTAGTCTATTATAGCACATTCGACCTGATTGTTTCAATCCATAAAGACTCTTATTCAACTTTATACAATGTTGTTCTCGAGAACTTTATTTATCTTTGAGCTCAATTCCCTCTGGGACTTTCATATATATTTCATTATCTAGTGGACCATATAAGTATGCGGTTACAACATCCATTAACCGCATATCCAAATTTTCTCTTATAGCCAGACTTATTAGGAATCTAAATGTTGTAGCATCCACCACAGGGGAGTATGTCTCCTCATAATCTATTCCTGGTCTTTGCGTGAATCCTTGTGCAACAAGCCATGCTTTATGTCTCACGATTTCATTATTTTCATTCCTTTTCCTCACAAAGACCCATTTGTGTCCAACTGGTTTAATATCAAGAGGTGTCCGGATTATAGGACCAAATGCATTCCTCTTCCTTAATGAATTTAACTCCATATTTATAGCTTCTTTCCATTTAATCCAATCTTTTCTTTGAATGCACTCTAATATTGACGTGGGTTCTAGATCCTCACTTATATCCATAATGTCAAGTGCTACCTTGTATGCAAATATTTCATCAATGTCGACATTCTTTCTATTCCATTGTTTTACAGACATGACATAATTTATTGAGATCTCATTATTGTCAAGAACTTCAGGACCTTGAAGCTCGGCGTCCTGAGTATCAATGTTTGGTTCCTTTGGTTCATTCATGTCTAGGGTTCCAATAACCTCAGATTCTCCCATTGCACATTTCTTTGATTTCCGAGTGTTCTTATCCTTGGAACCTAATGGTCTACCTCTCTTTAAGCGTGCTTTAGATTCTATAGCAACTTGATTGTGTCCCTCTTGGACATCAATTCTTATTGGTGCATTAACAGCTGGTATATATGACTTTGTTACTCTCTTCGGGTCAGCAAAGGAATCTGGCAATTGATTAGCTAGCTTTTGTAAATGTATAATCTTTTGGACTTCTATTTCACATTCTTTAATCCGAGGATCTTGCCATGTTAAGGATGTTTGATTCCATGTAATTTCCTTTACCAGTCTGTTATTATCTCCTCCTAATGTTGGATAGTTGGATTCGTCAAAGTGACAATCCACATACCTGGCCTTAAATAGATCACCCGTGGTTGGCTCAAGGTACTTAACTATGGTGGGAGAATCATATCCAACATATATCCCCATCCTTCTTTGAGGTCCCATCTTACTTCTCAGTAGTGGAGCAATTGGTACATATATGGCACATCCAAATGTCTTAAGATGGGATATATCTGGCTCATGACCCGTTAGCAATTGTGATGGGAAATATTTGTGTTCACTAGATGGCCTGATGCGAATTAGTCCAGCTGCATGTAAAACTGCATGTCCCCAAGCTGAGACCGAGAGTTTTGATCTCATTAGTAATGGTCTCGCAATTAGTTGAATGCGTTTGATAAATAATTCAGCCAATCCGTTTTCTGTATGCACATGTGCCACAGAATGTTCTACACTTACCCCCATGGACATACAATAATCATTAAACGCTTGGGACGTGAATTCACCAGCATTATCTAGACGTATAGTGTTTAAAGGAAAATCTGGAAAATGTGCTTTTAGACGAATTATTTAAGCAAGTAATCTCGCAAATGCCAAATTTCGAGTTGATGATAGAGATATATATATTAATTAGAAATAGAATTAGAAATATATATATATATATATATATATTAATTTTGTGCTATTTATTAGGAAATTGACTAACTAAATATATAATTATTATGATCATTAATAATATTTGAAAAAAATTAAAAAGATTTTTCAATGGCATTTGTTATAATATGACACATAAATGTAAGGTTATTTTGTTTTTAACATTGAGCAAATAATAATATAGAGATTTCCATTATTTTCATTATTTTCTCCATAGCATAAGTTCAGTAGTTTATTTATTTATTTATTCGTACTGAATCAGGCGTGGTTTAGGGAGCAAGTAATGAACGTCTATAAACGTTTACAAAATAGTATATATATATATATATATAAAGAGTTAAATAAATGATTTTAGATTTTCTAAAGTTCTAATTTCAGGAAGAGAAGATAAAAGGTGATCCAGATTATTCACTTTATTGCTGGCATCGACACATTGATCCAAACACCCAATTTAGTGATACCTCCAACCCTATTGATGTATGACGACTTTCTGATTTATCAATGTGAAATGTGGATTTTTCTTCCTTGGTGCTATTATATATATAAAAAAATCATGTTTAATTTGCTTTGGTTAGCACTTTGAAAGGATAATGCAGATAACCCAAGGCGCTTTGATTAATGCTTTTAACCTGCAGATGATTCTTGGTTTCAGTGGCGCCTAATGTTGTTAGGTTAATCTGGAGGAGATAATAATCTCAGATATTCGATTTGCTTACACCAGTATTAGATATCTCCAACATTTCTTCAGCATTACATTAACGAGGTTTTCTTGGTTGTTCAATTTTTCCTTTAGGGACTAGGGTTTTGGTCAATTTTTGTTTGTTACGTGCTCTTAATTTTTTAAGGGTTTTCAGCAGTTTTCAATATGCTTCTCTTTTTGGATACTAATCTAGCGATGTGTTCTTCTGATTTTTTTTTTTTTTTTTTTAATCCAGCAAAACTTATGATCACTTGGAGCTTCACAGCATATCGTCAGGTAATTTGTGTTATTTGTTTTTTTTTTATTGGCTTATTCTGCATTGTTCTTTTGTCGTGTTTTTTTTTGTTTGATATGATATATACCTTTTTTTTATCGTATCTTTTTCTTTGGTTTTATTTGTTTGTGTTTGAATTTGATATGTTCTTTGTGCATGGTTGTTTGACTGTTGATGTAGTTTTAAACCTAAGTTTTGCAACACTGTGAACTTGAGGTTTTCATAAAAAGCAGATGTGGTCGAACGTTATCTTTCCTTATAAGGTATGAGTTCTCATCATTGGTGCTTTGAGTCTTTGTTGGTTTTCAAACATCGCATAGACCCTAGACTTCTGGCCTTGGATTGAACTTAGTCGTAAAGAGTGTTTGTGCTTTTATTTTTCTGTCCAATAGTAGCGTCCTGCATTATAAGGTCAACTTTTTTTCTTCAATGTAATTTGAGGATGTTGTAGCTGAGCCGATCTTACAATAAAATCAGATAAGGTAGAAGATTGAATGTGTTAATAGGTGAGAACTGAGAAGTAAGCTTGAGAAATCATTAGGGAAGATTATAAACTTGAAAACTGAGATTAAATATTTGTTAAGATTAAGCAAACGATAGAGGAAAAGATAGAAAATGAGAAATCGATGAAGGAGGATCTTGATACAAAGTTAAAAGTAGCAAGAGCTATACACTCAACAAGACACATAAGAAGTTGTTTTATCTTGAGGTAGAACTTGATTATATAAAGTTTTTTTTTGTGAAAATTTTGCCACCTCAACACTTTTCTTTGAGTTTTCGCAGACCGGTACAAAGAAATAAAAAAGTTAGTCGATAATCAGAGTTCATAGACTAAAGGGAAAATATGATAAAAAACCGTCAACTTTACAACTTTTTCCAACTAAAACTTACAACTTTTTCCAACTAAAACTTACAACTATTTGTGTTTTCAAAACAAATCTTCAAGTTGATAAAATTTTCCAACAAAAACCTCAAACTATTTTTGTTTCCAAAACAAACCTCCAAATATAAACTTTTGCTTACTTAAACCCTCAAGTTCTTAATATTGATCCCCATGAAAGTTAATTGACTATCAAAGATAACTCCACAAACGCATGTTAACTATTTGTTAATTTTGTCAGTTTCGAATAAAAATCATAGATTAAAGAACTCAATCTTGGGTCTGATTAAGGGTTAACTGACGGTCAACGATAACTCCAGTTAACACAGTAAACACCAGTTAAATATTTTTTAGTTCCGTTAGTTTCGAACATGAACCCTAGATGATAAAATCAATTTTCTGTAGTTGTAAACCCATTTTCTCCTTAGTAAATAACTAAATAACAAAAAAAAAATACGTAAAAATTGGACAAACATAGTTAACAAATAGTTAATGGGAGTTATCATTGATCCATAGTAAATCTTCAATGGGGCTCAATATTGAAAACTTGAAGGTTTAAGGTTTAAGTAAAAAAACTTTATATTTAGAGGTTTGTTTTGGAAATAAAAATAATTTGAGGTTTTTGTTGGAAACTTTTATCAACTTGAAGGTTCGTTTTGAAAAGACAAATAGTTGGAGATTTTAGTTGGAAAAAATTGTAAAGTTGAAAGTTTTTAATGGTATTTTTCCTAGACTAAATATATCAAACTTTTTGTTTAATGATATGATAATAGTGATGATGGAGTTTAAATTTTGTTTGCATGAATGAGATATAGTGCTGTGATAATCTAATTATGGAACCTAAGTTTTATGATGCGAATCTTGCGTTTTTATTGATAGGAACAGAAGAAGCAGCAAGAACAGCCACCCACAGATCAAAACTCCGCCTTTGGGTCTAAACCAAATCATGCAAGACCCGACAGTTCCAATAAACCGATTGGAACACGAGCCAATGGAGCTGGACTCAACGAATCTCCTATTAGATGGGAAAGGTAATGATGGGAGTGACTGAGTTTTGTGCAGCGAAAACCTTAAATGAGAAGAGAAATAAGAAGATGACGAGGATGAGAAAACATTAATAACATTTAACTAACTATGTAACTGAAACTGGTGATGAAAAATCCATGTTCATAGATAGAGAAGAAAATTCTTCTAAAGAAATATCGATCACGGTTCAAGCAAGGATATACGATAAGCAGATTTAATTTTGTTTTGTTTTTCATTTTTCATAAGTTAGGTCTTTCCCTCTTAAATGTTTAGTGTTTTTTTTGTGAAAATACCCTTTTTATGTTTCATCATTTGAAAAAACCCTTCGTAAAAAAAAAATCTAATTTTTATATATATGATATGGCATTTTTCTCTCATTTAATTTACAAATCATTTATATTTTAAGAAATAGAAACGAATTTTATAAATAACTACAATTATTATTATAAATTTTAATAAGTTTTGAGATAGAGATATTTTTCTTAGGAGAAGACGATGTTGTGAATTTTTCAGATGGATTTTAAAGTAAATTTTCTGAGAATATTTTTTCCATATAAAATATTTGTTCTCTAAATAAGATCTTTATTCTCTGCCAAAAATAAAATATGTTTTAATTAAAAAAAAACATAATCGATTTTACTTTTTAAAATTTTGTTTTTTCTAGAAATTATTATTTAGTCTTTTAAGATTATTTTAGTAAAAGGATATCAGATTTTTTCAAACAAATAGAAGAAATAAAGAGAAAGATTTTTTCATATCACAAACCTAAAATATGTCATTTTCCCAAGTTATTTTCAACCTAAATAAAGATTTTGAAATATAATTTTAAAAAGAAATAATTTATTTTTATTTTATCTCTTAGCCTAAAGAATTTGATACGTTGAAGTTGAAGAGATTCAATGAAGAAGAATAAAAAGTTGTGGAAGACAATAATCATTTTACTTTGCAGTGTAGCTTGAGAAGATGAAAAATAGGTCAATGTGATTATAGAGTGAATGATGTATACTAAGATAAAAGACTGTTCATCTTGAATAAATTAATTATGCAAATTTTATAGTATGTCTACTATATAATAAAGTAATAAAATTATAAATGTACATAGTCTTTAAATTTTATGTAAAGACATCAAAGAAAATTAAGAATATGAGGAAATATGAGGAAAAGAAAAATAAAAAATAAAGAATAAGAGAATGCATGATGTTTAGAGTTTTGATATAGAAAATATTATGCTGGATCGTGATAGACTATCTTATTCTACATGATGTTAAAAGGATTGTGTATAACTAAAAGATGTATGTCCTATTGGCAAAAAGATAAATAATAAAATTTGGATTTAAGCAAAAGAGATAACGTATATATGTGAGGAAGAAGAAAGAGATATGTAAAATAAATTATTTTGTCAAAATTTTCCACGACAACAGTATCTTTAGATGTTTTCATCTAATATATATATTTTTACTATTGTTTAATTTTCTTTTATTTGATTTTATTAATAATATTTTGGTCCGGAAAAAATATTGAATAGTTAAGATTAATAAACACTTTCGTACCGTGGAAAGGTTGTAGTATATGGAGGAGATTTTAGACAGGTCTTGCCCATAATACCTGGTGCTGGACGAGATCAGACCGTTTTGTCTACTTTGAATTACTCGCGATTCTGGAGATCATGTGAGGTATTAAAACTTACAATGAACATGAGGCTTCGGGTATGTGAAAGTGATGAGAGTTTATCTGAACGTGAGGCCTTCTTGAAATGGGTACTTGCTGTTGAGATAGATATTCCTGAAGATTTGCTTATAAAAGATTGTGATGATCCTGTCGAAGCCTTGATAACCAGTGTCTACGGAAATAAGTTGACTTCTAAAATAGAGCCGGATTTTTTCCAACAAAGAGCCCATTCTTAGTCCGACTAATAATGATGTTAACAAAATCAATGAATACATCCTGTCTAAGCTGGAAGGTATATATGTCTCATATATATAATATTTATATTGTCTTTCTAATCATTAACATTTCTCCTGTATTCATAACTGTTGATAAGTTATATCTTAAATATGACAGGTGAGGAGAAGGTTTACCTAAGTTGTGATAGTATTGAGGTTTCCGAGGCAAGCCCGAAAGATGTTATTATGTATTCTACAGAGTTTTTAAACAGTATCAAGGTGTCGGGCTTGCCTAACCATAGATTGGTACTGAAGATAGGGACTCCTATTATGGTCCTTAGAAATATTGATCCTAAGGGTGGTTTGTCTAATGGTACGAGACTGCAAGTTGTCCAGTTAGCCGATCATGTGAATCAAGCGAAGATTACAACTGGTAAAAATGTTGGAAGTATAGTTTTGATCCCTCGAATGTTTATAACACTACCCGAGGGAAAGTTTCCCTTTCGAATGAGACGAAAGCAGTTCCTGGTTTCCGTTCCTTTTGTCATTACCATAAACAATAGTAAAGGTCAGACATTATCTAAAGTTGGCTTATTCTTACCAACACCAGTTTTCTCTCATGGACAATTGGATGTTTCGCTTTCGAGGGTGACATCTAGGAGTGGTTTAAGGATTCTAATTCTTGATGATAATGGAAAGCCAAAAAAGTCTACTTTGAATGTAGTTTACAAGGAAATTTTTCAGAATATCGTATAGTTTTAGTTAATTGGAGTTTTTTTTATTTTAAAATAATTTTTGTCTGGTACAATTTTAATTTTATATAGTGAACACCATCTTTCGTGTTTTACAGAATCTTTACAAACACCATTACTATACTTTATTCTTCTAATTACTCTACAACGATGGAATCCACTTCGGTTCTCGTGACTCTGAATTTTATGTATTAATTCAGTTTTGGTGTGAGATCCTGTTGTTGGGGTGGAAATGGTATGTACTGGTGTTGCTTATAACTATATCGATGGTTATATTGCGCTATGCGTTTCTATCAACTGTTTTGTGTTTATTGACTTCAAAATTTAATCGACTTGGTATGTAAACATGCTACCAGTTGTAACTTGTTTGATATTTTTATTCTTATAGCAAGTGTATAACATTTTCATGTAATTTTAAAATTTCTTATTTTTGCAGTTTTTAATTTTTCATTCCTCCTATCTGTCTTTTTTCCGTTTATTTAAAAAAATTCTTTGGTCCCGCGCGTACCGCGTGGGTGAATTCCCTAGTTAAATATAAATCTTTTAATTTCTACTTGTTTTGTATTTATATTGTCACCTAATTCCAAAAGAACGACACTACCTTTGGAAAAAATTCGAAGAACTGCTATAAATCACAATGGTCTATG
This sequence comes from Cardamine occulta, assembly GCA_028015245.1. NCBI lineage: Eukaryota > Viridiplantae > Streptophyta > Magnoliopsida > Brassicales > Brassicaceae > Cardamine > Cardamine occulta. The sequence goes on from CM051362.1 coordinate 12,344,421, forward strand.
AATGATGTGTGAGGACTTTAATGAATTTTTGTTGTTCTTGAAAGTATGGCAAATAGATTATTATTTAAAACTTTTAAAGTTATTTTTAGTGAAAATTCCATCAAATTACACCAAATATTTATCGATTTCTACTAAAATACATGTTATTGGGTTAGGCGGAAACCTAATGGAAGTGTTGGGCGGTACAAGGCATGCCTCGTTGCCAATTATCAGCGGCCTGAGATAAGATCCTGGGTGATGTTTTTTATAAAGTGAGGGACAGCTGATAAGGTTATTGACTCCACTGACCGGGGCACAACCGATGTGGCTAAACATTTCTTGCTTTAGTTCGATGGGAGAGCTTTAGGGATACGCACATGATTTGTCTTTAACGTCTATTTCTTTATTATCACTTTGAATAAGAGTTTACAAAATTACATAGAGACCTTTCATATACATAAACTTTAAACAAGAAAGCTAGAAAACGATACAACTTAAGAAGTGAATCTAACAATGCTTCTTTTTTAGAAGTCTCTTATCAGCTAACATATTAACAAATATGTTATTTTCTTTCTCCGTACATGAATTTTTTTTTCCATTATTATACATGAACTTTTATAATATATCCATTTAATACCCAAAAATTAAAATTAAAATGATATAATATTTTTTAAAATTTGAAAAACGAAAACTAATTCCTAAAATATTATTTTCAAGTCTTAAAAGTTTCTACAAAATTGCAAAAATTAAGATATTAAAATTTACAGATTCATAAATGACCCCAAAATTACCTTAAATTAAAGGTACAAATTGTTTTTCATAGATTATACCTTTTACAAGCATGTTAATTTATTAAATATTAAAATACTTTAAACATTTACACAAAAGGTAAGTAACTTATACCAACTCTTTCAAAATCATACACACACAGGTATCTTATTATATAAACTTGTGTTGCACTCATGAGAAGCTGACACATGTCAAAATTATACTTAACGAGATCATGACACGTGTCACAAATGATATGTTGCATTTTTAGTGTTTTCAAAGCTTGTTTTCGGTTCATTTTCATAGAACTATTGCATGACTTTTAGGCATTAGGTGCATATTAGAGTAGAGTTTGTATATTTGTGTTCTTTTACAGGTTTTAGATGATATGGGAGCTTGGGAGTGAATTTACTTAGCAAGGAGGGGCAAAGGATGGAGTTGGAAGGTTCGAGAGCTCTTAGCGGTCAGTTCCAGCGGTCTAGCAAGACCGCAAGTCATCATCAGTCGCCTCCAGCGGTCACTACAGCCCGATGGAGCTCTCAATGGTCTTACAGAAGATTTGGGAGGACACTTGTAGCGGTCAGACATAACCGATGTTGATTAGCGGTCACTTCCAGAGGTCAGGACACACCGATGGCTTCCACAGGGAACTTTTACAGGCAATTTGGGGGATCATCTCCAGCGGTCGAACATGACCAAAGGTAGTCAGCGGTCATTCCCAGCGGCAAAAACAGACCGATGGCCTCCAGCGGGAAAATCCATCGGTCTGGCATGACCGATGGGATGGTTTAAATTCAGATTCAATTCCTCTTAACCAGATTTAACCAGAATTTCTCTTGTAGTTGAACGAGTCCGAGTTGTGGGCTATAAATAGCTAAACAAAACCCAGATTAGGGTTATGCACATTTTTGGGAGAGATTAGAAAGAAAAACCTTGTATGATCTTGATTTCTATTGAGTTTAAGTTGGATTTTCCTTTTCTAATCTTCATTTCTATAATCTCTTAATCATGTTTAACCAAGCATTTGATACATTGCTTTGTGTTAACATGATCATGAGTGAGTAGTCTATTTAGGACCTTTGGGGGTGATGGATTAGGGTTGGTTACTATAGTATTGATGGGGCTTTAGGTTGCTAGTCATGTTTTCATTCTTAATATGTGTTGTTAATGCTAAATGAACCATGATCAAGTTGATTTAGATCATAGGGATTTTCATGCTCACAAGGTGTTTGATAAAATTCCTGAACCAATTTATTAAGAGCTTTTCATTCCTAGCATATGAGAATATTTGTCTAGGCTGTTTAGTGACTATTTAAACTTGCTTTTAATGCTTGCTATTAATCATTAACTAATGAGAATTACTGTTTAGTAATTGCTTAGCAAAGATGCTTTTGTCATGAGAATGGATTAGTTATTATTAGTGTTTAAAGTCTATGGAATAATTGATTAGTAATAATTAAGCTCTATCTAATGCTTTAGTAATCACCCTTGTTCATTCATCATTCCCTATGGTTCTTGTTCTCCCTTATTGTATTTAAAGTTATCTTTAATAATTTAGTTCGCCTAGTTTACTTACTTAAGTTGTTAGTCGTTAAAACGAAGTTGATCATTTGCTTAGATTAAGTTGGGACTTGAATTATTGATGTGTTAAATCTCGCTTCTCCGTGGATCACGACACCTCTTATACTATAACGGATAAGGGGTTATTGATAGCCCGGTTATACAAAACCGCCTATATCAATTTGGCACCGTTGCCGGGGAAGCGACGCATTTAGCCATTAGTATTTGGTTTTATCTTGAGACTAAGTTATCTTCTTGTTCTTTCTTACTAGGTGTATGAACCTTCGAAGTCGTGGACCAACTAACCTTATTGAAAGAGTGGACGATATAAGGAGATTGGAACGTGAACTTGGAAGAGCAAGAAGAGCGCAAGACCGGCTAGTTCAAGAAGAAAAAGTGGATATAGAAGATAATCAAAACCCACCCGGGGTTCAAGAGGAACCTCGAGCTGATCAAAGGCAAGGAAATGGTAGAGGAAATGTGGCTGGTAATAACAATGCTCAAAGGAACCCACCTGCCCATGCTCCAAGACCACCTACGATCATTGGTGCTTATGATGAGCCGCACACACATGGAAACAGAGCTGGTATCCACCCACCTCCCATTGAGAATAACAATTTCGAGATTAAGGCAAGCTTTATCAACATGGTGCAAAGCTCTAAGTTTCATGGGTTAGCAATGGAGGATCCCCTTGATCACTTAGATTAGTTCGATAGGTTTTGTGGGACTACAAAGATCAATGGTGTCTCGGAAGATGCTTTCAAGCTACGTCTCTTCCCATTCTCATTGGGAGACAAGGCTCATGTGTGGGAAAAGAACTTGCCTCATGACTCTATCACCACATGGGACCAATGCAAGAAGGCGTTTCTAGCTATGTTCTTCTCATCTACGCGCACAAACCGGTTGAGAAATGCAATATCAAGCTTTACCCAACATAGTAATGAAAGCTTTAGTGAAGCATGGGAGTGGTTCAAGAGTCTAACTTCACAATGTCCGCATCACGGCTTCACATCGGGTAGTCTTTTGGCAACTCTTTACTGTGGTGTCTTGCCAAAGTATAGAGCACATCTTGATATTGCTAGTAGAGGAAATTTCTTGGGACAAGAGACCGAAGATGGTTTGCATTTGGTTGAGAGCCTAGCAACTAGTGACAGCAACTATGGAGGAGAGGACTATGATAGGAGCTGAAGAGATACAAGTGAGATGAATGAGCAACACCGCAAAGATATGAAGGCTTTGAATGATAAGATTGACAAGCTGTTACAAGTATCTCAAAAGCCGGTTCATTTCATTGGTGATAACGAGGTTTGTTAAGTCTATCAAGAAGGTGGCAATGAGAGTTGTGTAGATGACCAAGAAGAGTTGAACTACATTGGTGGGCAAAACCAAGGCTACAACAAAGGCTTTAATCCCAACTATAGAAACCACCCAAACTTCTTATACCGCAACACTAATGTTGAAAATCCTCAAGACCAAACATACCCTCCTCTAAAACCTTAAGTCAACAATCAACAAGGTAACTACCAAAGCAACAATCAGCAAGGGAATTACCAAGGAAACAACAATCAAGGAAATTTCAAGCCTAAAGTTTTATTCTATCCAAATCAAGCTCAAGGACAGACTAGTGTCTCCAAACCGCAATCAAGTGAAGATGACACTAACGCTTTGCTTAAGAAGATTTTGGAAAACCAAAGTAGAGGGGCAATGGAACTCACTACACAAATGTCGGCAATAAACAACAAGGTTGATGGTGTTTACCAAGATCTCAATGCTATGTTTGAAAAGCTATCCTCTCAAGTAAATCAAATGAGTAATTCTTCTTCCAAGCGCCCTATGGGTTCACTACTGGGCAAGCCCGAGACTAACCCAAAGGAATATGCAAACGCCATTACTCTTAGATGTGGGAAAGAGATACCTAGTGGAACACGCAATGAGGACATTACTAAAGAGAAAGGGGAGGTAGTGATTGAGATTGAAGATGAAGAAGGGTTGAAAGAGAAGAGTAAAGATGCAGAGGTTGTTGTGGAAAGGATAGTGCTAGACAAGGGCAAAGACAAAGTGGTTGAAGAGGTTATGGAAGAAAAGACAAAGGGAACAGCTCAGAAAAAGGGTTCAACTTCTTCCAAAAAGGAAACTCTCTTTGTGCCAACTCCTTATGAACCGAAGCTTCCATTCCCGGGCCGCTTTAAGAAAGAGCTAATGGAGAAATACCGAGCTATGTTCGACAAGCAAATGAGCGAGGTCACTCTAACTATGCCAATTATCGATGCCTTTGTGTTATCTTCTCCATACAACAAATTTCTCAAAGACGCGGTGAAGGAAAGAAAAAACGCATTGGAGGATGTTGTTGTCTTATCTCACGAATGCAGTGCGATCATCCAAAGAAAAGTGATTGTGAAGAAGAAAGATGATCCGGGTAGCTTCACACTCCCTTGGTCACTTGGACCTTTATCTTTTAACTGATGTCTATGCGATTTAGGAGCTAGTGTGAGTTTGATGCCCTTATCGGTTGCCAAGCGGTTGGGGTTTACAAGGTACAAGAACTGTCATATATCACTTGTCTTAGCGGATCGGTCCACTAGAACACCAATCGGTCTACTTGAAGATTTACCGGTGAGAGTAGGCCATTTCGAGATACCAACGGACTTCATAGTACTCGAGATGGATGAAGAGCTAAAAGACCCACTTATCCTAGGTTGGCCATTCTTGCGCACCGCGGGATCAATGATTGATGTAGAAATGGGACGTATTAACCTGCGCTTGGGGAATGAAGTCCTATCCTTTGACATAAACAAGGTTATGAAGAAACCGACCATAGAATGACAAGCATTCTATATAGAAGAGATGGACGCGCTAGCCAATGAGCTATTAGAAGAAATAACTCTAGAGGATTCTCTACAACACGCACTCACGGTGAAAAAAGGAGAATTCGGGTTGCTAAAGAAGGTTAGTGAAAGTTATGAGAAGATACTCGACTGCATCGAAAGGCCTTGTGAGGAAGGATCATTCATAGAGCTTGGTCAAGAGAAACGTGATCTTGCATCGCTTGAGATAGCAAACAACCAAAGAGCTAGCAATGGTAAGTCTAGCGTGGAAGAGCATTGGAGTGAACTCAAAGCACCTCAAGTTGATCTCAAACCCCTTCCTAAAGGCTTAAGGTACGCATTTCTTGGCTCTAACAACACTTATCCGGTTATAATAAATGATGAACTTAGTGAGTTAGAGGTTTCCGCCCTTTTAGATGAATTGAAAAAGTTTAGAAAAGCCATAGGATATTCACTAGATGATATTAAGGGAATTTCGGAGTCTCTTTGCGTGCATAGGATCCACCTAGAGAGTGAGTCAATGACTTCCGTAGAACATCAAAGGCGGTTAAACCCGAACCTTAGATATGTTGTGCGAAAAGAGATTCTAAAACTCTTGGATGCGGGAATAATATACCCGATCTCGGATAGCACTTGGGTCTCCCTGGTACATGTGGTACCAAAGAAGGGCGGAATTACGGTAGTTAAAAATGATCACGATGAGTTAATACCAACTAGGACTATAACCAGTCATAGGGTTTGTATAGACTACCGAAAACAAAATGCAGCCCATTGTAAAGACCATTTTCCCCTACCGTTTATCGATCAAATGTTAGAACGCTTAGCAAACTATCCATACTATTGCTTTCTTGATGGATATTCGGGATTCTTTCAAATCCTGATACATCCGAATGATCAAGAAAAGACCACTTTCACATGCCCCTACGGTACCTATGCTTATCGTAGGATGCCGTTTGGGTTATGTAATGCCCCAGCCACTTTCCAAAGATGCATGATGTCTATTTTTTCTGATTTGATTGAACATACTATGGAAGTGTTTACGGATGACTTCTCCATATATGGAGACTCTTTTGCTTCTTGTCTAGCTAACCTTTGTAGGGTAATGGAACGGTGCGAAGAGACGAACCTTGTGTTGAATTGGGAGAAATGTCACTTCATGGTAAAGGAGGGGATAGTATTGGGACACAAGATCTCCAAGGAAGGAATAGAGGTTGATAGAGCAAAGATTGATGTTATGAATGGTTTGGCACCGCCAAAGACGTTAAAAGATATTCGAAGCTTCCTAGGCCATGCAGGATTCTATAGGAGGTTTATCAAAGACTTCTCCAAGATAGCTAGGCCACTAACAAGACTGTTGTGCAAGGAAGTGAGCTTTGAGTTTAACAACGAATACCTGGAAGCTTTTGAGAAGATCAAGAGGGAGTTAGTTAGTGCACCTATCGTCCAAGCACCAGATTAGAATTTGCCTTTCGAGATAATGTGTGATGCTAGCGACTATGCAGTTGGGGCGGTTCTTGGACAGCGAAAAGAAAAGAAACTTCACGTCATTTACTACGCTAGTAGGACCTTAGATGATGCTCAGGTTAAGTATGCTACAACCAAAAAAGAGTTGCTTGCTATCGTACTTGCTTTCGAGAAGTTTCAGTCTTATTTAGTGGGGTCAAAGGTAATTGTCCATACGGACCATGCAGCGTTGAGACACCTATTGGAAAAGAAGGATGCGAAGCCTAGGCTGCTAAGATGGATCTTACTTTTGCAAGAGTTCGACTTGGAAATTAAAGATAAGAAAGGCATTGAGAATGACGTAGCTGATCACTTGTCTAGAATGAGGATTGTTGAAGATGTACCGATCAACGACTCTCTACCTGAAGAGCAACTTCTAGCAATCACACTCTTAAGTTCAACCTACGAAACCCATAAGAAGCTTGAGATTGCTATGAGTTTGAGTGAGAAGCTTCCTTAGTACGTTGATATAGTGAATTACCTTTCTTGTGAGAAGGAACCACCGAATCTAGATGCTTATCATAAGAAGAAATGTTTCAGAGATGTGTGCCAGTACTATTGGGACGAGCCTTATTTATACACTCTTTGCAAGGATAGCTTATACCGACGATGTGTAGTGGAAGAGGAAGTAGATGGTATCTTGACGTTGTGCCATGATTCGACTATCGGAGGACATTTCGCAACCTTCAAAACCGTTCAAAAGGCGCTACAAGCCGGGCTTTGGTGGCCTACCATGTTCAAAAATGCATTCGACTTCATTTCAAGATGTGATCCTTGCCAAAGAAAGGGGAATATAAGCAAAAGGAATGAGACTCCTCAAACCCCTATTCTAGAAGTTGAGATATTCGATGTGTGGGGAGTTGATTTCATGGGACCGTTTCCATCATCCTATGGTAACCAATACATCCTTGTAGCGGTGGATTATGTTTCGAAATGGGTGGAAGCTATTGCTAGCCCCCACAAATGATGCAAAAGTCGTGTTGAAGCTGTTCAAGACCATTATCTTCCCGCGGTTTGGTATTCCAAGAGTGATTATTAGCGATGGCGGTTCTCATTTCATCAACAAGTTGTTCGAGAGTATGCTTAAGAAGCATGGAGTGAAGCACAAAGTGGCCAGTCCGTATCACCTGCAGACATGTGGTCAGGTTGAGCTTTCTAACCGTGAAATCAAAGCAATCCTAGAAAAGACGATTAGCACAACGAGAAAGGATTGGTCAACAAAGCTCGATGATGCGATATGGGCATATAGGACTGCATATAAAACTCCAATAGGCACTACACCATTCAACCTACTGTATGGTAAGTCTTGTCACCTCCCAGTTGAGATCGAATATAAAGCTATGTGGGTAAAAAAGTTACTTAACTTTGATATCAAGATCATGCGAAGAGAAGTGTTTGATTCAACTCCAAGAGCTAGATGAAATGAGACTTGCTGCATACGAAAGCTCAAAGATCTACAAAGAGAGAACAAAAGCTTTCCATGATAAGAATATAGTGCGAAGGGATTTCAAAGAAGGAGATGAGGTTCTGCTTTTCAACTCTCGCTTGAAGCTTTTTCCCGGAAAGCTGAAATCTCGTTGGTCGGGCCCCTTTGTGATAAATGAGGTACGTCCGTATGGTGCTATTGTTTTGAAGAACAAGGATGGATCAGAGTTCGTAGTTAACGGCCAAAGAGTGAAGCCATACTTAGCGAACGTTACATCAAAGGAAGGCACAACCGCATACCTTGCGGATCCACCATCCGAGTAGACACCAACGAGAGTCGAGCTCATGACGTTAAACTAGCGCGCTTGGGAGGCATTCCCATGGTATCCTTGTATATATTTGCTTTAAATTCACTTAGTTTTATGTTTTATTTCTGTGTTTTTGAATAATAGGTTGAGTCATTGGAAAAAGAGAAACAAATTGTGAAGTGCTTAGAGAAGAAAACTCCCATCGGTCACTTATAGCGGTCCAGACAGACCGGTACATGCCTTCGGTCAAAGCCATCGGTCAAGACAGACCGATGGCGCATCAGAGAGTTCACAGAGCATTTGGGAGGACAAAAATAGCGGTTAAGCAAGACCAAAAGACACAGCGGTCACATGTAGCGGTCAGGCTAGACCGCAGATAATAGGAATCTGTCCCAGCGTCGAGACGACCTTGGGGGAGATTTTGGCGAAGTTTTCCTGGGCATTTGCAGGATCATTTCTATCGGCCAAGACAGATCGCACGCGTCTAGCGGTCTTTCCCATCGGCTAAGACTGACCGATGGCATCCCCAGGTAAGTCTCCAAAATCCGATTTTCGGTTTAAACCGGTTTATTTTTAATGAATTAACCCGAATTTCAGCCGGTTTACTCCTATTTCTTCTCCAAAAATCGATTTCTCTCTCCCCTTCCTCACACTCTTGCGATTTCATCAATTTCAAACTTAAAATTTCTCAAACTTTTTCATTTTTTCAACCGATTTTCATGAAATCAATTGCTAAACTCACATATCTATTGCTTCTGTTGAGTAATCCCTGCTTCAATCTTCATATATTCATCTCATTCAATCCGAATTCAAGGTATGAAGCTCCTAAACTTTTCAATCTTTGGGCATTTCTTAGATTCGTGATTTAGGATGATTTAAGGTTAGATATGGAACCATAGACATATGCTTACACTATTTCGTCACAATCTGCAACTATTAAAAGGATATAATTGAGGATTCATTGAGGAAATTGTGAGAATTCGAATTCTAGGGTTCATAAAAAAAATGTTTTGGGGAAAATTGGAGATTGTGGTTTCAATGGATAGATATGGGTATTTTAAGCAATTGTCTAGAAGACTACTAAGTTCAAAAACGTTTGGTTGAAGAACTATGATCATTTCGGGTCAAAATTTTGAGTGAATTTGAGTATACTTGATTTTGAATAAAAGGTGTTGTTTATGTGTTCAATATGAACTTCAATGAATACATATATAAACAAATTTTGATCACTTGCAAGCATTCCTTTTACGTTTAAAAACTTATTGGTTAACATGTTTCTTAAAGGTAATCATGGTGATAAAAGGTAGAGAGGATCAAAATGATGAGGAAAGAAGACAATCCAAGGGTAAAGGAAAAGCTACCGCATCTAAGTCTCAGAAAAACAAGGGGAAAGCGGTAGAAAGGGAGCGTAGTGACAGTGAGAATGAAGAGGGTAGAGCTCCTAGGGCGAAGAGAAGTAGAAAGGATAAGGGAAAGGATACGGAAGAACCATCGATTCACCGTTTCTCTGTGGCTCAAGTAAAGCCTAAGATATCCCAGCTTGAGAAGGACTGGAAGCTTATATTTGTTGCCACAAGATATCCGGATCTGGCGTTCCTCACTGAAGCCAGATTCATAGACGATGTGGAGGCAATATTTGAGAGCATGGGTCTTGCGAAGTTTATGAGCCTCCCTTTGGAAACTTACGTATACATGACGAAGGAGTTCCTCATTTCCCTTAAAGCCTGAGAGAACAAGCCTCGAGATTATGAATGGGATGATGTGGGTTACATCGAGTTCTTGGCAAACCGGAAACACTACAAGGTCACATATAAAGAACTTAGCGAGATATACGGCCTCCCGAGGGGATTGCACACCGTCATGGCCAAGTCTATAACCGAGCCAATCCATGTGTGGACGACCATAGGGACCGGATCTTACTCCAAAGGACTTACCAAGTCCGCAAACATCCGGAATCCCGCTATTCGGTATGTCCACAAGGCCCTAGCTCACACTTTCTTTGCTAGACGAGAGACGGGCACAATTAGAGAGGCCTATATGATGCTTCTCATGGTCGGGATCGTGCCGTTCCCTAGGTTCTTGAATGAAGGTCGCGGGATAACGGCAAACCGAGACGACGTGAGCATGGTTGGGATGTTCGTACACTTCTTGCTCTACATCCAAGAATGGGTCATGGTTACGCAAGACAAGACCCCACAGATTAGTATGGGAGGTTTGTTCACACCCCTTTTTCGCGCTAAGGGGATCTAGCTAACGGGAAGAAGCCTCCCGGTTGAGTGGATGGATGTACAATACCTCAACCGGACCCATTATCTCTGCGGGACTCTTGGACCCTCTTATGCCCTCAAGCTCCACATCTCGCTCAAAGAAGAAAGGAAGTTCTTGCTTCCAAACATCCCACTTACCCACATATCCCACGAAGACAACATCCGCTTTCGCCACAACGAAGAGGTTTGGTACAACAAGACGAGAGACGGGGATCTCTCTAGGATAGGGAAAGCTAATGGATCAACCTCAACTCAAGCACCGCGAGGTCTTGCACCGCCCGAAGATGACTCACTCGCCCCGCGAGATAGCATTTACGGAAGCTTGAGGTACGACTTCCAACCGTGGGATGAGCCAATCTCTGCTCGCCAAACCGCGCTCCAAGCCACTCATCACCATATCAACATGCTCCAACGCTTCTGCAAATGGCAAGACCGATCCTTCAAGAAGGTTGTGAGTCAAGTGAAGTACTTAACCAAAGAGGTGAAAGAGCTCAAAGAGAAGTTAGCGGGAGGCGGATGCTCTAGCTCCCGGCGCGATGATGTCGCCGATACATTCATGGATCCAAGAGCAGATGAAGCACCCCAATGAGAAGAAGCGGAAGCTGAGGGTGAGAACGTAAATGAAGCAATGGATGAGGAAGCGATGCATCGACACTCATTCCACAATGTCCCAGAACAAATGGGAGAAGATCAAGAGCCCGCTCGAGCTTTATCATTCGAGCCACGTCAAAGGCGAAGGAAGAGGAGAGCCACCCGCTCACCAACACCTCCAGCCCCCACCTCGAGCAACGATTCATACTCCTTCGGCTCCGACACTTGGTATTAGGTACCATCCTACTCCTTTGTACATAGTTTTATTTGATTTCCTTTAGTTAGTCTCTCTTTTAGACTTTATTCTCACACCGAGACGGTGCGAAATAGGTTTGGGGGAGAGACTTAGTAGCTAACATTGTGTTTTCTTTTGAGTTTTTACTCTTGAGTCTCACGCATTCATCTACATGCATCGAAAAAAAAAAATTGAAAAATTTGAAAAAACCAAAAACATTTCCATATAGTTTTGCATTTCATTTGGCCATTAGGATTGAGTCTAGAGTCATATAGGATTGCATTAGCATTTGCATAGGGGGCGACGATTAGATTTACCATGAGAAGTTCTTAGCTTAAAAAATTATCGCCTTAATAATAATCTTGTAGTGCTTGATTGATCTTGAAATGCTTGAACCTTTGCTCTTTGATCTCTCCAACTCGAAAGTTAGTTTCTCAATCAACTCTACTTAAGTGAAACTTAATTTGAACTTAATTATCTCGCTTAGAGGCTTGAAATGCACTTTCATGGTCACTTAAAATACTTGAGTTATCTTATTCACTTTGCCACCCTTTGTTAACTCAAGTAGCTATCCTCATCATTAGGATAGTCCCGCACCCAAACCCGAAAGCTTTGTTCCGACCATTGTTATTCTTTTGTGTGTGTGAGGCCTTTTCTTGATAATGTTTACATGGGCAAAAACTTGAGAGTATCGGAGACGACAAGGCTTAACCTCTATTTTTAGGAGCTAGAACATCAATGGCTAGTATCTAAGCACGGAATTGAGACAATATGTATAGTGTTAGGTGGTTTGTACTTGGTGATGGTGATTGAGAGATAAAAAAAAGAAAGTGAAGGTTAAGGGAAGAAAGGAGAGTCTAAGGGAATCCAATTGTGATATATAGTCTAAACTCTAAGTTTTGTAATATTCCTTGATTGCTTCCTCAATAAAAAGAGAGAAAAGAAAAATAAAATAATAAGGAGGCCAAGGAGAATAGAAAATAGTAAAAAGAGTCATAACATTGAATGAGAAAAAGGATTTCCTTAGAGGTTCTAAAAAAAAAAAAAAAATAGATTTATGTGGTGAATGAATGAAAGAAAGAAAAGAGTTTTAGAAATGTGCCTCTAAAAATGAGGATTAAGATAAGAGTGGGAGAGTTTGGTTAGAAAGTAAAAGTCTAGGATTGGGTAGAACAATAGAGGTTAAACTTGTATGCACGAATTGTTTCCGATCTTAGATAGATTTTGCCTAACGTGAAACATTCCCTATTTTCTTGAGAGAAACCTTTCATCTAAAGAAAATCACCTTTAAATGGCTTTACCCTTAACCGATTGAAAATGATTGACAATACCTTAGCGAGATCTCATGCTACTACCTAATTGAATGTTAAAGAGTTGATTGCATAGTTGCTTGTGGAGATTTTTGATTCTTAACTCTAGAGTATAAAAAAAAAAAAAAAATTTAGGAGTTGTGATAGGAGTAAAGCGGATAGTTGATTTGAGTTTCGATTTCATATTGCTTGATGACTTATCTTGGTTGTATGATGTTGGTAGCTTGGTGAACTATATCGTGGTTATGAGTCCCCACCTTCAAACCTTTCTCCGGCTTGATCTTGTTGTTTGCTTGAATGAAGAAGCAAGTTTGGGGGAGTTGATATGTTGCATTTTTAGTGTTTTCAAAGCTTGTTTTCGGTTCATTTTCATAGAACTATTGCATGACTTTTAGGCATTAGGTGCATATTAGAGTAGAGTTTGTATATTTGTGTTCTTTTACAGGTTTTAGATGATATGGGAGCTTGGAAGTGGATTTACTTAGCAAGGAGGGGCAAAGGATGGAGTTGGAAGGTTCGAGAGCTCTTAGCGGTCAGTTCCAGCGGTCTAGCAAGACCGCAAGTCATCATCGGTCACCTCCAGCGGTCACTACAGCCCGATGGAGCTCTCAACGGTCTTACAGAAGATTTGGGAGGACACTTGTAGCGGTCAGACATAACTGATGTTGATTAGCGGTCACTTCCAGCGGTCAGGACACACCGATGGCTTCCACAAGGGACTTTTACAGGCGATTTGGGGGATCATCTCCAGCGGTCGAACATGACCGAAGGAAGTCAGCGGTCGTTCCCAGCGGGAAAATCCATCGGTCTGGCATGACCGATGGGAAGGTTTAAATTCAGATTCAATTCCTCTTAACAAGATTTAACCAGAATTTCTCTTGTAGTTGAACGAGTCCGAGTTGTGGGCTATAAATAGCTAAACAAAACCCTGATTAGGGTTATGCACATTTTTGGGAGAGATTAGAAAGAAAAACCTTGTATGATCTTGATTTCTATTGAGTTTAAGTTGGATTTTCCTTTTCTAATCTTCATTTCTATAATCTCTTAATCATGTTTAACCAAGCATTTGATACATTGCTTTGTGTTAACATGATCATGAGTGAGTAGTCTATTTAGGACCTTTGGGGGTGATGGATTAAGGTTGGTTACTATAGTATTGATGGGGCTTTAGGTTGCTAGTCATGTTTTCATTCTTAATATGTGTTGTTAATGCTAAATGAACCATGATCAACTTGATTTAGATCATAGGGATTTTCATGCTCACAAGGTGTTTGATAGAATTCTTGAACCAATTTATTAAGAGCTTGTCATTCCTATCATATGAGAATATTTGTCTAGGCTGTTTAGTGACTATTTAAACTTGCTTTTAATGCTTGCTATTAATCATTAACTAATGAGAATTACTGTTTAGTAATTGCTTAGCAAAGATGCTTTTGTCATGAGAATGGATTAGTTATTATTAGTGTTTAAAGTCTATGGAATAATTGATTAGTAATAATTAAGCTCTATCTAATGCTTTAGTAATCACCCTTGTTCATTCATCATTCCCTATGGTTCTTGTTCTCCCTTATTGTATTTAAAGTTATCTTTAATAATTTAGTTCGCCTAGTTTACTTACTTTCTTTGTGCCAACTCCTTATGAACCGAAGCTTCCATTCCCGGGCCGCTTTAAGAAACAGCTAATGGAGAAATACCGAGCTATGTTCGACAAGCAAATGAGCGAGGTCACTCTAACTATGCCAATTATCGATGCCTTTGTGTTATCTTCTCCATACAACAAATTTCTCAAAGACGCGGTGAAGGAAAGAAAAAACGCATTGGAGGATGTTGTTGTCTTATCTCACGAATGCAGTGCGATCATCCAAAGAAAAGTGATTGTGAAGAAGAAAGATGATCCGGGTAGCTTCACACTCCCTTGGTCACTTGGACCTTTATCTTTTAACTGATGTCTATGCGATTTAGGAGCTAGTGTGAGTTTGATGCCCTTATCGGTTGCCAAGCGGTTGGGGTTTACAAGGTACAAGAACTGTCATATATCACTTATCTTAGCGGATCGGTCCACTAGAACACCAATCGGTCTACTTGAAGATTTACCGGTGAGAGTAGGCCATTTCGAGATACCAACGGACTTCATAGTACTCGAGATGGATGAAGAGCTAAAAGACCCATTTATCCTAGGTTGGCCATTCTTGCGCACCGCGGGATCAATGATTGATGTAGAAATGGGACGTATTAACCTGCGCTTGGGGAATGAAGTCCTATCCTTTGACATAAACAAGGTTATGAAGAAACCGACCATAGAATGACAAGCGTTCTATATAGAAGAGATGGACGCGCTAGCCAATGAGCTATTAGAAGAAATAACTCTAGAGGATTCTCTACAACACGCACTCACGGTGAAAAAAGGAGAATTCGGGTTGCTAAAGAAGGTTAGTGAAAGTTATGAGAAGATACTCGACTCGTACCGAGCGTCTTGTGAGGAAGGATCATTCATAGAGCTTGGTCAAGAGAAACGTGATCTTGCATCGCTTGAGATAGCAAACAACCAAAGAGCTAGCAATGGTAAGTCTAGCGTGGAAGAGCATTGGAGTGAACTCAAAGCACCTCAAGTTGATCTCAAACCTCTTCCTAAAGGCTTAAGGTACACATTTCTTGGCTCTAACAACACTTATCCGGTTATAATAAATGATGAATTTAGTGAGTTAGAGGTTTCCGCCCTTTTAGATGAATTGAAAAAGTTTAGAAAAGCCATAGGATATTCACTAGATGATATTAAGGGAATTTCGGAGTCTCTTTGCGTGCATAGGATCCACCTAGAGAGTGAGTCAATGACTTCCGTAGAACATCAAAGGCGGTTAAACCCGAACCTTAGAGATGTTGTGCGAAAAGAGATTCTAAAACTCTTGGATGCGGGAATAATATACCCGATCTCGGATAGCACTTGGGTCTCCCCGGTACATGTGGTACCAAAGAAGGGCGGAATTACGGTAGTTAAAAACGATCACGATGAGTTAATACCAACTAGGACTATAACCGGTCATAGGGTTTGTATAGACTACCAAAAACAAAATGCAGCCCATTGTAAAGACCATTTTCCCCTACCGTTTATCGATCAAATGTTAGAACGCTTAGCAAACTATCCATACTATTGCTTTCTTGATGGATATTCGGGATTCTTTCAAATCCTGATACATCCGAATGATCAAGAAAAGACCACTTTCACATGCCCCTACGGTACCTATGCTTATCGTAGGATGCCGTTTGGGTTATGTAATGCCCCAGCCACTTTCCAAAGATGCATGATGTCTATTTTTTCTGATTTGATTGAACATACTATGGAAGTGTTTACGGATGACTTCTCCGTATATGGAGACTCTTTTGCTTCTTGTCTAGCTAACCTTTGTAGGGTAATGGAACGGTGCGAAGAGACGAACCTTGTGTTGAATTGGGAGAAATGTCACTTCATGGTAAAGGAGGGGATAGTATTGGGACACAAGATCTCCAAGGAAGGAATAGAGGTTGATAGAGCAAAGATTAATGTTATGAATGGTTTGGCACCGCCAAAGACGTTAAAAGATATTCGAAGCTTCCTAGGCCATGCAGGATTCTATAGGAGGTTTATCAAAGACTTCTCCAAGATAGCTAGGCCACTAACAAGACTGTTGTGCAAGGAAGTGAGCTTTGAGTTTAACAACGAATACCTGGAAGCTTTTGAGAAGATCAAGAGGGAGTTAGTTAGTGCACCTATCGTCCAAGCACCAGATTAGAATTTGCCTTTCGAGATAATGTGTGATGCTAGCGACTATGCAGTTGGGGCGGTTCTTGGACAGCGAAAAGAAAAGAAACTTCACGTCATTTACTACGCTAGTAGGACCTTAGATGATGCTCAGGTTAAGTATGCTACAACCAAAAAAGAGTTGCTTGCTATCGTACTTGCTTTCGAGAAGTTTCAGTCTTATTTAGTGGGGTCAAAGGTAATTGTCCATACGGACCATGCAGCGTTGAGACACCTATTGGAAAAGAAGGATGCGAAGCCTAGGCTGCTAAGATGGATCTTACTTTTGCAAGAGTTCGACTTGGAAATTAAAGATAAGAAAGGCATTGAGAATGACGTAGCTGATCACTTGTCTAGAATGAGGATTGTTGAAGATGTACCGATCAACGACTCTCTACCTGAAGAGCAACTTCTAGCAATCACACTCTTAAGTTCAACCTACGAAACCCATAAGAAGCTTGAGATTGCTATGAGTTTGAGTGAGAAGCTTCCTTAGTACGTTGATATAGTGAATTACCTTTCTTGTGAGAAGGAACCACCGAATCTAGATGCTTATCATAAGAAGAAATGTTTCAGAGATGTGTGCCAGTACTATTGGAACGAGCCTTATTTATACACTCTTTGCAAGGATAGCTTATACCGACGATGTGTAGTGGAAGAGGAAGTAGATGGTATCTTGACGTTGTGCCATGATTCGACTATCGGAGGACATTTCGCAACCTTCAAAACCGTTCAAAAGGCGCTACAAGCCGGGCTTTGGTGGCCTACCATGTTCAAAAATGCATTCGACTTCATTTCAAGATGTGATCCTTGCCAAAGAAAGGGGAATATAAGCAAAAGGAATGAGACTCCTCAAACCCCTATTCTAGAAGTTGAGATATTCGATGTGTGGGGAGTTGATTTCATGGGACCGTTTCCATCATCCTATGGTAACCAATACATCCTTGTAGCGGTGGATTATGTTTCGAAATGGGTGGAAGCTATTGCTAGCCCCCACAAATGATGCAAAAGTCGTGTTGAAGCTGTTCAAGACCATTATCTTCCCGCGGTTTGGTATTCCAAGAGTGATTATTAGCGATGGCGGTTCTCATTTCATCAACAAGTTGTTCGAGAGTATGCTTAAGAAGCATGGAGTAAAGCACAAAGTGGCCAGTCCGTATCACCCGCAGACATGTGGTCAGGTTGAGCTTTCTAACCGTGAAATCAAAGCAATCCTAGAAAAGACGATTAGCACAACGAGAAAGGATTGGTCAACAAAGCTCGATGATGCGATATGGGCATATAGGACTGCATATAAAACTCCAATAGGCACTACACCATTCAACCTACTGTATGGTAAGTCTTGTCACCTCCCAGTTGAGATCGAATATAAAGCTATGTGGGTAAAAAAGTTACTTAACTTTGATATCAAGACTGCGGAAGAGAAGTGTTTGATTCAACTCCAAGAGCTAGATGAAATGAGACTTGCTGCATACGAAAGCTCAAAGATCTACAAAGAGAGAACAAAAGCTTTCCATGATAAGAATATAGTGCGAAGGGATTTCAAAGAAGGAGATGAGGTTCTGCTTTTCAACTCTCGCTTGAAGCTTTTTCCCGGAAAGCTGAAATCTCGTTGGTCGGGCCCCTTTGTGATAAATGAGGTACGTCCGTATGGTGCTATTGTTTTGAAGAACAAGGATGGATCAGAGTTCGTAGTTAACGGCCAAAGAGTGAAGCCATACTTAGCGAACGTTACATCAAAGGAAGGCACAACCGCATACCTTGCGGATCCACCATCCGAGTAGACACCAACGAGAGTCGAGCTCATGACGTTAAACTAAGCGGCGGAGGCATTCCCATGGTATCCTTGTATATATTTGCTTTAAATTCACTTAGTTTTATGTTTTATTTCTGTGTTTTTGAATAATAGGTTGAGTCATTGGAAAAAGAGAAACAAATTGTGAAGTGCTTAGAGAAGAAAACTCCCATCGGTCACTTATAGCGGTCCAGACAGACCGGTACATGCCTTCGGTCAAAGCCATCGGTCAAGACAGACCGATGGCGCATCAGAGAGTTCACAGAGCATTTGGGAGGACAA
Source organism: Cardamine occulta (assembly GCA_028015245.1). Lineage (NCBI taxonomy): Eukaryota > Viridiplantae > Streptophyta > Magnoliopsida > Brassicales > Brassicaceae > Cardamine > Cardamine occulta. The sequence goes on from CM051362.1 coordinate 12,363,044, forward strand.
AAATAGCGGTTAAGCAAGACCAAAAGACACAGCGGTCACATGTAGCGGTCAGGCTAGACCGCAGATAAGTAGCGGTCTGTCCCAGCGGTCGAGACAGACCGCTGGGAGATTTTGCCGAGTTTTCCTGGGCATTTGCAGGATCATTTCTATCGGCCAAGACAGATCGAACGCGTATAGCGGTCTTTCCCATCGGTTAAGACTGACCGATGGCATCCCCAGGTAAGTCTCCAAAATCCGATTTTCGGTTTAAACCGGTTTATTTTTAATGAATTAACCCGAATTTCAGCCGGTTTACTCCTATTTCTTCTCCAAAAATCGATTTCTCTCTCCCCTTCCTCACACTCTTGCGATTTCATCAATTTCAAACTTAAAATTTCTCAAACTTTTTCATTTTTTCAACCGATTTTCATGAAATCAATTGCTAAACTCACATATCTATTGCTTCATTGAGTAATCCCTCGCTTGATCTTCATATATTCATCTCATTCAATCCGAATTCAAGGTATGAAGCTCCTAAACTTTTCAATCTTTGGGCATTTCTTAGATTCGTGATTTAGGATGATTTAAGGTTAGATATGGAACCATAGACATATGCTTACACTATTTCGTCACAATCTGCAACTATTAAAAGGATATAATTGAGGATTCATTGAGGAAATTGTGAGAATTCGAATTCTAGGGTTCATAAAAAAAATGTTTTGGGGAAAATTGGAGATTGTGGTTTCAATGGATAGATATGGGTATTTTAAGCAATTGTCTAGAAGACTACTAAGTTCAAAAACGTTTGGTTGAAGAACTATGATCATTTCGGGTCAAAATTTTGAGTGAATTTGAGTATACTTGATTTTGAATAAAAGGTGTTGTTTATGTGTTCAATATGAACTTCAATGAATACATATATAAACAAACTTTGATCACTTGCAAGCATTCCTTTTACGTTTAAAAACTTATTGGTTAACATGTTTCTTAAAGGTAATCATGGTGATAAAAGGTAGAGAGGATCAAAATGATGAGGAAAGAAGACAATCCAAGGGTAAAGGAAAAGCTACCGCATCTAAGTCTCAGAAAAACAAGGGGAAAGCGGTAGAAAGGGAGCGTAGTGACAGTGAGAATGAAGAGGGTAGAGCTCCTAGGGCGAAGAGAAGTAGAAAGGATAAGGGAAAGGATACGGAAGAACCATCGATTCACCATTTCTCTGTGGCTCAAGTAAAGCCTAAGATATCCCAGCTTGAGAAGGACTGGAAGCTTATATTTGTTGCCACAAGATATCCGGATCTGGCGTTCCTCACTGAAGCCAGATTACTAGACGATGTGGAGGCAATATTTGAGAGCATGGGTCTTGCGATGTTTATGAGCCTCCCTTTGGAAACTTACGTATACATGACGAAAGAGTTCCTCATTTCCCTTAAAGCCCGAGAGAACAAGCCTCGAGATTATGAATGGGATGATGTGGGTTACATCGAGTTCTTGGCAAACCGGAAACACTACAAGGTCACATATAAAGAACTTAGCGAGATATACGGCCTCCCGAGGGGATTGCACACCGTCATGGCCAAGTCTATAACCGAGCCATTCCATGTGTGGACGACCATAGGGACCGGATCTTACTCCAAAGGACTTACCAAGTCCGCAAACATCCGGAATCCCGATTCGGTATGTCCACAAGGCCCTAGCTCACACTTTCTTTGCTAGACGAGAGACGGGCACAATTAGAGAGGCCGATATGATGCTTCTCATGGTCGGGATCGCGCCGTTCCCTAGGTTCTTGAATGAAGGTCGCGGGATAACGGCAAACCGAGACGACGTGAGCATGGTTGGGATGTTCGTACACTTCTTGCTCTACATCCAAGAATGGGTCATGGTTACGCAAGACAAGACCCCACAGATTAGTATGGGAGGTTTGTTCACACCCCTTTTTCGCGCTAAGGGGATCGAGCTAACGGGAAGAAGCCTCCCGGTTGAGTGGATGGATGTACAATACCTCAACCGGACCCATTATCTCTGCGGGACTCTTGGACCCTCTTATGCCCTCAAGCTCCACATCTCGCTCAAAGAAGAAAGGAAGTTCTTGCTTCCAAACATCCCACTTACCCACATATCCCACGAAGACAACATCCGCTTTCGCCACAACGAAGAGGTTTGGTACAACAAGACGAGAGACGGGGATCTCTCTAGGATAGGGAAAGCTAATGGATCAACCTCAACTCAAGCACCGCGAGGTCTTGCACCGCCCGAAGATGACTCACTCGCCCATGAGATAGCATTCTGGAAGCTTGAGGTACGACTTCCAACCGGGGATGAGCCAATCTCTGCTCGCCAAACCGCTCCAAGCCACTCATCACCATATCAACATGCTCCAACGCTTCTGCAAATGGCAAGACCGATCCTTCAAGAAGGTTGTGAGTCAAGTGAAGTACTTAACCAAAGAGGTGAAAGAGCTCAAAGAGAAGTTAGCGGGAGGCGGATGCTCTAGCTCCGGCGATGATGTCGCCGATACATTCATGGATCCAAGAGCAGATGAAGCACCCCAATGAGAAGAAGTGGAAGCTGAGGGTGAGAACGTAAATGAAGCAATGGATGAGGAAGCGATGCATCGACACTCATTCCACAATGTCCCGGAACAAATGGGAGAAGATCAAGAGCCCGCTCGAGCTTCATCATTCGAGCCACGTCAAAGGCGAAGGAAGAGGAGAGCCACCCGCTCACCAACACCTCCAGCCCCCACCTCGAGCAACGATTCATACTCCTTCGGCTCCGACACTTGGTATTAGGTACCATCCTACTCCTTTGTACATAGTTTTATTTGATTTCCTTTAGTTAGTCTCTCTTTTAGACTTTATTCTCACACCGAGACGGTGCGAAATAGGTTTAGGGGAGAGACTTAGTAGCTAACATTGTGTTTTCTTTTGAGTTTTTACTCTTGAGTCTCACGCATTCATCTACATGCATCAAAAAAAAAATTGAAAAATTTGAAAAAACCAAAAACATTTCCATATAGTTTTGCATTTCATTTGGCCATTAGGATTGAGTCTAGAGTCATATAGGATTGCATTAGCATTTGCATAGGGGGCGATGATTAGATTTACCATGAGAAGTTCTTAGCTTAAAAAATTATCGCCTTAATAATAATCTTGTAGTGCTTGATTGATCTTGAAATGCTTGAACCTTTGCTCTTTGATCTCTCCAACTCGAAAGTTAGTTTCTCAATCAACTATACTTAAGTGAAACTTAATTTGAACTTAATTATCTCGCTTAGAGGCTTGAAATGCACTTTCATGGTCACTTAAAATACTTGAGTTATCTTATTCACTTTGCCACCCTTTGTTAACTCAAGTAGCTATCCTCATCATTAGGATAGTCCCTTTTAAACCCAAAGCTTTGTTCCGACCATTGTTATTCTTTTGTGTGTGTGAGGCCTTTTCTTGATAATGTTTACATGGGCAAAAACTTGAGAGTATCGGAGACGACAAGGCTTAACCTCTATTTTTAGGAGCTAGAACATCAATGGCTAGTATCTAAGCACGGAATTGAGACAATATGTATAGTGTTAGGTGGTTTGTACTTGGTGATGGTGATTGAGAGATAAAAAAAGAAAGTGAAGGTTAAGGGAAGAAAGGAGAGTCTAAGGGAATCCAATTGTGATATATAGTCTAAACTCTAAGTTTTGTAATATTCCTTGATTGCTTCCTCAATAAAAAGAGAGAAAAGAAAAATAAAATAATAAGGAGGCCAAGGAGAATAGAAAATAGTAAAAAGAGTCATAACATTGAATGAGAAAAAGGATTTCCTTAGAGGTTATAAAAAACAAAAAAAAATAGATTTATGTGGTGAATGAATGAAAGAAAGAAAAGAGTTTTAGAAATGTGCCTCTAAAAATGAGGATTAAGATAAGAGTGGGAGAGTTTGGTTAGAAAGTAAAAGTCTAGGATTGGGTAGAACAATAGAGGTTAAACTTGTATGCACGAATTGTTTCCGATCTTAGATAGATTTTGCCTAACGTGAAACATTCCCTATTTTCTTGAGAGAAACCTTTCATCTAAAGAAAATCACCTTTAAATGGCTTTACCCTTAACCGATTGAAAATGATTGACAATACCTTAGCGAGATCTCATGCTACTACCTAATTGAATGTTAAAGAGTTGATTGCATAGTTGCTTGTGGAGATTTTTGATTCTTAACTCTAGAGTATAAAAAAAAAAAAAAAATTTAGGAGTTGTGATAGGAGTAAAGCGGATAGTTGATTTGAGTTTCGATTTCATATTGCTTGATGACTTATCTTGGTTGTATGATGTTGGTAGCTTGGTGAACTATATCGTGGTTATGAGTCCCCACCTTCAAACCTTTCTCCCGGCTTGATCTTGTTGTTTGCTTGCGGACAAGCAAGAAGCAAGTTTGGGGGAGTTGATATGTTGCATTTTTAGTGTTTTCAAAGCTTGTTTTCGGTTCATTTTCATAGAACTATTGCATGACTTTTAGGCATTAGGTGCATATTAGAGTAGAGTTTGTATATTTGTGTTCTTTTACAGGTTTTAGATGATATGGGAGCTTGGAAGTGGATTTACTTAGCAAGGAGGGGCAAAGGATGGAGTTGGAAGGTTCGAGAGCTCTTAGCGGTCAGTTCCAGCGGTCTAGCAAGACCGCAAGTCATCATCGGTCACCTCCAGCGGTCACTACAGCCCGATGGAGCTCTCAACGGTCTTACAGAAGATTTGGGAGGACACTTGTAGCGGTCAGACATAACCGATGTTGATTAGCGGTCACTTCCAGCGGTCAGGACACACCGATGGCTTCCACAGGGGACTTTTACAGGCGATTTGGGGGATCATCTCCAGCGGTCGAACATGACCGAAGGAAGTCAGCGGTCGTTCCCAGCGGGAAAATCCATCGGTCTGGCATGACCGATGGGACGGTTTAAATTCAGATTCAATTCCTCTTAACAAGATTTAACCAGAATTTCTCTTGTAGTTGAACGAGTCCGAGTTGTGGGCTATAAATAGCTAAACAAAACCCTGATTAGGGTTATGCACATTTTTGGGAGAGATTAGAAAGAAAAACCTTGTATGATCTTGATTTCTATTGAGTTTAAGTTGGATTTTCCTTTTCTAATCTTCATTTCTATAATCTCTTAATCATGTTTAACCAAGCATTTGATACATTGCTTTGTGTTAACATGATCATGAGTGAGTAGTCTATTTAGGACCTTTGGGGGTGATGGATTAAGGTTGGTTACTATAGTATTGATGGGGCTTTAGGTTGCTAGTCATGTTTTCATTCTTAATATGTGTTGTTAATGCTAAATGAACCATGATCAACTTGATTTAGATCATAGGGATTTTCATGCTCACAAGGTGTTTGATAAAATTCCTGAACCAATTTATTAAGAGCTTTTCATTCCTAGCATATGAGAATATTTGTCTAGGCTGTTTAGTGACTATTTAAACTTGCTTTTAATGCTTGCTATTAATCATTAACTAATGAGAATTACTGTTTAGTAATTGCTTAGCAAAGATGCTTTTGTCATGAGAATGGATTAGTTATTATTAGTGTTTAAAGTCTATGGAATAATTGATTAGTAATAATTAAGCTCTATCTAATGCTTTAGTAATCACCCTTGTTCATTCATCATTCCCTATGGTTCTTGTTCTCCCTTATTGTATTTAAAGTTATCTTTAATAATTTAGTTCGCCTAGTTTACTTACTTAAGTTGTTAGTCGTTAAAACGAAGTTGATCATTTGCTTAGATTAAGTTGGGACTTGAATTATTGATGTGTTAAATCTCGCTTCTCCGTGGATCACGACACCTCTTATACTATAACGGATAAGGGGTTATTGATAGCCCGGTTATACAAAACAACCTATATCAACAAATAATTCACATCTTGCCACGTGTCAAATTTATAAATACAATTATTAAAACAATATATAGAGAAAAAATAATTATAAAAGGAAAAAAACCCCAATAATTTTTTAATTTATCTAATCAATAATTAAAATTAAGAAATAATTTTAAAACAAATCAAAAACAAAAATAAAACTAACTAAAATATAGAAATAATTTTAAAAGAAAAAAAGGAAACCAATAATTTGTTAATTTATCTAATCAATAATTAAAATTAAGAAATAATTTTAAACCAAATCTAAAAACGAAAATAGAACTAATTAAAACATATAAATAATTTTTTTAAAAAAAGGAAACCAATAATTTGTTAATTTATCTAAACTTATTATATACACCTTGGTTGCAGAATAAACAACACTGATTTAGTATAATCCAATTTAATTTATTATTCTAATTGGTTAAGTATTAAATAAATTTTAGGAGATGATCTAATATGCAGAATATTAGGAGTACTAAATGTTATTCAATACCCACTGCTAAACAGTTTTGTCGGGTTTATCAACAAAAGTTACATATAATTGACATAAGATAAGAGATTGGTTAGAAAGATGCATGATATTCTCGGTTTACGAAACAAAGAAACAACACCTCTCTTGGACATGATAATTAAAGGAAATGTTTTCTCCATAGAGGAGAAAATGTGTGTAAATGATTTCTCCCAAAGGAAAAATCAAAAATTGTTTTTTCACAAAGAAAATAAGTCCAAAATGAGGCGGAGATACATTTTGAGAGAGTTGCTCATGCGGAACCAATTCTCATACACTTATCTGGATCTAGCTAGAGGAGAGAGCAAGTCGATGTGACGTATGTTGCAGATTGATAATGATGGTGGATAAGAATCTGACAACGGAATAGAAAAAAGGCAGTAAAAACCAAACATCTTAAGGTATAAGGCTCGAGATAAGAATAAAATTGAGAGCTGGTGACAGAAGGGTGGAGCTAGAAGATATTGTCGGTAAACGCCATGAGACAAGGAATAGTGAAAGATTCCAGCAAAGTGAAGCTGCGAGAGGGAAAAGATATTATGTTGGGAACCGAGATACGATCGCAACAACAGAATATCAGATTGGAAAATTAAGATCTTGCGAGAACAATGTCTCACCTAGATATTTGTGAGAACATAGCCGCCAGTCACTAGATCTTATACTAGGTTTGGGCGTTAGGGTTGGTTCATGTCTCTCGGGTTTTTGTGTTTAGAGGCTTTTGATCCATTCGCTTTGGTTTGTTTCCATCTGCATTCGAGTCAGGTTTGGATACACGAAATAGAAAACAAATATTAAAAATTGGTTAAATTTGAATAAAATTTGGTTAAATTTTCACAAATATAACTTAGAACTTTAAAATATTTTTGCATTTTGCGTATGTTGGTTATTTTGATCTAAAAATAATTGATATTTTTGGGTTTATAATTGTAAGGTATATAATTGAGTTATATCAAGTTTATATATTATTAATGGTTTTAAAATATAGTTATATTTCTAATATTTCAAGTATCCATTCAGTTCTCGATTTAATTTGGGTTTGGGTTTGGTTTTTCATATAGCGATGTTTAGGATCCTTTCGGGTTTTTGTCGGGTCAGATTCAATTTAGTTTTTTGGTTTCTGATATTTTTAAAATACATATCTCACACGGTGATCGAAAAAAAAAATGACAAGATAGACCAAATTGATGGATGTTGTATATATTTTTAATATGTTAATAATAAAATTATAATATAGAAATTAATTAATTCATGTAAAATATGTTAATAACCAAACTCTTTTCTCTAACAAAATATGATTTCTACTTTTCGCCCTAAATTTATTTTTATAAGATAAATCATTAAGCATACATATTTATTTTAATAACTAATTTTACTTAAATTTAATTTATTTTAAAATTAACAAACCCGCCTATCGGTGGGTCCTAATTTAGTATCTTATATAATAAAATATGATTACCGTTCTGTAGAGCTATGAGGTGCTGCCACGTGTCCTCAACAAAATGACGTTTTTCCCTTCTCTAATTTCTTTCTTTTAGTTTATTTCTTTCTAACCTTTAATTTATCTAATATATAAATTAAAATTTACTTTTAGAAATGGTTCCCAAAAATCAAAAGCACATTGACTCAAACTGTGAATCTCCACGAAATTTTTATCTAATAAAGTAAGATTACCATTCTGTAGAGCTACGAGATACTACCACGTGTCCTCCACAAATATGACATTATTTCCATTCTCTATCATTCTGTAGAGCTATGAGACGCTGGTACGTGTCCTCCACAAATATGACATCTCCCCCCTTTCTAATTTCTTTCTTTTAGTTTCTTTTGTTTCTAACCTTCCAAGGTCTAATATATAAATTAAAAGTTGCTTTTAAAAATGGTTCAAAAAATCAAAACCACATTGACTCGAATGGTAATAGCAGACCAAGCGGAGCGGACAGAGCGGACAAAGCCTTTTTTAATACTCTGAAAGTGCATTCAACAATAGACCGAAGAGATGCATGAGACCTATTAAACAACTCCACCACGGAGGAGGACCAGTATAGAACTGTGACATGTGGTACCTTACAACTCTATTCTGTGTTGATTGATAAGGGGCTAAAAAGCCTTTTTTATTAGGATATTCTGAGTCAACTACATAATACTTGTCTTTGGGAGGTAAAGGGAATTCAGAATCATCATTTTGTGCGAGTGAAAAGACTGCTCTATCATGACATGCACCCGGTGCTCCATTCCATACATATGTGAATAACATATTTATATCACATATTGCCATTACGTGGATGCTTCAAGATGTGTTCCAGTCATTGCAGGGGTTATCACCGTCTAGGTCGGATCCTTTCACGATTGAGTTGGAGCTGGGAATGACACCGATATCCAAGGCTCCTTATAGGATGGCTCCAACAGAGATGGCAGAGCTGAAAAAGTAGCTGAAGGAGTTGATGAGTAAGGGGTTTATTCGCCCGAGTACTTCACTGTGGGGAGCACCAGTGTTATTTGTGTAGAAAAAGGATGGGAGTTTTCGGTTGTGCATTGACTACCGGGGACTTAACCGAGTCACTGTGAAGAACAAGTATCCTCTTCATCGGATTGACGAGTTATTGGATCAATTGAGAGGGGCTACTTGGTTCTCCAAGATTGACTTGGCATCGGGATATCATCAGATTCCTATCAATGATGTAGATATCCAGAAGACGGCTTTCAGATCTCGTTATGGCCACTACGAGTGTGTGGTGATGCCATTTGGGTTGACAAATGCACCAGCTGCATTTATGAGATTGATGAATAGAATTTTCTAGGAGTATCTGGAAGAGTTTGTGATCATTATTATCGATGATATCTTGGTGTATTCGAAGAGCCTGGAGGAGCATGAGGTGCATCTGCGTGTGGTTCTTGCGAAGCTGCGGGAACAGAAGTTGTTTGCTTAGTTGAGCAAGTGTAACTTCTAGGAGCGGAAGATTGACTTTCTAGGTCACGTTATCTCTGCAGAGGGGGTTTTGGTGGATCTAGAGAAGGTTCGGGCCATAGTGCTTGGCCGAGGCTGAGGAATGCCATGGAGATTAAAAGTTTTCTCGGGTTGGCAGATTATTATCGGCGGTTTGTTAAGGGTTTCGCAAGTTTGGCTAAGTCTATGACGAAGCTGACAGGAAAGGATGTTCCTTTCGTGTGGTCCTCGGAGTGTGAGGAGAGTTTTGTGAAACTGAAGGCCTTGTTGACTACTACTCCAATATATGCGTTGCTTGATCGGGGCGAGCCTTACGTGGTATATATCGATGCGTCGGGAGTTGGTCTTGGCTGTGTGTTGAAGGAGCGGGGGAATGTTATTGCGTATGCTTCGCGGCAGCTGCGGAAGCATGAGATCAACTACCTTACCCATGACCTTGAGATTGCTGCGGTGGTTTTTGCTTTAAAGATTTAGAGATATTATCTTTATGGTAGAAAAGTGTAAGTGTTCACAGATCATAAGACCCTGAAGTACATTTTCACTCAGCCTGAGTTGAATTTGAGACAGAGACGCTGGATGGAGCTAGTAGCCGATTATGATCTGGAGATAGCTTACCATCCTGGTAAGGCTAATCTGGTTACGGATGCGTTGAGTCAGAAGCGGGTGGCTTTGGCTTTGAAACATGATGTTGAGTCTTTGGTGAGCGAGATTAGCACATTGTGTTTGTGTGTTGTATCTCAGGAACCTTTGGGCTTAAAGGCAGCTAATCAGGTGGATCTTTTGAGTAGAGTTCGGTTGGCTCAGGAAAGAGATGAGGGCTTCGTTAAGGCTTCGAGAGAAGCGGATTCTGAGTATCAGGTATCTGCAAATAGCATTATCCTTGTGAGTGGGAGGGTATACGTACCTTTGGACAAGGATTTGAGGTGAGAGATCCTGAGTGAGGCTCATGCAAGTATGTTCTTGATTCATCCAGAAGTGACTAAGATGTACCAGGATCTTAAGCGGTATTATCATTGGGTCGGGATGAAAAAGAATGTTGCTAATTGGGTTGCGGCGTGCAACGTGTGCCAGTTAGTGAAGCAGAGCACCAAGTCCCGAGTGGTTTGTTATGGTGTTTACCCATTCCAGAGTGGAAGTGGGATATGATCATGATGGATTTCGTGGTGGGCTTACCATTTTCTCGGACCAAGGATGCTATTTTGGGTCATCGTTGATCGATTGACAAAGTGTGCACGTTTTTTGGCCATTAGAAGACCGATGGGTCTACGGTGTTCGCTAGGAAGTACATGCAGCAGATTGTGAGACTCTATGGACTACCGGTGCGCATTGTCTCAGACCAGGATCCTAAGTTCACATCTGAGTTCTGGAATGCGTTTCAGGCGGAGATAGGCACGAGGGTGCACATGAGTACGGCTTATCATCCTCAGACAGATGGGCAGTCTGAGAGAACCATCCAGACTCTGTAGGATTTGTTGAGGATGTGCGTGCTAGATTGGGGTGGTTATTGGGTAGATCACTTGAGCTTGGTATAGTTTGCGTATAACAATAGCTACCAAGCGAGTATTGGAATGGCTCCATGCGAGGCTCTGTATGGGAGGCCATGTCGTACACCTTTATGTTGGACTCAATGGGGGAGAAGAGCACATTAGGTGTGAGTTTTGTTCAGGAAACTACGGAGAGGATCCAGGTTTTGAAGCTGAACATGAAAGAAGCCAAGGATCGGCAAAAGAGTTATCCCGATAAGAGGTGGAAACAGCTTGTGTTTGAGGTGGGACATAGAGTGTATCTCAAGATGGCTTTGGTGAGAGGTCCGAACAGGTCCATTACTGCGACTAAGTTGAGTCTGAGGTATATGGGGCCGTTCCGGATTGTAGAGCGTATTGGACAGGTAGTGTATCGGTTAGAGTTACCCGAGATTATGCAGGCATTTCATAAGGTCTTCCTTGTGTCGATGCTGGAGATGTGTTTGCATAGTGGTGACGAGGTATTGGCTGAGATTCCATCAGATATCCAGCCCAATATGACCATTGAGGCGAGACCTTTGAGAGTTCTCGAGCGGAGGGTCAAGGAGCTTCGTCGGAAGAGGATTCTGATAATGCGAGTTATGTGGGACTGTGACCGGGGGCAGAAGGAAACTTGGGAGCCAGAGGCTAGGATGGAAACGAGGTTCTGGAAGTGGTTCCAGAAATAAGCTGCAGCTTGAGTTCCATTGAGAGGTTCCAGTTCTGGTGTGTAGCCATATGCTATGTGTTTTCATTTTGTATTTCGTTTAGAATAACGATGTTACATATGAGTGTTTAATAAGAAGAGTATTTCTTATTATTGATGAATTTTTGAGTCATGGTTATGTATTTTGTTTTGGTGTTATGCAGTTCTTATTGCTGATGGCACGAGTGTCATGGAAAGTTTTATGAGAATTTAAAAGCTTAGTTCATAATCGAGAAGAGATTATGGTGTACTCAAAGTGACTATTTATAGGTGCGATAACCTGGTTATTGGTTATGCACGGCAGATATTCCAGGTGCGGAATATGGGTGATGCCATTGTTACTTTGCGAGGATTTACACGGATCACGTGAGGTAGTTCAGTCGAGGTGCTTATAGATGTGTGACTTATTGCTCGATGAGAGGAATAGGTCCTCTAGTGCCGATAGCTCTAAGGACTGCGTATCTTGAGAGTGCGACTGGCGATATACCCAGACTTGTAAGGTGTATATCCTAGAATGATATGTGATACCGTGGATTCGTAAGGTGTATATCCTAGACGTAGGATATATTACCCAGAATTGAGTGGTATGGGATATCGAGACTCTTATAGGTCATATTACCCCAAGTGGAGTGGTATGAAAGATACCCAGAACTCGGAGATGCTGCGTTGTCTTGGGTGCTGTGGTATGGGTAATATCTTGCGAAATATGGTGGATATCTTGCGGTGTATGGCAGATACTCAAAACTCGGAGATGCTGCGGTGTCTTGGGTATTGAGGTTTGGTCTATAAGTGAGCAATAAGCAAATATGATGTTGCAGTGTTGTAAGCATAGTGACTGAGTGGGAAACCTCAGAGGTTAGTTATGGACCTCGGATGTACATGCGTGTATATGTGTGTGTGTGTGTTGACCGGGTTGGTCAACAGGTAGTGTAAAAACCTCAGAGATTCGTAGTTAATCTCGTGTGTTAGCCATGTTGGTCGGGAGATAGTGTGAAGCCTCGGAGGGTGGTAAACCTCGTGTGTGTGTTGACTTGGCCGGGTTGGCCGAGGGTTAAGTAATCGTTGCGACAATTAAGGTTCATTGGAGATGGACAGTTCATTGGAGATGAAAGGTAACGTAAGATTCGAGGAAGAATATATGTTAGTGGGGGAGAATTGTAACGCTTGTGGTCCGTAAATTAATTAATTTAATTAGTTTGGAAAATCTTTCGAGTTTATGAACCTTAGACAAGTCTCAAGAAATTGATTATGGGGTGAAATAATCAATTTAGATTTGTTCTGGAGGTGTCATAAATTGGTTCGAAAGTTGTGGGATTTTTCTCAAAAGTAACAAGTGGGAAGCAAAATTGGTTTTCTCTTCTTCTCCTTGTTGAGCTCGCCATTTGTGGGTTGAGAGGGAGAGTTCTTGAGCTTAGAGAAAGAAGAGAGAAGAAGAAGAGAAAGGATTTTTGTGAGCTTGGATCTTGTGAGATCAAAGGGTGTGGAGCTTTGTGAAACTTGGAAAAAGGAAGGATTGGAGTGAGGCTTTGTGGCATGAGCTTTGGAGGAAGAGGAGAGATCTTTCTTGAGCTTGGGGAGTCTATCTAAGCATAGATCCATCCATTCTAAGGTGAGTTGTGACCAAAGGTTATCATTAAGCCATGTGTGGGGGCTTGTGGGGATGTGCTAAGCTTTGGGGTGTTCCTAGGTTGCTTAGAAACCTTGTGGTCATTTGTGTTAGCTTTAGTTAGAGTTTGCTAAGCTTGTGGTGGTCAGAGAACCATGGATTTTGTGCTTGTTGTGGCTTTTTTAAGCTTTGATTGTGTGTTCGTATGCTTGCTTGGTGATTGTGTGTGTTGTGGTTTCTTGGTGATTCCATGACTTGTTAGAAGTGTTTCCCTAGTTTCTTGGTGTGTTATTGCCTTGCTTGGTATGTGTATTGGTTGTGGTTTAGAGGTTTGGTCTTAGGATTGTGCCTAGGCTAAGTTGAGGAGTTGGGAAATCGGACTGGCTATCGACCAGATGTGGTCGATAAGGCGAGGTCGATAGCAGCTATCGACTAGGACATGTCGATAGAGCGAGGTCGATAGATCCTGCTGGACGTTTTTCTTAGTGTTTATCGACCAGGTGTGGTCGATAGAACGAGGTCGATAGGGTGTATCAACTAGGGCATGTCGATAGGTTGGTCGATAGATCATATTGGGTGTTTTTCCTAGTGTTTATCGACCAGGTGTGGTCGATAGAGTGAGGTCGATAGGGTGTATCAACTAGATGTGATCGATAGGTATGTCGATGAGTTTCTTCGAATGGTTTTTAGATTGGCTATCGACTAGGTATGGTCGATAGGTTGTGATCGATAGTGGCTATCGACCAGGTGTGGTCGATAGGGCGTGGTCGATAGAGGGTATCGATGGTGTTGGTCGATAGAGTGTGGTCGATTGACCCTGTTGTTCTGTGACTTGTGTTTTTAGCATTTCTTGATGTTGTGAATTGCTAGGTGGTTAGTCATGGATGCGTTTGACTAGCTTTGCATGAGGTTGCATGTTTAGCTGATTGTTTGAAGTAATACATGGTGTTATTATTTCATGTTGTTGTGGTTGTTTGAATTGCGTGGGCTTTCATATAACCTGCTGTTGGGAGGATCAATCTCACTCAGCGTTTGGTTTACCAAATATTGATGCATCACTTTTGTCGATGCAGGTAAAGATACGGCGTGATCGTGGAATCGAGGCGAGGAGGGGAAGGATGATTAGGACCGGTAGCTTTAGGTTTGGTAGCTTTCATAGGATTGCTAGAACTAGCAGAACTGTTGACCATGTGTGGTTGTTGTTGCTTGTTGTATGTTAATTACTTGGAGAATATTTAAATGTATGGGTGTTTAATTATCAAGTAATTGCTTGTTAAAAAAAAAAGTGCGGTCGTCACACTATTAGACTAGGAATAATCCGTAAAACCCAAATAAGCCACGGTACTTCACTCACCTTAGCCTTTTCACGGTCTCCTAACAACAAAACCAACAAATCTTACTAGATATAGACTTTCTGAAACTTCTAGGGTTTCTTAAAGGTCACAACAACACAACCACACTCCCTCTTTCTCACCATGTAGCCAATTACATCAACGAAACAATATTCTACCTAAAATCGAAAAATCTGGAAAATAACAGAAACAATCAGATATTCACCGTTGAAACTCAACCGCTAGATGACCTGTAGCTATCCTCAAAGTTTCGTGATGATCCGACAATAGATGAACTCGCGATCTCTCTTTGAATCAATGTTTGTCCAAATCGCGTCTGAAACAGAAAACCTCACAACAACACGAATAACTTTTAGAATATTAACTCAAAATCAAATCCGAAAATTTTCGTTACCTTTGGAAATGATCTGCTAGGTTGAACCACTTCTCTACCATGGCTTTTCAGTTCTGTCGCCATGTCCCTTCACCAAAGCTTCAGCCTCCTCCTCCCTCACAAGTAAGAAAAATCACTCAGCCTCTCTTTGCTAGCTAGGTGACCACGAAATTTAGAGAGAAAAACGCTAGAATTTCTTGCGATTTCAGCATTTAAATAGACTTAGGATTTATTTCTGGTTTATTTAAATCAAACCAGAAAAATTAGAATTAAATCTGGAAATTATTTAAACCCCCTTGATTTAATATTAGTCCAGAAATTCACCATTTCTAAACCAAAAATTTGAATTAACTCACTCTACTCCTTAATTCCGACAGCATAAAACCGACCCTCGGTTTTATTTTCTTAACCAACTTCCATCATATAACTCTAAATTTTACTTCCAGAACTTAGGTGTTACAATTCTCCCTCACTAACATAGATTCGTCCTTGAATCTGACAACTCCAATCCCCTCGCAAAAAGAACCCAGCTACCAACCTTACATCAGTTTTCTTTTCTCTTGGCAACCACCGGCCATCACAGCTCAACAACTAGATCTACTCACCAGTGACCTTTTCGAGTGACGGAGAATCCACCCTCCAAGAGAACCAGATATTCTCTTTCAGCAACCAAGAACCATTTCGGCCCTCGAATTCTGATAACACCATATTTTACATGTTTTTAGCATCTATTTATCGTCTCTTTAGCTTAGTTTCATCCTTTGTTTACATCATAATGTGTCAGTTTCCTCCACTTAGCTCATTTAGGCATTTGTACATGTTATAACGGATGTGAGCAAGACAATGAGAAAATGCAAGAACAAGACACATAATTTACGTGGTTCACCAACGTTCTCGTTGGCTACATCCACGGGAAAAGAGGCAGATTTTATTACTGGAGATAAAAGTTTCAGAATATATTAGAGGCTAGGTTAAAGAGAGTATTAATAGGGAGAATCCTAATAACTGAGACCCTAATTAACCATCAACGAATTGGGCCTAATGTCGCGGGCCCAATCCATTCAAGGCATATCATAGCAGTACATAAGCATTGCATGCATATAGCATATATCAGGTCTTATCAGGTGCTTTTAGAGCTTTGTGAGCATGGATGAGCTTTGAGCAAAAGACTTGGATCATGGAGAGGCTTGCTGGATGTGAAGAGATTATCTGAAGGTGGACAAAAGACTCGGCAAGACTTCACTCGATCAGGCCACTAGATCAGACCGGTCGAGTGGAATCCTTATTTCCCTTAAAACTCGAAATTTTTATTTATCCTTGTTTTGTCATTTAGTATAAAAGGTCCTGATTAGGTTAATGTCGGTGGCCTTTTTTTATGAGTGGAAACCTAGTTGAGCTCTGTTTCTCTCTCTTGTTCTTCATGTGTTCTTCATTGTTTTCAAATTTTTGGATTTTGTAACTCTCATAACTTTTTATTGAATCAGTATTTGCACTTTATTTCTTCATCAAAGTAGTTCATCGGTTCATTATCTATATGATATGCCGATTTCAGAGTTTTCTGGGTTTGAACCTTTGATGATGATTTATTTGTGTGAGTAGTTTTCTTAGGGTTTTTAGGGATGGATTAGGTCAGTATTGCTCTATATTGTTATGGGTGTCTTTGATTGATCATCAATTCGTTTTTATTCCCTCTTGGATAAGTGATTTTAATGCTTGTTCTTTTCTTGCCAAGAAGAACATGATCTCAGATGATTTCCACAGCAAAAGTGTGATGAAATCATCAGATCTGCTTTTTCCAGGGATCTAGATACAATAGCATGAGACCTAAGTATAAAATATAGATTTACATCATATCTTAGGCTCTGATTTGTTATGAATCTTAATTGGCTTTACCAGACTGATTCTTTATGCATGATCCTTTCACAAATCTCTGACAAAACAAGGTATGATTTAGTGTTGGATCTTGAGGCTCTCTGTCACGACAGTGGATTGAGCTGGATGTGATGTCTGTTGTCAAGAGAAATTCCCTATGGATGAGTTTGTATAGTTACCCATGATGATATAGAGTATTTACAAACCAGTGAATCTGTCCCTAAGGCCCATATAGTTTCCCTATAGTCTTAATCGTCATTTTAATCATTTAATTTCATATTTCCAGTCTTTAGAATTTCCACTCGACCAACCTACTCGATCAGTTTGGTCGAGTCATTAGTTTATTTCTGTTTGTTTGTGTTTTAAGTAGACGATTTGCTAAAGTGTGACAGACTTTAGTTGGTTTGGTCTTTAGATTTCACCTTTTACTGCATTCACCTAGGTTGCTAGTAATCACAAAACCATTTCTATATTTGGCTTGAATTAATTGTTAATGAACACATCCTTTTTGCATAGTGCTATTCACCTAATGGATTGACTCATATCTATACTATGATTGATTGAAAAACATGAATTATCTTTACTTGCTTGGTTTGATTGTTTTCATCCTTTGCACATAGGAAAAATACTTGTTTCAAATTCCCAACCACCTAACCTCGTAAGGTTACACGACCACAACTGATTCTAATCTTAAAAATCTCAGCACACCATATTCCAATCCTTAGAATATCAAACATAACATATTCTTACCCAAAATATCAGCCATAACCAACAACAACTTTGGGTAGGTTGATCTGATAAGGATCGATCGTTCCCCTCGACTCAACATGATCTCGGCTACTGCCCCAATCAACAGCTTATCACACTCCACAACTAGCAGTTCAGCTCCACATAACTCCACAGACACATCACGGCTCAGCAAAATCTATGTCAATGACATGGCTCAGCATAGACTACAACCAACAACACGGCTAAACCATAACTCCATGGTTAACGGCAAAACTCAGCATAGCCTGCACAGCTAACAGCACAACACAACATAGCCTTTCGGCAATCTACACAACACAACTTAGCCTTTCCGCTATCAGCACAACACAACATTGTCTATACTTGGTTCAAATACTCCAGGAATCTGACACCACAAGACCCCACTTGGTTTGAATGAATCTGCACCCTACCAGATCTCCGGAACAGCTAAGCGCAGTAAGAATGACAAAGCATCTCATAGCCCAGCGTGATCCGATCAACTAATTCCAGCAAGATCCAAAGATATGAACTGGCTTACCGAAACAACATCAGGAATCACAGAGAAACCCGACCGGTAAACACCACAAAGCAATGAGATTCCATAGCACGAAACCCCATCAAACAGCAATACGAAAATATCATAATCAGCCAAACCAAGTATTAGGATCAACACGGCATGATCCCTACAGCCGAATAACAATAATAGCATGTACAACATATTCAATAAAAACTCCTCTTTATTATTGAATAATAATGAAAAATACATAGTTTAGAAACTCTGACAATAAAAATGAGTACAACAGCATAAACAGCAAAATAAAAACATCAAATTCGCTAAACAATAACAACTGGGAATTCAGCTAAGTCGTCAACTTTCCAAACCCCTTGGAAAATTTGCGCTTTATTTTAGTTTCATGTTCCCAAGTTACCTTATCAGCCCCATTGCAGTCCCACAAGACTTTTATCTCTGTAACTTCCTCTCCCCACTGGAGTCCAGCATATGGGTGTCATGTATGACCAACAACCATTCCAAAACAGCACACACAACCACAGTAAAACCTCCCACGAAACTATCGTGTTCGACTCTCATTTCCGCTCAGGAATGGACAACTCTCCAACAAGTCACTTGAACTTAATGCTCCGTCTTCCCAATTTGGCATGTATCACAGTCTCATACCCAACTGGCAACATCTTCTTCATCCCTACCCACAGATAGTACCTTTTTAAAACCGGTACACCTTGGTATCTCCTGGACGAAAAGAAAACATGCTCCCAACAGTTATGACTCATTAGAAACAGCCCATAACCGTATGGTACGACCAATGCTCATAAGGATCTCAACATCCTCTTCTGAATCTCCAGCTGCAAGCATTCCGCTTAAAGCGTCAGCAACAAGATTAGCCTTCCTGAATTGATAATTTGTCTCCAGATCATAACAAGCCACCAACTCCAACTACCTTAATAGCCTCGAATTCAACTCGAGTTGAGTAAATATGTACTTGAGACATTCACGGTCTGTATACATCTGAAGATTCAGAAGATATGGAGATAACATGATTGAATATAACCAAACCAATTGGTTATGACTCATTTTCTCTGAAGGTTCATTTGTAATTTATTGCGCCATCGCCAAAATATTTCGTTTTTTGGGTAAATGATAAGTGTCAATTTGTATTATTTGCTAAAATTGTATTCCCATCATCACATGACTGTTTCAACCACACAAACGAACAATCAAATTTGGAT
Source organism: Cardamine occulta (assembly GCA_028015245.1). Classification (NCBI taxonomy): domain Eukaryota; kingdom Viridiplantae; phylum Streptophyta; class Magnoliopsida; order Brassicales; family Brassicaceae; genus Cardamine; species Cardamine occulta. Next base: position 12,382,276 of record CM051362.1, read on the forward strand.
ATAAGAAATTGAAACCTTTGAGGCATATTTGTAACTAATAACCATCATTGTGGGATCTGGGTTTTAGAATTTTGAGAAATTTTGTGAAACTTGCCTAAAATAACATTGATATTTGAAGAATACACCCTCTTTTAAAAATTTTGAGAACTATTATTTTTAATAATCTAATTAACTAAAATAATCGTACTAATGATTGATAATATCTTTAATACGTAAAAACTAAGTTTTTTTCCTTTGATAACAACATAAAAGCTAACTAAGTTTACGACTTAGAGAACTATTTTAAAATTAACAATTTATAATTTGTGACCAATTCATACCATGCTAATCTTGCCTTGCCTTTTTGGCAAGTCGCTGAAGAATCAACATTTACCTCATCCAAATCATACTTTTGTAAAATAGAGAATCAATCAAGAAAATGAGCTTAAAGGAGATTAAAACCAATAATACGCTATATGTTTATCATATTTACCATTGGCTCATATTAAGTACTATATGCAGTTAGAAACAAAGGAGAAAATGATGTAATTTTCTTAGAGCTTTTGTTTGTTTATTTTCGTTTCAAGAGCAAAACTCTTGGTTTATATGGTAGATATCCAAAGCCGTACAAGGAGATACTGAGGCCCGAGGCGATATTCAATATATATATCATTTTCATTCAAAGCAAAAATTTAGCAATTTAAATTTTGGAAAACTTTATTCCGCATACCGTCAATTGATGTTGATAAAATCTCATCTCAAACTATTGAGAAACTTTATCTATTATTTGATGAAATGAAATTTAGTGTAATACATACATAGAGACATGTATGTTAACCACGACTATTGTTAACGGAAAGACCGCCTATAATTTAATATACATGTATATATACATCATATTTTTTTTAAATAATAAAATTGTAACAAAATTTAAAAATCAGATAGCAAAACAAACATGTGGACATAGAAGTATGCACAAGCCACCATCTTTAAACAACAATCAGTATAGGACCACCAAAATTATCAAAACCATTAAACATACTTATCGCGAGATCAGACCAAGCGATACAACGCAGTGTCAGTCCTCTACAATATAGACATCATGATTTAAAATAGACTTCATGACAATCAATTTAGTATATATAAAAGTGTTTATTAAACTTAATTATTCAATATTTTTTGTCGATATCAAAACATATTTTTTAAAATAAAACAAAAGAAAATAAAGCCAAAATAATAATAAAAAAAATTTTAGATGAAAACATTGCCTCATCTTCTCCTGAGGCAGTGAAGATATTACGATTAATTAATCTTAGATGAAAACATTGCCTCTCAAACATTATGATTAAAAAAAAAAACTTTAGATGAAAACATTGCCTCTCAGATGTCTTCACTGCCTTTTCGTACAGCTTCGCTTTCACATTTACTCACATCTCTTATGTGATCCGTTTCTTTGCCCCTAGCTTGTTTGTCACCTGTTCTTTGTCCGTGATTTCAATTCTCTCCACCTTTACCTACCAGTCCATCACTACCTTTAAGAAATGTTTGAAACTGTTTTCGTCCATTATTTATGGAAACATATCATGTCTCTTGTTTCTTATTCTCCTTTGCTTTATCAATTGTGTCATTTCCACAAATAGTAGCCGCTTCAAATATTCAATGATTATTTTCATTGATCCAAATGCTTCTTGAACATTCAGAGTTTCCAACTCTTTCACTATCAGATCTTTATCAAGCTTTCACATTTACCCACATCTCTTCTACGATCATTTTCTTTGCCGCTAGCTTGTTTGTCACATCTTCTTTACCCATTCTTTCAATTCTCTCCACCTTCACCTACAAATATACCCGAACATATCATTATCCTCATTTTCATTCCTCTTATTATTATCCTCTTGTTCAAACACACTTTTCCTATTTAGCTAATGTTTTCACTATATCCAGACACCTTTTATCCTTAAACATCTATGTCATTACCACCATCAAATAATGATTCTTCCCAAAACAGTCATGTTTCACAATTTGGTAGAATAAAAAATCAGAGAACTTTTTAAAATCATTCTTAATCTTAAAACCACTTCAATGACCTTATCCACCACCTGTTTTTACTTAGATGCATAGTACTTCTCTATTGTAAATTTCCCACATATTTCTATTGGATGTCCAAATCTTACAAACTCTACAGGTCCATCACTACTTTTAAGAAATGTTTGAAACTGTTTTCGTCAATTATTTATGGAAACATATTATGTCTCTTGTTTCTTGTTCTCCTTTGCTTTACCAATTGTGTCATTTCCACAAATAGTAAGAGCTTCAAATATTCAACGATTATTTTCGTTGATCCAAATGCTTCTTCAACATTCAGAGTTTCCAACTCTTTCACTATCTGATCTTTCTCAAGCTTTCACATTTACCCACATCTCTTCTATGATCTTTTTCTTTGCCGCTAGCTTGTTTGTCACCTCTTATTTACATGTGCTTTCAATAGTGCCCACCTTCACCTACACATATACCCAAACATATCATTATCCTCATTTTTCGTTCTTCTTCTTATCATCCTCTTGTTCAAACAGACTTTTCCCATTTAGCCAATGTCTTCACTATCTCCAAACACCATTTATCCTTAAACGTCTATGTCTTTGCCACCATTAAAGAATGATTCTTCCCAAAACAGTCATGTTTCACAGTTTGGTAGAATAAAAATCAGAGAACTTGTTAAAATCACGCTTAATCTTAAAACCACTTCAATTACCTTATCCACCACATGTTTTTACTTAGATGCAGAATACTTATCTATTGTGAAGTTGCCACATGTTTCTTGGTCGTCCAAATCTTGCAAACTCTACAGGTCCATCACTACCTTTAAGAAATGTTTGAAACTGTTTTTGTCCATTATTTCTGGAAACATATCATGTCTCTTGTTTCTTATTCTCCTCTGTTTTACCTATTGTGTAGCCGGTTCAAATATTCAACAATTATTTTCGTTGATCCAAATGCTTCTTCAACTTTCAGAGTTTCCAGCTCTTTCACTATCAGATTTTTCTCAAGCTTTCACATTTACCCACACCTCCTCTACGATCCTTTTTTTTTGCCGCTAGCTTGTTTTTCAACTCTTCTTTACACATGCTTTAAATTATCTACAACTTCACTTACACATATACCCGAACATATCATTATCCTCATTTTCGTTCTTATTCTTATCATCCTCTTGTTCTTTTAGTGAGAGTGAAGTAAATAAAATCTCCTATTTTCTTAAATATAATATTATAAGTTTTTTTATTAATAAATCTCAACTGTACCGACCGTTCTAGAGATTTTAGAGCATCTTAGTGTGATAAGAATCGATAAATTTATTTCAACAATTTGATCTCTCCATCTTTACATTTGTATCATTTGGATCGAAAACAGAATCCACATCCCTTATGAAGGAGATTGAAGGGTTCATTCTAAGGTTTGATAATAAACCCACTATAGGTTTAATTAAGAGTTTCTTATGTAAAAATTCACATTTTTATATATTTATTTTAAAATTGATCATGTTTAATTTAGTTTGAAATCAAGTTTACAATTTTTTGTTTTTGTATTTCTCCGATCTTTGACTTTACAACTTTTAGAAAAACCAAAACCATAAAACCATAAATTTTAACTCAATTTTGATTAACAACATTTTAATTTAGTTTGATTTAGTATTTTCTTGTAATCCAGTTTCGTTTTAGTAAAAATCGCTTTAAAATAATTATTCTATTTTACATTATTTTATACTTTATGAAAGTTTATTTTACACATTTATATATGATTAAAAATATAATATTTGGTTTTATCTGATTTAGGTTTATCAAACCGATATGTTTATAAACAAATTTCATTTTATATATTAATCTAGCCTCTTAAGTGACTGCCAATCAATCCACCAAAGTACGCTGTTATGATTTACTGAAATCGGCTCAATTAATCAATTAACGCCAGTAAATCCACCAAATTTCTTGTTATTTATAGGATAAATTCAAAATTTTCTACTTGTATTTCAAATTAAGATCCAAAGTCAAAGGTTCTTTGGCAAATAGAGTCTGGGTGAATTATTTGAGGGGTTTTTATCCATCTCATTTGTATCAAAAACATTTCCCTGTTTTTGAGAGTTTTAATCTCGTCCGCTAAGTTTTTGGGGTTTTTTCTTAATCTTTCGGTTCTTGTAATGTTTTTCTGGACTTTAAATAAAAATAACCATAACTATGCCGAATATTATCCCAATTTTATATTTATATTGCTTCACTATGTAAAATATGGGAATTTTTATTGTGGATAATTATGAAATTTATAATTCATAAGCTGTATACAGTATTACACCATCAGTGAGAATACGAAGAACAAAATCCAATACACTAACATATACAAAAAAAACCGTAGTGTCATCATTTTCTTATCCAAGGTTCTGTAAGACTTTTAGAATACAATTTCATGGCTGTAAAATAGACTAACCATACAAGTTTCCGAACATCATAGAAAGCAAAAGTATGTCTCACTGAATTTTTCCCGACCTTGTGCTCCGCAAGTTTTGCTAAAAGCTTACAACCAAATTTCTTAGCTATTTGTGATGCCATGCTGGACAACATCTAACTATCGAAGACAACACTGAAATTGCATCATTCTGTTTTTTACCCTCATTGATGTTCAATACTTTGTAAAGATTATCAAGTTTTTCATTATTAAGAAATCTACAAAACCGGTCCATAGCTCTTCCAATATCAGTTGATTTACCTTTTCTTCTAGATAAGCAAGAATATATAGGATAGTCCTTTTTTCCATGTCGAAGCTCCTATGACTTTAGAAGCTCAACAAAGTTGGGTGAGTTACAGAAATATAAAAGCAAACCTAGCTTAATCTCATGTAAGAAAGTCTTATGCCACAATTCTCTAAGTTTAGTTTCAAGGGACAGTCTGAATGCCATCACTGGAATTTTGTCCAAAAACAGAAGTTAACAATCATACTTGTGGGATTCTTGCAAAGTCTTCGCTCTGAAACAAAACATATGACTCAAAGCAGCATGGTTGCTAAGTGTTAGAGATGAAAATGCACCCATAAGTGAAACAAAATATGTCAATGAAGAGATGGTCTGATGGTGGTCGTTGATCCTAAATTTCTAATGCAATCAAATGGAAATTATCTACAAGACATATTTCAAGACATTAAAGCAGAGAACATTTTATCACAAAGTACATATGCAAGCATTACAAAGACAGAAATCCTAACTCTATATTAAAAATGATACATCATATTTTAATATGCTTTAAACTAAATTAATCTTCAAATCTTCATTCTACATTAAATTTATTTTTCTAACATTATAAATAAAAACATATATGATTAAAATAATCCAAAATAAAATATTCTACAATACTCTAGCTACATAAATAATATTTTACGAATAGTTTATTACTTTATTTGTCTTTTTTGGATTTTAAAATTTAATAAATTATCATGTTCATAAAAATAGTAGGTGGAATATATTTCCATTTTTAATGTAAAGTAATTATTTAGAGTTATTTAGAATTTTATATCATTTTAAGAATTTTTGGGTTTATTCTGAATCTAAAAATTTATTACTTTAATTTTTGGAAGCTTCAAATATTTCCACGAATTCTGTTTTTTTTTAGTTTTAAAAAAATTAGTTTATTAAAAATAAAGAAAATTTGTATATTATTTTAATTAGTTTTTGGGTATTAGATGGATACAATTTTAAAAAATTGCATATTATAATCGAAGAAAACATACTTCATAATTATTTTTGGGTATTCAAACAGTTTATGAATTTTAGTGAAAATCAGTGAATAGCTGAAGTATTTTTTTTACTAACTACTTGTGAGAAAACTACAACATACACTCACTTTGCCAATGGCTTCGAAGCGATAATTTATCATTTGGATTATCTTACTTTGAAATTGATTTGTGTTTGAGTTCCATGGAAGCAATTATTTCCATAACATGATTTGGTTAGTATGTAGAACTACGGTGTATCTAAGCGAAGGGTCCTATAACCTATCAAAAACAAAATTTGAAATTAATTAACAATTCTGACCTTAATAACTTGCATGTTCAGCTTGTGAAAACTATCTACTCCAAAATTTACCTGAAATACATAAATTTGATAGTATCAATCTCAATTTGTTAGGACAGAAAACAAAGAAAATATATATACTTATGCTGACGCTATTCCTTGCGAGCAAAGGAAGCAACGAAAGGACATGCATATGTGCATCTTCAAGTTCTTCACACAAAGCCTTCATTTTCCTAGCGATTAATGTAGTATCCATGAAATTCTGCTGCTGAAGTTCTAAGTCAAGTTTAAGATACATAATTCTAGATGAACTCTCTGATTGGTTTGGCGTATTTGGTTTGCAGGATCATCAATTGGATTATGAATGAAAGGGGCTTCCTCTTACAATTCTGAAGAAGTTTGTACTTTCTCTTTGAAATTCATGTTACATTTGTTATAATTCTTTTGTACCATATTTAAGCTAAAAGTTTGAGTATTATTCTACACCAATTTATGGATCTTACCTCCATTGTTTTAGCTGTTGACACATTGTGTTGCTATGTATTTATGTACAATTTGTAACAATGACATAGCTCCCTGATTCATAATCAAATGAGCTTTGTCTTTGCCTGAATGGTTTTTCATAGCAAAGCAGCCATCATCGGTCTTATTCAGTGGCTGCAGATCTATGCTTATATTCATTAATCCCAGTCCTGACTTTACAAAATCTCAATGTAAGAGATCGATAGTTAACAAAGCCACAAGAATCTTTACTGACATTAAAGATACATTAAACTATCTAAACGTTTACCACAAATCCCATACAAATATGATACTGTCATCTAAAACTGTTAGTATATATTAATATATATATATATATAAACAGCAATGCAGAAATATACATTAAAGTCAAGCATTAGAGTCAAAGCTTACCACGAAGTCAAATATGACTACAAACATAAATTACATTTATATGGAGATAGCTATATAATTCTGCGAGTACAACTTTACTGAAAAAAATGTGACGTACACATCTCCTATAAAACATACATACAATGAGACTAAACTTAATCCGTCACGATCAGGTACAGATTGCCGAAATACAATCTTTCGATTTTTTCTCTGTTTCCTTCATAAACTTAGGCTGTTCGTTTCTTCATTCGGATGAAACATCTGGATGCAGATGTTAGATGTTGTTTGTTTTGATTTATTTAATTTTGCCTCTGGATGTTCAAATGAGATGCAAACCTAAAATATCCTTAAATTCTAAGAAATTGATGCTTCCGGATGTTGCATATGCATCCCAAAATCAAAAAGTTTAAAATACCCTTAAATTCTAACAAAACCAAAATTATTTTTATCAAACAATATTTTACGGAAGTGCAGAAATACGTTTTCCCGCCAAAGCGCGGAAATACGTTTTCCCGCCAAAAACACGGAAGCGCATTTTCTCGCTAAAAATGGGGACACACGTTTTCTCGCCAAAAATACGGAAACAAGTTTTCCAGCCAAAAACACAGAAGAACATTTTCCCGCAAAAAACATGAAAACACATTTTTCAGCTAAAAATACATAAACACATTTTTCCGCCAATAAGTAAATTTAAATTTTTATGAACACATGCATAAACACATATTTTTCTACCAAAAAACCCGGAAAACACATATTAAAATAATTGTTAAAATTAAAATTATATTTAAAATTATAAATATTTTATGAAAACAATAATTTTGTAATTCTTAAATTGCATAATTAATTTAAATCATTTAATATATGTAAAGCATGTCCTTTTAGTCATTTTTATTTAGTTGCATCTAGATGCTATTACAAACTCAAAAACCAACAAACTTGCATCTATGTTGGTACCGGGTTGAGCACCCTACCATAAACCCGACCCAAACCGATATCCATTTACTTAAAGCCCAAATCAACTTTGGCCCATCAAAAAAAAACTCGTCTACTTAAGCAAGAAATAACGACTTGCGAAATAAGGAAAACCTACTCGTAAAAGGAAAAAGATGATCAAATAAGGAAAATCCCGAGCAAGGCCCAGAACCGACTCAAACCGTCGTAGAATCACTATAAATAAAGGACTTCCAAGACATTAAGAGGCATCCACAATTGCAGAGAAGACCTAGCCTTAGATTGAATAGCTTTTGTCTCCACTTTGCTCATAAACCTTAAAAACTGTTGTTACTTGTTCATCAAGAAATCAATAACGATCATCTATTTGCTCCAATCTTGTCTTTGAAATCCTAATTATTATTTTTTGAGCCTACAACAATTGGCGCCGTCTGTGGGGACTCTTACTAAAAGTTTTCTTTCAAAGATGCTTGGAATAGATGGTATCATCCGATCTGACGGCCAGAATCGACCTCAGGATCAAAATCTCATCAATCCACCCGTTGTGGATCCACTTGCTCTCAACGGAGAAGCTCGTTCTCTAGGGCACAACGAGGTCGCTCCCCCAGAAGTCCTTCCTCCTGGAAACATCAGAATCATCCCACCAGTCATTCTACCACCAAAAAACAGACCCGCTCCCACCAATCAGGGTGGAACCAATCAACTCCCTCTACCGCAACACGCCGACCTATCCCAGATGATTCAACTCATTGTCAACGGAGCCATGAGGGAGAGCGCAACTCGCGCAGCAAACAACCCTCAAACCCCAGCGGTCCTTGATGGGCCATATACACCAACTTCCAACTTACTTGCTCGGAACATCTTCCCCGCACTGAACCAGGTCGCCACACCTCCACAATTTACCCCTCAACTGTTTTATGAAGAGCTTGCCAATACCAGAGAACTAGAGGCCGAGCTCCAGCAGACCATCAAAGCTCTCAAGTCTCAGATGCATAAGGTGATGAGTTCGACCCCAGATATTGACCTTATACTCAAAGAAGCTCAGCAAACCCCGTTTACCGAATGGACGTCCAGGGCCGATATGAGTAGCATCGCCAAACTAAAGATAACTAGCTATGATGGTGTGACCAAGGATACAACGGACTCCATTGTCCACATCACCGCTTTCACCATTGCCACTACCGAACTCGGATCTCGAGTGAAGACAAGGATGCCGTCCTATGTCAGCTGTTTGTAGAAAAACTAAGCGGAGCAGCCCTCCAATGGTTCTCAAAACTCAAACCTCGAACAACAACTCATTCAGTGATCTCACCCAAGCATTCATGAAGCAGTACTCGATTCTCGTCCCATACAAAGATTCTTCTGCCGACCTATGGAACGTCAAGCAATCATCTACGAAAAGTCTTTGCTCCTTCATCGAACGTTTCAAGAAAGTCGCACCTCGCGTTACTCTGGATGATGCAACCTCAATTCAAGCTCTACGAAAAGATATGTGGTTTGAAGGTCGTTTTCGCGAAACACTCAGCTACAACAAGCCAACCTCCCTGGAAGATGCCTTGCACCGAGCTACGGTGCAACACGCATCACGTGCTCCTACAGCACCAGCAAAGGAAGCATTCCGAGAGCCACGTCTTCTCGGAGAATATTAAATGTATGGGCGTTTAGTATTGAGTAACTGTTTGTGTAAAAAAAAAAATGCGATCGTCACAATTTCCCCATTGTGTTCGAGGCAAACCCAGCACAAAATCCATGCTAACATCAGTCCATGGTTGTGTTAGTACATGCAAAGGGAGATACAAACAAGCATTTGAGGCATGACCCTTAGCTAGCTGACATACCAGGCATCATTCCACAAACCTTTCGACGTCTCTGCAGAGGGTCGGCCAAAAATAAGAAGAGGCCACCAGCTGTAGAGACCTGTCGCGACCCACATGGCCCTCCGGGTGTAGTTCATGAATTATAATTAAGCGAAGACTGCAGTCTGGGACACAAATGCAATTGTCTTTAAAAAGGTCAATCAGACTAAAATCCGAGCGAATTTCCAGCTCTACGTCATGAAGAACAGGTGCAAAGAAAGGATCAGACACATACAATTCATAAAATGAAGCAAAACCTGGAACCGTCGTATGCATAGTTGTCACAAGCCAATGTCTAAGACTCAACGCATCTGCTAATTTATTTGATTTTCCCCACTGATGGTGAATAGTAAACGTGAATTTCTGTAAATATGCCACCCAAGTGGCATGTCTAGCCAAAATTTTGGCTTGACTATCCAAGTGCTTCAAGGCAATGTGATCGGTAAACAACACAAATTCATGATAGAAAAGATAGTGCCTCCAATGCTTAATTGCCTGCACAATTGCATAAAATTCGATGTCGTACTTGCTATAATGATTGCGCGCTCCCGCAAGCTTCTCACTGTAAAAGGAAACATGTTGTTTCTCTTGGCTCAACACTGCATCTATTCCCAATTTTGATGCGTCACAATGCAACTCGAATGGTATCAAAAAATCTGGCAATACCAATATCAGAGCACTCGTGAGTTTCAATTTGATTAACTCAAAATCCTCGCTTGCCACAGGAGACCAATCAAACTTCTCCTCCTTCATACAATTGGTGATAGGTGTCATGATGGCGCTAAAATAGGGTAAAAATCTTAGATAAAAAGAAGCCAATCCATGAAAACTTCGTGCCTCAGCGATCGTACGAGGAGTTGGCCATGATCGAATCACCTCTACCTTCTTCTCATCCATTTATAAACCTTCACTCAACACCACATATCCATGGAATAGGACTCTCAAGCTGAAATCGTAAAAACAAAGAGATGCTTTCAAAAGTTCTGTTTTTAATTTATCGGAATAGGTCCTTCTCTGTTACAACGACGAGCTCTCTTTATAGAAGAGAAGAGAATATTCTAATAGTTGAAACTAAGCCAAATCTAACTAAAGATAAATCCAAGTCACTTAATAAATGTAAATAAAGATAAAGGCAAATCCAACGGGTTGATTACGAAGATACGCTGCATCATTTTGTGTTTCTCTGTTCGACCAAGTTCTGATCTCTCCAATGGATTCCTCCAAATTTCATGATCAATGTCTTCATGTTTGTGTTCAGAGACTGATATCTTCAATGTCTAACACAACAACTCTTTCAGAAATTTTGGAACTGTTCATTATGGTTATGGAAATTTTGGATCTAAGAAGACGATTCAGATTAATAAGTTGCATGCACTTTGGAATCATCAATGGTTGTTATCCATACTATGATGGTTTGGATGATATCATTTTCTCCACAGGAAAAAATCATTTTCAAAGGATAGGACAATTTTTTGTGAAGCAATTCATCTCTATTGTCACCCTTTCGTTTCTTCTCAAAAAAATAAAAAGGGTGTTTATTTATTCTCCAACTATGAGTTTTTTTCCCTTGATGATGGGTGGTTTACCTTAGAATCATCAGCGGGTTCTTTTAGGAGGTTTTTTATGGTGTTATCTGGTCGGTTGTCGGCCTTTTCTTTATGTTAGAATTTTGTTTTCGTTGGCTCACATGTATTTTTCTTACGATATGTTGTAATCCTGATGGTTTTACTTTGGAATTAACCATTATAGGAACCCCAATGAAGAATGCGAAAGATGAGAGACAAATATTATGGGAGGATAAAATTAAAGCTAAACCATGTTAGAAAGTCTTGGATACATAAGCATTGGTTTCTAACTGTAGAAAAAAAAACTTCATATGGAAGCATTGGTTTTTATAATGATGTGTGTAATTATGAGTTTTAGCTAAGATTTGCTAGCCAAACATGTAATTTCATTAGAAGAAGATCAAAGACAGAGAAGAAAAATAACGGATGTAATCAACTGTTAGCAAATAAGCCTTTACTTTGGGAAGTATCATCAAATTCATTTTTCATGTTATTCTCATCTTCAATATATGGCGCATATTTTTGTTCAATAAGGTTCATCTTTTTCTTCTATGCTATACTTTCCAGGCTGTGCTACACATTATTTGGCAAGAATACAACAACAGAAGGCATGGTGAAATACCAAACTCAGTATCGAATGTTACTCAACTCATCGATAAGCAAGTGCGAAATAGGCTATCCTCTATCCGGAAAATGGGAGACAAAGAACTAGAGAAGGGAATTGATACATGGTTTGCGACAAGATAAGAAGAATTTAAACAATATTTCAAAGTTTATTTTTCTAATGTCATTTCCAAACTTCAGAAACTGTAGCACCTAGTTGTAAAACAGATTTTTCGAGTTGAATAAATTTAACATTCAATTCAAAAAAACAATATATGGCGGATATTTCTATGTAATATTTTGTTTTTCAAAAAGTTTTGTATATTGACTTTTTAATGTGGATTTTTATTAATGAAATTGTTTGTTTGTCGGAAAAAATAAATTATATTATGCAAAAAGAACTTGTACATATTATGACGTTTAGAGTTTGAACCCCTATAGATTTGGGAAGAGTGGCAGACTGGCAGTATTCGTTTCTGCATCAGATGTAATATTTGGATGTAAATGCTCAGATAAATTTTGTTTGGTTCATTTTAATTTTGTATGTTGAGATTATATACAAATTTTAAACATATAGATATTTTAGATGCATAAATAAATAGAATCTTGATGTTGCATTTGTTTATGATTTTGTAAAATACTAAAATATCCTCATTATATCTTTAAACTCTAAAAATATAGGTTGCGAATACATTTGCACAGGAGGTTCGCCCTAATTATCTCTCAGAGATGGTTTCCAACGCCGTCGCCGCTTACTCTCTTCGATTTGCGATTTCGCTTTCTCTGGTCGATTCCACCCCACCCCACACCCTCTCAGATTTTCTAATCTCTTGAAGCTTCACCTCTGTTAGGTTGGGTCGTGCCTTTCTTGGTCTCTGACCGACAGAAACTAGATGACTTAAATCGCATCTAGTCGCTCCTCTCTCATCGCTTCAAACACCGGATTCAGAGCTCTGCCACCGTCAGCTGAGTCAAGTATTTTTATGCTTCGCCCCTTTAGCAAAGATAGCCTATGTTACTAACTTTGGAGATTTGCCACCGGAACCGCCAAACTAAGTTTGATTCCTTTTCTCTCCGCTCTTGAATCCACCTTTAGCTTGTGTCTCCAGAACGGGTAGCTTTCTCCTCTGCTCTCCTCTGGCAGATGTGGCATCTCGTCGCCTACGAGCAGGGGCGGATCCACACCATAACGTGTGGGTGCACGTGCACCCATAATAATATAGGTATTTGACTTTTTACATCAGACAATATGATGAAAATGGCAATTTGGCTAATAGTGCACCTATTAATTCTTTGAGATGGGAAGTTTGATTCTTCCTAACTACACTTTTGCACCCCCTGCCTACGAGTAGATGTTGTGCTTTGATTCTCCTTTTGTTGTGTGGCTTGCTGACCATGAAACTCGTCTATCTCCGACCAATGCCAGGAAAACCACCCATCCGCCTCTCCCGCTCCCTCAGGTATGCTCTTGCATCTCACTTTTCCGTTCTCCTTCGTGTGAATGTTATCAGAGTTTGGTTGAACATGTGGCCATGGATTTTTGGAATCCAGATTTAGATATTGTGGATATGATGGTCTAACCGAAAAAACGCAAATATCTGTTTGCCTCCTAACTTTAAATTGGTGGCAATATCTGGCAAAAATGGTTGTAGGCTTTCAGTTATGAGAGGCTGAACTTCTTCTGGACGAGTATGTTGAAAGCACAGCCCGCAAGGTTAATTAAAAAATCTACCTACTCAGTTTTTTTTTTTTTTTGATAAAATTAGTTCTCATATTGTTTGGAACTAAATTACATAATAGTACGCAAAACTGCATAATTTTTTTTTTTAATGTATTTTCACATATATATGGAAAAGTTGGCTTCTTCTTTTTGGCTATAACTAATCTTCTATCATTTTTTCTTGTTAAAGGATTAATCTTCTATCATATTGTTTGGAATTTTTTTATTTTTTTTGGAATTCATACTCATCATTGTAAGCAAAATTGCATGAGTTTTTTTAAATCTATTTTGATATATATATATATGAAAAGTTCGCTTCTTAATTATTATTTTTGGGTATACCTAATCTTCTGTCATTTTCGTTTATTACATATGTTTTACGTCTCTAAATTTGAATAACGAAATTTTTATTGTTTGGAACTAATCGTACATAAAGGATATTAAGCTTGTTTTTTTTAATAAGTTTTTTTCTCATTTCTAGTCATGGTAATCGCTGCGTGATGAAAATGAATCAAAAATCTACGATCTTTTGACTCAACAGTGTTGAGGTCGTATGATGAATCATGGTTTATATATATATTAGTTTCATAAATCGATTTGGAGGTTTTAAGAAGCTATACATTTTGTTTTAATTGACGTGTAGTTAAAATTATGTCTTTCTAGGAAATTCCAAAAAATAAGATAAATCTTTACAGTTGTGGATCTATTCTACTCTCTCTGTTGAGAATTAAATATCATTTTAACTAATTTTAAGTAAATTAAGAAAACAAATAAATTTTCTGTTTTACCCCTTATTAATATATTTTATAAAAAAAAATTATTGGTCAATGCATTAAAATATTAGAGATATATAACTGAAATTCTTACTAAACATTTATCTTGAAAATCTAAAACGACACTTAATCCTAAACAAAAAAATTAAGTCTAGAACGATACTTAATTCAAAACGGAGGGAGCATATGATGATGAGGTTGGACATCACACACCGTCCATGGTCAAGAACTTGTAAGCAGATATGAAAGCCACATAAGAAAAACATAAAGTAGACATGGACACAATGTTTAGTAAGAATAGGATTATCGCAGAATTACAAGCAACACAACAAGATGTCATGTATTGGATTCGATGATCCAATCTCTTCACCCCCACTCTCGCCCAAATAGTAAGATAAACCTTCGTTTTAATTCATCTAAATATCTTTCCTTTCGATATCTGAAACTTAATCCCAATTTCTCTTCATGGGTTTTTGTATTTTCTGAGTTGCACCTCATAAAGTTATCTTATTTTTTGTAAATAAATCATAGATTTGATTCAGAATTGTACCTAAAATTTTGAATCTTTTGATCGTGTTCATGTTTTTGATTCCCTAATCAATTGGACACCTTCAAAAATTTCATCGTTTGCAGTAATTAGCGATTCTTAGAAAAAAAACATATAGTTATATGTCTTTGTCTCTGATCCAAATGTGGTTCTCACAAACCAGAGAGAGTGTGAATTTTGAGTGACAAATAAAAAAAATTGTGTTTTAACTTCTTTCTTGAGATGGATTCAAACAAATATGTTTCATTGCTTTTGTTTTTTGCAAAAACTAACAACGATGCAGAATAAGAAGCTTAAAGACAAATCTGACAATAAATGCAAATGTGACAATTCTTTGTCTTCAGGTTTACTCTTACTTCCTTTGATTCTTTTCATTCATTAAATCTAGTTAATCTTGAGATTAGTCAATCTTTGACATCAGTGATTAGTAAATCCTGCTCAATATGAAATCTCCCTTTTGTTCTAAATAGCTTGTTAAGTAATGATACACAGTTTTGGTTTTGTGATTAGGCTATGTAACTCTGTATGTATCATGTAAATTGTGGCTTATGATTTTGGTTTTGTGGTTAGAATGTGGAGTCCAAGTGTAACTCTGTATAAATCATATAAATGTTGGCTTTTGGTTTTGTGATTAAGGCTATGTAACTATGTATGTGTCATATAAATCTTGGCTTAGGATTTTGTGTTTTTTATAGTTCAAAAAGATTTGTTTATTTGGTTGGTCAATGTGTCTCTAATCTACTTTATCTAAGAACATTTGATACATTCGCTCATTGTGTTGTTTTGTTCTTCTGTAGCCAAACAAAAATTCAATGTTTAACAAGCAATTTAGAACAAAAGATAAATTATATATTGAGCAGGATTTACTAATCACTGTTATCAAAGTATAACTAATCTCAAGATTAACTAGATTTAATGAATGAAAAGGATCAAAGGAAATGAGAGTAAACCTGAAGACAAAGACTTGTCACGTTTGCATTTATTGTTAGATTTGTCTTTGAGCTTTTTCTTCTGCATCGTTGTTAGTTTCGGCAAAAAAAAAAGAAATGAAACATAGTTGTTTGAATCAATGTCGAAAAAGAAATTAAAACACGAATGTTTTATTAGTCACTCAGAAATGCACACACTTTCTAGTTTGGCAAAACCACATTGGGAACAGAAACAATGAAACTATATGGTTTTTTTCTAAGAATCTCTAATTGCCCCAAAAGATGAAAATTTAGAAGGTGTCCAATTGATTAAGGAATAAGAAACATGAACACGATCAAAACATTCAAAAAATTAGGAACAATTCTGAATCAACTCTATGATATATTTACGAAAATAAGAGAACTTTATGAGGTGAAACTCAGAAGAAAAAAAAACACATGAAGAGAAAATGGGATTAACATTTCAGATAATGAAAGGAAAGAGATTTAGATTAATTATAACGAAGGTTTTTCTTATAACGTATTGGATGGGGCTACAACTCTTGATGACGATTTTAGTTTTAATTAAATTTTCTTTTTTTCTCTTTTTTCCTTGATTTATTTCATTTCTGTAAGACATTTTTAAAACTAAGTATTTCTAATTTTTGACTTTAATATTTTTAAATTAAAATGTTTATATTTCCAATGAATTTTTGAGTATTTGTATATTTTTAAAAATATTTAATCGGAAATTCTCAGAAAATTCTGTCCAATTTACGACTAAATTTGAAAGAAAATTAGTCAAAAATTGGTCGGAATTATCCTTTCAACGGAATAGTGTCTGAAGTTGGTCAAAAATATTCTAACGATATTCCAACAAATATTTCCGATGGCATTTCTTACCAACAATTCCGTCATAAACTTTTGACGAATTGACTATTTGAATTTCGTCATAATCTTGTTAAAATACGTCAATTCTGACCTAATAGGTGGTCGGAATTGATGCTTATTCTTTTAGCGAACAGTTCATAATTATAATTAACGTTGATTAATTTAGATATAATTTTGGGCTGTAAACGAGAAATTTTGATTTTTGTTTTGTTTAACAAGAAAGTTGAAGATTTCTTTCGAACAATTGGAAGTTGGAATTTCTATTTTTTTATTATTTTCCATACAATACTCGTACTCTAGTCGTATATAAAGAGAATACTTTTAAATTGACGACAAAAAAAAAAAAAAAAAAGAAGAAGAAGAAGAGAGCATACTTTTCAGTACTAGTGGATGTGTCACAGTTCAGCCGCAAACGAATAAAAGTGATACTTATGAAGATTTCATTATATGGAAGAAGCTAATCGAAGAATTGTTTTGGATGGTCCTCGACCGACTAGAACCTTTCTCTCTTATTGTAATGGATGGCCATCAATATATCTATGTTTTTGCATTGAAAAATCAATCACTCCATTGAACTATTTTTTGTATAAAAAATCAAATAAAGTGTAAATTTTAAAATTTAAAGTCGGACTTCTTAAAATTATTTTACTCATATAACACGTTTAAACCATGGAGTGAATTCGGATGATAATATGGTAATGATAGTAATTAAATCCACGTTGCATTTTAATATATGTTTTACATGTTGAATTTTTCTTGCATAAAATATGATTAAGGATACTAAATCAAATAAAACCATTAAAATACATATAAAAATATTTAGTTAGATCGAAATGAATCAGTTCTTGATTTTCTTTTTCTTTTTAATTCGTTTATTCTTTACGGGAAGTATATGGAATTTGATGCCTCATGGCCACCGATAAGAACATGCATATTCGTCTATAATATTGTTCACGAACATCGAAGTGAACTGTCTTAATTAGCAAAAAGCTGTCCAACTGACTAAACTATATATACTAAAAATTAGGCAGTCTACAAATGTTTTTGTTATATAGAAGATATAATAGACCAAAAGAAATTCATCTACTTGTAAAATTTCCATCCTTCGATTCTATAAGTTCTAAAATATTTGTTTTTCCTTTTTTATTATTGGATGTCTCCTAAGGGACAAGTTTTAAAGTCTATTAAGTTTCCTATTAGCCAATACAAATAACAAACGAAGTTAATTCATTTCTTTTAAGCTTTAAATTTTTTAATCGAAAGTTATCCATTACAAAAAAATTTGTTATTCGAAAGTCTCAGTCAGGCTAGATATGCATTATCGGTTCCTAGATAATTTGTATTAATTCTCCGATTTTTTTTTATTTCTTGTTTATTTTCTTATTACAATTTTTGATTATCTACTGGAGCACCATCATTTTTGTTTGAGACCTTCTTTTCGTTTCCAACCGAATTTGTAGTTTTAGGATTAATTATCCAAATAGAAAGAAAAAGTATATTACAACTAAGTGTTGTTAATTAAGTCTATAGCAAAAAACATTTAAGGCTAAATCTAGAAGTCATATGTTCAATTGGTAACACCATATTACATGCTCTGGTATCCATGCCAAAATAATGTTTTTGTCCAAACTCAAAACGTCTTAATGATACCAAAAAAAAAAAAAACTATTATGTAGATAAATCTGATTAAGTAGCCAAACAAAGAAGATACTCAGATTGAGCCTGGATAGTTTGTAGAGAAAGAGCTGACCAATAAGTCGCAATCCAATATTTTGCAAAAAAAAAAAGTTGATTCCTCAGATTGATATACTATTTTTGCTGCCTAAAGCTGGTGTGGGGTTTCTTGGGCTGTTGAGTATTACTTATGGTTGACTTGTTTGCTAAAATCTGTTAATAATTGATGCGATTGCCAAAAATATAAAATAAAATCTGTCAACAATGCATGTTGCGTGGAAATAATAATTATTTTTAAAAATTTTTTTTTAAATATCAAAAAGCTCTAGACCAAAACCCGTAATCTCCAAATCCAAAGCTTTAATATGTAATATTAATTTCGTTTCAAGTGTTATTGAATTGGCGATCTCTAAATTTCACTTAAAGTTTTTACCAGTCGAGCTAACGACACTTGCTATATTTTTACTTTGGATCTAGAGGTTTGTATGTATGTGTGCAAGAATTAAAACGTAAATCTGCATGGAGTGGCGACGTTGGCTTGCTACTGAAAAGACATAAATTCATAAATTCATTATAATTAAGAGTTTGATTCTATTAAATGCAAAAACACTCTGCATGGACAACTTGACCATTGGGTTTTAGCAAGTGTTTTATTCTAAACAAAATTCTTTATTAATGGGTATGCTTACGCGAGAGCGATACATATTTTAAAACGAATAAAAATGTATGAAAACGTGTAATTAATTTATGCATTTTGTTAGAAACTTTTTGTACATTATTGAAGTATCAACTTGCCAATTCTTTAAGGATATTAATATTATTATGTGTTTGTGTGTGAGAAGCATCTTTTCGAACTTTGACTTGTTTTCAATGGTGGAAATTAAAAAGGTCAACTATTTCAAGCGTTTCATACCGGCAAGTGAGAGAGTAAGAGATATTCAAAAGGGACTTTACTGACCTGACCAACTTTCGACGGTCGTACGCGATTTACCCACTACCCAACCACAAAATCATTTTTTTTATCATCTAAATTTCATCAAAAATTTGATGAAATCTAAACCACATGGATTCAGAATTGGGCATGCAGAAGTAAAAGCATTTGGAATTATAGAAGCAATTTTCTCAAAAAATTAGGAAGCGAATACGTATTAAAAGCATATATATATATAAAAATATATAGATATTTATATATATATATATCATTTCAAAAATTTCAAAAAATCCATATATAGGATCATATTTAAAAAAAATAAAATTTTAATATATATTTCTGTAAAAATAAAATTTAAAGTCATCATAAGTTCATAAACCCAAAAGAAGAAGAGCATCCATCAGAAATCCTTGATCGTTTTTTTAATCTATGCTAAAAACAAATTATTCTAAAAAGTAGTTTTTCTGCTTTCTAATTAGAATTTTCAATTAAGGTAACAAAATATAAAAGTATATTCAATGTTTCCTATTTATTTCTTTGTTTACGATTCCAAAATTGGATTCGTCAAAAATATTACGCTTCCAAATCGAAATCACTGCTTCTCTCACACTTTCATATTAGAGGTTTTTGGAACTGCGCTTCCGTCACACTTCCGGACGATTCCGATTCTGCTTCCACTTCGGAACCAGGAGTCGGAGCTCAAGGAAAGCTTCCATGTAACATAGGATGAAATACACACAAGGGCGAAGAAACAACCCTGAGAGAATACCGAAAGAAAATAATATTCCTCAGACACATATCACTAAAAAGTGAGCCAAAAGATTTAAAATCATTATTCATTTTAAATTTAATGTTCTGTTTTTTTTTAATAATGGAAACTGCATAACTCTATTTATAAATCTAGGCCTTTGGGTACTGGTTCGGATCTTTCGATTTTCAGGTTTATAGATTTAAGATTCATTCGGATATTTATAATTTTTGGTTCGGGTTCGGTTTGAGTTCGGTTCGGTTCTATTCAGATTTGGCTATTCGAAATATTATGAAAAACTTGGTTAAATTAGAAAAAAATTTGGTTAAATTTTTACAAATGTAAATACGAATTTTTGATTATTTCGATTATTTTGGGTGTTTTGTTTTTTTTTTAAATCTTAAAATAATTGATATTTTTATTTTTATTTATAATTTTGAGTAATTAGGTTATATTTTGATTATTTTGTGTTCTCATTCGGTTCTATTCAGTTCAGTTATTCAGATATAAAAATTTATGATTTATTCAAATATTTTATCGATTCGAATTTGGGTTTGGTTCTTCTCTTTTAAATTAAGTTAGGTTTACTTTTTTCAGGTTCTGATATTTTGTCGAGGCCTCTATATGTCTATTTTTCTCTCGCTTACTATTTTACGATGAATATTACAGTATGATATACTTTTTATTTTTAATTAGAGCATCCTGGTCATAGGTCAATATTAATCTGGCAAACCTGTAAAATGATGAGTATTCTCTTACAAAAAGCAGTGGCGGATGTAGGTAAGGAATAGAAAAGAAGGGCATGTGCCCCCACATAAAAGATTTTAGATTAGTGTAATTTTATAAAGATTTTGATCATGCTCCTATTGATAATTTTAATTTATATATTCTTAAATAATTATCTTGGATAAAAATCATTTATGATTCTGTCCCTGATAAAAAAATGTTTATGTGGTGACATGAGTAGAGCTAGGCATTCCGGTTTACGGTTCGGTTCTAGTTCAGTTTTTTCAGTTTTTTGGTTTTATGGTTCTATAGAAAATGAAACTATTTAGAAAGCGACTGAAGTAAAAGTTAGTGATGCGGTTTTACAAAAATAATTTGATGAAACTCTAGTAAAAAAATAAATGAATGATCTAAAACCTTAAATTATATATAAGATGCTTATATATCTAGAGTTTTTGTATATTTTTTTTTATTTATTTTTTTGTGCAACTATTTTAAAGTACTGTTGTTAATTTTTTTTAAGCTTATGATACAATCATCTATTTAAGCATAATACATCTATTTTTAAATTTTTAAAAAACTGTGGTTTTATGGTTTTAAACCAAACCGAACTGAACTGAAACCGAAATAAAATTTATAATAGTAACCAAATGAGTTTTTAAGCAAAACTGAAATCAAACCGAAGTATAAATTTACAGTTCAGTTTAGTTCGGTTTTTACAGTTTTGGTTATTTTGTCCACCCCTATAAGACACTAAAATAGGATAATAGAAGAGGGAAACGATTTATAACCTTGACCATTAAACTGAGTCTTCAGCAACGATACGATACCACTAACCACTAACACATGGTTTTTTTTTCCCAACCAAATATTAAAAATTAGAAACTCACTCTAGATTTGGTTGCCCAAACTGGAGGAAAAATATTTACAAATATAGATTTAGAAAATAAAACTCTAGATGTTCGTGCTAAGCAGTCCGCCTATTTATTACACGATCTCGAAATACGGGGTATAGTAAAACCAGGTATGGAATCATAAAGACCAAGTAAATTCATCAAGCTGATTAGTAGAGATGTCAAAACGGGCCTAAGCCCGCAGGCATAGCTCAGCCCGGACCGTCATGGAGCGGATATGGATAAAAATTTTAGGCCTGGTAAATGGCAGACCTCGCGGGCAAGTCCAAACGGATTGCGGGTTTTAGTGGATTATGCCTGCGGGTTACAAATATTTAATAAAAATAATTAACTTTATATAGTTATGATAATATAATATATAAAATATGTGATAAAAATTAACATTTAAAATTTTTACAAGAAAAGTGACATTTAAAGTTAATTTTAATTTTAGATTTTAATTTTTAAAAATAAAATTAATTTTTAATAATTTAAAAAATATGAAAACTATGTCTTCGGGCCGGCCGCTAAACCGCTGAGCTTAGTTGGTAAGCACTTCATATTTTTGGCCAACATTACGAGATGATGTAGAGCGGTTTATTGTGCGCTGTGGGATTTGTTAAGCAGCTAATGGCAAAGCAAACAATTCTGGTTTGTATCTACCTCTTCCCATTCCCACACAGCCATGGACAGACGTGAGTATGGATTTTTTGCTTGGTTTACCTCAAACTCAAAAGGGTAATGACTCTATATTTGTTGTCGTTGATCGCTTTTCAAAGATGGTTCATTTTATTCCGTGTAAGAAGACCACAGACGCGGTGCAAGTTGCTGGTTTATTTTTTCGAGAACTTTATAAGCTTCATGGATTGCCGTAGTCTATTGTCTCGGATCGAGATTCGAGGTTCCTGAGTCATTTTTGGCGATCTCTTTGTTGTTTTTTGCGAACGAAATTAGACATGAGTTTTGCATATCACCCACAGACAGATGGACAAACTGAAGTTACGAACAGAGTGTTGGGTGATTTGTTAAGGTGTTTAGTAGGAGATAACATCAAATCATGGGATTTGGTACTTTGTCAGGCTGAGTTCGCTCATAACCGAGCTGTTAACCGCAGTATGGGTTTCAGTCCATTTCAGGTGGCGTGTGGATATTTACCTCGCTGTCCGGCAGATCTTGCCATTAGTCCAGATCGCACTCGTTTTCATGGTCGAGCGGTGACTTTGTTGAAGACTTTGCTGCAATTCATGAACAGGTTCGTTCTAATTTGGAGACAGCAACAGCAAAGTATAAATCTGCCATCGACATTCATCGCCGAGACGTCCAATTCGAAGTTGGAGATCTTGTATGGGCAGTACTCACTAAAGATCGTTTCAAGCCAGGTACTTACAACAATTAAAGTCAAGGAAGATTGGTCCTCTTGAGATCGTGGAGAAGATTAATAACAATGTATATCGACTTAAGCTTCTCCCACATATGAAGACAGCTGACGTTTTCAATGTTAAGCATTTGGTTCCTTTTGTCGCTGAGGATGTTGTGGATGATACTCAAAATTTGAGGTCGAAATTTCTTCTCACCCCGGGAGACCTGATGTAGCGTCATCCCATTACTTGTCATGCAAGTAATATTGGTTTGTGGGCTTTTTAGCCTTTCTTTTGAGTTTTATTTCTATTTTCATTGGATTTTACAACTATGGTTTTGGGTGTTGATTAGGTCGGCTATCACCATGCCTATATAAGGCTTTGTAATTCTTTCTTTGTTACTCGGTTTTTGATTAATTTAAAGAAGAGATTTTCTTCAAACTTGATGAAGCCTTTGAGTTCTCCCTGTTTTGACAGACAATTCCGAGCACAAAGCAAATTTTCTTGATCCATTGATCCTTGAAACCTTGTTTTGTTATTATCCCGCTGCAATACTTATACCATCAATAAATCAGTTTTTTATAATATTTTAATCATTTTGCCAACGAACAAATACTTCAAAACATGACAACAACTTCAAAGATTTGATAAAATTTTACCTCACGTTTTATGACATTAATAAACAAATATCATGTATCTTAATCAATGGTTTTTATTAACAAGTTCAAGAACACCAAACACATAGCCTTGAAGTGGACTTTATTATCAACCCAAATGCATCAACAAGATTAGAGTGGAATTTATTATAGAGATCTAGAAAGTTCTTAAACAACATCTACATAAAAAAAATGAATGCTCAATGTCTACAATGTTTAAAGGGGAAAATATATCAAACATTTACTCTACAATCATAAATTTGATCATGAATGTATTTCAAATCTGTCACACTATATAATAAGTTGTCTTTATTGTAGAACAAAATTAGTTTGATATTTATATCAATTTTAGAGTAATAATAATATTACTTCTTACAGAAATAACTGTGAAAACTCAAATATTGTGTGATTTAAAATACCAAAGTTAGTGAAAAATGTATTATACCATTTACATATTTATGGGAAACTATTATTAATAAAATAGTTAATTTACAAAGAAAAATTAGACTAATTAAAATAAAAATAATAAATTAAAGAATACTAAATAAATTAAAAATATGAAAAATGAAACAATAAAAAACATAAAAATATTTTATATATATCTAGAAAATAGTAATAAATAAAAAATATATATAAAATCTACGCAACACGTGGGACTTACCCTAGTATATATATTAGTAAATCTTATAAAATTAGTTATCTAATATTTATCTTAAATCTGTCAATTTTGGGACAAAAACCCATCATATCTCGTATCAGTCGGAAGCTTTACGTCCTGTAACCGATCTATTTTATATAATTACATATTTTGGATTGATTATTTTAGTCTAACGGGTAAGGAATTGAGTAAGAAGTTACAACGGCATATCCGTATAGTAATTTTACAAACCTGTTGATCATTATAATGTTTTAGATTATTTTTAATTTCATTTATGTTCTTTGTAAAAAAATAAAAAATTAGTATATCGTTAGTTGCATTTCATAATTACTAACACATATAAATTATCTTTTGAAATGTACTTCTCAAATAATAATATAGAGATTTCTTGTTTTTAAATCTATGTTGAATTGTTAAATTTTCTATATTTTTAATATATAAAACTAATTTCAACTTTTTAATTTTTATCTAAACAAACTTATAAATATATATTTAATATATTAATTATTTAAATCAAAGATCTTGATGACTTAATATTTTAACAAAAATATGTCTATGTAAATCAAATATTTAAGAGATTTAATTGTATTGAAAATAAACAATTATTGTTAATGTAATGATTATGAAAAATATAAAAAGAAATACAAAATATTTTTTGTTACTTAAACATCGCTGTACTATTTTTTAACAAATTTTGTTTATTTAAAGACCTATAATTTGGGTCAATTTTAAAGTTTTCTTTTAAATGGTCATATTTTTCTATATATTTTAAAATTTTATAGAGTTTAAATATTATTATTTTTAAAATGTTTTTATAGAGTTTAAATATTTATATATTTTTAAAGTTCAAATTGGTTGAACTAAAACCGGATTAAACCAAATAAAACTTTTAAATTTGAACGCATGATAAGTAAATCTTATTGTTCATTCGTATTTGGAACTATTTGGTCTTTTTAATTATATGTTTCTGAACCATTGCATAAACGTTTTAGCATATGTGGAACTTAGAACACACATTTTGTCTTCATTGATTGAGTAATATATGTTTATTTTAAAAAATTCGAATCACAACATATTCAGAAAAAATCTAAACTTTTTATTAATTATATGTATTATATAATCATTCAAAATAATTTGAAAATAAGATCAAACAAATGTGATAGAAGAATCATAATTCATACTATTAAATTGCAATATTAGATAAAGAAATAATTGTGTTTGGTTGTAAGGATTTGTAATATTAGATAAGGAAATAAATAGTGTTTGGATGCAAAATTGAAAATATCTCATTTAAGTACTTTTGAAAATTGGTTTGGCAATAGGTCAACAAGTATCTCTTTTTTAATAGTGTAAAGATTTTAAGGAGTCAAAACTCTATTGAACTTCTATGAAACTGGTTGTAATTTGAAGAATTAGAGTAAAAAGATGGATTTGGGTTTAAAGAGCCACCGCTGGTCCACCACACTTCTTCACGCAGAATTTGATTCATTACCCATGTTTGAGAGACTACACATGTTTGAGACTGTTTTCCAGACCGATTGCAAGGATTTGGTAGCTTTGTTGGATGCACCCGAGAATTGGCTGACGTTTGCATCGGAACTGGATGATTTTCACTTTCTTAAGCTTTTATTTCCTGTTTTCTCTATTTCTTTCATTTCTCAAAATGTCAATGTCCACACCGACCTTCTTTCAAAGAAAACTCAAGCACGAGGCCTTAGTTTTTTCATGTAAGCTCTAACTCTCCGGAATTTTTTTCCTAGAGGAAAACCTCATCCTAGATGCTTAATGGAAGTATTTCTTTTGCCGGCAAAAAAAAAAGAGTAAGAAGATGAATCAGATTGCCAACAGTACTACAAAATATGGAAAATTCCAGTTTTATTTGGCTTTGGGAGGTTATGTGTGGTTAACTTGTTATGTTTAGGGCTCAACTGGTTTATGTAGGACCGCAAAAATCCGGATATGAAAAATGCGAGTAAAAAATAGAATTACGGAAATAAACAGGATGAAAATGTTTTTAGAAAACCGAATAGAATGGAGACAAGATATGATCTCTTTCCTTAATTCTTAAAATCGCCTGTAGTGTGATGGTTTAAAACGATTTAGAATCCCATGATACAACCACTAGGAGACCGTATTCTCGACACTAGAAAGACAGAATATGAGAACAAAGTACTAATGCTATACTCTCAAGACACTTACGTTTTGTGGAGAAAGTTGCTGGAGTTTTATTTGTCAGTCGAGAAAATCGAATGATAGAAGAGAGGAGGGGGAGATGACTTGGCCATTTTGAATACGAATTTAATTTGATTTGTTTCAATTAATGCAAAAGATCTGCAGGGAAATAGTTGACTAAAGTCACAAAAATGTTGATAATTAGAAATCGCAGGCGCGCGAGTGTGTGTGTAGTTTTGCATAACACCCTTATGTCTCTGTAGTATTTAAACCATGTTGGAGACACTCCTCTATATATACTAGAAGAAATATTTCTCAAGTTCCAATGTGGAGAAAATGTAATTTTAACTTTAATAGCTTTCTAAAATACCCACATTGGACCTCCATTTCATATTCAAATTAATAAACCTATTTGTCAAAAAAAAATGGGTTCCAACAATCCTCCACATGAATATAAATTACTTTAAACAATTGAAGACTCGACTTACTCGATAGACTAGACAGACTTGACAGACTAGACATACTCCATAGACTCGACTTAGGATTTTTTGAGAGTATCAACAAAAATTTATTGTGTCTGAGATGGTGGCATATTTCAGCCTTGAACCACTCATTGTTAATATCTGTCGGGTTTACTTGGCCAAGAGGTTAACATGATGTTTTGAACCACCCAGAATTTTTATGTAAAGTGAGACAACAACTATAACCCAGCTCATTTTCTCATAGAACTTTGTTCTCTATTTTGTTCAGTTTGGCATTAACTTGTCTGGTTATTCCTGAGTGAACTTCGAGAATATAGCATGCACTTTATTCTCCTAGAAACGGCCTCATTTCACACTCACTAGGTGATCGCCACTAGTCTTTGTTTTAAGAAGTATCATGTAATACCCCACGTACAAAGCTATGGACTCGAATCATTAAAAGTTAACGCTTATCCTTGTTTATATACATGAAGCACTATTTATCATTGTGGGAACTGAGTAATGACTTAAAGTCTATAAGTGCTTTTATTAGATTTTGTTTGACTTAGTTTTCCCTTTGAACCTACATCTTGGGATCTCCAGTCACGTAGATGGGGTTTCCATCAAACAACCTCTTTAGTTATAGACAACAAACCTATTCCCTTTGATGATTTCAAAACTTGATCACGGGCCAAACCTTTAGTAAATGGATCCGCTAGGTTTTCGGCTGATTTGATGTAATCGATTGTTATTACAACACTTGAGATCAAGTGTCTAAATGTTTTGTGTCATCTTCTGATGTGACAAGACTTACCATTATAGAGATTATTTAGTGCCCGAACTATAGACGATTGACCATCATAATGTACACATAGTGTCGGGACTGGTTTCTCCCACATTGGAATATAATCCATTGGTTTTGGTCCATTTGTGACCATAGGAGGTGGTACTGCGACTTTTGTCATGCACCTCCACACTTTAAGGTATTTGTACAAATGTACTTTACCTTTCCAAAATTCATATAGCATCTTGCCAATAAATTTATCTGGTAAAAAATGCTTCCCCCACATTTTATGAGATAATTCATGATATATTTCGATTTATAAGCTTTTATAAATCGTTAAACATAGCATCTTTTGCTGCCACGACTTGACTTTGGAGCCATCGAATTTGTCCGGTGTCATAATGGCACTCGAGACATGGGAATATCAAATGCAATAAGTGGAAGACCTTTCCCGTTTTGAGGCGTCATCTCACTGTTTTGCCCTTCTTTTGAGACTCCGTTAGTCGGATCAATAATGTCGTTAATCATCAATTTTTGTTTGACAAAAACACAAACAACTGTAAGATTTTGAAAACAAATATATAAATAATAGCATCTAAAATATTAAATCGCTAAAATTAGTATTAAAAATGGTTTTTAATCGCTATTATGCGTTATCAAAACGTTTTTTTCTGAAAATAACATTTTTTTAATTCACTAATAAAATTGTTTACAAATCGTTTTTCCAAAACATAAACAAATAATGTTTTTAGAATTTGCAATTGAATGTAATTCAAACGATTATTATTTTTTCCAAAAAAAATAAAAAATAATATTTTTAGAATTCACAAATAAGCGTAATTCAAAGGATTATTTATTATTATTATTTGTTTTCAGATCATTAAGACCTTATTTTGAGAATTTTTTGCAAAACAAACCGCATAAACCATTTCATCAAAAAATTGGGTTTTGATCGATTTTATTATATAAAACGTTGTGCATAGTCACTATAAAGTGTTCGCATAAATCATTGTTTTTTAATCTGATCTAACAAATTGCAACAAGAATATTTTGCAGAATTTAATACATCTGAAAATATAAGCAATAAACCCTCTTCATATTCCTGTTCTTCAAACAAAAACACTTCAGAAAATACTCAGTTTTTGTTAGTGCAATAAGCAGAAACAAAAAATTTCAATATTAAGATTGTAGGACCGCAAAAATCCGGATATGAAAACTGCAAATAGAAAATAGAATTACGGAAAAAAACAAGATGAAAAGGATTCTACCAGGTTGACCGAGGCAGCAGACATAGTGTTATGGAAGGGAAACGGAGATAGATTCACAAAAAACTTCAGCTCAAAAGACACCTGGGAAGCAACTCGAGACATAAAGCCTAAGGTTAAGTGGTATAAAGGAATCTGGTTTTCACATGCCACACCTAAATACTCACTTCTAGCTTGGCTCGCGATAAAGAATCGTTTAACAATGGGAGATAGAATACTAAGTTGGAATGTCGGAGTGGATCCCTCTTGTGTTTTCTGTCATGATCTCCTGGAAACTGGCAATCACTTATTCTTCACATGCCAATACTCTGCAGCGGTTTGGTCGGGTTTAACTCGCAAGCTTCTATCTCAGCATTTTCAACAAATTGGGAAGTTGTTATCAAGCTCCTCCTGGATACATCTCTTGGAGAGGATTGTTTGTTTTTGACAAGATACACGTTCCAATTCACTCTTTATTCACTATGGAAGGAAAAGAACAGTCGAAGGCATGGAGAAGTCGCAACTCCATCGGCACTTTTGATTCGCTTCATTGACAAGCAAGTCCGAAACAAAATATCCTCCATTCGCGAACAAGGGAATGAGCGATATGATGGTTGTATGGCAAACTAGTTCGCAACAAGATAAGCAAGAAGAAACTCGTATCTCTATAATTTTAATTTTTGTATTCAAAAAACGATCAAAAATATGACGCACTTGATGTAACAAAGGTTTTTTCAAATAAATTTTACATTTTATTTATAAAAAAATGATTTTAGAAAACCGAATAGAGTAAAGGCGAGATATGATCTCTTTTCTTAATTCTTAAAATTGCTCGTAGTGTGACGGTTGAAAACGATTTAGAACCCCATGATACAACCACTTTGAGACCGTATTCTCGACACTAGAAAGACAGACTATGCGAACAAAGTACTAAAGCTACACTCTCTAGAGACTTACATTTTGTGGAGAAAGACTGGTGGAGTTTTATTTTTCTGTAGAGAAAATCGGATGATAGAAATGAGGAGAGGCGACTTGACCATTTTGAATACAAATTTAATTTGATTCTTTTCAATTAATGCAAAAGATCTGTATGGAAATGGTTGACTAAAGTCACAAAAATGTTGACAAATTAGAAACCAAAATTTGGCCCAAAAATAACATCTTTGAACCAAGAACCAAGATCCAAGAACCAAGACCCGGCTCGGCTCGGCACGGCGCAGCGCGGCGCATGCACACATGTATGTGATTTTGCATAACCATGTTGGAGACACTCCTCTAGAATAAATATTTCTCAAGTTCCAATGTGGCACAAAATGTAATTTTGACTTTAATAGATTTCTAAGCTACCCACATTGGGCCTCCATTTTATATTCAAATTAATAAACCCATTAGTCAAAAAATGTGTTCTAACAATTTAAACGCGGTTGTTATGTTTGCGAGTACAGGAGTTTGCGGAAATCGCTGGTTGCAATAGATTTACCAAAAAAAAAAAACTTAAAACAATGTCGTTTAGCTAGAAAAAGCTTTTGAAATCAAAGAATTTCAAGCGGTTTGGAAAAATATGTTGTGGATTCCATGATTTGTATTAAACGTTTGCAACCGCAACCACCCGTAAACGCTTCATTAAAGATAAAAGTCACTCTTATTGTTTCTGTTGATGTTGTGCTCTGTTTTCTCAATTTTAATTTTCTATTTTTTTTACTGTTTAATGGAGTTTTATATGAAAGACGACAAGATAAAAAGAATCAAAACTGTAAAGATTCTATTATTCTACCTATGGATGAATGCTAGATTCACTGACTTTGATGAACTTGCAGAGATCTAACTCTATTAATTTTGACAGATCTTTTGATTTTTTTTTTTTGTCAGTAAATTAAAACAGTTTAAAAATCCAAATAGATAAATACTGTACAGTGTTTACATAACCAATATCATCCAGATAAACTGTAACACTACTCCTTTGATTATGCTAACCGTATATACTTCACCATATCTTGGAAAATCTATTAATTGCATGAACCTGATCCTACTAACTTGTTAGATCCATTGGTTCTGCTAATTTTGCATGGACGATGATTGCGTGAATTTGCACATCTTTTGACTATACTAATTTTTTTAGAACCTCCCGTGGACCCAAAAAGGGATATATGATTTTTAATCTTTGATTTCTCAAATATATATAAAATATATTTTTTGATTGATTGCTTGATCCGAACTACCAAAATTTATCAAACTGGTGTCACCAACGGAAGGATATATAATATAGACTATCCCTATTTATACTTTTAAATAGTCTTCAAAAATAATGACACATATTTTTTTAACATTTAACGAATAAATATGTTTTAAAGGGAAGATATTTTTTTTGACCAAAAAAAAAAAAAGGAAAAAGGCAAGAGTTCAAAATTTTAGTATTATGGTTTAGAGTTTAGTATTTTTTATAGATTAGTTTCTACTTTGTAGGATTTGAGATTTTAAAAATTAAGAATAAACATGCTTTATAATTTAAAGCATTTTGTTCTTTTGTAAAAAAAAAATCTATTCTGTTATAAAAATTAAACTAATCTCCTTTAATCCTCCCAAAACAAATATAGAGAAATGGAAGAGCAAAGAAAAAAGAAAAAAAAAAGCAAATGCGGTTTCCTTTGCTTCTTCCTTCAACAAGTTGGGTGTCTCTGTCTTAATATGAAGGCTTATAAATTAGTGAAATACAAAGCTTTGGTCATTTTATAATTGACACATTTATAATCCGCACGACCCTTGTTTTCAATTTCTCTATGCTTCACTCTCTTTCAATTACATAATCTTCGGTCCAGAGAAAACCAGAGAAAACATCCGTCTCTTCCGGCCGTTGATTTTATTTGGAAAAAATATCCATCTCTTTCTCTACTCTTCTCTGCTGAGTCCTTTCATTTTCTTCTGGTCTAAAAATTTGAGATTTAAACATTCAACCGTTTTTGTCGGTAAAACTTTGGATTATTATTGGAATTTAGGTTTTGTCTTATTAAGAAGATGGTCGTCAAGAATGTTCAAGACTTGGATGTTCTTCCCAGAAACAGCTCTGATTTATTCGATGATGATGGTCGTCCCAAACGAACTGGTAAACTTTTTTTTTTTTTTAATATCCAATTTATGTTAAAAGAAGCCAGAATTATTATTAATTTTAAGTTTGTTCAAAACAGAATTAAAATTTAGTGTCTCCAAAATTTTTCTTTTTGAATAACCGGAGATTCCAATGCAAAACTGGAATTACGGGTATTCTTGTAATTTGAATGATCTACAGTAGTAGTTAACCATAATAACTCTCTAATCCTGGTCAACTAATTTTAGTGAGTCTTAAACCACCGACCACCATTAATACCACATGAATAAAGACTAAGCACAAATTAAGCCCTATGTGCCAACTTTTTGTTGATAACCTTTTCTACTCGTTTAACGCATTTGATTTATCATTTTTAAGATAGAAGGACTCGAATCCTCTTCCCAAACCCCGAGATGAGTTTTTATTCTGCAATTATATTATTAAGCAATTATGCATTGTTACCAATCAGAGTCCATGAATTCTAATAAAATATGCTCAAAAAAAAAATCAACTCTATGATAAAACTTTATTTCACTGTTTGTATAAACTCTATGAAAATACAAACAAAAAAACCCAGCTTTTGAATAATTTGTAGCTAGTTAATGAATTCTCCATTGGAGTTATTAAAAAATGTTTTTTTTTTAGTTGTTTATGTAAATGGCCAAGGACAAAAGACCAATAATTGAGCAAAACAAACAAACCCACATGAGTTTGATCTTCTTTTTTTTTTTTTTAACAGTTTTGTCTTCAAGAAACAGTTGTGTTAATTTATGGTGATTGGGGTTTCAGGGACGGTGTGGACAGCAAGTGCACATATAATAACCGCAGTAATTGGGTCAGGAGTGTTATCACTAGCATGGGCCGTTGCTCAAATTGGTTGGGTTGGTGGTCCAATCACTATGTTACTCTTCTCCTTTGTCACTTATTACACTGCTACACTCCTCTGTTCTTGTTACCGCTCCGGTGACTCTGTTACCGGCAAAAGAAACTATACTTACATGGACGCTATTCACGCTAACCTCGGTAAATAAATTTTCACTTTTGTTTCTCTTTATTTTTTTTGGTTAAAATTATTGGTGTTGGACCAGTGGTTCCCGCTTGAGGTGTGAAGTCTCCACGTGGGTCTAAGCTAGAAATAGATTATTTAAGTGTCTTAGAAAATTTTATTTTATGGGTCTATGGGATTAGTCTGAGTTTCGTCCTGGAATTCTCCCGTTAATATATGAAAAGATATTCATTAAAAACTGAATCTTGATTAATTTTCAGGTGGATTTAAGGTGAAAATATGTGGAGTTGTACAATATCTTAATCTCTTTGGTACTGCAATTGGATACACAATTGCATCAGCTATAAGTTTGATGTAAGTCTCAAACTTTGCTTTCCACACAACTCTAATTTTTATTGTTCACATTCGTCAAAAAAGTAGATACGTGTTCCACTTTGCTTTTTAATTTTAGTTCATACAGTACAAGTCATTTAAGTTGTTGTCTCAATAATGCACTGTCCAAAGTCAATATAGTCTATTAAAGAATCCGTCAAGATTCTAAAATGCTGTCATAGTTTCAGATTCTATCTTATTGATTCTTTGTTCAATTATTGTATCATTTGTACTAATTGTGATTTTAAAAAAAAATTAACAGAGCAATCCAACGGACTAGTTGCCAACAAAGTAGTGGTGGCAAAGGTTTATGTCATGTTAATGGCAATCCTTACATGATTGCGTTCGGTCTAGTTCAAATCGTATTCTCTCAGATTCCTGATTTTGATCAGTTATGGTGGCTGTCCATTGTTGCTGCTGTCATGTCTTTTGGTTACTCGACCATTGGGCTTGGTCTTGGTGTCTCCAAAGTTGTAGAGAACAAAGAAATCAAAGGTACTCTTACTGGAGTTAGTATTGGGTTAGTTACACCGAGTGGGACAGTTACACCGGCTCAGAAAGTTTGGAGAACGTTTCAGTCTCTTGGGAACATCGCGTTTGCTTACTCTTACTCCATGATTCTCATCGAAATTCAGGTATTTTTTTTATGTGATGTGTGTATGTATGAGAGTTTTGTTTAAAGAATGTTTTAATTAACAAGACGGTTTGATAATGTAGGACACGGTAAAATCACCGCCTGCTGAAGTAGACACGATGAAAAAAGCGACTCTTATAAGTGTGGCAGTGACTACGCTATTCTACATGCTTTGTGGTTGTATAGGGTATGCAGCATTTGGAGATTCCGCACCTGGAAATCTCCTTGCTGCTGGAGGGTTCATGAACCCATTTTGGTTGCTTGACATAGCAAATCTTGCTATAGTAATCCATCTAGTTGGTGCTTACCAAGTCTATTGCCAACCTCTCTTTGCCTTTGTCGAGAAAGAAGCCGCCAAGAGGTATCCAGAGAGTGAGTTCATTACAAAAGAGACCGATATTCAACTATTTCCCGGGTTCAAGCCTTTCAAGTTGAATCTCTTCAGGCTCGTGTGGAGGACGATCTTTGTGATTACAACAACATTGATCTCTATGCTAATGCCTTTCTTTAACGATGTGCTAGGTCTCTTAGGGGCTATCGGTTTTTGGCCTTTAACGGTTTATTTCCCGGTGGAAATGTATATTTCTCAAAAGAATGTACCTAGTTGGAGCACAAAGTGGGTTTGTCTTCAAGTCTTGAGTTTGGCCTGTCTTGTTGTATCGATAGCCGCCGCCGCGGGATCCGTAGTTGGCATTGTCACTGATCTCAAGACTTACAAACCTTTCCATACGGAATTCTGAGAGCTTAGTGAAAAATAATCTCCCGCAAAAGGGTTGAAATTAGAATTGGAATGCTTTAATGTTATCTTTCAATTAGTTAAATTAACTCTGTATAAGTGTTCAATACTATACCTTTTCTATATTAAAGCTTGGGTTGACCTCTTATTCTTGTCCATGTAACTTTCATGAATTCAATATTGGACAATCATGGCTCAATAATCTTGATTCTATCCTTTTCCACACATTCATCAATTCAAGAAACTTCCACAACCAGTGTGTGTTAATTACCCTTACTCAGTGGACCACCTTGCCCAGTTAATAATCAAACAGTTAGAAACATCACATAGTCGCTAGGCTTACGGTAATTTGTTTTCTTGTTTTGACACTTTAATAAAGAATATGTGAAA
Source organism: Cardamine occulta (assembly GCA_028015245.1). NCBI lineage: Eukaryota > Viridiplantae > Streptophyta > Magnoliopsida > Brassicales > Brassicaceae > Cardamine > Cardamine occulta. The sequence goes on from CM051362.1 coordinate 12,417,537, forward strand.
TGTTTAAATACTTAGAGGTCTATTAAAAAGAAAATTCAGGTTTTTTTTTATAATTCATATGCATATCTTGCATAACTTATTGACTGATTGTGTTTTTACTTCATAGATGCAAAACATAGGATATTGTTAAGATAGAGGTTTCAGAAAAAAAATATGGGAGAAAGGAAGTTGAACAAGTATACTGATGGTGATGAAATACCTGGTTTTTGGTCTTTTACATTGCTAGTTTTCATTATTTTGTTGTTCTTTTGGGGTGGTTTAGTCGCGATTATTTGGTTTTGTGTCTTTTGTTGGATCTTTGGCATTTTTAAGAATCCTATTAGTATGAGTATTTTTGTGGTCCTTTTGATGAATTTGGAGTCACAAATGAGGAGAGGAGTACACAGTACACTAGGAGCTTGACGTGAATTGTGAATCAAGGTTCAGAAACATGGAGAGTGGACGAAACAATTGAGTTGATTGGTTATATAGTCCATCAAAAAGGGAGTAGAAGCCGATTATGAGATAGCGGGAGGGGTAGGCAAAACAAAAAAGGGAGCCTTACAATACAAATATATATTTCATTATATTTTAATTTAATTTAATTTATTATAGTTTATAGAATTAAGTCCTAAAAATGGGAGCCCCATAAAACTAGGGTCCTAAACAAATGTTTCACATTGCTACCCTAAGATCCGGCCCTGTTAGAACGAACAATTTTGAAAAGTTTTGATAAAACAGTTTGATTGTAACCGATAAACTGAAATGTTTTGACCAGGTTTTTCCTAATGTAATGTAAGTTTTGATTCTCCTAAGTTTATATATTATACCAAGTGTCATTAGCTCAACCGGTAAAGATCCTAAATGAAATTTAGAGGTCGGCGGTTCGAGTGACGCTTAGGACGAAACTAATATTACATGATGCGGTTTCGGATCTGAGAGGATTACGGACTTCGGCCAAGAACCTCCTCGTATTAAAAAAAAATGTTTATATATTATATACTAGTGGATGACTCACGCTTCGCGCGAAATTTATACTATCATTTGTTAATATAGTTACTAAAATAACTTTACCAATAAAAAATATTAGTATATTTTGTTTGTAATGGTTTTATATATACTTAATAAAATAAAATTTATCGATAATATATATATATGTATATAATCTTAAACTATATTTATCAAAAGCCAAATCTTAAAATATATTTTGAATTCATAAATTTTTTGGCATTTAAATATATCACTTCATCCAAAAGCACCATACAACTGACTATATTAGATGCTCACAACTACACACGACTCAACCAATCCAACCATCCATAAATCTTGTCTCCAAATCTATATCCATATATAGGTCTTGAATATCGCATAATATAAAATGATGAAACTCTCAAATGATTCAAAATTTATGTTAGAGAACAACCAATGCTTACAGTTATCTTTTTCAGAAATTGAGTTGGATGCATTAGATATTGATCTAATATCTATAAACGTCTGATATGTTTTTTAAATATACACATTCTATTTCTCTCTCGTTCTCTATTTTTTCCTCATCAACACGATAAAATTAAACCATACACCACATTACATAGATCACCAACAACATTGAACTCCTTACATACAAAATTTATATGTTTCTAAGTTCCACTCGTACTATCTCTAATATTCTTGTCGTTGTAAAATATTGAACCATAGATAATATGTTCGCCGGTTTTATTCATAATCTTTATTATATTCATCATATTTCCCTTTTCTCTGTCCATTTTCAATGTATAGTCAATGAGTTGAGCGCTGTAAATTTTTATATGACTTAACTTATTTTTTCTTTTAAAGATTGGTTTGAACATGTTAACATTTTGGGATAACACAATATATTTCTCATAATATGCATTCTTATATGGCCTTTAAAATTTTGGAGTTTGTCATTCAAGCTTCTAGAAGCAAGCTTCTTCTAGTATTCCACTATTGAATGAATTCCTCATTTGTTCGGACACCGATTTATGATAATCAAAATGAATATTTTTCTTTTCTTCATATAATCTATATGCATTAAATATTTTTTCTAATTATAAAATGAAAATATCAAATTAAGAAATGTATTTTTAAATTTATGGACAATTATTTGAACTAATCATTATTAATTACTTTAAATTATAGATCAAACAATTTTTGAAATAATGTATACAAAATTTAATCTATTATTTATAAATATGAAACTCTTTAATTTAAGTTCATAACTTATAATAAAAATTATTAATAATTTGATATTTATTTAAATAAATTTTTAAACTATATAAATAAAAAATTTAATCTATTATATATAAAAATGAAACTCCTTAATTTAAATTCATAAATTATAATAACAATTATTAATAGTTTGATTTATTTTAAATAATTTTCTAAAATATATGAATAAATCTAATAAGAGTAAAATTATTAAATTAGAGTGTTTTATATCATTTTTCCAAAGAAATGACTTTTCAATTTTTTTTCAAAATTATTATATTAAAAAATTCTAGTTATTATGAGAATTAAAGTGTTGATGAGTTGATTAGAGGAATAATTAATGAAGTGAGTAATACTGATGTGTCAAAATTTTAAAGTATGAAAATGATGAAGTGGCTAGAGAAGAGAGCAACATTTTACTTTATATACATAGATATATAGATATGACTCTCATTCTTATACGTCAAATATATATACACCAGGGTGGCATTTCCTTTGGTTAACAAATTGTGTTTGCATTTTATGGAGGCTTAACTAGATTGATAGCTAAATTTGGTTGATACTTATTTTAGAAAATAATGTAGGGATGATAAATTCATATATGAGTGAAATATTGTCTCTCTCATGTTTTATTTAAATAATGTGATATCATATAAAGTATGGTATGATCGAATAAAACAATATGTATTTATTTTAAAACATGAAAAATGATATTTGCAAAAATAATGGGTAAAGTCAATTTCTGTTTATTTACGACAATATTACGCCACTAGTTTTGCAAATAAACGTCAAAATTAGGTTATGTAGTGCATTATTTTTTTTATGAACGAGTAGTGTTTTTTTTTTTTTGTCTATTCAAGTAGTTAACGAATTGATAAATGGCTTAATTCATAATATTTTTTTGACAAATCATATATATCTATATATATATATATAATGTGCAAAATAAATATAATACACAATATATTTTTTACTATATATATAAGTGTAATCCCTTATCCTGTATATGTGGACGTGGAGGTAATATAATTGTTTAAAATTTGAAACATGACACGAAGGATATTTTAGAAAAGAAAATTTGATTTCTTTGTTTGAAGCTTCTATATATTGACATTTTTGTGTTGATCTTATTCGGAAATTAAGATATTGATTTCGAAAACAATAAGGGCCAATATAAGATAGAAATCTATATTTTATAAAAAGGATAAAATCAAGTAAACATTTGTCAATATATGCATTAATACCCAGTCTGCCTTTATCAATTTAATACAGCTTTATTTAAACCCCTTCAAAATGGTGAAGTTAAAGGACTCACTTCAAGCGTATACAATGAAATCCTCCGACCCTAACTTCTCCCTACTCCACAGCCAAAAAAATGTTCCGGCAGAGTTCTTCTGGCCGGAAAAAGATGTGACGCCTTCAAAAGGCGACCTCGACCTCCCAATCATCGACCTGAGTGGATTCTTAAATGGCGATGAGTCCAAGACACAGATTGCAGCTAAAGCTGTGAGAGAAGCATGCATGGCTCATGGTACCTTTTTGGTGATCAATCATGGCTTCAAATCTGGTTTGGCTGAGAAGGCGCTTAAGTCATCGAGTTTTTTCTTTGAACTATCCAAGGATGAGAAGCTGAAGGCTTATAGGATTCCGGGGAGTATCTCTGGGTATACCGCAGGTCATAGCCAGAGATTCTCCTCTAATCTTCCATGGAATGAAACTTTGACTTTGGCTTACAAGAAGGGTCCATCTCAAGTTGTTGAGGAGTTTCTAACATCAAGGCTAGGCGACAACCAACAAAACATCGGGTATATCAATTGCATATTCATATAATACTTTAGCTATATAAATGTCATGAAACCCACGTGTCCTAGCTCAGTAATATAGATTTAATTCTACCAAATATTTTATCTGTTCACCTCAGGATTAGTCGGACATTTGGAAGAAACTGAATACCCATGCAAATGTTTTTTTATAATGAATCTCTAATTGATATATATATATATATGTGATTACATTTAATAATGTTTAAAGAACATTTGGTTAAATATTTTGTTCCATGGAAATTCTTAATTTTATTTCAGTCAAGTGTTCCAAGAATTTTGTGATGCAATGAACGGTTTAACTATGGAGTTGATGGAGCTATTAGGAATAAGTATGGGTTTAAAAGACACAAACTATTACCGGAGATTCTTCAAAGATGGAAATGCCATCTTTAGATGCAACTATTATCCACCGTGCAAGGAGCCGGAGAAAGCCCTTGGTGTAGGTCCACATAATGACCCAACGGCTATAACCATTCTACTCCAAGACGATGTCGTTGGTTTGGAGGTCTTTGCCGGAGACAGGTGGCAGACTGTGCGACCTCGTCCCGGTGCTCTAGTCGTCAACGTTGGAGACACATTCATGGTACGTTTCTTTTTATTAAATAACGCCACCAAATTTTTACAACAAGGACAAAAATATTAGATACAACTTTTTTTTACTGCAGGCACTAGTGTTTACACAAATGAAGATATTACTTGACCTTTAATGGTGAATCTAATTTATAATAGAAATGCTTATGCTTATTTTCCCTTTTATCAAAAATAAAATTAAATATACAATTTTATTGATTAGACTAATATAAGTAATTTGATTTATGTATTGATATTGATTAGGGAATACAATTACTAATTTATGCCATTTGATTAAAAAAAATATTATACAAATTTGAGTGACATAATGTGTTACTTTTGGATTTGATGTGGAAGGCATTGTCAAATGGAAACTACAAGAGCTGTTTCCACAGGGCAGTGGTTAATAAGGAGAAAGTGAGAAGGTCATTGGTGTTCTTCTCTTGTCCTAGAGAAGACAAGATGATCATACCTCCTCCTGAGCTTGTTGAAGGCGAAGAAGCTTCTAGAAAGTACCCTGACTTCACTTGGCAACAGCTCAAGAAATTTACTCAGTCCGGCTATCGAGTTGACAACACAACCCTCCAGAACTTCTCTACTTGGCTCGCTAAGAACTAAGTCGTCGACAAGATTTGTACTTTGTCTATTCATATTATCAAACAGTGGCTTGTTAAATTTTATTTTGTAAGGCTTCTTTTGTAACCATCGTTTTTACCATTCTGTAGCGTTTTAAGAAAAAGAACAAAAAATTAAAACGTAGTTTCCGTAATATCCGTGGTCGTGAGTTGTTATTTCTCGTGTAACTCTCTCCATCAGCGTTTTTCTTGTTTTTATAATTTTAGTTTCGAGTTAGAACGTAACAAAAAAAAAAAAAGTAACGGTGCATTTATTAATAATAAATTTTTTGATAACTACAATAATATTGAAAAATGGGTGTAGGATTTGTCAATTACACTCCGATTTTAATAGTGTCTGTTTCATATTATTATTAGTGTTTGACAAATTCTCCTTTTCTCCGGTCATATTTTGCAGCTGATTTCTTTAATCAACCCACGCTGCTTTTAAAATAGAAGAATCTAAGAAAATGTAAAGCACGAATGGACTTTCAAAGAATAGACAACAACACATCCTAATTTCAATTTTACACTTGAAAATATAACTTTCTTTCACAATCAAAAGTCTCTTCTATGCACAACAAAGTCTCTTTAGAGGCAAGTAAAACCCTCTAAGCACTCAAAACTCAAATTTAGTAAACACAAACAAACAACTAATAAAAACAAAGAGGACATCTAATGAGACCATTTTCATTACAATCAGGACATGATTGAAACCCATATTCTCTTTCTTCCTTGACAGTTCCGTTATCATCATCATCTTCTTCTTCTTCTTTTTCATCCTCAAATTCACAGTACACTTTGTAGCAACCTGAACATGTCTCACACGGCACAAACCTTATATCTCCACAAGCTTCACAATCATGCCCATTACTAATTTTATTTTCATCCACCTTCTCACAACCTTCCAAAAGCTTCTCAAGCTTCCCATCTTCATTCAACTTTCGAATCTCCTCTGCTCCTCCAAGATACTTCATCCCCAAGAAAACTCTAGGTAAACTAAACTCATCGCCATTGTTGAATCTATATTAAGACAGTGGTTAAAAAACAAATTATCACTGTTAATTTATCTTGGATATGGTTGTAGTGTGCTGAAACTGAATAAAGAAAGTAAGGTCGTACCGTGAGTTTGGCTTGAAGGGATTGAATCATGAGTAGAAGACTTGAATTGTAGTATGTTTCTAGAGCAGACTCAATTATCCTGTTATCCCAGACTTTCAAGTTAAGACCGTTGCAGTTCAGAGTTAGGAAAGATACTTTTTAAGCAATCAATATGATCGGAAACAAAGCACTTACTTACATGGTGCAAATTTGTTTTGTGATGGACTATTATTGTGTTACCACCTAGATCTCCAAGAAAACCAGTATGCAAGGGCTGTGAAAATCAATATCCACACAAAAGATTAGCCATACTCTGTGTTGTTATACTAATTGAAGATGCGGTGTATATAGAGAATTGCCTCAATTGCATATAACTTGGTTTCTAATAAGATCGTCAATATATTGCAGAAAAAGAAAGATTTTATAAGAGGAGAGAAGACAACAAGATTGGCGATGGAAGATAAGGTTCAACCGACGTTTGATATCGGAGGAAGGATGGCTATGAATAGGTGGGATGAGATGAAATGTCTGGGAATCAATAACGCCAGTAAATTTGATATGGGACGCAAGTCGAAGTGTCGGTAGGACGGACGGTGAGACTGTCCCAAAAGTCAAGAAAGAGTGGTGACGATAGTCCTTTGCTAAAGATATCAGCAAACTGTTGAGTGGATTGGACGTGAAGAACTCAAACTTGTCCAATAGCAACCTTTTCCCGAACAAAGTGAATGTCTATTTCAACATGCTTGGTGCGTTGGTAAAGAACCGGATTGGAAGAGAGGTAAATGGCGCCGACATTGTCACAATACACTATCGTTGCTCGTGACAGTGGTACTTTCATCTCGAATAACAACGTGCGTAGCCAAGTTGCCTCAGATACGACCTTAGCAACCCCACGATACTCAGCCTCAAAAATCGAACGTGAAATTTTGCATTGTCGTTTAGACGACCATGACAATAAATTATCACCAAGAAACATACAATAACATGAGGTAGAACACCTTGTAGATGGACAGTCGGCCCAGTCAGTATCGGAGTATGCCGTGAGACTCCAAGTTGTTGAGCGCGTCATGCGGATTCCATGAGAGATGGTTCCCTTGATGTATCAAAGAATGTGTGTTTAACGCATTGAGATGTGATTCCCGTGGGTCATGCATAAAGAGATAAATCTGTTGAACGGCAAAAGAGATGTCGGGCCGTGTGAATGTCAAGTATTGTAGAGCTCCGGGGAGGCTATGATAGAGAGTGGGATCGGAGACTGGTGAACATCCATCAGCAGCAAGCTTCTGTTTCCTGTCGACTGGAGTAAGGCAGGGGTTGCAATTCGTCATGTTAGCTCGCTGAAAGATGTCTGCCGCATAGTTTTGTTGGTGAAGGAGCAGACCTGAAGCGTCACATTGGACTGTGATTCCAAGGAAGTGATGGAGCGGTCCTTGATTGGACATTTCAAACTCCGAACTCAAGCTGTTCGTGATTCGTTGCAAGAGTGCCAAAGAAGAAGCTGTAAGGAAGATGTCGTCAAAATAGAGAAGGAGATACGCCAATTCAGTCCCATTGCACATGATAAACAAAGAGGTGTCAGATGTGCTTTGCTTGAAACCAAATCGATGTGCATAGGTTGCGAAGTGTATGTTCCATGCCTGAGGTGCTTGTTTGAGACCGTATAGAGAGCGCTTCACGAGACAAACATGATCCGGTTTAGTTTGGTCGACAAAGCCAGCGGCTGATGCATACAGATTGTTTCTTTGAGATCACCATGTAAGAAAGTGTTCTTGACATCGAGTTTATGGAGAGGCCCATCCCGAACTAAAGCCACATGAAGGACATTGAGGTATGTGGCCAACTTGACTACGGGACTGAATATTTCATCACAATCAATGCCTGGTTGCGATGACTTCCCATTAGCGACAATCCATTCTCTGTTCTCTTCTTCCACGGGACTGATTGTTTTTCATTTGCAGTGAGAAACTCGTCTCCTCGAGAAGGAATATACACCTCGTTCGTCTAGATCCTTAGATCCTTGTAGAAGCCCAATAATTGGTATCAGAGCATTTGGCTTGTCTCCCAAAAATCCTCCCCTCAAACCATGGACCACGAACCTTAGCCTCCGCTCCAGCGAAACCTCTTGGCATTTAGGCACTGACACCCCTTATTCACAAAGTTCTCTTGAGGCACTCTTCTTATCGTGTCACATTGAGGGCTCCTTCCACACCGAACATTCAGCTAACACCCACTTCCCTAGGTCCACAATTTTTGACCTAGGCTCTGATACCAATTGTTGGGCTTTAGCAAGCCCAAGTCAACTCCCTATTAGTATGATATTGTTCGCTTTGAGCCCAAGTGGCAAAGCCCGCACGAATTTATTTTTGGCTCCTTCCCAAAAGGCCTCATACTAATTGGAGATTTATTTGACTTGACTTATATATTAGAAATTTATTTTCTAATCTTCCGATGTGGGGCATTGGTTTGCCACTTGGGTCCAAAGCGAACAATATCATACTAATAGAGAGTTGTCTTGGGCTTGCAGAATCCCAAAAATTGGTATCAAAGCCTAGGTCGAAAATTATGGACCTAGGGAAGTGGGTGTTGGCTGAATGTTTGGTGTGGAAGGAGCCCTCAATGTGACACGATAAGAATAGTGCCTCAAGAGAACCTTGCGAATAAGGGGTGCCGGTGCCTAGGTGCCAAGAGGTTTCGCTGGAGGGGAGGATAAGGTTCGTTGTCCATGGTTTGTGAGGATTGTTGGAAGATAAACCAATATCGCACATCGAAAGATTAGAAAATAAGTTTCTAATATATAAGTCAAATAAATCTCTAATTAGTATGAGGCCTTTTGGGAAGGAGCCCAAAAACAAATCCGTGAGGACTTTGCCACTTGGGCCCAAAGCGGACAATATCATACTAATGAGGAAGTTGATTTGGGCTTGCAGAAGCCCAACAATGGTTCCTCCCACACCGGACATGCATCTTTCTTATATATTGGAAACTTATTTTCTAATCTTTCGATGTGGGACATTGGTTTGTCTCCCAACAATCCTCCCCTCAAACCATGGACCACGAACCTTAGTCTCCCCTCTAGCGAAACCTTGGCACTGACATTCTTTATTTGCAAGATTCTTTTGAGGCACTATTCTAATCGTGTCACATTGAGGGCTCCTTTCACACTGAACATGCAGCCCACACTCACTTTCCTAGGTCCATATTTTTCGATCTAGGCTCTGATACCAATTGTTCGGCTTTTTCAAGCCCAAGTCAACTCTCTATTAGTACGATATTGTCCACTTTGGGATAACTAGTCAAACCCGCATGAATTTGTTTTTTGGCTATTTCCCAAAATGTCTCATATTAATTGGTGATTGACTGGACTTATATATTAAAAATTTATTTTCTAATCTTTCGATGTAGGATATTCGTTTGTCTCCCAACAATTTCCATTATGGACAACCAAGGCGATGTATCCGAGCCTTGCGCCGGTGTATAAGGTTGTTTATTCAATTTAAGTTAACATCATGCATTATGTTTTCCATGTAAAATATCATTTTGTTTAGTCGTAGATTTCAAAGATGTTGCTATTTTTTTTTTAACTTTTGTTTGGGTTTGATGTTAAAGTTTAGTTTTAATTTTATATTGTGTGACCAATTATGTCCAACAGTTTCTGTTTTGTATTTTTATTTACTAATTTTTGTCATTATATTTTTTAGTGTTAAAGTGATAAATTTGAAATTCAACCTGCTAACAACAAATTATACAATATTACGTCAAAAATAAACAATGGAGATTTATACTCTGCGCAAGGCTTATGCTTATGTGTTTGAATTTCTATGGAAATTATTTCAGACTTAACACAAATATTTCAGATTTAATTGGTTTTTAAGCTTTAGAGTTTTTTTATGTGTCGAATGACTAATTATATGCAAGTGTTTTTAATATTTGATTTTTGACTTCTAACCGAACAATCAAGCTTGAAAGTGTTTAGTATTCAATATCAAATTAGAAATGGACTCAACTAACTATAATTTTACAATATTAAATAAAACATACCTAAAACATTTTATAGTCCGCGCAAGACGCGGATTCTTCACCTAGTATTACATTAATTAAAACATTTCTACACAGTTTGATTAGGGGTATAACGGATGTTATATATATCGAATTTAGATTCAGTTTTAGTTGAGGATATTTCAGTATGTAAGCTAGGCATTAGAACGAAAAATCTTCTAGTCCTGGCTCATGTATCCATCATAATATTTTTATCCCATAACCATTTTTTAAAAGTAATTAACTGTTTGACAACATTTATTATAAGAGATTAGAGTGCATGGTTATATTTGTAAAATAAACTTATTTGATATTTAAATTAAAGATATAATTTAGTTGTAACATGTATATTTTCTAAGCAAATCAAAACATTTCTAACAGTTTGATTAAGAGTGTTAAATCGGATCTGGATTCGGTTTTAGTTTGGGTTGTTTCATAATATAACTTAGAGATAACAATTTTGGCATGTAAAACTGTCTCGTCCAATATCAATAACATATATTTTGTCCCTTAACTGTTTTCTTTTAAATAATTTCCCGCTCGACAATTTTAACTTAAAATAAATTACACATTCAGCAATGTTTATTATAAGGGATTGAGTAAGAGTTTTATACGAGATATTTATATTTTCAATCTGAATATTTCATTTTTATGAAATTAATGCAAATTATCCAAAAAAATTATAATTCTCTAAATATTTTCAAAAAATACCAAAAATTCTTAAAATACATGTCACGATGTGGATCCTTCCCCGTCTCATGGTCAACTCTTACCAAAATTAGTGAGAATTTACCTATCCAAAATTTTTGATCTCATACCGTTACCCAAAATTCTTGTCCTGTTTTTATCGAAAATCGTTCAAGTAATGCTTTTTGTTACCCCAATTATCTGTTGACGTATTATGGCCCGTGCTTACGCACAGACGAATTTTTCTATTATTAAAACTATATTTTTTATAAAACTGAGATGTTATTTTGATAAATGAATCCTAAGAACAACCGAGTTGGATAAAACATTTTTTATAAAGTTATAGTTTTTATTCAGTATATATTGTTGTTAGTGGTTATTCTTTTATTTGTTCTCTTCTTCTTCTTCTTCTCCTTATTTTTATTACTAATTATAGGCTTCCAAACTCCTAACATTTATGAACCAGTTAGCCCAAGTTATTTGATTTACATAATAATTCATAAATATATCGCTTTAGTTTGTGTTTTTATGTTCACTTTCGTTTCTAGATTATCTGCTCTTATTCATTATCTTGTGCCTTCTTCTAATTCACCTATATGACACCATAGAAGAGTCAAATAAAAAGCGATAGTGCATAAAATGGAGAACCATGGACACAACAAAAACATGAGAATGCAAAGTACCATAAAATTATAAGAGCTTTGAGTTATGTAGTCTCATACCTTTGTTCGGGTCTGTGCTAAAATATATCCAACAGTCTGCATGTTAAATTTGGTTATAGTTTAGTTGCTTATATTATTCATTATCTTCTAGCTTCTAATTCTCCCGGTAGACCAATTAGAAAACAAATTCATATCTAAATAACATATGAATGCCAATACGGAAAATATGTTAAGAAAGTAGAACCATTATAGAAAATTGAAAAAGCGAGAGAATGCAAAGGAAGACCCATAGACACAACAAAATCATGAGAATGCAAAGTCACAAAACATGAACCATATGGTAGCTCTTTAGATGATTACCGATATTAAAAGTCACATAGATTGATATATTTGAACATATATAAAGACATTCTGATAAATGCTGGAAAAACTAAAAACATTAATATGTTTACAAAAATTTACATTAAAACAATGCAAAAGAAATGTTATATTTTCCGATGAGATTCTATAACTCTTAATTAATTACTCTCATAAAAAGTATATGCACATTTTCTTGCATTCTCAGAGACAACAATGACTATGCATCATCCATTAGGAAAGAGTTTGAAATAACCATGGATTTCATATAAAAATTTGACATACACATTAGATAAGGAAATCGATTGTACCTTTTTCTGATGGTATGAGAACATAACTTGTCTTTTCTAATGGTCGTTGGTGTTTGATATTGAATTGTGTGTCATTCTTCCTAAAAGCAAGGACGGAGATAATGTGTGACTAGAAATTGAAAAACTGCTTGAAATAATTCAGAAAAAGGAAGCGATCGAATATTGCCTTACATTTGACTGAATAGCTTTTTACTTTTCTTTTTTTCAACTCTGATGAGGGCCGGCTCACCTAAATCATCATAATTCATAAGAGATAAAAGCTAAATTAGGATTTACATAGGTGCATGTGATACAGTTCACAACTTAGAGAAAAATAGAGGGATGCAGGTACGCAACGTTACATTCACTTAGAAAATCAAAGACGTACTTGAATGTGCTTGAGGGTGCGTCAGCTTTTTAATAATTGTTGATTCTACCATTGAAGTTATGAGATGGTTATCTGGTTTTTATACCCAAAACAAATCGTGAGATGGTTTCATCGTGATCGTGGTCTGGGTTAGAGAAAATTTGGGATTCACGCTATTTTGTATTTTCCTTTGAGACAGTTACCTATTTTCTATATATATTAATTTTAATTAACTAATGCTTTAATCTATGTGTCAAAATTTGATTGGCCAAGTGACATGTGCTTTATAATAGAAATGATTAAAATTTTCATAGATGTTAAATATTTATAATATTTGAAATTAAGTATTTAAAAACATATTTTCTATCTCCTTTATTCGATAAATTATTGATATAACTAAAGACTCAAATTAAACAGAGACACTTTTTAAATATGGATGCCTAATAAGGTTCTTGCTTATTCGGATTTTAAATTATTTTGATCATTTTTATAATATCATTAAGACTACTTACAATGGTGCAGTTAAATAAATTAGTCAATTGTTGAATGAGTATAATAGATTGTTGAATAAAGTGTTGAAAGTGAGATGAATGAAATAGTGTTGAAAAAAATCAACACCGTTAATTTTGATGGGTAGGGTTTCAGTTGCCACGTGGTGAACACTGATTAATAAAAAAATATTAGATAATAATATATGGATGGTGAGATGTGTTAAAATTTTGTTATTGAAGACAACAAAATAATATCTATACTATTAATTGGGAAGGATTAAAAATAAAAAATCTCTAAGTTATAAAATCTTAGATGTAATGCCATTGTTTTATAGTATTTTTAAAAAGTCATTAACAGTACAATAGTAATCACAAAATTAATATAATTAAACTAAAAAACAATAAAATTATTTTAAATAATTATTATTTTCCAAAAAATTAAACTGATTTTATCTCTCTCGATGAAAATTAAATTCAATTTTATAAAAATTGTTACTCAATCAAAATTGAAAATTTAAGATTTGATATCTTATTATAGCATATTCTAAGTTATTATATTTGAAAGATTTTGTTAAGATTTATAATTATGATTCTTCTATCATCTTTGTTTGATTTTATTTTTTCAAATTATTTTGAATTATCATATAATAATTATAGTTAATAAAAACGTAGATTTATTTCTAAAAATGTTGTGAAACAAATTTTTATAAACATATATATAGTACTCAATCAATGAAGAAAAAATGTTTGTTCAACGTCCCACATCTGTTAAAAATTTGAGCAATGGTTCTTAGGCTATGTACATTAATGGTTTTGTTTTCAACACACTTTTTTTTATTGTTTAACACTCCACATCATCTTCTCCCTCTTCTACCTAATAATCCAACACATATTCAATATTTACACTCTACAATAATTTGTTTAATCAAATTCAACACCCTACCCTACCATTTTTGTTTTATTTTATTTTATGCTTTTATTTTTGTGGTTACATATTAATAACAATTATTAATTGAAATTAAATTAAAATAATTAAGAGTTAAATATTTCACTAAAAACGTGTAAAAATATAAACAAGAGTTTTAGAGGCTGTTATAAAAAGTAGGTAACACATATGTTTTTTTGTTATATGTTCAAATTAAAAGAAACAAATATCTATTTATAGAGGATGAAAATGATGAATTTGATATAAAATAAATTAAAATAAAGATGGCAAGAATCTTCATTTTTCTCTAATGACTCAAATCCGGTCAGAAATTGCCACCTAATGAAATGAAATTGATTGGTATCCGTATTATCTAAATAAATGCAAAGTAATATATGTGTAGTACTAATAAAAATGAAATTTAAGATAAAACTCTATTTATTCTTTGTTTAATTTCATACAAAAGTAATAAAATTTTGATATTTGTATAGTTTTTTGTTTCTGAAAATATTTGTCTTATTTGTGTAAAAATGTTTTCTTATAATTTTAAGATTGTTTATTTTAAACATTAAAAATTTAGTCATAATTCAATTGAGAATTATTTCCTATTAAGTCTCATAAGTTGTATTTCCTTGTTAAGTTTCCATCTTTTTCAGTAATGACAATGAATTATTATTTTTTAAAGAAAGAAAATTATGTTTTCATGTTATGGAAAATCAAAAAGGAGAAAATATCTTGGTCAAATGAGACAGAATACAAGAATAGTTTTGTAGTAAAGACAATGAATTTTTTAAAAATTCAAAGACAGTTATGGTGCCGCCATAACTTAGATTTTATTTTATTTAAATCTGGTAAGGAAAAGAAAAGAGAGAAAAATAATCTTGGTCAAATGACACAGATTACAAGAGTAGTTTTGTGGTAAAGAGTCCAAAGACAATGAATAAAAGTTTTTAAAAAGACAGTTATGTTTTTCTGTTAAGGAAAAAAACAAAAAATTTGAATAAATACTTAAGGAGAAATATCTAATAAGACAGAATACAAGATTATAACCAAACTCTATCCTTTCTGTTCAATCTTAGGTTGGTGGGATTTTTTAATTCCTGATTTCTTTATCAATCAGTATCGTCACTACAAAAAAGTCTCTTTCTTTATCGACGACAGTCCGATATCATCTATGTAAGATTTCATTTCCCTACTTCAGATTTTTTTTTGTCAAAACTTGTTTTTGTAATCCACTCTGAGTGCTAGTTGCTACTGCGTGTTAATTACCCACTCTGAGTTTACTGAATTTGAAAATTTTGTTTTGAGTGATGTGTATTTACTTGTTTCATTTTTTTTTGGATGAAGATTACTCGTTTAATAATTACAAGCAATGTTTTTGCGGATATATTTAGGGTTTATGATGTTTTGGAGGACATAATTGCTCATTTTTTTGTCAAATCTTCATGACATCCATTCGAGGTTTTACATTTCTCATTTCTGTAAATTTTATTTCAATGGATTCTTCAACCCAGTATGTTTATTGATGGAACTAATTTGTAGTTACATAATCTAACTTGAACATATATAATTATTTTGAATCTAAGTGTGATTCTACATCATGAATAGTACCCACTTTCACAGCATGAATAGTAAACACGCTTTCACAGCATGAATAGTACCCACTTTTATAGCATGAATAGTAAACACGATTTCACAGCATGAATAATACCCACTTTCACAGCATGAATAGTAAACACGCTTTTCACAGCATGAATAGTACCTATTTTCACAGCATGAATAGTATCCACTTTCACAGCATGAATAGTACCCACCACAACCTTAGCAACACTAGCTAAAGCTTTTCAATGATTCTTGAAAATTCACCAAGACTCAAAAAAATCATAATCATCAAATCAAGCATAGATTTTCACAATCAAAGCTCAATAAATCACCACAAGCATGAAACCAAGGTTCTCTAAACATCACAAGCATAGAAATACCCCCAAGGCTTCACCAAAAATAATGGGAACCAACCAAAAGAAATCAAACTCTCTAAGCCCCCACACAAGCTTAAATGATAACCTTTGGTCTTAACTCACCTTAGAATGGAAGGATCTAGCCTTAGATGGACTTCCCCAAGCTCAAGAAGACCTCTCCTTTCTCCTTAAAGCCCACGCCCAAACCCTAGGCTCCAGCCACTTCTTTTCCCAAGCTCCACAAGCTTCACACTCACAAGATCTCACAAGATCCAAGCTTCTCTAAGCCTTCCCAATCTTTTCTCTTCTTCTTCTCTCTTCTTTCTCTCTAAGCCCACAGCTCAAGAACTCTCTCTTTTGCCATAAAAATGGCGTGACCAAGAGGAGAAGGAAGAATAAGAAGCAAACTTGACTGTCTTCTTGTTTGAGAAAAACCCCATAACTTTCGAATCGACTTATGACACCCCCAGAACAAATCTAAATTAATTATTTCAACCCTATAATTAATTTCTCGAGACTTGTCTAAGGTTCATAAACTCAAAAGAATTCTGAATTAATTAAATTAATTAATTTTCCGGAACACGGGCGTTACACTTATTATCGAGAGAAATGAAGTACGATTATGCTATGGAATATTATAAAGACGAGGCAATAAGTGCAAGAGAGATTGCAAAGAGGAAGTTTTTAGCAAATGATATTGACGGGGCAAAGAAATATGCTATGGAGGCTCAGTTCTTGTATCCTGAACTCGATGGAATCGCACAAATGGTGGCCACATTTGTTGTACATTTATCTACTCAGGGGGGATCGATTACTATGGAGTACTTGGTCTGAATCCCGAGGCTAATGACAAAACAGTGAGGAAGCGTTGCAAAGAGTTGTTTTTAATGGTTCATCCTAATAAAAATAAGTCAGTAGGAGGAAAGGAAGCCTTTGAGTTTCTTAAGCAGGCATGGGGTGTGTTATCTGACAAGGCAAAGAGAGCTGCCTATGATCTGAAGAGGAATGTGGGATTGTATGAGGGAGGAGGGGCTTCATCATCAAGGCCTAAAGCTAGTGGTAAGAAAACAAAAGTAAAAAGTTCAAAGAGAGGTAGAAAACGGGTAAGTGAATCCTCCACTGCTACTTCAACATTGGCACATGAAACAAGTGCTAGTGATGTGGTCACTGGAAACCAAAACTCTATTCATGCTGCACAGACCGGATCATGAAAAGATGAGGTTTTGCGTATAGAGTATAACAAAAGAGTGGCTGGCGCTTCATCAACAATTCCTCCAAAAAGAAGAAAGGTTATGGAAAATGCAGTTGCTTGTGCCACCAACAATGCAAATTGTTTTGCTGCCAAGACCGAGGATGACCTTCAAGATTTTTGCAAATTTGACAAGGATCGAACTGAAAAGTAATTTACAGATAACTAGATATGGGCTTGTTATGATATTATTGAAGGGATGCCTCGATCATATGTCATTATAGATAATGTCATCTCTGTTGATCCATTTGAGGTTTGTATCAGTCAGCTTACTTCAGTAACAAATGGTGAGCTTAACTCAACAAAGTTGCTTGGTTCAAAAAGTTGTGGAGATTTTAGGGTTTGGAAAACTCAAATCTGCAGCTCAACTTACATGTTCTCTCACAATATGAATCTGGCCAAAGACAATCATGGAGGTTTTGTTATATATCCTAGAAAAGGCGATGTATGGGCTCTATTTCGGAACTGGTCCACTGACTTTGACTATCTTACAGACTATGAAATGGTTCAAGTAGTTGAAGGATACACAGAGGAAAACAGTGTGTTAGTCGTGCCTCTGTTTAAAGTCGCTGGTTTCAAAGCTGTGTTTCACCATCATTTGGATCCCAAGGAAACGAGAAGATTCCTGAAGGATGGTATTTCAAGGTTTTCTCATAAGATACCAGCTTACTTGCTCACAGGTCAAGAAGCACCTGGTGCACCCAGAGGTTGCATACGGCTCGATTCAGCAGCAGTACCGTCACAGCTTCTTCAGGTTATTGATCAGTAACATGTAAAAGATTCAAAACTTTTTGTATCTTGGTAATTTTATTTGCTTATACATTAACCATATGTTTTATTCCAATTTATGGGTAACATAATCATGTAGACCCTAATGCGAGCTTTCATTAAGTTTTATAACGAATCTGCATATTTTCATTACATGCCTTGCAAAAAAAAACAGTTTTAATTGCATTGTGACTATTCAAAATCTGTTTCATAGCTCCTCGAACGCAATTCGATGGCAAAATGGGCTAGAATTTTGTGTTTTTACTCTATAGATTTCCAGATTTATAGATTTTAGACCAAATTAAAACTTTTTATATCTTAGTAATGTAATTTGCTTATACGTACGTAAACCGGATGTCTTATTCCAATTTATGGGTAATACATAATCAAGTAGAACCTAATGAGAGTTTTCATTGAGTTTTATAACTAAAAATAAGAGCTTTAACAAATCTAAATATTGAAAAGAGGAGTATTATGAGGTTCAATTTTTTCTCTTTGTGGCATATTGAAAGGAAGATGCTTGTTAACATTGTTTTCCAATGAATATGGTTCTATTGCGTATCTATTTCCCTATTATATCATTTATGGAGTGTTTTCTCAAACCATAATTTCCACTTGTGTTGAGTGGTCTCATGGTTCAAAACTTGTTGGTATTGAAAGGATCTTTCACCCGACCTTATGTCTCATATGCCCTTTTTGTTTGCAAATTTCTTAGTCTTTGTGGCTATAACAAAGCAAGCGGGCATTTTCAAGTTTTCCTACCAGCCAAGTTTTTAAGAACTCGATCTTCTCTTTTCTTCAAAAAGATTACCGAGTCAAGTTCATGGAATATCTCTTTTCTTTAGGGTCTATTGTTGATCGTTATTCTAAATCTATCGTTCAAGTAGCAATTGGTGTAGTTGTTGTTTTGGTATTATTTACCTCGTTATACTGGATTGCTTCGTATTGTCCATGTTTGATACACATAGGTTTTAAACCTTGATATACTGCAAGTGCACAATAGCAATCATAGTAATACTTAGGGATCAAATCTACAAGGATCAATAGGTACACGGAGAATTATGGTGGTTTAAATAAAGGTAGGATGCAAAGGAGTTTACTTGAAACTCAATATGACTAACATCCTAAAATAGAATTAAATAGATATTAATTTACAAGGAACTTTCAGGAGTTCATGTATATGAATGTAGTGATGATCTGAGATGCATTAAGAACCGTCTTGAGCTTAGATTACAAATGTAAGTTATCTTGCTGTCATGTAACATAACTATCTATGCAACATATTCCCTATCAATAAATAACTATCGTTTTTTGGAAGAGAATCATGCATGCAATGAGAATATAATGTCACAAAGTATAAATTGCAACTGTCGTTGACAATAGACACTTTTCCCATCAAAGATAGTTCTATCCATTCAACAACACTTTTGGTGCTGCAATGAAATAGATTTAGGGCAGAGGCTAATTGGCCAAATTAGACAATGGATTAAGAGAAATCTATGATGAAGAACTATATGAACCATCTCATAAGAGCCCTAACATGAATCTACATTAACATCCCTTTAAAAACCCTACTCACACATGCAAATAATATGCATGATAAGTTCCATGTTATGGAGTATAACACACTTCTGGCTGGCAGCTTTCCGGCTTCCAAAGTCATGTATCAATGAGATAGACAGAATGTGCTCTTCCTTTTTATGGTCTGGACCGGATATGAATCCAAACAAAGCAAAAATCGCTTGGGAAGAGGTTTGTAAACCAAAGCAAGAAGGAGGACTTGGCCTTCGATCTCTAAGGGAAGCAAATGATGTAAGCTGTTTGAAACTGATATGGAGAATAGTCTCTCATGGCTCCTCTCTATGGGTGAAGTGGATAAAGACTTACTTAATCAAGCATGATTCATTCTAGTCACTCCGAGAGACAACTAGCTTGGTATCTTGGATGTGGAAAAAGCTTCTAAAATATAGACAAATCGCAAAACCTCTTTGTAAGGTAGCTGTTGGTAATGGAGTTCTCACATCCTTCTGGTTTGATAACTGGTCTGGTTTGGATTGCCTAATGGATCTTCTAGGGTCTTGGGGAATTATTGATCTGGGGCAAGGACGACATGAAACAGTTGTGGGGGCTTCTAATCGCAGAAGAAGAAGGCATCTCATTGAAATTTATAACAAAATGGAAGATGCTCTGAGCTTAATCATGTAGGGCCGTGGTGAGGATTCAGTGGACATAGTGCAATGGAAAGGTAAAGGCGACAGGTTTAAATCAATTTTCTCCACCAAGGACACTTGGAATCATATTCGCACCACCTCAAACAAGGTAGCATGGCACAAAAGAGTTTGGTTTACCCATGCGACACCAAAACATTCTTTTTATACATGGCTTGCGATACATAACCGCCTATCAACAGGAGATCATATGATCAACTGGAATGTGGGATCCTCGGGGATGTGCATCTTGTGCTCTAACGGTTTGGAAACACGGGACCATCTTTTCTTCTCTTGTGGTTTCACTGCAGAAGTCTGAGCAGATCTTGCAAATAACATTCTCAAAGCAAGGTACACAACTGACTGGCCCTCAATTGTTACCTATATATCAGATTCAACCCTCGATAGAACCCGGAGTTTCCTTGCTCACTATGTCTTCCAAGCATCGATACACACAGTATGGAGAGAAAGAAACGCTAGATGGCATGGAGAAAATCCAAACTCAGCAAGTACTCTAATCCAATGGATTGACAAGCAAGTAAGAAACCAACTCTCATCAATTTGAGCTCTTGGCGATAAGCATTATAGAGAGGGACTGCAATTGTGGTTTGAATCTAGAAGCTAAAATCTTGTAAAAAAATTCTTTTCTTTTTTTCTAAACTTTCGAAACAAGGGAGCATTCGATGTAAAAACGACATTTTCTTTTGAATCAATTTAACATTAAATTCAAAAAAAAAATATGCATGATAGAAATTGATGAAGAACTAGATATAAAATAAAAGCATAAAAAAATATTTACAAAGGTTTACACCTTAAGACTATAGAACTGTCTTTTTTCGTCTCTAAGACTTGATATTTTTCTAATGAGGCAAGTCCTCTATTTATACAAGTAAGGAGAAGCCCTAGAATCATAAAAATGAAAACTTTGAAGTCGGCGCACCGACCGGTGTAACATGAAGCACTGATCAGTTCTTAAAGTCTTTTGTACCGATTGGTGACAAATGTGCATCGATCGGTTCTTCCGTCTTGACTTTTCTCCTCTTGACGAGTTTTGATACATGTCCACTCTAAAACCTTCATTTTGACTTCAGCAAGTGTAGAAACCTATAAATACATAAAAGTACTAAAAACCATCTTGTTCTTATTGAAAAGACTAAAGATTTGTTAATAAAATGACTCTAAAAATCAGTAATAAATAGTGTTATCAATGTTCCTATGGTGTAATTCCTCCTCTAATGGAGTTTAAGACTTTTAATATAATGAAAAGGTTTGACCAAAAAAAAACAAATATGAATATTTTATTTGCAACAAAAATGGTTTTAACTGTAGTGACTATTGAAAATCTATTTCATGACTCGTCGAACGCAATTTGACAGCTGCCAAATGGGCAAGAGTTTTGCCTCTGTAACCACTTGACAATACACTTGGTAGTTCTTGGATTATTTGATATCTTTTGCTTTTGATAAAATGAGAATTATATTACCAAATGGAAAGAAGAGTTTATTACAAAAGCTTTAAGGCAGAATGCTTCAAGGGCCAAAAAAGAAAACCCTAATGAAACCAATAAAACAACTTGATGCAGAACTAGAAAATTAAGATCAAGCAAACCAACCAGATAGAATTCTGCCGCATCCTTTTCGATAGCGGCGAGCAAATAAAGTTTCCCTAATGGCCCATAATATTTAATCCACAATATACACAATTTTTCTCAAAATTATCTCTTCTACTCCTCCGCACGACAAACTTGTAATATAAAATGAAAACTATGTTGTTACGAAGCATACCACGTATGTCATGGAAACGATTTTGAAGACGGATAAAATATGTCAACAAACTCTTCAGGATATGGCTAGATGATAACCAAACAAATATGGGATGGGATCGAAGATAATTTTTTGACAATCCCGACTAAACTTTATTCTTGAAAATACAAGTGTAACTTCAACTCGTCTTCCGTTTTGGTAAAGGGAATAAAATATCCCGTGGGTGAAAATCATGCATCTCCACAGACAAATGGCCTTATCTCATATAGTCCACAAATCTTACTTAAAAATGACCTAAAAAGCCTTCAAATACAAATCTCTCGTAATGGTTAAACTATAAGCAAACTCTTCTACAATAAAAGAAGCGAAAAAATTATATAATCTTTTGAAAACTCTGAACCCCTAAAATTCAATTGTCTTAAAATCTCCCAAAATGTAAAATAATAATAAAAAACTTATTAATACCAAAAAGACAAATAGAAAAAAAAAAAACCAAGAACTTTTAACTAAAACAACCATGTGGACGTGATACCATACTTTGCTTCACGTCATCATCTGGATCGTCTACACCATCTTCTTCGTCCGTCTCTTCTCTGTTGGTTACAATCATCATGATGATCTAGACAAAACTGTATGCTCCTTGAATTCCAACAGTAACTCATCATCAAACAATGGTTATATTTCCAGTCTAGTAATCCGTGTTATTTGTTTATCAGAATCTCCCACTAACTTTACCTCATGACCTTGATACAGAAATGAATACTCTTGAATATCCCAATTCACTTTACAGTCGCACAATGTTCTGAGCCATTGTATCCCAAAATAACATCAACTTGGCCCAAATCCAAAGTAATAAAGTTGTATTAAATATCTATGGGATTCTTCAAGACATCGTTAATTTAGCTTCTGAATTTTCGTTGGTGATTTTCTCCTTCGTTCCAAGGAAAGAAAACCAAAATGCTGATTTAATTGCAAAGCATGCCCTATAAGCTTTTGTAATGGACTTAGTTTAGTTAATGAAAAAGCCTATCTTTGCACACACAAAAAAAAAAACAACAAACTTCAATAAAATATCCTTTATATCCAATTTCCCTAATTAAATTCATGACAAAAAATTTTAAATTGGGTATTTTTTGGTAAACTTTTAATTAAATAGTACAAATATTTTCATTTTATTTTAACTTGGACCCTAGTTTTTGACTTAAAATTATTAAAACCATATTTCATTATCTAGAGGCATTGCTTACGTGGAACAACGCTCAACTCAATTCACCAATCACAATATTTTGGTATAAAATAACAACATAAAGAAGAAAATCGAAAAATCAAATTGTAAATTGAATTTGTGTGGAGAAAGAAGCTTGACAAAGAGAGTAAATTTGTGGCTGTGTACATCTCTGAAACACATTCTTCCATATCTCTCTCTCGTTGTAAGGACAAAAATGGTGGAAGATGAACAATGAAGAATCATCATTGTTCTTGTTCATGCATTAACCTTGTTGTTATGTTCCTCCATGGCCTTTTACATCGTTCCTTATTACTACAATCCTGTTTTGTCTTATCCCAATAATAAAATCATCAGTCGCCGCCATTGTTTCCCCAGCAAGCTCTTGAAGACAAGATTTAGCGTTACTCAAAGTTCCGCAATTAGTGACGGTGGTGTCTCCTACAATTCCTTAGTCTCCGAGGTAAGCCAATTGTTTTAGCAATTCGTTATAGTCCTGCTTGATTTCTGCTTAAAGTTACAAGATTTGTATAATTTTGATTGTAATTGAGTAATTTTGAATTGGGTTTTGCTAAAGTTTTGAATTTGAGCCCAATTGAACAAAAATCTCTGCACTTGAGGTCTTGAAAATGAGAAAGAATCGATTTTTGAGCTCAATCTCTATTGCCACCTCAGAAAAATTGAACCTTGGTTCTTACTTACAGTTACAAGATTTGTGTAGTTGTGTTATCATAATTTAGTAATGTTGAATTGGGTTTGGTTAAATTTTTAATTTGAGCTCAATTTAGTCAAATCTCTGCATTTGAGGTCTTAAAAATGAGGAAGAAACGATTTTTGAGCTCAACCTTTATTCCTATCTTAAAAATTTAAAATCTTGTGTATTGAATGTTGGAGTATATGTTTATGTAGTGTAGTTACTTGATATTCTGAATGTTAATAGTGAAATTAGGCTGTGAGGTTTTTGGTTCTACAAGTAAAATTTGATTCCTTAAAGCTCAATGTGGTGTTCTTAGGTTCATGTTCAATCCCAAAGTAACCTAAAATTCTACATTTATGTCTACAAAATGAGAAAGGATCGAAATAACCAGAAATGACTCTATCTCTATGCCTAACTCTTAAAAATTGAATCTTTCTATTGACTAATACAACTAAAATTGTTTACTCAATGTTGGATTATATGTTTATGTAGTAGAGTTAGTTGATATTGTGAATGTTATTGATGTTGTTAGGCGGTTCGGGTTTTGGTTCCACAAGCAAACTTTGATTCCTCGAAGCTCAAAGTAGAGTTCTTAGGGGAGTTACCAGAGAACAAGAGTAGCGGAGGGATCATTACGCCACGTGCATATATTCTTTCTCATTGTGACTACACTGCTAACTTAACCTTAACCATCTCCAACGTCATTAACTTGGATCAACTTGAAGGCTGGTACAAGAAAGATGATGTTGTTGCTGAGTGGAAGAAGGTGAATGACGAGTTGCGATTACATATTCATTGTTGTGTGAGTGGTATGAGTTTATTGCAAGATGTAGCTGCAGAGCTTAGGTATCACATATTCTCCAAGGAACTGCCTTTGGTTAGTCTTCTTCATCTTTTGTAAATCTGTTTTTAAGAAATGTGAAAATTGCTAACTATTTGGCATTGTGTTTGAGATAGGTACTTAAAGCTGTGGTCCATGGAGATTCAGTTATGTTTAGAGAGAACCCTGAGCTAATGGATGCTTATGTATGGGTTTATTTCCATTCAAGCACACCTAAATACAATCGGATCGAGTGTTGGGGACCTCTCAAGGATGCTGCAAAGGTATAATCTAATTTGGGCTAGCTTAACTTTGTTTCTTCCTTTCATACACATGTTTGAAATGTGAAATCTTTGGTTATGGTGTTTGATTTTTTGGTGGTGAAGGGAAAGCAAAAGGGCAATCATCAAGGCTTTTTGAGTTCAAATACTTCGAGGAAATTAATTCGACCTAAGTCTATTTTTCATACCCTATTTGCATTTCTTCTGTGAGACAGTTGTACATTCTCTGTTTTTTTTTTTTTTGCAAGTTATGTAGATTTCTTGATGAGCATCTGACACAAGTGCAATTTGCCAACATTCAATTGTTCATACTTGAGAAATTTATGAGAGCCTAGTTTCTTAATGTTTCCTCAATATAGACAAGCAGGTCACGTATAGTGGAGTAAATGTTCTCAAAGTTGTATGAGTTCGTTGCTCTAACCATCAGTTCAAGATTGTTTTAGTAAATCACCCAAAAAAAAAAAAAGGATTGTTGGAGTTTAAAGTATAGTATCTAAGAGTCACTAACCAAAAAAAAAAAACCATTTAAGGATTGATGGTTGCACATATAGGTCAAGGACCAAGAAGGTGTTCAATCCAGATATATCAATCAAATTTTTTTGAATCGGTACCCATCCCAAAAACCAAAAAAACATATCAAATTAATTTATTATATAAACCTTAATTGCACTCACCAGAAGTTGACACGTATCAAGATCATGACACGTATTGGTTGATCACTTAATTATAACACGTATAAAAAAATATCTTTAATAAATAAAGAAAACCAACAAAAAATATATAAATAATAAATAAATAATCAAATATATAATCTTTATTTTATATTTTACATATTATTTTCTTAATAGAAAAACAAATACACAAAAAGAGGAAAATAATTAAATAATCAAATAGGGAATTTTTATTATATAAATTTTGGTTGCTATCACTAGAAGGTGACACATGTCAAAATTATAATTAACAAGATCTTGATACATATTGTTTGATCGATTAGATTATAGCACATGTAAATAAATTGTTTCCTTAATCAAAAAAAAAACCAATAAAAAAATCAAATAGAAAATCTTCCAACATGTCGTCAATGTAGACTTTCATGGTTTTTCCAAGTTTCTTGTCAAACATCTTGTTGATGAGACGTTGATAAGTTGCTCCGGCGTTCTTCAATCCAAAGGGCATTACTACATAACAATAACTTCCTTTATCCATAATGAATGAAGTTTTTTCTTGATCATCCGGATTCATTAGGATCTGGTTGTAGCCGGAAAAAGCATCTATGAAATTTAAGAGTTCATGACCCGCCGTTGATTCGACCAAGCGGTCAATATGTGGCAAAACAAAACTATCATTTGGGCAAACTTTGTTGATGTCAGTAAAATCAACGCAGACCCTCCACTTTCAATTTTTCTTCTTAACTACCACAGGATTGGTGAGCCAATCTGGGTATTTGACTTCGTGAATAGAACCGGCTTTGAGAAATTTATCCACCTCGTCATTTACTGCTTTGGTTCGGTCAGGACCGAGCTTTCTCCTTTTTTGCTTGATCGGCTTGAAGCTTTGGTCAATATGTAATTCATGGGAGATAATTGCAGGGTCGATTTCTGGCATGTCCTCGATTGACCAAGCAAAAGAACTTTTATGTTTTGACAGGAACTCGATTAGCTCATCTCGCAGCTTTGACTTTAGTCCCGAACCTATTTTCACCACACGCTTGGGGTGTTCCAGATCAATAGAAACATCGATCGAAACCTCGGTAGATTGTTGTCCACTGAGAAACATCGAGTCCTTCGGTACCCCGATACTGGTTAATTGTTATTGACCTTTTAGCTTGTGACTTGTAAGGTAACAAGATCTAGACTCTCTTGATCTCCATTAATTGTTCCTACTCCGCTAGGAATCGGGAACTTCACACACTGATGATAGGTTGAAAGTACTGTTTTCATCTGGTAAATCCAAGGGGTGCCCAAAATGGCATTGTACGCAACCAGTCGATCAAACACTATGAATTCAACGATCTTTGATACTCTTTCGGCAAGCACATGTAGTTTGATTATGCCAAGTGACATTGATGTTTTGCTTGTGAAAGCGATGAGCGGTGCACGTGGTCCAACAACGTCCACCCTGTTAATCCCCATCCTCTGCAAAGTACTTAGAAAAATGAGATCAACCGAGCTTCCAGTGTTAATTAAGACTTTGGAAACTTCATATTTTTCAATATCAAGAGTTATCACCAACGTATCATCATGTGGTTTTGTAAGATGTTGGGTATCGAACTCTTCAAAAGTAATCAGTGTATTGACATCGACTCCTCTTGGGTCTCTGCTGATCTTTATTACGGCAGCTCGCTTATGTTGTTTGATAGCGCGAACGGTGTCTGGTAACAGCTTCGAACCCCCGATGATTACATATATCCTCCCTTTCAAAGGTTTGGTTGAAGTGTGCTCTGACGTTTTTGGCTTTTTTACAAGCGGCTCCGAGCTTCGATCTTCATGATCTTTGTGGTACTGCTCGATGAACTCTTCAATCTTAAAATCTGAGAGGCCACCAGAAGACCATAACTCGGCCAAGTATTTTTTGAGGACACTGCAGTCTTTGGTGCTATGACCATTTACTCGGTGGATGTCGCAATAAGCGTTCTCGTCACGGAACCAAGTGTTTGATGAAGGTGACCCAATTTTTCCTTTTCCAAGAGAGGATCGCCCAATACTATTGTTGTACGGGGAAGCTCCGAAGCGTTTGGTATCCTTACCAATTTTTGGTTTGGACTTTTTAGTAGTGGGCACAACTCTGGGCTTTACGGTTTGGTACCTCTTCTCAAAGGTTGCTTTTTTTTCCTCAGCTTCGATCCAGTTATTTGCTTGGAACAAAGCGTCTTGGATAGTAGTTGGCTTGTTAACAGTAAGCTGCAAACGGAATCTTGACTCATGCCATAAACAATTCTGCAAAGCTGCCAGCGCAGCAATCTGGGAAATTCTCGGGACTTTCGACAGGATATCCTTAAACTCGGCAATATGTTTTCTCAAAGGTTCCTGAGGACTTTGAGATAAATTTCACATGTCACTATCTATTTTTCCTTTTTCCATGAGTACTGAGTACTGCATGATGAACGGTAAATGTCGAGTTTCTTTGATCACTTCGGGAGCTAAACTGGTTGCTTGGTGAAATTTTGACTTCAGCTCATCGAGAGCATGATTTACTTGGTGAAAATATGAGATGATGGCACGTCCCCAAGTATCTCCTATCTTGGATGGGATGTCATTGTTGCTGTTGTTATTGACGGTATCTGCCGCAACTGCAGGGTTGACTCCATCACCAACCGCATCATTGGGAAGAATTGCTTATGTGCTAAAATTGGTTCCAGCATGAACCACCGCTGTCTGATTGATCGGCGTCTGAAGGTTGGCACTGTGCAAAGGATTCACAAGAGTTTGGAAGTTGGAACTCCTTGTGGTCCTATAAAGTACACGGGCACTATGACTTCCAGAGGAAGGGCCAACATATGTCGAATCTAAATGAGAAAAGAGAGTTGCTTGATTGTTAGTCAAATTTACCTGACCGTTTCTCAGAGAGGTTATCTCTCTCTCGACGGTTCCAAGTTTTGTAGACAGATCGTTCATGGTCTATGTGATTCCTGAGAGAGACTCTTATATGGTAGCGATAGTGATAGAATCATTGTTCACACCAGTTTGGTCTCCACCATTACCACCAGCCATGATGAATTTGATGAGGAGAATTGTTCTGAAATGGTAGATTTATAGCTTGAATGTTTGATTCTCCCTACAGACGATGCCAAAATGTGGATGCTGGATTCCACACCCAATATATTATTAAATTAAAAATAGAATTCGTTAGTAAAAATGAACTGCAATAGAAAATAGATTTGCTAAAGGAAAAAGTATAAAATTGTATATATTGATCTCCAGTAGCAAAAAGATTGACCCCCATACAGGACCATGGGGTCTATATTTATATATGAATTAAGAATTGAATGTTAAGAATAAATATTAATAAATTATATAATTCTCCTTTAATCCGTCAGTTTTGATTTGGTCTTAAATGTTGTAACGTCTTGTACTTTGAATAATTTCCTCCTTCGGCTTGCAGATTCACCTCGCTTCGTGGACACTCTTGGCTTCACTCACTCCTTTCTTTGGCGAGGCTTCACTACTTATCGGACCCCAATTCTCTCCATCGAGCTCTTGTACGGTTCGCCCATCCCTTCTTGCCCCAAACTAACCCAGTCTTTACTTTAACATGCTAAAGTGGTTGACGCATGTCATGATTGGAGAGAGTGGATCCTCGGTACGGATCCGGTATTAATAGGCTCTAGAAGAGCAAGTTTTCAAATGCCAAAGGAAACAAAATTTGAAATAAATTATGCATTATATTCTCCTAAATCTCATAGAAACTTAAAAAGTTTCAGAGATATGCGCAGAAAAGAATATCATATAGAGATTTTTAATAAGAATGGCCCTGAATATATTTGCATTACAAAAGAGAGGAAACATGTATTAGAATACCTATCAATGTTATCTACTGGCTTATATTGCACAAAGATTGACATAGCCGCATCATATGCCATAAAATATACTGATACAATTAAAGTTTGTAATGAAAGGCTTGGACATCCTGGTTCAGTTATGATGCAAAAATTGTGCAAAATTCTAATGGTTATTCATTGAAACACCATAAGATTTTTTAATCTCGTGAGTTTTCATGTGATTCATGTTATTGAGGAAAACTCATCATTCGGCCATCTCGAGCCAAAATTGGGAATGATTCTCCAGTATTCTTAGAGATTATACATGGTGACAAATGTAGGCCGTTTCAATATTAATGGCATTGATTGACGTATTTAGTAGATGGTCATATGTGTGTATATTAACGACACGAAATATGGCTTTCGCCAAATTCATTGCCCAAATAATCAGGTTAAATACACAATTTCCTGATTATGCCATGAAGAAAGTCAGGCTTGATAATTTTGGTGAATTCACTTCACAAGATTTTAATGACTATTGTATATCAATAGGAATTGATGTTGAGCATCTGGTACCTCATGTTCATATACAAAATGGCATGGCTGAATCTTTGATTAAATGGCTGTAACTTATTGCTAGACCGTTAATATTGAGAACAAAACTCCCAATTTCTATATGGGGTCATGCAATCTTGCATGCTACAACAATGATCCAGATACGAACAAGTGCTCAAAATACATATTCTCATACAATTAACATTTATCCAAGAGCCAAATGTATCACATCTCCGTCTTTGGTTGTGCGGTTTATGTTCCTATAGCCCCACTGCAAAGAACAAAAATGGGGCCACATATGAGACTGGGTATATATGTCGGTAATGCATCATCAAGTATAATTTGATATCTTGAACCGCAAACTGGCGATATGTTAACGGCACATTTTGTCGATTGCCATTTTAAAGAGTATGAATTTCCAGCGTTAGGGTGAGATATATTACATGGTTTACACTATGTTTGGTATATCTTGATCCTCCTAAGAAAGAACACGAAATTGAAGTAGAAAAGATTGTACATTTACAAAATATGGTAAATCAATTACCAGATGCGTTCACAGATACAAAAAGGGTGACAAAGTCTAATAGCTTTGTTGCAAATGCCCCATCAAGAGTTGAAATTCCAAAAGAGGATTTCGATGGGAGCAAAGCAAATGAACCTAAAGATCAGTTGAAATATAGGAGGCCAATGGGCTCTAAAGATAAAAATCCCCGAAAGAAAAAGAAAATAGGAGATGAAAATGAAAAGGTTCTAGAGGAACCAGACAAAGAGGAAAGTCCTCAGGGAGAAGATAATACAGAAAAATATGACATTTCCATTAAATATGCCCAAGATGGAAAACTATGGGCTAGAAATAAAGTTGATGATGAAAATGGAATATTTCTCTATTTCTGTATCCAAAGAGATCGATCATGAAAATGATAATCCATGTCCAAGGTCCGTATCAGAATGTCAGAAAATATATGATTGGGAGAAATAAAAAAGTGCCATGCAAATTGAATTGCTCTCCCTCAATAAAAGAAACGTCTTTGGACCTCTTGTCACTGCATCTGCTGATGTTAAACCCTTTGGTTGCTAGTGGGTTTTCATGCGAAAGAAAAATGAGAAAAATGAGATTACACGATATAAAGTCTGACTTGTTGCACAAGGTTTTTCTCAGAGACCTGGAATTGCGTTTGAAGAAACATATTTTCCGGTCATAGATGCAATTACATTCAGGTACATAATGAGCCTAACAGCATATAGAAATCTAGATATGTACCTTATGGATGTAGTGACAACATATTTATATGGATCACTGGATAATGAAATAAACATGAAAATCCCAGAAAGATTCAAAATCCGTGAGGCACTAGACTTAAAGTCTAGAGATATATGTGCAGTCAAGTTACAAGGATCACTTTACGAATTAAAACAATCTGGGCGCATGTGGTACAATCGCTTAAGCAAATACCTATTGAAGAAAGGGTATGTAAATAATAAAGTATACCCTTGCGTTTTTATCAAGAAATCTCCATCGGGATTTGTGATCATTGCTGTGTACGTTGATGACCTAAATATAATTGGAACTCCAAAGGATATTGATGATGCAAGAACTCATATGAAAGAAGATTTTGTGATGAAAGATCTTGGAAAGACAAAATTTTGTCTTGGGCTCTAGATAGAACATTTCCAAGATGGAATATTTGTGCATCAATCAAACTATGTTAAAATAATCTTAAAACACTTTTACATGGATAAAGCGACTCCTTTGAGTACTCCAATGGTCAATAGAACTCTGAATGTTAAGAAATATCCATTCAGGCCTTGTGAAGATAACGAGGAAATACATGGTCTTGAAGTATCTTATGTGAGTGTTATCGGTGGACTTATGTATCTTGCAAACTGTACAAGACCAAATATAGCATTTACTACTAATCTACTTGCAAAATATAACTTATCTCCTAAACGAAGACATTGGAATGGTATCAAACATATTTTCTATTATCTCCAAGGCACAATTGACTTAGGATTATTTTATCCGAGAAACTCCGAGTTGGTTTAGTTGGTTTTATAGATGTATGTTATTTATCAGATCCTCATAAAGCTCGGTCCTAAACTGGATATGTTTTCACAATTTGAGGAACTGCGATCTTGTGGCGTTCACAAAAGCAGACGTTAGTCGCTACTTCCTCAAACCATGCAGAAACCATTGCTCTCCATGAAACATGTAAAGAATGCGTCTGGCTCAAATCTGTGATCTGTCACATAGAAGAAGCAAGTGGAGTAGCTACAAATAAAGATCCGACAACCATTTATGAAGATAATGATGCATGTCTCGCCCAAATTAAAGAATTTTTTATCAAGAGCGACATAACAAAGCATATCCCCCCCCCCCCAAATATTTTTCTTACATTCAAAAACTCGGGAATAATCAATAAATTGATATTCAATACATATGCTCAAGTGACAACGCAACATATCTCTTTATAAAGGTGCTTCCCACTACAACATTTTGAAAATACATTCATAGCATCGGAATGTGTCATCTACGACATCTATAGAGAAAAAGACTATACCTATCTTTCTAGAAGGATATTCACTACAAAAAAATAATTTTATTGATACCAAATTTTTAGTCACAATAATAGTATTTCCGTAACAATAAATTTATTGTGACGAATTTGTGACAATTGTGAATGTTGCTATACAATCATCCCAAAAAACAATCGTATCAAAAGTGTCACAATATTAATATGGTTATATCTTGTATCTAATCCCTCACAAATATTGACGATAACAAAAGTAACAAAAATGTCATAAGTACCGACTAAAAACATAGTCTCAAAACCATCACCTTTCGTGACTATCATAATGTCATAATTCTGTCACTCATTAAGACAAAATTATTGTCGCTAATCATTACAAATAATGACTAGATAACGTCACTTATATGTTATAATTACTGACCGAAAAAATTGTTCTAAAACGTAGTATTTAGAGACTAAAATGACATCGTAGTTATGTTGCTAATTACGACTGACTTATAGTCACAAATCATTACAAATGATATAAAAATGGAATTATGAGTATTGTTGTATAATAAGTTTGATTGGTAACAAAAACTGTAGAAACTGTGACTTTAAATATTTTTAAAAGTTTTATTGGTAAGAAAATTGTAGAAATTTTCAAATAATTATATTTTATTATACCATATTTAAATAAAAATAATGACATAAACTGATAAATAAATTTTATTAATAGTAAAAATTTTGGGAACAAAATAGAAAACTCATAAATAACTATTAGTAACCAAAATAGAAAATTCATAAATAACTAATAATATTAATTTATTGAAAATTATGTGCTAATTAGTCATAATTTTGTTATTTATTTTGAATAGTAAGTAATAAATTATTATGAATAATAAATAATAAATTATTTTGAATAGTAAATAATAAATAGTTTTGAATAATTTTATTGTTACATGTATGAATTTTTTGTTTGTTTATTATTTGGCTGTAATTTATTATTAATTTTGTATTATTGAATTGATTAACCAAACAAAAGCATTATTTCAACAATTGTTACGTAAAAGTTTTCTACAGCCTCAAAAGTCTCATTTTTGAGACTTTAAAAAATTAAACTAAAAAAGATATAGTGGCTTTTAAAAATAGCAGTTAGACTTTTAAAGCTTAAAAACAAAATAAAAGTTTAAAAGTCTGGTTGGTTGAAAATTAACTTTGAAGACTTAAAATTTTTCTAAAGCCTTCAAAGTCTCCTACCAATCGGTCCCTCAATGGCATAAACCTTCAACGACATGATCATCAACGTCCAAGACCGTCTTCATCGCATTACAAAAAAACAGCCTTTAACAAAAAAGTTGTGATTAGAAGCATAAAAAAAATGTGCCCCGCTTCTCTCTAAATAAGTCCCGCCTTCGTGTCGTCATTCAAGGTCTAAATACAATGTTACCATTCAGATCCTAATTGAGAAAATCAATTGTCTGAATGGTGAAAGCAGATCAAGCAGATCAAGTGGAACAATAATGGATTTAGCGTATTAAGCGGTTCAAGCAGAAAAAGACAGACGAACCTGTTCAAAACATATGTTGAATGATAAACAATATAAGAAATGGTTTGAATAACAAAAAAAATTAATAAATATATTATGTAATAAAAATGTAGATAATAACATTATTAATATTTTGTACTGTAAAAATATTTCTTTATTTCTCTTATTATAATAATATTATTTATTTTTATGTAAAAATATATATTTTATATGGATACTATATTGTGTAATGTGAATAACATCAAAAAAATATTTATTTAAATTTTATTCATTTATAGAAAATTCAGACTAAAAAATATGTTGTTATTATTATTATTATTATTATTATTATTATTATTATTACTATTATTATTATTATTATTATGATATGTATTAGTTGATAAATTAATTTTTAATAATAAATTGAAAATACAAGAGTCTAATTCATCATTAAAATTTACTAAAAGTTTAAATGTTAATTTAAAATGTTAGTATGATGGTAGAGTTAGTATATATATTATTTTTAAAAAAACAACGGAAAAGGGTCTAACTGCATTAACACATAAAATTAGTATGTATATCACTTTTAGAAAAAATATAAATTAAAAATGAGAACAAAAGAAAGGCTTAAAACACAGCAATTTATTATATATATATATATATATATATTCTAAAAGTAATATACATACTAATTTTATGTGTTGATGCAATTAGACCCTTAATTTAATTTATATTTTCTAAAATAATTATACATACTAATTTTGTTAAATTTCTTTCAAACTATTTAACCTACACATAAAATTAGTATTTACCATACCGAAAAAGCAAAACCGAACCGAACCATATATTAGTAATTTAGTTTTGTTTCAGTTTTGCTCAAAACACAGGTTCGGTTACCATAATAAAATTCAGCTCGTGGGCTGTCCCGTTCTTGTGATTTTCCTCAAAATACATTATATATAGATATAATCATCCTTATTTTATAATACCAAATTATAATAACAACTTGGTGTATACAATACTCCTTGCGTGCAATGCAGGGGACAAGTGACGAAGTGGTAAATATTTCACATGGAAAACAAGTATGGGAACTATGCAAAGAAAAATACGAACCCTTATGGCTTAAAGGAAGAAACCATTGTAATCTTGAGGAGTTCTCTGAGTACTTAACTCACTTAAGAAAGTTTGTATCATCCATTGAGAAGCTTCCAATTCCAAATTTCCATACGCCATTCATTGGCTGATGATCACAAGAAAGAGATATCAACGAAGAGTACACGTTGGATTGGATCTAGGCACAGCACATAATGTGTTACTGCTAGAGAAAAATCAAGAAATATTAGTATCGATCATCATTTTAGAAAGGCAAGAAACAACGTGGACAGCTCCGATCGGGCTTGAAGTCAATTTGTATCATGTTATATAGGTCAGTTCGGTTGTATAATGTTGATTGTGTGAAGAATCCAGTTTCAGAGGCTTGATGGTTGTTTCTCGAATATTTTTTCCTGGTTCGTTTGGTTAATTTCTTTGGAAAAGAGAAACATCTTTTGTGAGAACATCTATCTTCTTTTTCATGAACATATTTGATACGATTTAGTTATCCAATTAAACATCTTTTAAATCTAAATTATTCTTTTGATATAAATGGACATCGTACTTCTAACTCGGTTCTCGATGATATTTTAGTGTGAATTTTGTTAAAATAGTTAATTTTATTACATGGTCATTTAGAGCATGTTCTATTTGATATCCAGTTTATTCTATTTGGTTTGATACAAGACTTTTCTTTTACATTTGATTTTTTTTAGCCGACAAATCTTCGGTAAAACTAAAGTTTTAATCGGTTTGTTTTTTAGCAAGCTTTAAATTTTGGATATGGTTTATCATTATTATGTTAGTATATGGAACATGTTATTTTTTAAAAGAAAATGGATTCTCCAGTTTCGTTCTAACAAATTTAGTCCGAGTAGAGAGTTGGTGAATTTTTTATTCAACTGTTGAATAACTGCAATGGAGGTGCTGATTTTGAGTGTTGAAAAGATGTGGATTATTTGGTGTGAAATTAATTCAACATGTTGAATCTTGTGGATGATGAGAGAAAAATGACATGTGGAAACTTTTATTGAATGATGAAAATGATGGTTTGATAAGCAAGAGAGTAAGATATGTGTTGTGTTATCATTGGTTGCTAAGATTTTTGATCTATTTTTTTCATCATAACTATTTGAGTTCAATTAATTTTTTTTATAAAAAAAAATTATACCAAAATTTATCAATTTTCATACTCTATAAATAGAGATTTGCTTCTTTTGATTTTGAAAAAAATATATATTTTCACTATAATTTTTTATTAACCTCCAATCAACTCTTGTTTGTAGTTTTAAACATTTTTAGTGAAATTGATTTTAAAAACGTATTTTTAGTTTATAATTTTAAGCATTATTTAACTCTTAATTATTTGAATTTAATTTTAATCGCTAAATATAATATGTAATCACAACAAAATATATAAAAATGATGGAGTATAATGTTTTGAAATTTATTAAACAAAACTATTGTAGAGTGTAAAAGTTGAATATGTGTTGAATTAGTAGATAGGAGAAAGAGAAAATGATGTGGAGTGTTAAAAATAAAAAAGTAGAGTGTTGAATATCAAAACCATTGTACATGGTCTACGGATTAATTCCTATAATCCACGTCAACGCCACATCACTACGATTATAGGTTGTTTGACTAAGCTTCATTAGTCAAGTAGTGTGTGTATGGTGAGAAAACGCAAGCCAAAAAACAAATTTCCAAAATCCATCAATGCCACTCTCACATAAGATCTTCTGTTGCAATCTACTCGATTTATATAAATAAACCCTAAAGCCTTACAAACTTAACATCAAATAAAAAAAAAATGGCTTCTTATGATCAAATTTACAAGCTAATTATTTACCATTATTTACCACTGGGGTTCTGGCTTTAGGACCAGACCGAGATCTTTTCATGCTCGTCAAGGCATTGGCCTCAGGAGTTATCTTAGCTAGTGGTTATATGCATGTGTTACCTGATTCTTTTTTCAATCTCAATTCCCCTTGCTTACCAAGAAACCCGTGGAAGAAGTTTCCATTCACGACGTTTATAGCTATGATATTGGCTTTGTTCACGTTGATGGTGGATTCTTATGGCATGAGTTGGCATAAGAAGAGATTTTCGAAACCGCAAGCAATGGTCATCGAAACCCTAGAGAATGGAACAAAGGATTTGGAAAATGAAAATGGGAATGTAGTTGGCAAGGATGCAAAATCTAAGCTTATTAGGCATCAAGTCATTGCTCAGGTAGGCAAATCAATTTCTTTTATCCTTTTGTTGAAATTTATCACATTTCAATATTTCAGTAGCCTATAATTAATTTTGAAACTAATCAATCGGTGCAGGTTTTGGAGATGGGGATTGTAGTGCACTCGGTTGTAATCGGCCTTGTGATGGGAGCTACGGATAACAAATGTACCATACGTTCTCTCATAGCCGCTTTTTGTTTTCATCAGTTATTCGAAGGCATGGGACTTGGTGGCTGCATTCTTCAGGTTGCTAATTAAATATATCGCATTTTCCATAAAGAAATAGTCAATAATCAAATAATCAAGTGATTGCAGTATAGTTTTTTTTTTTTTTCCGAATAGTACTTTCTGTCCAATCGATTTTTTTTTTTCTTTTCGTCCAATTACTATATTGGTTTATTTACCTATGGGTGGGTTCATGTATGGTTTATTTAAGTCTCAAATTATTGGGCTAATGTAACAAACTAGGCTTACACCTCTGCATTTTTAAATAGAAAGAACTTTATAAAATAAATAAAAACTATAGAAGATATAATGATGGACTCAAGAAGATTTCCATGTGATGATCTTGGTCAATGCTCTTTTACGTTGACTAGTTGTTTAGCACGTTTACTTCAAAATAAATTCTAAATATATTAACTACAGTTTTTAAAAATTGAAATTTGTATCAATATATATTTTCAGTTTAAGAACTTATATTACAATTAAAGTACATAATATATATAGAAAACTACTGTCTCAAATTTATTTGTTACGCAATATATCCATTCTAAGCGTTCGATTAACGCTTAATAATTTTTTTAATATGGGATCTTCCTAATCTTAACCCTAGGTCTCTTATAAAATATAAAAGACTTCAAATCTTTAACCCATAATAAACAAGATACACAAAATAAAGTTTTTTTTTATCCCATTTTTCATCTCGTCTGGGATCATCATCTTTTTCCGATGTTTTTATACCCGATCCGGACACCAAATCGGATGACCTTTCAGGTCACCGGTCGAACCGGATCAACCGTCGGGTCAATAGAATAAGGAATAATTTATATATTATTATGTATTTACCAATATTTCTATGTATTGTTTTATGAAATTGAGAATAAAAGACTAACAGTATTAAAATAGTGAAAATGTAATACCATGTTCGATAAAAACAGAAAAGATCTAACAATAATATTAAAACAATTCAATCAAATTTAAACCAAATGTGAAAAAACCACTAAAATAGTATAAAATCGCCAATGAAAAAATGAAATAATTAAACATCAAAATAACCAATCGTATGTATACGCTTTAAGAACTACAAAGTTATAAAAATAAGTATAAAATACTATTTTATTCTCAAAATCAAATATTTTATTTGAATGAAAAGGGTTTTAAAATCAAAAAAAAAATTTTAAAAATTCTTAGACCTGCAACCCGGTGGACCGGTTGAACCGGCCGGGTGGCGGGTTAATGGCGATTTTTTCCGAGTTTTTCTGGTTTTATTATTGGCGAGTTTTAATACTAAACCCAAACCGGAGTAGTGTCCGGGTCCCGGGTTAACCGGCCAGACCGGCCGGGTCGGGTCGGGCGTGAAAACATTGCTTTTTCTTTTAATTACATTTTATTTTAATATTTCAGTTTGGGTTTTAGTTTTGTTAATTTTTTGTTTTCAGAGTTAATTTCTTAGAAGTTTTGTTTGAATTATGGAGTTTACAATTTCTCATTGCTTATTTTTTCTATTTATTAATAAAATGATTTGGATTTCATATTATAATAATTGGTTTTTTTCAACCTAACTAAAACCGTACCGAAGTAGAACCAAACCAAACCAAATATAAACCAACCCGAACACAAGCCAAACCAAACTATTTTTGTTGGATTTGGTACTTAAAACTTAATTAACCAAAATAAACCAAACTAAACCCGAATTTAAACTGAATTAGACCACCGGTTACTAGTGGATTACTTCTAATGAGCATTTTTTCCTGTTTTACTAGTTCAATATGTAGGAGCTCTCAAATTGCTACCCTACGAAATAGATTGAAAATCAAGAACATAAGCAATTAAGAAAATAAACGAGTGTAGACGAGATGAAAATCTATTTTCTTAACTCTTTGAATCATCTGTAGTGTCACGTGATTCTAAGATCTAAGCAAGGTTTTTAAAACCGGACCGGACATCGACTCGTCATTGCTACTGGATGGTTGGTCGGACCGGTTCAACCAGTTGGACCGGGTTTTTAATATTTTTATTTATTTATTATATATATATATTATACAACATAATTAAAATATAAAATTAACAAAGGAAAATTTTAAAATTCTCAATATCTCTCAGTAGTTATCATGAAAAAATACCAAATAAAACTATAAAAGTTATAAATAAAGAAATAACAAGAATTTTAATCCATTAGTTTTTTCAAAACGAATAAACAAGAACTACAAAAATTTCCAGATCTTCTTTTTATAGACTATCCGTCTAGGTTTGCTCAGGCCATCTATGTTCTTCACTTTGACCAACTAAAACAAAAGATATACACAAATCTATATATAATCACTAACACAAACTAGAAAACAAAGAAAAAAACAGAAATGTATTAAAAAATAACGATAAAACATTCAAGTGACACACACCTTCTCTTTTGGTTATAGAAGAATAATTAGTGTTTTTACTTGTTTTTTTAAGTAAATAGAACATAATTTTTTATCAGAAAACTAGAAAAGTGATGATAGATAATTAGATATATAGCTTAAGGACCTTTGGTGTTTTTTTATTGGAAAATAGAAAAGAAACATACCAATAAAGAAGTAGATGACAAGGCTAATAATTCAATAACTTGTCATTTAATAAATTAAATCAAACTAAAACTAAAAAAAAAATTAAAATTTTCTTTAAAATTGGGTAAACCGGGTTTTAATATTAACCCGGGTCACCGGTTTTGCCGGGTTTTGGGCGGTTTTTCTGGTTTTGCTCACATCCAGTTATTTATCCTATCCGAACTCGGCTTAGCCACTGGTTTCCGGTCAGACCAGTCCGACCGGCCGGTCTGGTCCGGTTTTAAAAACCTTGGATCTAAGAGTCTTAGGATACAGTATACTATCAATTGATTTCACAAACACACGAAAACCAATTCTAATTGAACTAAATCTACGATACTCTCAAGACACTTAATTTGAAACTAGAGAGATTGCTAGATTTTGCTTTTCGTTTTTGTGTATCATGTTGATTCTTTAAGCATAGAAAAGACTCTTGTTTATATGGAAGTTTTTTGTTTAACTAACGATCAAACCAAGTCAATCCCAAATATAGGAAAAGTGAGAAACAAGATTGAAAAACGATATCCATTAATCGATATTCAAGGAATCGGGAAACACAAAGAGAGTGAGTCTCAAGGGATCGAGCGTTAATCTAAAATGACCTTATCTGTAAAATTTAATCAGTTATGTCCCTCCCCTATAAATCCACTATAAAATGATGCTTTTACCCTTAATAAAAGTTAGAAACTGACCAAATAAGGGTTAAATAGCATTGAATTGTAAGTGTTTCGACGAAAAACACAGCAGCTCAGTGGTTCGAGTCTGCTGTGCGCGCCCAGGTTCGAAGCTGGTTACGCGCGCCCAAGGTTCGAATCCCCAATCCCGAGTATAACTCGGTACAACTGGATACCAGTTGTACCCAGAATGGGTATAACTGGGGGTATAACTGGATACCAGTTGTACCCAGAATGAGTATAACTGGGGTATAACTGGGTACATCTGGGTATAACTAGATACCAGTATACCGAGATAAATATATTTGGATATCTGATACAATGGTATGACCTTGGATCTGATGATGCCAAGTTATACTTACGATGAATCTTGATTTAATTTAAATAATTTAAAAAAAAAAAAATTAAAAACATTTTCGGATTTTCATTAAAATGAAGGATACAAAAGATTGATGAGGGTATAAAAGAAAAAGGAAACAAAGAAAAGGACATTTGAGAAATTGATTCCAAGGGATCACCACTTGATTCCAAGGGATCACGACTTGATTCTTTTTTCCTTCATTTAATCCGACCCAACTTCCACTGGAGCTCCAAAATGAGCTTAGCCCAATCCATTATGGCCCATTTATATTCACACACAGTTTTTTTGATTAAGCCCAACTGGCTTAATTGAAAAATCGATCCAACACAATAAATCCATACCAGAATATCAACCGGGATCCTGAGTTAATCGGTCGGTACGAGCTTTAAGACAAATCAAACACTGCGCACATGTATGTCCTCACTGCTCCGACGAGCTCATGGACTTTGCATGCCGTCTTCTTGCTACTTCTCCCGTCTCGTAAACAACTGTTTCCTCTCAAAGTCCGAAACTTTAACCAGAATCGTCCATGCCCAGCTCCTCAAAGTTGGGTTCATACCCAATACTTATTGGCAAAATCGCTGTCTTCAACTCTACTTCAAATCAGGATCCATCATCGATGCTTTTCAATTGTTTGACAATATTCCCTATAAGAACACTATATCCTGGAACATCTGCTTGAAGGGTATGTTCAAGAATGGTTATTTAAATCACGCACTTGACCTGTTCGATGAAATGCCTGAAAGAGATGTTGTTACTTGGAATACAATGATTTCAGGGTTGGCTTCTTGTGGGTTTCCGGAATATGGGATTAGGGTTTTTTTGGATATGCAGAGATTGGTGATTCGTCCAACTGAGTTTACTTTTTCGATTCTTGCTTCTTTTGTTTCTTGTGTTCGTCATGGGGAACAGATTCATGGTAATGCTATTTGTAGTGGCGTAAGTAAGTCTAATTTTGTGGTGTGGAACTCAGTGATGGATATGTATAGAAGGTTAGGAGTTTTTGAGTATGCTTTGTCTGTGTTTTTAACTATGGAGGATAGAGATGTTATCTCGTGGAACTCTTTGATCTTGTGTTGTTCTGATTCTGGCAATAAAGAATTTGCTTTGGATCAGCTTTGTTTAATGAGAGAAATGGGGAATCAACCAGATGAATACACGGTTTCGACGGTTTTGTCTATTTGCTCAGATTTACGAGATTTGTGTAAGGGTAAGCAGGCTATAGCTCTTTGCATCAAGATGGGATTTTTTGCTAACAGTATTTTTTTAGGAGCTGGGATTGACATGTTTTCAAAATGCAACAGATTGGTGGATTCGGTTAAGCTTTTCGCACAGTTGGAGAAATGGGATTTGGTGTTGTGCAATTCCTTGGTCGGTAGCTATTCGTGGCATGGCTTTGGAGAAGATGCTCTCAGTGTCTTTGTCCTCGCCATGAGGCAGAGCGTTAGGCCTGATAAGTTCACATTGAGTAGCATTTTGAGCTCAATGAATGTTGTGATGCTAGATCAGGGGGCTCAAGTTCATTCTTTGGCTATCAAGTTAGGGTTTGATTTGGATACGGCAGTAGCCACCTCACTCATTGAGATGTACTTCAAAACTGGGTCA
Organism: Cardamine occulta; assembly: GCA_028015245.1. Taxonomy (NCBI): domain Eukaryota; kingdom Viridiplantae; phylum Streptophyta; class Magnoliopsida; order Brassicales; family Brassicaceae; genus Cardamine; species Cardamine occulta. The sequence continues at coordinate 12,460,463 of CM051362.1, forward strand.
GTTGATTCAGCAATGGGAGTGTTTGCCACAACAGATGGAAAAGATTTGATCTTTTGGAACACAGTGATAATGGGCTTAGCGAGAAACAGCAGAGCAGCTGAGTCCCTTGCGGTTTTCAATCAACTGCTGATACACGATCGAGGTCTGAAACCGGATAGAGTGACTTTAATGGGTACCCTGATAGCTTGTTGTTATGCGGGCTTTGTTAAAGAAGGAATTCAGATATTCTCTTCAATGGAAAAGACTCATGGAGTTAATCCCGGGAACGAGCATTATGCATGTATAATCGAATTGCTCTGCAGAGCAGGTATGATCAATGAAGCAAAGCACATTGCTGACAATATACCTTTTGAACCAAGCTCTCATATCTGGGAACCGATTCTATCTGCGTCTCTTGATCTTGGAGACACGAGACTCGCTGAGACTGTAGCGAAAAGAATGTTAGAATCTGATTCTGAACCGAAGTCAGCATTTCCTTATCTGGTTCTGATTAAGCTATACGAGATGACATTGCGTTGGGAAAACTCTGTGAGGATACGATATGCCATGAATGAACATAAGTTGAAATCGGCTCAAGGATCGAGCAAGATCGGTATAAAGAGCAGTGTGTACAGCTTCGAAGCTGACCAGTTGCAAATTCATGGAGGTCATGATACTTGCTTAATCTTGGAGTTACTGTCTTGGGATTTTGTTGATCAGAAAATTCATTAGTCTGCGTAACATTTTTACTAACACGACACGATTCCATTTTGTAGTAAGTTATTTTTTCATCTACTTTTAAGTTATACCCTCAGGGCTCAGGCTGTATTCACTAATCATGGAAAATTTAAATATTTGATTGCACAAAAAAAGAAATAAGTTAATATTGTTGCACAGTGCTGTAAAACTTCTATAGATTAATAATGTCAGGATCTAAGTTGAAGATAATACTTTGATATTTTTAGAGGCAGTTACAAGTTAGAAAAGACATTATATATGAGTTCTAACAAAAATACAAATTTACAAATAAATAAACTACATAAGAGTCATAATGTACTAAATTGTATTAGATATATTTTATAAGTTTATATGATTATTAATTTATGATATATTGATGAGACCATATATTTACATATATATTTTTTAATTATTTTATTATTTTTATCGAATTGTGTTAATTTATTAGTTTATCGAGTATTAATTTATAGAAGTTCTACAGTACATTGATGTATTAGGATTTCAAAAATCAATTTGATTATACGAAAATATTTTTAGTTGTCAAAAGGGGTCATATCACTTTCTTTTTCTATGACAATTTGATTATATGAAAATTTGATTATAAGAAAATGTTTTTGCTGTCATAGAGTTGAAACAAATACAAGTTTTTGATACCTAATGAACGTGAATGCATCTTCATCTCCAGACATCCATTTTTCCATGGTGGTTATTTTCATAGCAGGGCCGTTAGGATTCTTTCAAATCCTAAAACCGTCAAATACGAACCGCGAGGAATTAATTCCAACGGACAAAAAAAGACAATGATCCGATAATCTAACACCACCGTAAATCATTTGAAGGACAATGTCGATGATTATGAAGAGCCAATCTTCATCCAGCAAAAACCGCTTCTATTAATACGAAAGATTGCACAGAAATACAAAACTATAACCGTTGATTTCATACAAGTCAAAATAATCCTTTCCTTTATCCTTGAATTCACTCTTTTGATTGAGAGAAAATACGATTCAGAAAAAACAAACTGATGAAAAATATTATTACCACCATTAAAGAGAATCAACGTTGTTGATGTTGGTATCAGGTTTAAGACCATCCTCCTCCTTGATGTTAATTAATGTTAAAATTAAAGACAGGTCTTTTTTGAGGTGTTTAAGTGTCTTTAAGTGTCTTTAGAAAGACATCAATCTTACATTAAAGACACTCTTTTTTTTTTTTTTATTAACTTTATATCTAAAGACCCCCACCAAAAAATAAGGGATAGAGATGCTCTAATAGCCTACCTTAAATCTGACACAAATCAAGAATTGACTTACTTTGAACCCCAATCAAATTGACTCATGAAAACTTAATTTGGTCGGAAAAAGAAATCAATTTAGAAAAAGAAAGCTTGGACGAAAAAGGTAACCTCAGTTCAAGAAGGAAAAATAAGCCCTAAACCTCCTCAAATCACTATAAATAAATAGTCACCCTCCTCCTCACAAATCATTTAAGAAAGAATTCATAGATATATCGAAACACATCCACAAATCTCTACTTATTACGAATGGCTTGATCCTTTTTCAAGCTCCATTGAAGGAGACTGGTCTTATTCTCTATGACTTTCCTAGTCTTCAATTTTTTTTTTTCAACCAAATATTAAAAAGTTAAAAATTTACTCCAGTATTGGTAGCCCAAACTGGAGGAAAAGTATTTACAAACATAGATTCTGAAAATAAAAATCTAGAGGTTCATGATAAACAGTCGGCATGCTTATTGCTTAATCTTCGGAATTTCCATTTTATAAATATAGAAATTTTTAAAAAATATATATGACTCAACCAGAAAAAAAAAATCACTGTCCGAACAAAAAAAAAAAAGGGATGATTGAGTAAAAATAATAAAGAAAAAAAAATGGAAAATGGAAATGGTGATGCTGCTCCTATTGAATGCGTCCAGCTAAAAACCAAACCCACCACTCTTGTTCGAGGTTTCTTCTTCAACTCCAAAACAATCATCTTTTTCTACATCTTCCTCTGTTTTTTCTTTTCGATTTCTCAAACTCCAAACCTGACAAACCCTAGTGGTGATGCCGCTCTTGAAGTCTCATCCTCTGTCTCCGATCATCTTGATTCTATGATTTCTTCTAGAGATCCAAATGCCCTCTTTAGCGGCGGTGGAATCAGGTTTCTTCTCTAATTCTCACTTTAAAAATTGAATCTTTTTTACACCGATTCTTCAATTTATGGTTTTTATGATTGTTGATTTTGTTTTCATTTTTGTAGCTTTTTAGCAGGAATTAGAACTGTGAAGTTTAGTTATGGTTATTCTAGTCTTAAAGGTAAAAGATCAACAATGGAAGATTACTTCGAAACAAGAATCTCGGATGTTAATGGACAAATGGTTGCTTTCTTTGGTGTCTTCGATGGTAATGTTTTGTAAAAATTCAATCTTTTTTTTTATTGTATTTCATTGTTTATGGTTTCTGATGTGTAATGTTTTCTTTATTAGGTCATGGTGGAGCAAGAACTGCAGAATATTTAAAAAACAATCTTTTCAAGAATTTAGTTAGTCATAATGGTTTTATCTCAGACACCAAGAAAGCCATTGGTATGAATGAGATAAAGTTTGTGTCTTTGAGTAGCTTTTGATGAAATTATTTGTGTTTTTTTGACTTTGAATTTGATGTTGTAGTTGAAAGTTTTAAGCAGACAGATGAAGAATATCTTATTGAAGAGATAGGGCAAGCAAAGAACGCTGGCTCAACGGCTTCAACTGCTTTGCTTATAGGTGATAAGTTGATTGTTGCTAATGTTGGTGATTCTAGAGTTGTGGCATCTAGAAATGGTTCAGGTTTGCTTTTTTTTTCTTTACTCTGTAAACATTAAATTGATTAAGCTCTCTTTTTTAAGGTTTTGTGTATTTGATTGCTCTTTGTTTGTTCTGTAGCTGTTCCACTCTCTAATGATCATACACCTGATAGATCAGATGAGAGACAAAGGATTGAAGATGCTGGTGGCTTTATTATTTGGGCTGGTAAAGTTTCTACCTTTCCTCTTCTTATGTGATATGCTGTAGTAATTTGTGGTTTAGGCCGTTTAGTTATTAGTGGTTGTTTTGAATACATCAGGAACATGGCGAGTTGGTGGGATTCTTGCGGTCTCTCGGGCATTTGGGGATAAGCAACTTAAGCCATATGTGATTGCAGAGCCAGAAATTCAGGTATTTGTTAGCTCTTTATGTTCTGAGCGTTTAGTATAAGGATCTCTTATATGTGTGTTTATGTCACATTTGTGGTTAAGTCACCAAATGTGTTGCCTTTGGGAATATGCCCTTTTTGCTGATTGAAAATGTCGTTTGCGCTCGTACTCACAATCAATGCTCTTATATCTTCTTAGGAGGAGGATATAAGTACATTGGAGTTTATTGTTATTGCTAGTGATGGACTGTGGAATGTTTTGTCAAACAAGGTTAGTTTCCAGATAAAAAAAAAGCTCATCTTAGTCATGAAAATACACATTTCTCTGATGGGACTTGTTGCGAACGTTCTATGGATCCATCAAAAAACAAGGAATTGAGCACTTAACCTAACCAGTAACCACACTCTCAAAACTGTTTTTTCAGGATGCCGTGGCAATAGTACGAGATATTTCTGATGCAGAAACAGCATCAAGAAAGCTAGTGCAAGAAGCCTACGCACGGGGTAGCTGCGACAATATCACTTGCATAGTTGTTCGATTCGAGGTTTCTTGAGAAAGAACCAATAGTCACATTGTGCTTCTGCTGTGAATGTGTCATTTTGAGAAAGAATCAAACTCATATTGTTTTGTTTTGTAGACTTTTGTGTTATATAATTGAAAAAAACAAAAAGATTAAATTATTCCGCCTTACTTTTCATGTAGTTTCAGCTACAACTTTTTTCTCATATCATATGGTCTCTGAAGAAATGAATTACATAGTTTAGTTACTATGAAGTCTTTAAATGGCACTAGTGATCTCTACTTAAGCTTCTGCTTCTTTAGTCTCAGCATCTTCCTTTTTCAACTTCTTGGTTTCCAAGAACTCGAGGAGGCCTTTGAGAGCAATATCAGCGTTCTTACATGCCATGAGCTGCTGTGTGACTTCAGCCGGAGTTACATTCACCTCAAGGACAAGCTTCTCAATAGAATCAAAAAGAACATGGTCATCGATTTTGAGGTACATAGTGACAAGCTTCTTGAACACAAAAGGCGTACAATAGCCCATGAGAATGTGAACATCCATTCTTCCTGGTCTAAGCAGCGCCTGGTCAAGCTTCTCCTTGTGATTGGTTGTGAAGATGAAGATTATGATTCTTTCTTCTCCACAGCTCGACCAAAGCCCGTCTACAAAGTTCAATAGACCAGACAAAGATACCTGTCCCACAAGGAAGCAGATTTCATCAGGTTCAAAAACAGAGAGGTTATAAAAAAACAGAGGAAATCTTCTAACTTACCCCAACGCCACGCTTCTATTTTTTCTTTTTCTTCTTCCTTTTTGCTCTTGCGTCTACTAGTCGCATCAGCTCCAAAATCAATGTCTTCAATGAGAAGAATTGACCTGTTCTTGGTGGAGGTAAGAATCTTCCGCAACTCACCATCGTCTTCAACACTCTGCATCTGAAGATCATAGATATGGTACTTCATATGATTAGCAATGGCAGCTACCATAGAGGATTTTCCGGTACCCGGTGGACCATAAAGAAGATATCCACGTTTCCAAGCGCGTCCCACACTCTTGAAGAAGTCTTTCCATTAGAGAAAGCGTCAAGATCTTCGATAATGGTAGTCTTGAGGTGTGGTTCAATGGCTAAGGTCTCAAAGGTCGTGTGATGCTCGAAAATCGCGGATTCCCATGTTGCCCCTTTATGGTTATAAGTGTAGATCTTAAGAGTTTCGCACTTGCCCGTTATCTTCTCTGCCGATTTCGCAAAGTATTTGAAGTAATCTGTCATTATCTTCTCACGAAACTCCTTCTTACATGTCAAATGAAAGTACCTGAAAACATCAAACATGTTCAGAACAAACAATAGATTTAAAGATTACAGTCTTAAAGAGATTATGAACCAACTGTTTCTCGTAGGGATAGGTCTTAGTCTCAACAGAATGAAGAATCCACTCAAGATGAATCCCTTCAAACTCATCAATGATCTTTGTGTTTACAGGGACTCCGAGTTTCAGTTCAGACTCTGGATTATTTAGATCATTCGAACCCACTAAGAGTTCTTTGGTGTCGAGTCCGGCGAGACGCATTGCTAAGTAAACTTCGGCCGCACGGTATGTCTGATTACTACAAAACTCCCACTTTTGTTCGATCACAAAAGTGAAACTTGTCTGAAAGTAAGAAGAGAACAAGCCTACAAACTTAATAGTGATATAGTTTCGGATTTGCTTAGGAACAATCTCGTTGAGGATTGTTCGGAAGAGCATCATGATTGCAGAAAAGGATGTGTAAAGAGGGAAAATTGTGGATACAGAAGGGACTTGGGTATAGAGAGAACCCATAGTGTAAGCGAAGAAGGAAAATGAATGATGAAGAGCTTTGGTGAAAAAAAAAAGAAGTGATACTCTTTAGCAATATACATATGTGGTGTATTTAGGGTTTATGAAGAGCTTCGAATGTTTGTAGATTCTTGTTTCCAAAAATTGTATTGTTAAAAATATATTTAGCGATATAAACGAAACTGTATCGAATAAAATTACTGATTAAATAATTTTATAATTAAAAGATATTGTAAGGTATTTTCAAAAATATCGTGTACCTAAAACAAATTTTAAACTCATCATATTCTAATTTTAATGTTATTGTAGCATTATTCCCGTCCCGTCCCATTCCCGGTCAAAAATTCATGTCCCATTCCAAAATATATTTCATGGGAAGTTTTTTAGTCCCATTGGGAGAACGAAACGGGAGGAAAATTCGTGAAATCCCATTTGAGACAAATTATATATAATAGTTAGTATTTTATATAAATATAATAATAATAAATAGAAATGTTGAATCTGATAAATATAACTTTTATTATTTTAATATAAATATATAAATATAATAATGATTCGAGTGGAAGATGAAGAATAGTTACTTGGTTTATTATAAAACAATTTCGGCAGTTACTTTTTCTTAACTTGGTTTATTAGGATTTTAGATCGCTAGAATTTATTTTAGTTTATTTTGATTTTGATGATTTATGAGTATGAAATTTATGTTGGGGGGTTTTTTTTTTTAATTTCAAGTTTTGATTATTAAACAAAAACATTGGTGCTAGTTTATTTGTTTGTCATATTTATTTTTTGGGAATTTCCGTTTCCGTTCCCATTCCAAATTTTATATGGGACATAAATGATATTTCTTTTGCTAAATGGAACATATATGTGACATCTCTTTTATGTTCCCGGAAAATCTAGTTTGCACACCCCTAATTGTATGATATGCTCAAACAATATCTCAGTAATAAAATAAATCTTGATGATATATAAATCGTCTTAAGATAATGAGAACATTAATCAAAACATTCAGGGTATCGAAGTCTTACCAACGCCTTGGACTCCAGTTTTCAGAGGGTGTCGATGTCATGTAGATGGTTCATAGAAAAAGACAGACAATTACTCTGAATTAGGTTGGTTTTGTTCTCAAGATGAAGTGGAATGAACAATTATGGGGGCATGTAACACTCGTAGGTGCTTCTCCCCTTTGCACGCCGAGTTAGAAGCTTTTATCTGGGTCATGACAAGTATGATTGCACTACAAAATATATATATATATATATATATATATATATATATATATATATATATCTTAACAGATTCTTCCAAGTTGGTGAAGATGCTGTCTACACTAGCGGATTGGCCAGCTTTCTAGACACATTTGGAAGATTTTGCGAGAATTAAGAGTTTGTTCTTAGTTTTTTCGCTTTCCTTAATTTTTTGTAATTTAAATTTAAAAGCGGATAAGTTAGCACATATTGCCAAACTTTATCCGTAATTTATTATGCATGTAAACTCTTTTCCATCGGTTTAAATTTATGAACCGTTTTAATTAATATATAATTGTTAACAAACAAACAAAAATTCTTTTTACCCCTCCAAGAAAATTCACATGATAAACTATTTGAGGCATACTGACTAACATGGTGTATTCATCACCGTGTGTTCAAATACACTTTCCATAATCAATATGCCAATGTTTTTAAAGGTTTCAGATTATGCAAATTGGATTTTGTTGTTGTATTAAAAATAGTTTATATCAATTAGTTAGTCTCACGAAAGTTCTTTTCTTTTGAAATTAGAGTTTGTTCATATTGGTTCTAGATCTTGTCCCCGGGGGAAATTTGTTTTAATTTTGATCCTTTTTTTTAAGGTTTTAATTTTGATATTTGTACTCAAACAATAGGTGTTTTAATTTAAAATAAAATAAATATTATTAAAAAAAAGTTGTTACATTGCAAAAAAAAAATCATACGACTCAAATTGAAAATTGTTGTAAATAATATATAATATTTGTGGATACAGAAATCCACACCCAAAATTTGAATATTGTTTTGTATATATATATGAAACTTGTTACAAGAAATGAATAATGAATAAAAGTATACCTCTTCAAATAATTATATTAATCTGAAAGGAGAGAATAAACTATAGATATTGAAATATTATCTGTATATCTATTTCAGGTATTTGATTATATAAAGAGAAAGAAATAGTATTTTTGATGTTATAGCTGTACCTCAAAAAAGATTGTCTACGTATCCTTGAGAAGGGATCAAGTCATTCGTAATTCATAGGTCTAGTAAAAGATAGAAGATTCAACCCCTTTTACAATGTTATGGGGTCTTGTATTTATATATTGAAAAGATTAAATGGAGAGAATTAACTTTGTGATTCCCTTTAAATGCGTCCGTTTTGATCTTGTCTTTAATGTCGTAACGTCTCCAGTTTGACATGTCCGCGAGCTCGGTGCGCTTCTGCTCCGTTGGACTTGTCTGCGAGCTCTGTGGTTCATCATTCTTCACCTCGCGTTCCCGAGCTGATGACAGGTTCGCTGGTCTTGACGCCCTCGTGGTGAGTCACGTACTTTCTCTCGAGGTGCCATTATTTGGCCATTAATTTCAGAATTAACTCATAAAATAACTCCCATGATAATTAACTCATAAACTTGAATTATAAGTTTATTTCTTTGACCAAAACCATTAATTCACTAACTAGATCACCAATTAATGTCCAGATCTGACCACCTCCTTTGTGCAATATGGATCTTCTTGGGCTTAAGGAATCGAATGAGCCTTTTTCCATTTAAATGGATCCGGTATCAACAATAATATATTACTTTGTATGTATATGATGTGAGTACATATAAAGAAAATAAAATAAAAAATGGAAAATAATTAATTAAAGTAAAACTTTTCTAGATAGAAGATCATAAAACTTTTATAAATTGAAAATCATAAAAAGTCGTAGAATGAAAATGTTCTCTTCAATTGCATCATCTCATTTGTCATAGGAAAGTATTTATAGGCAAGTTACTTGGTGTGCAAGTATATAATTTACAAGAAAATTTAAATAAGAAAAGATAAGATAATTACAATAGATCTTATCACATGTAATGGATGATCACTATTGATATTATTCATAACACTCTACCTTGATTATCTATTATTATTAATGGATTAATGAATTACTAGATTGATAACCCGTGCTCATGTCCGAGTGTTATGTTTTTAAATTTTTTTTTTTATTGTACCGCTTAATATATTATATTTTTGTTTGGTTAGTTTGTAGTGCATGTTAATTATGATTAAAGTGTTGGGATTAATTAGTGTATGTTAATTGTTAATCCAATATAAAACCAATTGTTTGTGTTTAAGACCAGATTAAATGTTTAACATAATTGGCATCCGGAGATAAAGTTCTAACATAATTTTTTATTTTTAATGAATTTAGTAATTATATTGTGTGATTTAGTGCGTAATATATGTTAATATATGTAAATACAGTAATTTTGAATATTTGTATTTGCGTTTTAATTCATAATCGCGGACAAAAATTTTCTTTAATTTTTTACCCGTGCTTGCGCATGGAGTAATGATGTTCAATGTTTTAACCCAATTAAATACTGCAAGTGCACAGAACAATCGCAATAGTATAAAAGGAATCAATTCCACAGAGACCAAGGTTACACTATGAAATTATGAGATTTAAATTTAAAGCTAAGACAATATGGTTTTTGTGTGATTTTTCGGAACAGTAAACAATTAAATGAATCGGTGTAAACAATTAATAAAAAGCACTAGGTCAAGGTATTTTGCTGGTGATTAAAGGACAAGGCTGAGCAACTATTCAGGGCTAATTAACTACCGGTCTAGAAGTCAAACACAAATGAATGTCGCCCCACTCTCGTGATGTATCGACACCTTTATCTAACAACCTAGATACCGAAACTCTCGCCCGGATCTAATGAAGACGATAAGCATTAACAAACAGGTTCAATATGTTCACAATCAATCGCAGCAATCAACTCTCTATTACACACCAATTGCTCACCAATGATTTTTCTAGCAACCTAGAGCACTCTCATGAATAAGTTTAACCTAAAAATCATAGGCTAGGTGATCAAGCTAACCTAGGCATTACGAACCCCTATTGGCGAAGACATATAAATTCCGATCCTATTTGTGCTCAGCAACATCAACCTAAATCACCATTGAAAACTCTAACCTAGCTATGGATCTACTCACACATGGCGAAACCAAACACAACAAAGCAAGGAGATGAGTTCATGATTTATTGAAAGAGTAAGGTTCAGGAAAACTTCTTAAACAAGTTATGGATTGATCGACAGTAGAGGAACAGAGATCCAAAGCTGAATAATATAAATCCCAATAGAAAAAGGACAAAGTGGTGGAGTCTTGAAAACCAAAAATAAACCTAGAACGAGAACTGAGTCTGAAAACGAACGTCCTCTAAGTCTGAGGCGGCTTGCCTCTATTTATTCTAAAAATAAAATAAAATAAATTAAAAACGTGTCCCTAGGTAAAATAGGTCGAGCAGGTGCTCGACAGGTCCGAGCAGGTGCTCCACCAGGCGGAAAATCGTCTTTTGGCTCAAATTTGCTCCTTTTGCTCCAATGTCTTCCAACATCTTCAATCCATGCTCCAGAGCCTTAGAATACCTGAAAAGACACAAAAAGACTAGAAAAGACTCGAGAACAATATGAAAAGACTAGCTAAAGTGGGACAAAATACTAATATATCAACTCCCCCGGACTTAGACCTTTGTTTGTCCTCAAACAAAACAAGATCAAGAACTGAGAAGAGGTTTGAAAATCACGGGAACTCACTTGTTCATTGGAAAAATTTCGAACTTCATACCTTCTCCACTGGACCTTAGGACATGTACCGTAGTTAGCCGTAGGGTTCATAACCTAACCTTAATTACTCACAACCCAACAGAAGTTTTGGGATCTCCACTGTCATCTCTTACATAGATTAATGAAAATAAAGTACAGTGATCTTACCAGGGGAAATCGGTCCAAAAGGTGCCAACTTCTTCTAACCAAAGACCCTCTCCCATATAACTTTCCTCTTCCCTCTTTCCCTCCTTCCACGCCATCATTTTTCTGTTTATTCTTTACAGCCATCGGTTTTCATTTGCCGATGCTTCACCCTTTATCACAGCCATCACTTTTCTGATGCTTCTTCTTTATTTTGTGGGACGAATCTCCATGAGGTCGCAAAGGATACACGGGTTTACGCATCATCCCTTGGTTCACTTCGATTTTTAATTTCCCTTACAACAAGCTTTCCATGAGGTCACAAAGGATACACGGGTCTACGCATCATCCCTTGGTTCACTTCGGCTTGTTGCTTTGAACTTCTCCTTTTTATTTATTTTTCTTTTCTTTTCTTTCTTTTTCTCGGTGTAATGAAGGGGAGTGAGAGAGGAATATCATACTTTGTGGAGAGTTGCGTGGTCTTGTTTGGCTCGAATAGGTCTTCCCTACTGAACATCAAACCCCTGGAAAAGAAATTGAAGATCAGGTTAGGGTCCAATAAAAATTAGAGATGACATAGGTTCAGCCTATTTCCCGCTGAGCGTGAGCTTTGGGGAATATTTAATCCGCCCAATGCCTTTCTGATACAGAACTTTGGCCAAGCTGTGAGTCATACAAGTAATCCTTAGGCCGAAAATAAATCCAATAGATCAAGTTCATAATTCCCAAACAAGCTTTTGACTCAAAACAGACTCAATAAAAAGTAAATCAAGCAGCAGGACCTGATTCACAAAAAATCTAAGACTCTTAGGACTGACACAACAACAAGACTCAATTAAATATAAAATAAAATAAAATGACTAACCGCTCCCCTGGACTTAAATCACACCGTCTCCGGTGTGAAAAAGAGCGAGAGATTGGCGACAAAGAAAAATAAAAACACACATGGATAATACAATGGAGATAGAGGATAAAGGGGGATATCACTGAGTAGTGGCGGTGTTGGAGTCGTCGCCCATGGAGCACCCTGGCGGAGCAGGTGCTCGGTCCAGTTCTTGGGTGCTCGATACCCTTTTTTTTTTTTTTTTTTGATGATTAAAAAGTGAAATCACAAATAAAAATTAGTATATATATAAGAAAAACAAAATTAAAATAAATTATGTACAAGAAACCGTACCGGTGGGTTGACTCCCACCAAGCGCTTGTTTTAAGTCGTTAGCTCGACTTTATAGACCGTTTAAGCATGAGGAACATCATCTAAGGCGAAAGTATCACCTTCTCCAATGTGTGTATCCGCAAGATACGGCTTGATCCTTTGGCCATTTACCACGAATTCATCTCCTTTCGCGTTTAGCAACACCACGGCTCCATGTGGTCTAATCTCCTTGATCGTGAATGGGCAAGACCATCTCGACTTCAGTTTACCTGGGAATAATCTGAGACGAGAATTAAACAATAGTACCTGATCATTGGGAGAAAAACTCATGGGGATGATCTTCTTGTCATGGTAAGCTTTTGATTGCTCCTTGTAAATCTTTGAGTTGTCATAGGCGAGATGCCTAATTTCCTCCAACTCGTGCAGCTGCATGGATCTCCTCTCAAATGCAGGTAAGATGTCGAAGTTGAGCAATTTAATAGCCCAGGCCGCTTTGTAATCCAATTCTACCGGAAGGTGGCATGCCTTCCTATACACCAAATGAAAAGGCGTTGTCCCCAACAGAGTCTTATATGCGGTCTTATACGCCCATAGTGCGTCATCCAACTTCTTGGACCAATCCTTATGCGTGATGCTCACTGTCTTCTGTAGGATACTCTTTATCTCCCTGTTTGAAATCTCGACCTGACCACTAGTTTGAGGGTGATAGGGAGAAGCTACCTTATGTGTAACGCCATTCTTTTTCAACAAGTTCTCAAAAACCTTGTTTATGAAGTGTGAGCCTCCATCGCTAATCACCACCCTTGGGACTCCAAACCTCGGAAAGATGACACTCTTGAACATCTTGATAACCACTCTAGCATCATTAGTTGGGCTAGCCAGCGTCTCAACCCATTTTGAAACACAATCAACAGCTACTAGAATGTACTCATTACCGTATGAGGATGGAAACGGTACCATGAAGTCTATTCCCCATACATCGAAAACCTCAACTTCCAGAATAAAATTTTGGGGCATCTCATTGCGCTTACTGATGTTCCCTTGCCTTTGACACGCATCACACCTAGAAACAAATCTGTGTGCATCACGGAACATCGTCGGCCACCAATAACCGGCTTGTAAAGACCTGAACTTCAATGCAGCATGGTCTGTGTGAACAATTACTTTCGATCCGACGAGGTATGACCTGAACTTCTCAAAAGCGAAAACAATCGCTAATAACTCCTTCTCGGTAGTGGCGTACCGACATTGAGCATCATCTATCGTCCGACTGGCATAATAAATCACGTAGAGCTTCTTGTCTCTCCTCTGACCCAGAACAGCTCCCACAGCAAAATCACTTGCATCCGTCATAACCTCAAACGGTAGCTCCCAATCTGGCGGTTGTACTATCGGTGCACTAACCAAGACTCCCTTAATGGTGTGAAAAGCCGCCAAACAGTCACTATCAAATTCAAACTTCACCTCCTTACACAGCAATCTCGTAAGAGGTCTAGCAATCTTAGAAAAGTCCTTGATGAAGTGACGGTAGAACCCCGTGTGTCCCAGAAAACTGCGGATTCCCTTAACCGAATTAGGCGGTTGCAAACTCATCATGACTTCTATTTTTGCCTTGTCAACTTCGATCCCTTTCTCTAATATCTTGTGCCCAAGCACTATCCCATCTCGGACCATGAAGTGACACTTCTCCCAGTTGAGAACTAGATGCTTCTCCTCGTACCTTTGCAATACCCTGCACAAATTAGACAAACAAGAAGAAAACGAACTCTCATACACAGAAAAGTCGTCCATAAATACTTCCATAATATCCTCAATAAAATCAGTAAATATAGACATCATACAACGTTGAAACGTTGCTGGAGCATTACACAAATCGAATGGCATACGGCGGTACGCGAAGGTGCCGTAAGGACATGTGAATTTCATCTTCTCTTGATCGTCCGGGTGGATGGGAATCTGGAAAAATCCTGAAAAACCATCTAGGAAACAGTAATATGGATGGTTAGCCAGACGTTCTAGCATCTGGTCAATAAAGGGTAACGGAAAATTATCTTTGCGAGTAGCAGCATTCAATTTCCGATAATCTATGCACATCCTATGTCCGGTTACCATCCTAGTTGGTATCAGTTCGCTCTTATCATTTTTAATCACTGTGATACCTCATTTCTTAGGAACTACATGCACAGGGCTGACCCACTTACTGTCAGAAATAGCATAAATCACACCAGCCTCTAGAAGTTTCATTATCTCTTTCTTGACGACATCCTTGAGGTTAGGGTTTAACCGCCTCTGATGCTCGACAGAAGTCATAGATTCATCCTCTAGGTGTATCCTGTGCATGCATAAGTCAGGGGATATACCAGTGATATCATCTAGTGAATATCCTAGAGCCTTCCTATACTTCCTCAATTCACACAAAAGCAAGGTAATCTCCACATTGTTCAAATTCGCATTCACTATAACTGGATAAGTGGAGTTCGGACCAAGAAAAACATACCTGAGCCCCGCTGGGAGGGTCTTCAATTCAAGCTTTGGAGCTTTCGGCTCACTCCAAGAGGCTCCCAAAATCGGATTTTTTGGAGCAGGTGCTCCTTGTGCTTGGTGGGGTGCTCGCTGAGGTGCTCCCTCGTCTTCAATTTTTGTGCCTTCTCCCAGGCTCAGAAATCCATCTCCGTCCTCCACTCTGATGTTGGAATCAAGAAACTTAGCAAATCCATGGGTGTCTTCACTCAGAAAACCGTGTTCACCCTCGTGTTTAGACAAAGCGACTTCTGATGGATCATTCGCCAAAATTTCTTCAACCACATCTTCTGATATTACTGACCCATCATGGTTCACGAATGTCTATCCATCAATCATTGGTTTCTTGAGAAGCTTGCTCATCTCAAACCGAACTAACATATCTCCAAGATGGAGATCAACTATGCCTTCTTCAACATCAATGATAGCACGAGCCGTGCATAAGAAAGCTCTACCCAATATCAGTGGGTCCTTGGGTTCTTCATCAAGTTCCAGAACCACAAAATCAGTTGGAATAAATGTATCCCCAATTCGGATGTGCATATCTTCAATAATACCCACCGGAAGCTTTGTAGACCGATCCGCAAAAACCAATGAGATCTTTGTAGGCTTGAACTTGGTGAATCCCATACTCTTAGCCATAGAATATGGCATCAGATTGACGCTGGAACCTAAATCACACAAAGAACACGCAAACGTGCACGGTCCTATCTTCACCGAGATAACAAACCTCCCTGGGTCTTCTTTCTTTTTCAATACCTTACTCTGAAGTATGGTGCTGCACTCCTTAGAAACAATCATAACACTCTCTTCCTCAACAACCTTACCAGCAACAAGCTCTTTCATGTATCGCTTGAGAGAAGGCATCATTTGCACGGTATCAACCAAAGGAAGTTTCACCGTCAAATCCTTAAGCATCTCCTTCCACTTTGCATCTTCCAAATCCTTGCGAGATTTCCTTGGAGGTACTGGATAAGGGACCTTAGGTACGTAGACTCGTTCTGGTGGAGTTTCAGGAGTTTTTGAGATTTTTGGCCGAGCACCCTGTGGGAGCAGGTGCTCGGAAAATTTTTCTTCAGGTTTATTTGGAACAGTTCCCAGAGATGTTCCTGAGCTTGATCCAATCTCAACATGCCCATCTTTCGCAGCAAAATCACTCCCTTGAGCCTGATGCTCAGAATTTCCCTCCTTAGCCTTTCCGTGGAAGCTTCTCATCGTAGGCGGTACCAGCAACTTTCCACTCCTCAACTCAACAGCATTCACGTGATATACATTACTGGGCAATTCACCTTTACCTGGAAGAGCTCCAGCTGGTCTCTTGATAGCCTCGGCGGTTTGAGCTACTTGTGTATCAAGCTTCTTCACATGTGCGGTAACAGCTTCATACTTGGCATTCAGATCAGTGTACATGTGATCTACCTTGGCATTAATCTCAGTAGATGCTTTCTGTTGGTTAACCATTAGCTGCTGCATAAGACTCTTCAGTTCATCTTGAGATGTAGGCGCGGAGGCAGCTTGTGGTGGTGCCGTGAAATTGGTGTTTTGTTGTTGGTTTCCTCCTTGGAACCGATTCTGATTCTGATTAGGGATGTACTGCTTCCCCTGAGTGTTGCTGGAGTAAAACTTTTGAAAACTCTGAGCTTGTGGCAACTAAGTGATACCCCCTTGTTGCGGATAAACTTGGTCTTGTGGGTTCTCGACATTGGTGCTTCGGTAGGAGAGGTTGGGGTGGCTCCGATAATTTTTACTGAACCCTTGGTTCTGAACATATCCTTGACCACTCACATAGTTCACCTCATGTACTCCAGCATCGTCATCCTCTTCAAATTCTTGAGAAATAGGCGCAGTCCCATTCTCTTCCACAAACTTGACCGGTCTTTGACTTTCGCGTAGGAGTAGATTTACTTTAGCCGTCAGCTCATCTATCTTCTGAGTGTCCACACTGTTAAGTTTCTTGGACCTATCATACTCAGGAGACCTGTTGCTAGAGCTTGAAGCAAGGTTCTCTATCAGCTCAAAAGCACCATCTCTAGTCTTGGTCATAAAAGACCCGTTACTTGCAGCATTTAGGGCATTGCGGTAATCCCATTCAACTCCATCATAAAATATTCCCAGAATCTGTTCATCTTTAAAACCATGATGAGGACATTCCCTACGGTATTCCTTCAGTCTCTCCAAAGCTTCCCAAAAAGCTTCACCAGAATGTTGTTGAAAAGACAAAATCTTGTTCCGTAGAGCGGCTGTCTTGGACTTAGTGTAGAAATGGTCCAAAAAAGCAGCTCTAACTTCATCCCACGTCCTCAAAGAACCAGCTGGCAATGACTTCAACCACCTCTGAGCTTTGTCAGCAAGAGAAAACGGAAACAGCTTGCATTTTAGAAATTCTGGCGGTACCCCATTAGAACCGATGGTGCTACAGATTTCTTCAAAATTTTCGATGTGGTCCATCATCTCAGCTGGCAGACCGTGAAAGAGGTGTTGTTTTACCAATGTGATCATCTGAGGCTTGATCTCATAGTCTTGCCTCTGAATTATTGGAGAAACAATAGCTGAGCGGTTTTGATAAAATGCATGGGGATTATCCGAATCCCCTGTACCCGGCTGAACTCGTGGAGCTTGTGGCTGCTCCCTTCTCAACTGAGCAATCTGATCCCTTAGCAATTGTAACTGAGCAGCCATACCATTGTCTTGTTCAGCCATGATGACCGGAGCAGCTGTAAGTCTCTTTTGACGGTTTTGACGTTCGATACGAGCTAACTCTTCGTTGGTGAGGATGGTTAGATCTTCGGTGCAATTTCTTCTCGTTCGTCTACTGGTCATGCACCTGACACATAGCAGAAACATATAAATATAAAGATCAGTAGTTTCTTAGACTGAAAATAAAATCAAAAATCAAAGGTAACGCTATTGGTCCCCGGCAACGGCGCTAAAAACTTGATGTTCAATGTTTTAACCCAATTAAATACTGCAAGTGCACAGAACAATCGCAATAGTATAAAAGGAATCGAATCAATAGAGACCAAGGTTACACTATGAAATTATGAGATTTAAATTTAAAGCTAAGACAATATGGTTTTTGTGTGATTTTTCGGAACAGCAAACAATTAAATGAATCGGTGTAAACAATTAATAAAAAGCACTAGGTCAAGGTATTTTGCTGGTGATTAAGGGACAAGGCTGAGCAACTATTCAGGGCTAATTAACTACCGGTCTAGAAGTCAAACACAAATGAATGTCGCCCCACTCTCGTGATGTATCGACACCTTTATCTAACACCCTAGATACCGAAACTCTCGCCCGGATCTAATGAAGACGATAAGCATTAACAAACAGGTTCAATATGTTCACAATCAATCGCAGCAATCAACTCTCGTTGGCTACGCACCAATTGCTCACCAATGATTTTTCTAGCAACCTAAAGCACTCTCATGAATAAGTTTAACCTAAAAATCATAGGCTAGGTGATCAAGCTAACCTAGGCATTACGAACCCCTATTGGCGAAGACATATAAATTCTGATCCTATTTGTGCTCAGCAACACCAACCTAAATCACCATTGAAAACCCTAACCTAGCTATGGATCTACTCACACATGGCGAAACCAAACACAACAAAGCAAGGAGATGAGTTCATGATTTATTGAAAGAGTAAGGTTCAGGAAAACTTCTCAAACAAGTTATGGATTGATCGACAGTAGAGGAACAGAGATCCAAAGCTGAATAATATAAATCCCAATCGAAAAAGGACAAAGTGGTGGAGTCTTGAAAACCAAAAATAAACCTAGAACGAGAACTGAGTCTGAAAACGAACGTCCTCCAAGTCTGAGGCGGCTTGCCTCTATTTATTCTAAAAATAAAATAAAATAAATTAAAAACGCGTCCTTAGGTAAAATAGGTCGAGCAGGTGCTCGACCAGGCAGAAAATCGTCTTTTGGCTCAAATTTGCTCTTTTTGCTCCAATGTCTTCCAACATCTTCAATCCATGCTCCAGAGCCTTAGAATACCTGAAAAGACACAAAAAGACTAGAAAAGACTCGAGAACAATATGAAAAGACTAGCTAAAGTGGGACAAAATACTAATATATCAAGTAATAATTTTTATTTTTATTTTTTATTTAATTAATTAATTATAGTATAAGATTTTGGTGGTGTTAGATTGTAATGCATGTTAATTATGATTAGAGTGATTGAATTAATTAGTATGGTATATATATTGGACAATTGACATTTTTGAATTACTTGACTGAGTTTTAAATTTTATTTAGTTTCTTTAACATATAATTGAAAAACTTATATAGTGATATCTTTAGCATCTATCAATATTTTTTTCATTGTAATTTATAATTAAATATATAATTTTCTTTTAATTATTAGTCTAATATTTTGTCATTTCTCTCTCTTAGTTTGTAGAGTGAAATAAAATCATATAGTCTCATATATATTGCGGTTATTTTAACTTGGCATTAGATAATAAAACTCATTTGAAAAGTATATAACTATATATTATGGAAAGAATTTGTTACATTGAAAATATTACCGTATAAAATAAATCATTATCATCATCCTTATTCCTAAATTTCTAAATATGATATGGTTGTCCACCTAATAGTTAAAAAATCATTTACCCTATAACTCTTTCACTTTAACCATAATAAAGATGAAACTGAGAAGTTGTTTTTTTGCGTGTAAAGCTCTGTTACAACTTACAATAGATACAAAGCCTTTTAAGAAGAGTTTTACACGAGTAGAACCAGTGGGTACATCTATTTAAGAGTGTGAATAGACAATAGTCACAATACTAATGTCGTGAAAGAAGAAGTGAATCCCTTCTTTCACATCCAGGAGTAACAAAAGTTAACACCATACTTAGACATGAACTCATCATTGAAGGTCTATAATTTCTGGCATTTCTTCTTATGCAGGCAGAATTGCTAAGCTTCATTCCCATATCCATCAAAACCTGTACAACATTCATAATAAAGGGTCAATCATGCAGAAGTTCCATAGACCAAATATCACAAAGCAAATGTATAGGTTGATCTAATTATAAGCTAAGGAGTAAAAGTTAGCATGAAAGACAAAGTAATTTATCTAATTATAAGCTAAGTGGTCAAAACCTATAACAAAATCATCATGGATATATCACCATTAACAGATCGAATTGAGCAACGTAAAAGATTTGTACATTCAAATTAGAAGATGGGTGCAACCACCCACAAATCAAAACACAAAATTTTGTATATGGGTAATCTGAAACTGGGTTACGGTGGGACGAAACAAATTTAAAGAATTCAATTGTAATATGCCCTCAGTTGCATATATTTAGAACATCACTTGGTTTCTAGTATGATTTAGTCTGAAATTGGGAAAGGAATTCATTAACCTGATGGATAAGAACATGAGAGCCCCTGTCAAGTTATCTGCAAACGAAAAAAAGGAATATGTCACACTATTCTGCTTCATGTAACAACTCACACAACAAATTAGTAAACTGAAACATAAAAAAAATCAGATTCACATAATCTAGCTCACAGTGAACAATACTCTTTGAGTTTTCAGAAGCATCCATTAGCTGATTTGTGTAATTGAAGATTGCTCCTGTCACACACCAGTCTTTAGGGCAATCCCCTTCACAAAAGACAAAAAAACATAGAAATTTATGCCAATATCAAACAGAAACATGAATAATTTTGAAATAAAGGATCAATAGAAACCCACGAGAATACTCATAGTTGCATTTTTAATCATGAAGCTTACACATCGTGAGTTCTTCCTTTGGGATAAATGAAACTGGAAACTTAAAGAGTAAGAATTGAATTTCTTACACTGTTATACCTCTGATGGAATCGACTTCCTTTTTCGATTGAAGTTCGAGCCCTTGCAACTAAATCAGCACCATCGAGAACCATACCGAACATTGTAGCCTAAATTGCAAAAAGACCTTCAGTACCCTTCTCTTAAAGCTTCTCCCTCAACGGATCCGAAATCCTAAACTTCAGCACCAGACTTTAACCTTCTTGCTGCTCTTTTTCTTCTTCATCTCTGAGTTTGGATCGCTCCACTTCCTCCGCCGTGAAAAAAAGAGAGAAAGAGGCGAGAGAGAAAAATAAATCAGGTCAAAAAGAAATTGATCCGGTTCAGATTACAGGATCCGCATGTTTTTAAAACGGATTAGATATCGGGTCGGCTTAGATAGCTGTGTTAATTGTCAAAATTGCCCAAAATATTTTTTTCCAACACTAAAAGATAGTGTCATTAGCAGTAAATATGTAAATACTGCTTAAACGGCTCGTAATTATTTATGCCCCTCTTAATAGTATAGATAACTGCTTCATTAAAACCTTAATGAAAAAACTCATTGAGATAAAAACCATGACAAGGGAAAAGAGTACAGTAACACAATATCCCCTGAAAAAAAATAGATATAAACTTTTTCTTTATAGGTCTCGTAGATCATTTACATTCTCTTAACTTTTCTTGATGTATAACAATGAATTTAGAAGAGTGTGAGACTTTTAAGATAATACATCCCTTTGATATATATATTATGCGTGTTATTTGCTATCTCGTTAAAAAATTCATCCTAAAAAAATCTAGTGGGACAAAAACTATGATAAGAGAAAAAGAGTACAACCACACATAGTAGCATATTTCTCTCCCTGGAAGCATCATCTTAAGGAGATGCATTCCAATAATCTGAATCTTCTTCCACATGTTGGAATGGGGAGAACTTTTGTAAATAGATCTTGAGATAATCTATTTTTGTCATGTCACTCTTGATATATCCTTCTTTGATTTGGGCGACACATCATTTAACACAACGAATTCAGCATCATTTGGAGAAGTGGTGAACAAAATCTGCTTTAATTATGAATGCTACGAGATTGCAGCTCTTCTAGTGGTGAAAGCATATCCAGTTTGGGATCTAATTTTATACGGATCCGATGAATCTTGCAGTTGCAAAACCAACTAGACCAAACTCGAAGGTTTCTAGAATAAAATAGTTTATAGTCAAGCATACATTGAAGATAACGGAAGATATGGTTTATCTCATCTTAATGTGTGCACGTAGAGGATGCGTTATATACATCAAGTAAATTAGTACCAATACCATTTCTTGTCTAATAGAATTTTCAAAATATAAAAATCTAGTGATAGTACTCATATAAGATATTTCGGGATATAATACTTCCTTGTTATCTTTACAAGGTTTGAATGAATCTATTTCAATATTTTATCTAGGAACTGCTCTATTTAGATATATATATATATCAATGATCATGAATCCAGATGAGAATTTCTTTATAAAGATGCATGGGTATTTTTTATATACCTTTTTTAACAAATATTCGCTTAAGCGATTATGCGTTTAGATTATTTTAATACATAAACTGATCGATATAATTTAACTGTATATATCCCTTTTGGAAGTGATTAATATAAAATCTCTTAGATAGATGTTGAATTGGAATACCTGAGATAATTTTTTCTTCCAAGGCTCTGATACCATGTTAAATTATATGAGCTTCTAGCTCAAAACTAATTGGCAATGAGTGGAGTGGCCCATATCTCTTATATGTTACTCAAGGTCCCTTCCCACATCCGATGTGGGATATTCTTCACACAATGGCTGTTGTGCCTTCTAGTTCTCCTTCTTTGTATATCCCACCAGATTTAGCCTCTATGGTAAGGGTCTCGACTCCGGCTCCAACTCCAGCTGAGGCGCCCGGTCCACCTGACCCACCAGATCCAGCCTTGCATCTTGTCTGACATATTCCCGACACCTCCTCCATCTTCAATCTTCTCCCGCTTAACCAAATTTCAGATCTAGGCTTTTCTTGACTATCCCAGGTTACTACTTTGTGTTATCTAGTTCCCTTTCATGTGTCTCGTGTTGGCACCCTTTTGGCCTTTTTGTGATCCTTAATGCGGTATGCAGTCCCTTTTCCAAGCGATTCTCTGTTAAAGTGTTTAAGGTTGTTTTCTCCTCTTTTTTGGCTGCTTAAAATGAATGTGCTTGACAATCCCTTTCTTCTAGTGAATTATGTTTTGTTGGGCGTTTATTACTCTCGTTTCTTCACCTTGGAGCCTTTGGTTTCTTTTTTTTATAAAGACTATTTGTCCCTGAGTTGTAGCCTTAAAGGTTCACCAAAGTTTGTTCATCTCGTTTGGAAATCTGGTTTCAAAACAAGAGTTGATTTTGATGTGAATGTGGATCAATCTAATCACATTGTTGATGTTCAATTTCGTAATAAACAAAAAAAAAAATGAATCTTCGGAAATCTCCATTTTGAATTTAAGAAAATCCGGATTATAATATTTTGGAAAATTTATTGTTCAAATATTATGTATTTTTTTAAATTAATGCCAATTATTTTAAAATTATTTTTGAAAATTAAAAGAAATCAGATTACAATTTACAACCCACCCGACCCATTTGACTCGACGACAAAATGGTAAAAGAAGTAGATATTTGTGGATACAGAATCTCACACCTAATAATATATTGAATGATTTATAAAGTAAAATAGAAAATGCTTAAGAATTGACTAAAAATAGAAATAAATTTACTAAGGAAAAGTATGAATTAGTTTATTATAATTTTGAGTAAGAAAAAGATCCCCCCTTACATGACTATGGGGGTCTATATTTATACATAAATTAAAAATTAAATGCTAAGAATAAATACTAATTATCCTATGATTCTCCTTTAATTCGTCGGTTTCAATTTGGTCTTTAATGTTGTAATGTTTTGACCTTTGAATAATTTTATTTTTTAGCTCACAGATTCACCTCGCTTCACGGACACTCTTGGCTTCGCTTGCTTCTTTCCTCCGTGAGGCTTCACTGCTGATCGGCTCTCAGTTCACTTCATCGAGCTCTCATACGGTTCGCTTGTCTTCGCTCCGCCATTCTTAAATTCAAAAGGCATCACAATATAACAATATATTTCTTTGTCCGTAGTGAATGAAGTTTTTTCTTGATCATCTAGATTCATCCGGATTTGATTATACCTGGAGAAAGCATCCATGAAGCTCAAAAGTTCATGCCCTGCAGTTGATTCGACCAAGCGGTCGATGTGTGGTAAAGGAAAGCTATCATTCGGGCAAGCTTTATTGATATCAGTGAAATCAATGCAAATCATCCACTTTCCATTCTTTTTTTGACTACCACAGGATTGGCGAGCCAATCTGGATATTTAACTTTGTGAATCGAATCGGCTTTAACAAGCTTGTCCACCTCGTCGTTTATAGCTTTAACAAGGTCAGGACCAAACTTTCTTCTTTTTTGCTTTATTGGTCAGAAACTTTAGTCCATATGCAGCTCATAAGAAATGATGGCAGGATCAATCTCCGGCATGTCTTTGATGGACCAAGCAAAATAACTTTTGTTTCTCGATAAGAACTCTACTAGCTCTTCATGCAACTCTTTTCTTAGCCCTGAACCAATTTTCACCACGCGCTCTGGGTGTTATTGATCAATAGATACTTCAACAGTTACTTCTGCGGACTGCTGCCCACTAAGAAATGTCGAACTCTTCGATGCCTCGGGGCTAGATAATTACCATTTAATTTTCAGTATGTGGCTCGTGAGGTAGCATGATTGAGATATTTCTTGATCTCCCTTAATTGTTCATATTCCATTAGGAGTCAGGAACTTGGCACACTGATGGTATGTTGAAGGTGCTACTTTCATTTGGTAGATCCAAGGGGTACCCAAAATGACATTGTACGCGGTTGGTCGATCAAAGACTTTGAATTCAACGATCCTTGATACTCTTGCTGCGAGCACAGGTAACTTGATTGTGCCAAGTGACATCGATGTTTCGCTCATGAAAGTAATGAGCGGTGTTGGTGGCCCAACTATGTCCACTCTATTGATCTCCATCCTTTGTAAAGTACTTAGGAAAATGAGATCAACTGAGTTTCCAATATTAATTAAGACTTCAATATTCAGAGTTATTACCAACATATCATCGTGAGGCTTTCTGAGGTACTGAGTATCAAACTCTTCAAAGGCTATCAGCGTATTGGTTTTGATTTTCCTTGGTTCCTTACTCACTTCCATAATCGTGGCTTGCTTATGCTTTTTGATAGTGTGAACCGTGTCTTGAGATAGCTTTGAGACTCTAATGATTACATATATTCTTCATTTTGAATGCTTCGTCGGAGTGTGCTTAGAAGTTTTTGGTTTCTTCGCCAATGGCTCTGAGCTTCGCTCTTCACGCTCTTTATGATATTGTTCGATGAACTCTTCAAGTTTGAAATTGGTGAAGTCTCCAGTAGACCATAGCTCGCTCAAATATTTCTTAAGTACACTGTACTCTTTGGTGCTATGCCCATTAACTTGGTGGATGTCGCAATAAGTGTTTTCATCGCGAACCCAAGTGTTTGAAGAAGGAGATCCGGGCTTTCCTTTTCTAGGAGAGAATTGTCCAACATTGTTGTTGTATGGGGAAGCCCTGAAACATTTAGTATCCTTCATCTTGAACTTTTTTGTTGTAAGCACAACTCCGAGCTTGGTGGCTTGGTACTTCTTTTCAAAAGTAATCTTCTCCTCTTCGGCCTCGATCCAGTTATTTGCTCGGAACAAAGCATCATGAATGGTAGTTGGCTTGTTAACTGTGAGCTCCAATCAAAACCTCGATTCGTGCCACAAACCATTTGGTAAAGCTGCTAGCACGGTGGTTTGGGAAATTCCCGAGATCTTGAACAGAATATCCTTGAACTTAGCAATATACTTTCTCAAAGGTTCCTGAGGACCTTGAGACAGATTCCACATATCGTTATCTATTTTACCTTTTTCCATGAGTACATAGTACTGCCTGATAAAGGCTAATGATAACTGATTGAAGTTGTCTATCATTGCGGACTCAAGTTGAGTAAACCACAAGAGGGCTTAACCATAAAAATTCTCTGAGAATAACTTGCAACAGTATGCATCTTCTTCATGTGCTTCGACCTTAATACGCCCAGTTATAATCTGTAAAGCAGTCAGATGGCTCTTAGGGTCGGTTGTTCCATCATAGGTCGGCAAGTTGACTCTTCGCGCATCATTAATCCAAAAGTTAACTATCCACAAAGTAAACAGCAAACAACGAGTTTCTTCAATCATCGTGTCTACTTCAGGATCCAAACTGGTTGCCTGGTGGAACTTTGACTTCATTTCGTCTAATTGGCGATAAACTTGGTTAAAATCTGACACGATTGCCTGACCCCAAGTGTCTTCTAACTCAGCTGAGAGATCATTGTTGATGTTCACCACATCTGTCGCAGCTACAAGATTACCTCCGTCGCCCACTGAATCACTGGTTAGATTTGCAACTCTGCATGGATTGCTTCCGGGTTGATTGGCGTTGAAAAATTTTCACTTTGAGAAGGATTCATAAGGGTTTGAGGATTGAAACACTAGTGGTCCCAAAAAAACACGGGAACTACGACTCCCAGAAGAAGTCCCAGCAGAAATTGCATCCAAACGAGAAGAAATGATTGCATGACTGTTATATAAATTTATCTGACCATCTTTCAATGAGGTCAATTTCTTCTCGATGGTACTAAGCTTTGTGGACAGATCATTCGTGCTCTGCAAGATTGTGGCAATAGATGTCTGGATGGTGGTGATGGCGTAAGTATTGTCAGCTACGTTGCCACCGGTTCCGCCATCCATGATAGATTTATTGATGAGGAGAACTGTTCTGAAATGGTAGGTTTGTAGATTGAAATTATGATTCTCCCCACAGACGACGCCAAAATATGGATACAAGATCTCACACCCAATAATATATTGAATAATTTATAAAGTAAAATATAAATTGCTTAATAATTGACTAAAAATAGAAATAAATCTGCTAAGGAAAAGTATGAATTTGTTTATTATAATTTCGAGTAAGAAAAAGATTAATCCCTTACATGACTATAGGGATCTATATTTATATACAAATTAAGGATTAAATAATAAGAATAAATATTAATTAATCCTATGATTCTCCTTTAATTCTTCGGTTTTAATTTGATCTTTAATGTTGGAATATCTTGACCTTTGAATAATTTTCTTCTTCAGCTCGCAGATTCACCTCGCTTCATGGATACTCTTGGTTTCGCTTGCTCCTTTCCTCCTCGAGGCTTCACCGCCGGAGCATTCTATCCTTTGTGTCCTCGCTTGTGATGAGTAGACTTCTGAAGTAAAACCACGATTACAACAAATCCGACAAGGCCAATCATTCCATAACAAAAGAAGGATTCTTGAACAGCCTAAGTGAAGCTGGAACCGGATAAAAAGAGCCGCAACTTGTCGGCTAAGATCCGGTATGAAGCAAACGGAGACCAACCAAATCTCGATAAGATCTGGAGAAAGATTCTAGTGGAGGAAACAAAAAACACCACCAAAACTGACTCCTCAAAACCTCATGAAGACAACTAAAAGCGTAGACGATCGACTCGGTTGCAGCCACTAAAAGAAACGGTGAGGAGAAACCTAAAACATATAGCAACAGAACATGGTCCAGAACTACAAATCAAAGTCAAACTCAAAGAAATCTTCTAAAACTCTTTTCTAACCTCAGAACTAAACAAGATCTAGAATATAAACCACCGTCGACTTAAAACAAAAAATAAAATGAAAATCAACCAAATAAAACACACATATGAAATATATAAGGATCATAATCCAACTCCGGCTCTAAGGGAGCAGCCGGAGTAGACGACCGTGAAAAATGGTAATAGGTGCTATATAAAGAACAAATTTTAAGGCCAGCTCAAATGTTCGAAAGTGAACCACCAAATTGACATTGATTTTAAACCTTTTTATAACACATTTACCCTTATTGATTTAAGAATTAATTTAGAAAGATCAACATACAATGACAATTGATGTAAATAATAGCTCAATTTTAGACACTTTGTAAAAAAGTGGCTGCGAAAATTTATATATAAGATTTGCAAATTTTTAACATTTAAAGGTTTTGTGTTTTGCCATTTAATTAAGTAAGAAAAAAAAAAGCAAGTTTGGATATTCAGGGAAAAATTCTAGAACTTACACCAATCTATACTATCAATTGATCAGAATGGATTGAAACTTTTTTTCCCCAAGCTATTTAAGCCGTTTTCGTTTATTTACAGCTTATGACATTGGTTTCATGTGTTTTAAAAAATCTTAAAAAAAAAAAAAAAAAAAAAGACAGATGCAAGCCGATGAAATAAACCGTTCATCGGCTTCTTTTGATGGGAATTACTGCAAACGTTCTCTCAAAACTGGTCCAAGCAGCATACACATTGTTGTTCGATTCGAGATTTCTTAAGAAAGAACCAAAGTCATATGGTTTTGGTCTGAATGTATCATCTTCATATCTTGCATTTTTGTTCCATATTCTGGTGTTTTAGCCAACCAGCATTTTTGTCACACTTTTGGGTTATATAATAAAGAAGGAAAAAAAAGATTAAATTATGAGACTCTATGTCCCTAATTTAGCATACATCAACTAATAGTTTCAGCTACAATTTGTCTCATCTAGTCTAAAGAAATGATATTTATTGCCAAAAGGAACTTAACACACAGAGTTACTTCTAATAACTCTTCAAGATAATCAATAGCACTAAAGATCTCTACTTATGTTTCTGCTTCCTTAGTCTCAGCATCTTCAATCTCTCCATCTTCCTCCACTTTGGTATCTTCTTCCTTTTTCAACTTCTTATTTTCCAAGAATTCGAGGAGGCCTTTGAGCGCGATATCAGGGTTTTTACTCGCCATGAGCTGCTGTGTAACTTCAGCCGGAGTTGCATTGACATCAAGGACAATCTTTTCAATGGGATCAAACAGGACATGTTCATTAGTTTTGAGGTACATAGCCACAAGCTTCTTGAACACAAAAGATGTACAATTGTCCATGAGAATGTGAACATCCATTCTTCCTGGTCTAAGCAACGCCGGATCGAGCTTCTCCTTGTGATTTGTTGTGAAAATTATGATCTTTTCTTCTCCGCAGCTTGACCAAAGCCCATCTACAAAGTTCAGTAGACCTGACAATGATATCTATCCACAAGAAAGAAAGGTTCAAAAACAGAAAGGTTTAAGAAAACAGAGGAAGTAAATGAAACAGAGGAATTTTTCTAACTTACCCCAACTTCAAACTTCTTCTTACGCTTTTGTGGCTCAGCATCTTCATCTCCACCTTCTTCTACTTTCTTCTTGTTCTGACGTCTACGAGAAGCATCAGCTCCACAATCAATGTCTTCTATTAGAAGAATTGACCGATTCTTGGTAGATGTAAGAATCTCTCTCAACTCACCATCATCTCTAACACTCTGTATCTGAAGATCATAGATATGGTACTTCATATGATTAGCAATGGCAGCTACCATAGAGGATTTTCCGGTACCGGGTGGACCGTAAAGAAGATATCCACGTTTCCAAGCGCGTCCCACGCTCTTGAAGAAGTCTTTTCCTTTAGAGAAAGAATCAAGATCGTCGATCAAAGTCTTCTTAAGATCTGGCTCAACGGCTAAGGTCTCAAAGGTTGTATGATGCTCGAAAATAGCGGATTCCCATTTTGATCGGTCTTGGTTATAAGTATAGATCTTTAGATTCTCGCGATGACTCATTATCTTCTCTGCTGATTTTGCCAAGTATGTGAAGTAATCTGTCATTATCTTCTCACGAAACTCTTTCTTACATGTCAAATGAAAGTACCTGAAAACATTAAACAAGTCAAAAGTCAGAACAAAACAGATTAAACAAGATTAAGACAAAAAACATAGTGTGCGAAACGGTACCGTTTCTCAGGAAGATACTTTTTAGTTTCAACAGAGTGAAGTGTCCACTCAAGATGAATTCCTTCAAACACATCAATGATCTTTGTGTTTACTGGGATTCCAAGTTTTGGCTCAGCCGCTGGATTCTTGAGATTACTCGAACCCACCAAAAGTTTTCCGGTAGAGAGTCCGCCGAGACGTGTTGGTAAGTAAACTTCAGCTGCACGGAACGTTTGATTCTCTACAAACTCCCATCGTTGTTCGATCACAAAAGTGAAACTTGTTTGAAAGTAAGATGAGAAGAAGTCAACAACTTTCAAAGCTATGTATTCTCTGATTCGTTTAGGTACAATTTCGTTGAGTATTGTACGAAAGAGCATAGTGATTGCTGAGAAAGATGTGTAGAGAGAAAAAACTGCGGATACAGAAGGGACTTGACTATAAAGAGTCGCCATTTGTTTTTTGGTTAGGTTTGAAGAAGGAAGATAATGAAAGAATAAAAGACTGTGTTAGGTGTTTATATAAAGAGTTTTGAGAGTAGTGAACAAGAAAGTCTGATTTTTAATGAAAAGGATAAAAGAAATAAAGTGTAGGAAACTTGGGTGGAAAGCTCCAAGAATGGATGAAAGAAAGTGGAAGACGTCATTTAGGTCAAGCGAGAAAAAGACAAGGCGAGTCACAATCACATAATACTTTAAGACGTACACAAATATGACTTTTATAAACCTTATAGTAAGATATTACATAATGAATTATCTTATGTATGCAAAGTAAAGTGAATTATCTTATGTAGTAGTAGTACAAGTGATTAGGTTGGAAGCGTGCTAATTAATTATGAGGAATATGAGATTTGGAGGGTTTAATTACAAAATATAGTTCACACTATTATAGTTAATAAAAGCAAATAGTTTTAACCAAAATCTAAATAATCTAGTAGTTTGTATGAATTGACATTTGAATTCACATACAAAATCTATATAATCTAGTAGTCTATCACCATTTGAATTCAAACATGTGTAATACATATGAAAGAAAGTAAATATAATCAGATGGGTTATATGAATTTAGAGCGGTCTATCCATATCAGAGTTTTGTGGTGAACCAGCCTGATTGAAACACTTAACAAAAAATAATTGGCATGTACGGTTAGAAATATATATATATATATATATAATAAATTTTATCTATATTACTAGACGCAAGGAAAATCAGTGGAAGCTGACGTGTGAATAAGACTGATGTACAATGACAACGAGATAGCTCGGTGTTATTAAAAGAAAAACAAATAAACGTAAAAGGACTTGTCGGCTAAGTAACAAAGATTCTGAATGGAGGGTAGTGATTAGTTTGAGTAATGTTTTTATATTGATTTTGAAAGACCAATGTTGGATGGTCATGCTCATGCACATAGCAAAACAATTAATAATTCAAAACTGGAATTACGAAGGAATCGTATGGCATATTAGTAGGGGTGACCATTTCAATTTAAGTCAGATTCGGTTAATTTGATTTTAAGAAAATTTTAACCAAACTTAATTTTGGTTTGGTTTTAGTTCGGTTAAAAAATTCAATTGATATAATATGAAACTAAAATTATTGCCATTAATAAATAGAAAAAAAAACAACCAATAAGAATTTGTAAACTTTAACTTTCAAACAAAACATTTAAGAAATAAACCATGAAAACTAAAATAACAAAATTAAAAATATAAAAATAAAACATAATTACAAGTCAAAGAAGATGAAAAACAACACATACATTATTAATAATTTTAACTAATTAATTAAATAAGTATATAAGTTTATTGGTTCGGTTTTATTTAAACCAAACAGAATCATTCGGATTAAAAAATATACAACTGAATGGTTTAGTTATACAATTTGGTTCGGGTTGAATCTGGTTAATTTCAATTTGGTCAAATGTCCATTCCTACGCATAGTGTGTATATCTAAAAATGGTTTAGATATACAATTTGGTGCATGTTGAATCTGGCTCATTTTAAATAGTAAACTTTCGTTGACATGACCATTTAAGGTACATCGTTAAATTACGTTTACGGCGTTAAAGATTCCATTAGCAATTTCTATTTAATCAAATGACGTCGTTTCAAGTTTAATTATAAATCATCAACTTTTAAATTATGGACGTTTAAATCTTTAAATTTTTTTAAAATACCGTTTAAATGTCTAAGTTTTCGTTGACTTCATAATTATATGTCTAACGTATGTTGATTATACCATTTGAGATATGCATTTAAATCAAGTAACATAGCTCCTTTACGGGGTACAATTGTTTGTTAGTAGCTTCTGTTTAATCAAAACGACCAATGTTCCAACAACTATTTATCATTCGTCTTCTCTTCCTACTTATTGTTGCTTTTATCAAGATCCAACCATAATCAAAGAGTAAACAATCTTTTCAAATTAAAATCTGTCTTTGGAGAAACATAATCCAATGTAGTCTTTGCCACTTGTACTCTCTGCAAATTTCCCGTAGAATCCTCGGAAACCCCTCAAGAGATTGAGTTTCTTAAGAGTTGGTGATAACCGATTCGATTTCTTATACTCATCATTTCTTTTTACAGAGTTAAAGCTTTAATCGGTTATTTGACTTTCCAATGAATATTAAAAAAATAATTAATTATCGCCAAACCTTAACGCTTAAATCAATAATCAATAAAATAATAATAAAATAAATAAATATTTTTTTAATAACCGATTCGATTTCTTATACTCACCATTTTTTTTAGGCTTTATAGAGTTAAAGCTTTCACATTCTTTTATCGGTTATTTGACTTCCCAATAAATATTAAGTAAAATTTAATTAGTTATCGACAAATTAAACTTTAATTAGTTATCACTTATGACCAATGCTTAAGAAACTCAATCTTTTGAGGGTTTCTAGAGAATTCTATGAGAATTTTCTAGAGATTCCAGGTGGCAAAGATTTCAGTGGATTATATTTCTCCAAATGCAGAATTTTATTTGAGAAAATTTTTTACTTATTGATTACGGTTAGATCTCGATGAAGCGACCATAAGTAGAAAAAGAAGACGAATGATAAATAGTTGTCGAAATATTGGTCGTTTCGATTAAACAGAAACTACTAATAGACAATTGTACCATGTAAACGTGCTTCGTCACTTGATTTAAAGTCACGCTTCAAATGACATAGTCAACATAAGTTAGTCATTTAATTATAAAATCAACGAAAACTTAGGTATTTAAACAATATTTTTAAAAAAGTTGAGAATTTAAACGTCTTAAATTTGAAAATTGATGATTTTTAATAAAATTTGAAACGACGTCGTTTTGATTAAACGGAAGTTGCTAACAAAAGCTTTAACGTTATAAATATCAATTTAACGATGTACCTCAAATGGTCTAATCAACGAAAATTTACTATTTAATTATGATTCAATGAAAAACTTAAGCATTTAAATGATATTTTGAAAATTCAAGCTTAAAATATTTATAATTGAAATTTTTTTTTATTTTTTTTTGACATTTGTTTTGACATTTTTTCCAACAAATATACTCTACCTTTTTTTTTTGGGTGAAAGGGTTAATATACACTATGCTTCTAGATATTAATGGGACAAAAGGTGAACGACGATGCTATTTAAACCATTGAAACGTATTGCACCTTCCACGGTCAAGATGAAAAAGGAGTAGTTATAAATATAATATCAAATCATAAAGTTTCTTAAAGTTATTTAAAAATGTAGAATATTCAGATCCACGACATTTCCCCGTATGATATACTCCACGAAAATCATGAACACTAATTTATTTTGATGTCCGTGTCAGTCAATAGATACGTCAACCGTAAGGATTTTTTATATTTTTTATTATATCGATGTGAAACTTTATCAAGTATGAATATTTTGACTTTACATAATTATACAAAGAGAATGCGAAGTAAACTCTGCCAAAATCTTTTTGCGAAATAGCGATGGCTACATTTGTTGCTAATCCTCTAAATCCGTCGCTGATTTAGTCAAACGGCGAAACAACAATTGTTTGAAATTATTTATTAATAGCTTATCACAATTACTAGTATTCGTCGTTTTCATTACAAACTAGAGATGGAATGACAATTGACTTATAACCTTGGTTAGAAAAATATTGTCTGAATTTTAGTTGTAAATTGCTATCATTGAGGTGTTAAAAGTGGAAGTGGATGGTTGTGGTAAAAGAGGTTGATGAGCTATAACTAAACTGGTGGAAAGTAATTTTTACAATTATCAAAATCATGTGATGGTGGTTATTTTCAATGTCACAAGTAATAATATGTAGAGATATCAAAATTTGTTTTTTTTGTTTAGTTTTATTCCAGTTTTTTAAAGATGAATATTACTAATAAATTCCACTTTTTATTTCTTCTGTGTATTTTTTTTTCTTTTTAACAAATCGTTCTAGTCTTTAAAGCATGAATTTTGAGTTTTTTTTTGCTATCATATTCTTGCCAAGCACTATTCAATAGAGTGACAACTAAGAACAACATCCAATTTATGTTGAAATCACACTAAATTTTGTGTTTTAGTGTTACATTTTTTGTTTAATCTCTAACCATAATACCAAATCTGAAACTATTTTTTTCAATTAGTATTATGTTATTAAATTTAATAATTTATTTATTTTTTAATAACTTGATAAATATTAATTATTCTTATAAATAATTAATTATAAGTTAAATATTAGATTAAAACACTGAAAAAAATAAAATTACAGAACTAAAACCAAACACCATAAAAACTAAATGCAACAAGATACCTTTTAAGGAGATAATATATTAAAAAATGTTTAAATTATTTTTTCATTATTTTAATTTATCGATGGTAATCTCTTTTTTTTCTTTGTAATTGTAATGTTATATTAAACTTAATAATATAATAATTAAAAACATTCTTTTTTAGTGTTGTGGTGGAGATGGAAAATAATTGTAACAATAGAAATTTTTTTTAATGTAACTTCAACACTAAATTTTTTTATTATGGTTTGAGTTACTCTGGTTTTTATTTATTTTAATACTTAATTCCAAAAAAAAAGTTTGGGTTTTGTTTATTTAATCAAAAAGGGCAAGTCACATCACATTTTTAAAAGTACACAACTGCATTGACAAATTAAAATGTGTTAATGTATCTGTGACTATTTTACACTGCCAAACGTCGTTTCACAATTCCAATATTGCATTATTTATTTGTTTTGCCACCTACACGAGTACGACCGATCGAAACATTGGTCTTTCAAAATATTAAAATTAGAAAAACAAGAATAAACAATTTTGGACCCTTGTTTATTCAGAATCTTTGTAACTTCGCAAACAAGTCATTTCTCGTTTATTAATTTTCCCTTTTTCTTTTCTTTGGATACACCGACTCGTCTCTTTTTGTTGAACAGCAATTTTCATGTCAGCTTCCACTTATTTAACTTGCGTGTAACAATTTTACATACATTTATCATCATTTTTTTATAATCTTGTTTTTTGTTTTTAATAAAATTTTGGTAAAAGATAAGATGAATGTAGCGACTTGTTTGAGGCCACAATCAACATTGGAAAACTTGATAGGCAAGGAGAATCGCTTTTTATTATTGCCAACCTTCAAGGCAACTCACGCCATATTTATTTTGACGCCATTGCTCTGCATATTGGCTTTTCTTTAACCAAAATCTTAATCTAAAACTTTGAAATCCGCAATAGAAACACTAATAAGCCTTGAAAATCTACTAGAAAACGAAAGTAACTATGACTCTAAATCGAATGATAAAAAAAATATAATAAAAAAAAATTTCAAGGCAATTTTTTATAATCTTGTTTTGTTGTCTAGTGTTTACCAGTATTATGCCTAGGCAACAAATCCCCGGGTATATCGTCAGATGAATAAATTTTTAACTTTGCATTGATCAAACTATTTTATTATCGTTGTTAGTCAAATAATGACAATAATAAAACCACTAGTCTATATTTCTTTGTTAAAAAATTATTTTATGAATACTCCGTGTATAATCTACTTACAAATAGTGCAAACATATTATTTTCATAACTGATTTAATTATATATACTTTTCATTTTTTTTAATAAGGACATTCTATTAAAAATTGGTGCATGTGGAAGAGTTATTATATGCAAAATTAGTACATAAGAGAAACAACAGAAAAAAATCAATACGGAAGGATACTAAAAGGTATATTTCGACTCAATCAAAAAACCGTGAGCCAACACCATCAATCATTGATCGGCGACATAAGAACATAATTGTCCATTCAATATTCTCTTAAAGGATTGGTGATCACAACATACCGACCGAACATCCAATCTAATAAAAAGGTCAACTAAAGAACTCATACACTTCCTCCGATCGCAAAATCTAGGCAGAACATATAAACAAACTTGGAACCGAATCGACTACCAAGCCTGAAGTGAAGCAAAGACAAAGAGTACCACTGACCAAACTAACAGACCCCAAGAACAAGGAATTGCCGAGAAGAGACTAGAGCATCGTATATGGAGAGAACCTCAATAATCCGAGACGAGGGAAAAACAAAATGGAGAGGAGCTAAGGACACATCACAGCTTGGGATGCAAGAGATGGTAGAAGGTGCTTCTGAGAAGTGAGCCACTGCTAACCAAAACACCCAACCACTGTGAAACCCACCTGGTCAAGAGGAGTCAACCACAACGGTATTGAACTAGCCTGAAGCAGAGATGCAATGCCACATTGTCGAACTTACAGAAGAATTGCTTCCAAATTGTGAAGGTTGGGGAGAAGAAGAGAGAGCCCACAACGACATAGTAACAAACTCAAGCCAGTCAAACAGTCGAACCCATCAAATCACTGAAAGATGCGAAGAGGAAGAGAAAGAAGCACCTCGGCGGATCCTTAAAGGGACTACTCTCATAGCAACACATACTACAACAACAGACAAGCGACTAGAACCAAACTAGACAAATTCTGATAGCTTAAACTGGGGTTAACACTAACTAACCCTAGAATGGAAGGCGACGAGGAAACAATGGGCTACAGCCAGAGACAACTTGTTCTAGCGCTCTACTAGGAAATACAGAGCAGAGATATGAAGGAGATTAGAGCCTGAAACTCACCTGAAGTTATCCTCGAGCTTAGGAGAGAAGAACTAGACCCAAAATCCAAAAGAACCTTG
Organism: Cardamine occulta; assembly: GCA_028015245.1. NCBI lineage: Eukaryota > Viridiplantae > Streptophyta > Magnoliopsida > Brassicales > Brassicaceae > Cardamine > Cardamine occulta. The sequence goes on from CM051362.1 coordinate 12,497,245, forward strand.
ATAAGCTCAAGCTTACCAACATATTGAGATGAGAAGAGAAAGAACGAGATGAGATAATTAGAGAGAAAGGATAGGAGAATCAGATAATGTTGTAATGTATTTTGATACCCGAAACCCTAACATTTGAGAATACTTAAATAGGCAAGTTATATTATTACATACTACATCGTATTGACTAGTCGTTGACTGAGACTTCCCTCAAACCTTCCTTCTCCTCCAGAGGCTTCTAGCCACTTTTCTTCTTTTCATTCCATCTTATGACTTTGCCTGATCTCTGTCGCTTCTTCACAAAGGCCAAAGGCACTGCTAGCCTATCATTACTCCCCCCAAGAAAACTTACCTTGTCCTCAAGGTGAAAATATGGGAACTGAGCTGATAGTCGATTAACTGATTCCCAAGTGTCCTAAAATGCAGGTAAACCCTTCCAATGAACCAGCACGATCTGTCTCGCTGTTCTTAGGAGTTCTCCGAATATCACTGATCGATTCTGGTTCCACCTTCCACTCGAAATCACTGGTGAGAACTATCGGAATCTCTTGCACTTTCTGTTCCCCTGGTACAGTTCCCTTGAGTTGCGACACATGGAAAACCGGATGGATAGAGCTGGTTTCTGGAAACTTAAGCTTGTATGCCACTTTGCCAATGCGCTGTATCACCTCATAGGCCCCAGAATATCTGGGAACAAGCTTCTCATTTCTTCTCTTAGCCACTGTTGTCTTCCTATATGGCCGCAACTTCAAGTATACAAAACTTCCCACTGCAAACTCCACATCTCTTCTGTGTTGATTCGCAGCACTCTGCATCCTTTTCTGCGCGGCTTCGATGTTGTTCATTAATTCATCCAATATCAAATCTCGCCCCTAAGTGACTCTTCGAGTTGTGCATTCGCTATGGCTACTTCTCCATACCTGAGTAACTTTGGCGCTTTTCTCCCATACACTGCCTTGAATGGGGTCATTTTAGTTGCTGTGTGATATGAAGTATTGTACCAATACTCAGCCCAATGGAGCCACTGAACCCAGCTGGTCGGTCAACACACATGTTCACAACCTCAGTTTGTCCATCAGACTGTGGGTGATAAGCAGTACTTTTATTTAGTGCTGTCCCCTGCGCCTTAAACAACTCTGTCCAAAAATTACTCAAGCATACCTTATTTATGTCTGACACCATAGTCTCTGGGAACCCATGCAACCTTACTATCTCCTTGATGAATGTTTCAGCCACATACTTGGCGGTGAATGGATGTTTCAAAGGTATGAAGTGGCCAAATTTACTAAGTCGGTCCACCACTACCAGTATAACATCAAACCTGTTGGACTTCGACAGCCCTTACATGAATTCTAAACTGATATCTGACCATATCTGCTTCGAAATTGGTAAGGGGGAAAGTAACCCAGCCGGCGATAGAGTAGAATACTTACAAGTTTGGCATATTTGCCACTTCATGATAAACTCTACCACATCATTCCTCATGCATTTTCAGTATACCTCCTTAGCCAGCCTCTTGAATGTCTTAAGCAGTCCCTCATGCCCACCTTCCTTGCTAGTGTGAAAATATTTCATCAAACTTAGCATTAAAGGGGAACCCTGCAGTATTACTAACCTCTCATATTTAAATAATTGTTTTTCCTTCACCTGATATCCCGAAGAATCACTTAACTTCGCAGTGGTGCTCTACTACCACTTGATGCGATCATGGTGAAGGATCACGACCCAAAATCGACATTGGGAGGTTAAGATAGTTGCGAGATAATGCAACACCCGATTAACGGGAACCTTGCGAGTGGATGTATCGAATGTCACCACAAAAGGATGTGGAAATTCCTTTGATAAGACTAAGAGTTTCCTAGTTCGAATCACACCAAAAAAGGAGAACAATGATCTATGTTTAAAAGATATTTTAAATTAAAACAAACTCGCAGAAGAATCACTTAACTTCGCAGTGGTGCTCTGCTACCACTTGATGCGATCATGGTGAAGGATCACGACCCAATATCGACACTGGGAGGTTAAGATAGTTGTGAGATAATGCAACACCCGATTAACGGGAACCTTGCGAGTGGATGTATCGAATGTCACCACAAAAGGATGTGGAAATTCCTTTGATAAGACTAAGAGTTTCTTAGTTCGAATCACACCAAAAAAGGAGAACAATGATCTATGTTTAAAAGATATTTTTGATTAAAAAGATAGATAAGTTATAATGAGTCTCAGGTACAGAATATAAAGAGAAGGAGGCGAAGAGGAGAAAGAGAAGAGACATAAATGGCGTAGAGCTACGAGACAGGCCTCATAAACTCACGCAAAGACCATGCAGAATTAAACGAGAAAGTTTGAATTCAAATAGAGAGAAAGATAAGAGCTATATGACGCCCAAAATGTCTTCTAAATGAGCCTGATGTGGATCTGACTGGCGATGACAAATGTGAGCATATAAGTCACAAGCCTCATTAAAAACCTTACTCGGAAAACCCAATGGGACAAAACCAAGATAAGGGAAAAAGAGTGTGAGTGGATCATATGATCATGCACTAGCCTTCTCGAACTTGTACCATGACCAAAGTGGACATGATATAATCTCTAAATGTTCCAGTGATCCTCATGAGTCTTCACTAGATGGAGTGAAATTCTAAATTATTTGTGAAACTTCCTTATCCAGAACTGAGTCTTTGATCCAAATAGCTCCTCCAAAGCATTCTTTGCTCCTTGTTGGATTTCCTCGTCTTCATATGCTTATATTTTTTTTTCCAGCTCCTTAGTGCTTCCTAGGATCGCATCATTATTCCTCCAACAGTTATATCACCCTTCATGCCCTTCCTGTGTAGCTTAAGAACATAATCTTTGTAGTTCATCAGCTGACTCACCAGGATAATGGTCAGGCCTGTGTCGCACTTATTCCCTAGCATCATGCTCTTCTGTCTTCTGTGCTTCTCGGATGCGAACACAAGAACGTCCTTGAGGGCCAGATATAGCATTTGAAGTTCCCCTGGATGACTGTTCCCATTATCTTTCGAGCAAAGAGAGTACTAGCAATGGACTAGTGGAGGTATCTCACTGCTGGGTTCCTGATCTCAGCACTTTTCGACTTGGAGGACGAATAGGTTCCCTTGCCTCCCAAGGTTCTCCACAGAGCCACAAACTCTTCCTTATCAAACACCTGATCCATTTTTGTCCCCTCTCTGAATCCATACAGTCTGTCTATCTACTTGAAGGTGAGGGTGTGCTCCGTGCCTCTGATCTTAAAGTGGATGTATCCTAATCTCCCATCAAAGTCTATTTGGGGTTCATCCTCAAAGATTTGTATCCCTAGTGTAGCAAGAAAATGGCATGTCTCCTCCTTGTAAGCTTCAAACTGATGCTCCATGAACTGTACTAGGCCAGCCATCTCAAACAAGTACTCAACTTCTCTGCCGATGCCTAACTCTTGCATCGTCTCCCTGTGAAGGTATCTTGTTCCCAGGAAGTGCATGCCCTCCATAAGGTCAATGAGCATGGCTTCCTGTGCAACCTCTGGCAAATCATCCTCATCTTCATCAGCTTTGGTAGGCTTTGGCTTCATGTGCTTCTTACCTTGAGCAATGTCTCTCCTTGCTCTAGAGAACTCCCTTTCGGACTGTTGGGGCATCCGTTCCTCAATCTCTTCATCTCGCAACTCAGGCACTCTGCTAGCGTTCCTAACCTTGGTAAAACTCCTAGCCATTGCTACTACTCATGTCTGACTTATCTTTGCCTCATTGGTGTTCCTGAAATTGATTGGAAGTTAAAGAATTAGTCATTATTATGTTTACTTGATCTGGTCACTTGAGCCTTTTAGTTGAGTCCATTCGATTTTTTGGAAATTCTTATCAAGCTAGACTCGACCACTCGAGTGGTGTGGTCGAGTACATATTTTTCCTAAAAATCTCGAATCGACTCGACCTGTTTGCTCGAGTGTAGGGGTCGAGTTAATTACTTCAAAGAAATTCAATTTCACTTTTCAAGCATGATACAAGCAATTATTCGAATTAAACTTCAATTTCTACAGCAATGGTATTCAAGCATCAACAAACAATCGATTTTAAACTTGGGTAATTATCTTAAATTGGTTTAATCATGATTAAATTTTCCAGAATTGTGCTAAACTTGTTAAATTCTTCAAATCAATTCAGTAATTTCAATTTGATGCTCGAAACAAGTTTATGGAGATGTGAATTTTAAAATCTAATCATTATCAAACAATGATTCAATCCGATTTAAGAACATGAAATTCAAAAAAACCCAGAAAACTCTAACTATTCAAACCGATTTGTAATTCAATTCTTACCACCCAAATCTTTCAATCATCAATCTAAAAAACATAAATTCACAAAATTTCAACCCAGAAACTTGTATGAACATGCATGAACCCAGAAAATTTCAAAAACATGAATCAACCTAGATTTTTGCTAAATCGAGTTTAAGGGTTCAAGATACTTACTTGGGTGATCCATATTTGTGAGTTGAGCTAACCATTGTTGTTAGATTTGATAATAAAATCAAAAAATTTTGAGAGATAAATGCTTATAAAGAGAGATGAAATCGCAAAAATGAGGGTGAAGACAGAGAGAGGAGCGTCTGATGCTTTTAAAGTCGAGTGGATAGAGTTTTGGATAAGATAAATCGAGTTATCAGGAATTAAAGTTAAGATTCTGGATATAATCTGATTGACTCGACCAGTTTGCTCGAGTGGTGAGGTCGAGTGAACGGGTCGAGCTGCTTTGAATATCACTCGACTTCCATGCTCGAGTGGTGACATCGAGTGCTCTTCTCAGACTAAAACTTCTTCTTTTTATTTGATTTTTTGTCCCTAGGCTCCCTTCCAAGTTTCCATGAGATCCACAACACTAAAGAAAAACATAAAGATACCAAAATCCAAAAGAAAAAATATAAAGAGAAAAGATATATACAAGGATAGTCATGTGATTTCCTCCCAAGTGAACTTGTTTTAAGTCACTTAGCTTGAATTTTCATACTCAGTTTAAGCAGGTGGATGATAGAGAGGCACTGAGGTCCCCTCTTGAGTCCTTGGTGGTTGGTAGAATGAGGATGCTCTGGTGGCATTGATGAAAGCTATACTCAGCCCAGGTCCAATGATCTTTTTGGTGACTTTGCTGGGAGAGGAGCTACTCACATTGCCTTTGAGCTATTTCACTTGCATCTTCAACATCCCAACCTGAATGGTGAGATCAGCTACAACTTCCTTTAGACCCTTGATGGTTTCAACTTGTGAGACATGAACAAACTCGAGTGTAGAGGTCGAGCCAACACTTTCTGATCCACTGAAGTAGCTACTCGAGTTGCACATCGAGTTACATGGTCAGGTCCAACCTGCAACTCCCTTGAATACAAACTCCTTCTGTACTAGATCCCTGATCAATCAGCATCTCATCCAACTCAACACTTTCCCTTGTTGGATCCTCCAACTGGGTCTCAAGTGCTTGATCTCTCAGGTAGATCTCCTCCTCATAAGTCAAATAGTCTCTGTTCAGAGTCCAATCTAAAGGTTTAGAAGGAATGTTTGGTAACTCTTCAGAAGTTGCATCATCATCAGCTTCTTTCATATGTTCCTCAACCAAATCATCAATCTCTTCAATGGAGATTAGCTGACCATCTATAGTAGGTTTCTTGGTATCCCCACTGATGTCAAACTTCATAACCAGGTCGCTTCCAAGGTGGAGGTTGATCTTTCTATTCCTTGTGTCAATCATTGCACCAGCTGATGCTAAGAAGGGTCTTCCAAGAATCAGAGGATCTCTTGGTTTCTCATCCATCTCCATCACTATGAAGTCAGTAGGTACTTCAACGTGGCCAATATGGAGTGGAAAATTCTCGAGTATGCCATCGGGACGCCTAATAGTAGCTATAATGCTTAAAAAAGGAAAAAAATAAAATCGTGTTGCTCAAGCAACGATCACGATGCATCTGCATCAAATATCCTATAAAAACAAAATGACTCATGATTTATAGAAAAAAACATACTTGAATTTATATAACGAAATGCGTGTTAATTTATAGAGGAAAAATAGAAAATTTTTAAATGAAATTTATTTTTAAAATATATGCTTATGGATTATAATGTAAGTTGAGTAATTGAAGTATGTATATTAGCTTTTGAGAAGGAGAGTGAATGAGAGAGTGGAGAAGATACGATAACAAGGAAAGAAAAGACTAGCCAATTTTTTATAACAAGGAAAGACAAGACTAACAAGGAAAGACAAAACTATCCAATGATAGAGGAATAAAAGAAATTTGTTATGCCATTTATTTAAAGAGAAATTTACACAGAATGACTCATATCTTTAGAGAAATAACTAGTTTGACCTCATTTTGGAAAGGGTGGGTAAAAGGTTAGGTAAAAGGCTTATGTATCTATCATTTGTAACATAATAACGAAAATGCCATTATAATTTATTTTTTTAAATTACGAAATATATATATTTTTTTAAAATAATTTTTTTTTCTAAAAACATAAAAATTTCAAAATATTTCTCAAAAATCCCAAAAGTCACAACTCTCTAAAAATTAACTCTGCGACAACGTGGTATATAAGTCTGCGACAATGTTATTAAAATAACCCTGTGACAACGTTATTACAATAACTCTGCGATAATTTATTCATCTCTAATAACTCAATCATGTTGCCCCAATTTAATAAGTCTGCGATATCATTATTTCAATAACTCTGCAGTAATTAAGTTTGTCAAATAAATCTGCGTTAAGGAAAATAAATATGCAACATGAAATAACTCTGCCATGACATAAAATAAAGCTGCACTAACTAATTTTGTCAAATTACTCTGCGGTAATGAAAAATAACTGTGCAACATGAAATAACTCTGCCATGACATAAAATAAAGCTGCAGTAACTAAGTTTGTTAAATAACTCTGCGGTAAAGGAAATAACTGTGCAACATAAAATAAGTCGGCCATGACATTAAACAAGTATGCGGTAACTAACTTTGTCAAATAACTCTGCAATAAAGAGAAATGACTATGCAACATGAAATAAGTCGGCCATAATGTTAAACAAGTCTACGGTAACTAAATTTGTCAAATAACTCTGCAGTAAAGAAAAATAACTGTGCAACATGAAATAAGTCGGCCATGACGTTAAACAAGTCTGCGGTAACTAACTTTGTCAAATAATTCTGCGGTAAAAAAAAATAACTCTGCAGAATTGGAAATAAGTCTGTGATAACTTTGACAAATCGGCGGTAACTAAGTTTGTTAAATAACTCTGCGGTAAAGAGACATAACTGTGCAACCGGAAATAAGTCGGCCATAACGTTAACAAGTCTGCGGTAACTAAGTTTGTTAAATAAATCTGCGGTAAAAAAAAATAACTGTGCAACATGAAATAACTCTGCCATGACATCAAATAAAGCTGCAGTAACTAAGTTTACCAAATAACTCTGCGGTAATGGGAAATAACTGTGCAACATGAAATAACTTTGCCATGACCTAAAATAAAGTTGCGATAACTAACTTTATCAAATAACTCTGCGGTAAAGCCAAATAACTATGCAACATGAAATAAGTCGGTCATTACGTTAACAAGTCTGCGGTAACTAAGTTATTCAAATAACTATGTGGTAAAAGGAAATAAGTCTACGAAAAAATAAGTCTGCGATCAATGAGACGGAATGATATTTTTGTAAATATCGGAGACTCTGGAATTATCTCATTAATGGCATTCTAGTAATTCTTTTTTTCCTTACAAAGATTCTAGGGGTACTTTAGGGTTAAAAAAATAAAAGACAAACTAATAATTAAAAAAAATTATGAGTCATTCTTGTTATTAACTAAGAGATATGAGTCATTCTAGTAATCCTCCCGAAAATCTAAAACCCTAACTGTCATCTCTTAATTCATCTACAGAACATCTCTCTCACAATCGTTTTGTTATAGAGTACCCACGGTAAGAGTTTCTCACAAATTTTTAAGTGAGTTTCTCCAAAAAAAATAATAATATTAAAATAGGTGGGTTTCTAATAAAGTTGAGAAACTCTGAATGAATTTCTCCATTTATTGAGAGACTCTCTTAATAAAATATTATTATATATACTCTTTTGAAATACCACTACTAATGCTCTAACCGTCTAACCGTAAAACTGTCCATTCAGCTAATTAGGAATAGTAAAATGTTTTCATGCATATTAAGTTTGAAAAAACTGCCAATTTCTTAAATTCACCCTAAAATGTTTTCATGCATATTATTTAAGACTAATAGTGTGAATCGTGGAAGGTTATTTTTATTTTTTTACGTCTTGTTATTTTGTGTTCACTGGAAGTTGTTTTACTCTCGTTTAATTCTTTATGGGCAATGTTACCCTTTGCCTTCTCCTTTGATGTCCCTCTTTTCAACCAAACTACTGGGTTTTTATATATATGAAAAGTAGATATAAATTTGAAACTCAGTGTTCCCCTAATTCTTCGTACACAACTAACATGTAGTTTCAGCTACAATTTGTATCATCTTGTCTGAAGAAATTATTTTTTATTGCAAAAAGGACCTGAAATAGTTTAAGATAATCAATATCACTAGAGTTCTCTCGATCTTCCTCCACTAAGCAATACAAAGTTACTTATGTTTCAGCTTCTTTAGTCACAGCATCTTCAGTCTCTCCATCTTCCTCCACTTTGGTATCTTCTTTCTTTTTAAACCTCTTGTTTTCCAAGTAGTCGAGGAGGCCTTTGAGTGCGATGTCCGCATTCTTACTCGCCATGAGCTGCTGCGTAACTTCAGCCGGCGTTACACTCACCTCAAGGACAAGCTTTTCAATGGGATCAAACAGAACATGGTCATCAATTTTGAGGTACATTGTCACAAGATTCTTGAGCACAAAGGGCGTACAATAGCCCATGAGAATGTGAACATCCATTCTTCCTGGTCTTAGCAACGCCTGGTCGAGCTTCTCCTTGTGATTGGTTGTGAAGATTATGATTCTTTCTTCTCCGCAGCTCGACCAAAGCCCATCTACAAAGTTCAATAGACCAGACAAAGATACCTGTCCCAAAAGAAAGAATATATTCATAATTAGGTTAAGAAAACATAGAGGTTAATAAAAACAGATGTGAATTTTTCTAACTTACCCCAATGTCTTGTTTCTGTTTTTGCTTTTGGAGCTGATCATTTTCTTCCTTTTTGGTCTTCCGTCTGCTAGTCGAATCAGCTCCACAATCAATATCTTCAATAAGAAGAATTGACCTGTTCTTGGTTGAAGTAAGAATATTCCTCAAGTCAGCATCGTCTCTAACGCTCTGCATCTGAAGATCATAGATATTATACTGCATGTAATTAGCAATTGCAGCTACCATAGAGGATTTTCCGGTACCAGGTGGACCATAAAGAAGATAACCACGCTTCCAAGCGCGTCCCACGCTCTTAAAGAAGTCTTTTCCCTTAGAAAAAGAGTCAAGATCGTCAATCATGGTTGTCTTGAGCTGTGGCTCAATGGCTAAAGTCTCAAAGGTTGTATGATGCTCGAAAATTGCGGCTTTCCATACTGATTGTTCTCTGTTATATGTATATATTAGGAGCTTTTCGCGATTTCTCATTATCTTCTCTGCTGATTTAGTTAAGTGTTTGAAGTAATCTGTCATTATCTTCTCACGAAACTGCTTTTTGCATGTCAAATGAAAGTACCTGAAAACATCAAACATGTTCAGAACAAACAACAGATTTAAATATTTACAGTCTTAAGAGATGATTAACGAACTGTTTCTCATAGGGAAAGTTCTGAGTCTCAATAGAGTTTAGAATCCACTCAAGATGAATCCCTTCAAACTCATCAATGATCTTTGTGTTTACAGGGAGAGCGAGTTTCGGTTCAGCCGCTGGATTCTTTAGATCATTCGAACCAACAAGGAGTTTTCCGGTAGAGAGTCCGGAGAGACGCGTCGGTAAATATATTTCAGCGGCGCGGAAGGTTTGATTCTCCATAGAATCCCACCGTTGTTCGATGATAAAAGTGAAACTTGTCTGAAAGTAAGTCGAGAACAAAATTGCAAACTTCACAGTGATGTAGTTTCGGATATACAAGGGCACAACCTCGTTGAGGATTGTACGGAAGAGCATCTTGGTTGCAGAAAAAGTTGTGTACAGAGAAAAGAGTGCAGATGCAGAGGGGATTTGACTATAAAGAGTCGCCATTTTTTTCTCAAGTGAAGATGATAAAGAGCTTTCGTAAAGAAGTGAGAGAGATTATGGGTTTATATAGAGTTGTGGTTTATAAAGAGTTTGGGATTTTTTTCCATTTAACAAAGAAAGAAAGGAAAAGAATTTGTTGTCTTTCATTAAAATAATTTATTAATGGAGAAAAATCTTTAAAAGCAATAATAATGAAAAAATGAATAACAAAAATGCTAAAGATAAGAAAAATATATACACTTATAATCTAATTTTAGTTATGTTTATTAATTTCAATTAGAAACAGAGAATTGGAGAGTTCTCTTCTGATAGCAGGTGTCCATTAAAAAAAAACTTAAAATAGTTACTTTAAAGTCTATTTAATATTTTTTACTGTATATATATTGTTTGACAACACACATATATATATTTATTATTTTCTTTTAAATAATATAAATTTAAATTAAATTTACAAACAAAAAAGGTTATTAAAAGAACAAAATTTGCATTACTAAATTGGTTATTACAAAATAAATAAAAAGATATCTAGCTCAATATACATGGTCCAAAACAAAAGTAAGAAAATAGTAGTGATTTTTTCTCTAATTCTCTTACATCTGTCAAATTTGAAATGTCCACATTAACCTTATAAAATACACAATATTTGAAAACATTAAATGCTATCTTATCTACAAAGATATCAAAAAGTATTTTGTGGATGATTTCTACCGCTGATAATGTTAGATTTTGCAAAAAAAGTTATAAGCGATAGATATGTCGCTAAGTTTATAGTTACTTTGGAAAATTGTTTATGTATATTTAACAAAAAAAATAAAAAGAATTTTATATCTTAATATATAGTTATCGTAACTGTACACCTTCATATGCCATGGAAGACCTTTATAATATACACTTATCTTCCTAACAACATACTTAACTACATAATAAATGAATAAAACTTGTTTACTTAGTGGGTTACCAATAAACAGTACTAGTTTAGCTGAGTAAAATGGTTAGGGTTGGGTTGGGTGTAGTAATAGTATGAATGTATGATGCCAATGTACTTAGCCAGCTAACCTTTAGTTCGATCAATGCCAAAAAGTCAGTAAACTATAGAGTATTATGCCTAAAAATTAGACTAACTATAAGCTAACTATGTGCTTATGGAAGGGGAATATATATATATATACTGACACAATAGTTACACACTCTTCCACGCAATAGTTAACAAAAAAACCGTTTCTATTTTAGCGAGAAACATAGTAAATGGTTTATGTAGCGGTTTGACAAACATAGATGCAAACTGTTTTAAAAAACAAACAACGGTGTAATGCGACCCGTTTAATTTAACTCTAACTAAAAATTAGGTGGATACAATTGTTAGCTTTCACTGTAACTAGTTACATAGGTTAGGGTTAAAAATGCTTAGTCAGATAACTACTTATTCAAAACCAATAATATGAGAGAGGAAGAAGATGAGAGAAAATTTCTTGCGCGTGGATTGCATTCCACTCTCAGCATCAGCTCGGTGTAGAAATTTTTATGTTACCTTTGTACTTCAGCCAGATAAGTAAGTATGTACACCAATAGTATCATAGGATATTAAACTAGATTTCCTTGCTAATTACATACGTGGACGTACGTAGGGTTTTAATACAAGCTGAAGGTATTTTTCTTGAACTTCTAGAGAATATCGTTAAGGTATTCAACTAGATTTACACGGGTAAGGGTTTTTAATGCTAAACACTTACTTAGACAAATATTACTTAACTGAGTACTATATTACAATTATAGAATGTGACCGGTTTAATTTAACGCTAACTAATCAATTAGACCGATAAAAGAGTTAGATTTTGGTTTTAATAGATGGAGCCATGAAGATATTTAACTTGAACTTTCAGATAACACCATGGAATTACTTAACAAGATTTAGCTTGGTAAGGATTTTTAATGCTAATTACTTACTTAGAAGAATATTACTTAATTGAGTAATAAAAGAAATATATTCAACTAGATTACACAGCATATTGTGACCGATTTAATTTAATGCTACCTAATTCTGTGAAGATTGTGGAGGCTTTGACCAAACCACCACATACTTAAGTTGGGCCATTGCTGCTCCATGGAAAAACCAATTAGATTTGGGCTTTAATTCATTAAATGTGTTATGTTCTTTTTGGTTATTCCTTGTCATAAAAGGAAGTAATTTCTAGAGGGAAAAGAAAGTTACAATGACAGTCGACTGTCATTGCAACTTTTTTTTCCTTATATAAATATAGACAAAGGTCTTAAACTCATATAAATATAGACAAATGTTAAACACAAAGATCATCAAGCAAAACACAAAGCATAGGCAAAACAAAGAGATAGTTTTAAGAAAGAGAGTTTTCGGGTGTATTAGTTTTGAGGTTTAGTGTTCCAGGTGAGTTTTTTGTTCTTATTCTTCTTCTTGTTCTCGGGTTTAGGAGCTGGGGTCAAGCTTGTGAGACATAGCTTCACGTTCTCGCTTTTCTTGGTAAGGTACCTATCACGAGTTAAACACAAGGGTGGAGAGAGAGAGAGAGAGAGAGAGAGAGAGGTAGGTTGTAACAACAAATCTTTAAAGTTCTTTAGTGGATGTTTGCGAGCTCGGCTGACATGAGACGTACTCTCTAGTTTGAGAGGAACTCGGTAATTTTTGTGTGTTAATTAGCTAACCTAAAGTATGACTAAGTTAACTAATCATATTGAAATACTCTACAAGTGGTATTAGAGCATCCAGGACAAAGCAGAAGGTGATTCAAATCAGGTTCTGCAAATCCTAAAGACTTTAGGAAAAAGGAGTTTGAGTTGGTTATAGTTTCAGTTAGAAACAAGAACAAGCATGGAATCAAACTCAAGGAGCTATGCTGTGGAAAATTTTGATGGGAAGGGAGACTTTGGCTTATGGAAGTACAAGATGATATGCCAGTTAGAACTACTCTGCTTAGACTCTTATCTTAAGGAAGAAACTCCCTCTACTTCGGGACAAAGTGACACATCAGACAAACATAAAGAAATAACTGATGTGAAACCTGAAGTAAAATCTGAGAAAGATCCAGAAAATGAGAAGAGAGCTAAGAACGTGAGTTGTATGAGCCTAGGTGATGTGGTTCGACGGAAGATCATGAAGGAGACTACAGCTCTGCACCACTGTTGTGTCTCCTTTCTGCTATGGGGAAAACACTATGTTATCTCTCATCTCCTCATCTCCTTTCTTCTCTTCAATCTCCATTTCCATCAATCAAACCTTTCTCTTTGATCATATCAATGTAGAACTTTTGTCTAGTGTCTTCCTTCTTGGTTAGTATGCCGGTTTTTATATCCTTTACGAAATCTCATACGGATTTGGAAACCACCTTGGCCAACCGTTTATACCGATTCATCTTTTTTGCTGGTAACTGCTACCAAAATTGTCATCTTCAACCTCCAATCAGTTACTCCCTCTGTTTCAGTTTATTTATAGTTTTATGTTTTTTTTTGGTTACAAAATAAGTGTTGTTTTAGATTTCCAATGTAGTTGTTTTGATAAAAATTTATACTTTTACCCTTAGTATTTAATGGAATAACCAATAAAAAAATTGTTTGATATATTAATGAGGGATAAAATAGAGAATTTTCTCATTTTCTTAAATAGTGTGCAAAACCCTAAAACAACAAATAAAGTGAAAAAGAGAGAGTATCAACCTATCTAGAAAATTCTCCAATCCTCCAATCCTCCACCTGAGATATCTATAAATGCAATTATGATGCAAGCTACCTTTTCAACTCTACATCAATGGGTGTAGGTTGGATTTTACGGGATGAATATGGCTTCTACAAATTAGCGGGATCTTCTAAACTCAGACAAGGAACAAATGCGTTAGAATCGAAAGGTTTGGTTTTGTTACATGCTCTCAATCTCTTTGGTGTAGGGGTTTTTGCAGTATTATCATGGAAGGCAATTGTAAAGGTCTATAAAATCTTCTCCATCAACAAACAGTGAGTGCCAGTCTTGACCCGCTTCTCACAGATATCCGCAGTTGGGCAGATCGTTTTACCAGTATATCATTTATTTTGGTGCCAAGGCAATCCAACAAAGTAGCGGATAAATTAGCAAAAGTAGCACATAATCAAAGTGTTACTTCTTGTATTTATTTATATCCTCCTAGAATGTTAATGAGTTATTTGTTTCATGATTATGTAAACACACTTTGAAGTTTTCAAATATAATCAGACGTTAAAAAAAAAGAGACTACAACTCTAGCTATTTCGAAGGCATTAGAAAGAGATTATCAATCTAAATCTTAGGCTAACCGCATATATTTGAAACATAAGTTCTCTTGTTTCAAATTTGAAGAAAATAAGAGTATTAAGTACAACTTCAATATTTTCTTGAAGCTGATCAATGACTTGGCCAGCTTGAATATCAACATCTCGGATGAGAATCAGGCTATACAAATTATATCTGCATTACCATATCCTTATGAACCTTTAAGAGACACACTCAAGTATGGAGCTGGGAAGACTTGGACTCTAATCATTGATGATGTCACCATTGCTACTTACTCAAAAGAAATCGATCTAAAGGAGAAGGGGCTCTTGAAAATAAAAAGCCAATTAAGAGGGACTCTTTGTGAGCAAAGGAAGAACTGAAAACAGGAACAATGGACAAGTAGGAAACAGGTCCAAGAGCAAGGAAAAGTGATCTAAATCTAAGCAGAGGAATCAAGCCAAGAAAAGAGAATGTTGGGTATGCAGGAAGGAAGGATACTTCAAAGCGGAATGTCCTGAAAGGAAGAACAACAATGCTGCCAATATAGGTAAAGCTGGAGAGCTACCTATGATATTTAGAGCCAGCCTACAATACACTAAGGATAAATGGATGATGGATTCAGGGTGTACTTTTCATATCACACCTGACAAAGATGTGTTATTCGACCTTAAAGAAGTTGATGGTGGAAAGGTTCTGATGGGAAACAACACTCATAGTGAAGTTAAAGGCATACGAAAGCTGAAGATATTAAACCTTGAAGGATCCATGGTTACTCTAACATAAGTGAGATACATGCCCTCCAGGGGCATGAACTTTATTTCATACGGTCAACTAGAGAAGAATGGATGCAAGTATGAAGGGGAAGACTTTATGGTTACATTCTACAAAGAAGGTAAGAAAGTGATCTCAGGTAAATATCAAGATTGGCTGTAATATTTGCAGGGTACTATGTTAAAGGGTGAAGCATCTGTGGCAATGGCTAAGGTAAATAAAATCAACAGATGGACTTCAAGACTTGGACACATGAGTCTAAAGAAGATGAACATTTGGGTCAAAGAAGGTTATCTAAACTCTAAGGATGTATACACTGGAATTTTGTGAGGAATGTGTACTAGGAAAATCATACAAACAGAGCTTTCCAAAAGCTAAGCACACATCTACAAACATCATAGATTATGTGCATAGTGATTTGTGGGGTTCAGTCTCTAATGAAGCTAGCTTATCCGGATGCAAGTATCTCCTAATATTCATTGATGATTATTCAAAGAAATTCTGGATCAGGTTTCTAGAGAGCAAAGATGAAGTGTTTGAGAATTTCTCTGAGTGAAAAACTCTGGTCGAGAATCAAACAAAGAAAACACTCAAGTGTCTAAGGACATACAATGGTCTGGAGTTCTGCAACCAGCAGATAGATAAGTTATACAAGGATTCAAGAGTTAAGAGACACATGCACTTACACTCCACATCAGAATGAAGTATTAGAAAAAATGAACCGGATAATTGCTGATAAGATACGGTGCATGTTGGCTGAAACAGGGATGGAAAAGAAGTTATTGGCGGAAGCTGCAGCCACTGCAGTTTACATGATAAACATAACTCCAATTGCTTCATTGAAATTCAAGATTCCAGAAGAAGTTTGGTTATGAGCTAAGGCTGATTACATAAATCTCAAGAGGATTGGTTGTGTTGCATAAGTGCATATACAACAAGACAAACTAAGTCCTAGGGCTGTTAAGGGATTCTTCATGGGATACCCTCAAGGAACTAAAGGTTATAGGGTATGTCTACCAGAAGAAGGAAGATGCATTATCAGCTGGAATGTGGTCTTTGATGAAGAGAGACTGTACAAGGAAATATAGACTGAAAAGTAATCTAAAGCCAAAAGAAAGAATATTAATTTTAGTACATAATTAATCCAAGGGCCAAACAATGTTGTCACAGTTCAAAGCTCCTCAGATCAAGGTGGAGCCGTTTCAGAAGAAGATGGAGCATCTTCATGGACAGATACTGAGACAACTAGTGCAACTGATGGGGAAACTGAAGAAACTGAAGCAGAAGAGGATGTTTCTCTTGATGGCTACCTGCTTACAAGAGATAGAGAAAGATAAGGGAACATACAACCTCCATAGAGATATGAAGACTCTTCACATTTTGTGGCATATGCACTAGCCTTTGCAGAAGAGCATGAGCTAGATGAGCCACAAACTTTAGGAGAAGTTAAAAAGAGTAAGGAATGGAAGAAGTGGGAGCTTGCTATGATAGATGAGATGAAGTCTCTGGATAAGAATGAAACTTGAAAAAGCATCCCTAAGCCTAAACAAACAAGAGTCGGCTGTGAATGGATCTTTAAGCTAAAGGAAGGCATTCCTGGAGTACAAGGACCTAGACATAAAGCTAGGCTAGTAGCTAAAGGATTTACACAGATTGTAGGAGTCGACTACAATGAGATGTTCTCACCAGTAGTCAAACATGTTTCCATACAGATCATGTTATCAGCTGTGGTGAATTTTGATATAGAATTAGAACAACTGGATGTGAAGACTATTTTCTTACATGGCACATTAGATGAAGTCATCTACATGGATCAACCAGAAGGTTTCATAGAGAAAGGAAAAGACGACATGATATGTCTACTAAAGAAGTCATGGTTTAAAGCAATCTTCTAGATAGTGGAACCAAAAGTTCAATGACTTTATGAAGTCACAGGGGCTTCACAGAAGCGTCAATGATCCATGTGCTTACCACAAAGGGATAATCATTGATGATCATGTATTCCTATTACTCTATGTTGATGATATGCTAATAGTAGCTAAAGACTTAAAGAAGATAGAGATCTTAAAGAAAAGTCTAAACTTTGAGTTTGAGATAAAAGACTTAGGACCAGCTACAAGGATTCTAGGCATGGATATCATCAGAGATAGAAAGAAAATGGTTCTTATACTAACTAAGGGCTTACCGGGAAACACGGTCGTAGGTCTTCGCAAGAAAATCAAGGTCGTCGCCTGATTTGGCGAAGACGTACTCTGAGATGGCTCTGTCGATTGCATGTCTCATAGGAAAAGGAAAGAGACTCGAGTTAGTTACGATAAAGGTCTTGGAAGTAAAATCGACAAAGGAATATCCAAGATTTTATGGCGGTAAAGTCTTAAATTAGAAAGAATCGGGGAAGAGCAAAGAAGCTTACTACTCACAAAGTGGCAAGGCGTCAAGCTCCTTGCGTTCCTCGTCACCTAAAAGGTTGAAGAAGAACAAGACAAAAGGCTTGGATTAGCTCAAGATGAAGAAGGAACCGAGAATCGTTTCAAGATTGAGGCGGGCTAGAGATTCTGGTACCTATGCCTTGTGTCACACCAACATTGCTATAAATCGACTCTATTATCTCCTCCCAGGAGAGCGGTGGTTTTGAGGAAGAGCTGCCAGCATCCATTGAAGATGACTGTTGGAAGGTTCAGTGGTTTCTTGGTTGAGAGAAACAAAGCAAGATGGTACAAAGGACGACAAAGGTTGATATTTGTGAAGATTTTTGAGGCTTTGACCAAACCAACACACATATAAGTTGGGTCATTGCTGGTCCATGGAAAAACCAATAAGGTTTGGGCTTCAAGCCCATTAAAGGTGTTATGTTTTCTTTTTGTTGTTCCTTGTCATAAAAGGAAGTAATTCCTAGAGGGAAAATGAAATTGCAATGACGGTCTAAATATAGGTCTTCAACTCATATAAATAGAGACAAATGTTTAACACAAATATCATCAAACAAAACACAAAGCATAGGCAAAACAAAGAGAGAGTTCTAAGTAAGAGAGTTCTCAAGTGTCTTAGTTTCGGGTTTGGTTCAACAGATGTGGGAAAGTTCCAGATGCATCCACGCTATGGAAACAGAAATGAAAAATCCATGATTCTCATTAACAAGCGTCGCAAACATAAGTACAATCCAGCTTAGAGAGAGAATAATTAAAAAGGATTTTGATTCATTTGGGAAGAGAAGAAAGATAATTTGATGACTGAATTTGGTTACTCCTATGAGATTTGATGAAATAAATGGAGGCCAAAGGAGACAATGATGAACCATTTTGTCATTGTAATTTTTAGTGTTGTAGCCATTTTTATACATTTGGGTGTTTATTCTGTATAATTTTGATCCTTGATATATTTATTCATATATATTACATACATAGGAACACAGCTCTTTAACATGTATTTTTCAAATCAAATATATGCCATATTTTAGTTGATATATCATTTATTATTTCAATTTAGTTTTATCGTGTTTTTATTTATGATATATTTGTAAAATTTACTAGCACATATGTTAATCTGTAAAACTCACAGTCGTATATTGTACATGGTTTTTAGAGATACGCAGGCAAAAATGAATTAAGAACATGAGTTTAATAGAATGGGACGAAAGTAGGAATTACGAGATGGAAGGAGACGGAACGGGATGGAAACATAGACTTCCAAAAAAAAATCTTAGAACATGTTAAAACAAAGACATGTAATCCAATATTGATGAACCAAATATAAAATAATAAGAATAAGTAAGTCAATTTACTTTGTAATAATTTTATTATATCATATGATATACTACAAATTATATTTGTGTTTGTTCCAAATGGGACTTCCAGAATTTATGTTTCGCCCTGTCTCGTTTCCAATTGGAAATACAAAATTTATCCCATATCGGGAATACATTCCTTTATGTGATGGGAATTTAGAAACAGGTATATGACAGAATGGGACAAAATAGGACAAAATAGACTATCATCTACCCATGATTATCCAATGATTTCCCTAACTTTAAAACTTCAGAAACTGAACCTAGCACTACCCTTTGGTTTTTAAAGACTTTCTTTCTTTTCTCTATGAATCCAAGGATCGATCTTTCTGTTTTTCTTCTAAGGAGAAGGTGTTTCTACATTTTTTTCTTTAACTTCTAGCGGATTTGGAAAATTTTCTATTTTTTCTAAGACTTGACTCGACCACTTTGGTCGAGTAAGCTACTCGAGTGGTATGGCTATATATATATTTTTCTTTTTATTTTTAAGATTCAGAGCCAACTCTTATCTTTTTCTTCCAAATTATTTACTAGACTTATACATTTTCTTTGAACTACCCTCTCCAAAGGCATAGATTTTTTAGCAAACTCTTTTCTTTCTTTTCTTTCCCAAACCCGAAACCCATTCAAACCCCTTAGCCTAATCTGATTTAAAAAGTGTGAACCAGAGACTACATGAGAGGCTACTCCTGTCGGCAAAACCTAACACTTTCTCTACAATTCAATCCGAAGATAGGCCTCACTTCTCTCACAATTGATGTATTGGTCTGAAATAAAGTTTTTGGTTTGGTTTTGTGGAACTGTCTCAATGATGGAGACAACTACTTGGATTAGCAAGAGTGGTAAAAGGTGAAAGAAAATCCAAGTATTTTGAGGTATCCATAAGTTTTAAGTTTTAGAGCATATCATGATAATTAAGTTTTCAAATATAAGATTCAAATTCATAGGGATAGATTTACAAGTCACAGCAAGTTTTTAACCAAGTGAGAGTGCTAAGTTCAATTCCAAGCAAAGTGCAGCCTTATATTTCAAACTAAGGTGAATGCATAAGACAACTTATAACTATGGCACTGAAATCATATGTTTGGTTATTAAGCTTTAATTGGGTAACTCGTCATCATCCCCTATGCTAAATGCAACAATCCTAAGCAAATGCAACTACATGACACTCTGTTTTTTGTGAAATCATTTTCTAAATTTTTTCAAATTTTTGTGGATTTTAGATGCACATAGATGGATGAAAAATTTTGAATTAAGAAAACAAAGAAAACATGTCAAATACATCTCTTAGACACTCCCCCAAACTTAAATTACACAGTCTCTTGTGTAATAAAAATTCAAAGGGAAGCCTAAGAGATTAAACAAAGAAAACCAAAAAGAGTTATGCAATGGTATATACAAAGGGAAGGTTGTGGTACCTCATTGGTGTGGAGTGAAGTAGGCACCAATGCTGGCCGGCATGCTTTCCTGGGTGTAAGGTGAAATGACTAGGGAGATTCCTTGCATCGGCTCAGCTCCCTCATGCAACTCGAGTTGACCACTCGACCAAGGTTGGTCGAGTGGTGAAATCTGCTGAAGTCTGGGGTCTGACTCGAGTGGACCACTCGACCCAGATGGTCGAGTGGTGTCTTCTGCATGCTCAACTTGACTTGGTTGGTGGTGAGGAGTAGAGTCTTCTGGTGATGAATGCTCCAAATGCTCGACGGGATGGTCAGGACGTCTCTTCCTCTGCATCTGATCAACCGATGATCTCCGTGATGGTGAAGCATGGTGGAATCTTCGTGAAAAACCCCTAAGCGAGTTGGCTCTCCTCAAGTAAGTGGGGACTAAACTTGGTTTTCTCTGCTTACTCTCAGCAGCTGCCAACTTCTTGGTGAGGTTTTTCACCTTGTTCTTCAAGGCTTTGAATGCCTTGTCCTTCCACTTATTCCACTTCTGAAGAAACCAAATCTTCTTATTAGCTTCGCGTAGGGATGTACACTCCGAGTCATCAAAATGGAAGGTTTAAGGCGGCTGAGTGCTGTCCATGAAAGATCAAAGGACTTCATCATCAGATTCTTGCACTTTAGCGTGTTGATCATAAAGATCTCTCTCAGGTGGGACAAAGCTGACACTCTTCGCACCTTTTTCAGTATAGATTTTGGGCAATCCTCCATAAGGTAGGAGAATTTTTGCCCTTCCAACTCGTGGGTGAGTGAAGTTGAAGGCATACTTGTCCTCCACCTGGTTTGCACTGATGGTCTGCGTGTCACGCATATGCTCCAAATCCATCCAAAGTGGTGGTGTAGGATGAGATGTGATCTCCACTCCAGCCGCGTGAAGAAAAGGAGTGACGATACCTCCCACAGCAAGTTCAACTTTATTCACCATTCTTTCATTTCTGATGGCGTTCATTCTGTAGCTCATCAGATGTTTCACCAAAACTATGGTGTTTCCAGTATCAGCCATGTCTCCTCGCATTTCGTCTTTGTTGTCTCTTTTTTCCTGGGATGAGTAGACCAAGTACTCTTGAAGGGATTTTTCCAGCATCCTTAATTCCCCTTCATTAACTGTCCCAGTGGCTCTTCTTGCAAATATAGTGTTTGCAAGCGTCCTGTGGAGATATCTTACGGAGGGATGCCTAATCTCACTGCTTTTAGCCCGGGAAAACTGATACTTTTCTTTGCCTCCCAACTCCAACCACAACTCGTTGAGCTCTTTCTTGTCAAAGTCTTGAACTTGTCCTGACCCTCTTCTAAACCCGAACTCACTATCAACCACACTCAGAGGCAATGTGTACTCCGAGCCTCTGATCTTGAAGCTGACATACCCAAGTTCCTCATCGGATCCCATCCCAGATCTCACCTCATAGAGATGAAGATTCACAGTTGCCAAAAAGTGGCAGGTTTCGTCCTGGAAACCATCAAAGGGTCTCTGAGTGAGCCCAATGATGTCAGCTGCTTGGTAAAGCTTTCCAACTTCTCTACAAATTCCCAGAGTTTGCATATTGGGGCGGTGTAGGTATCTAGTACCAAAGAACTTCATCCGCTTCAGTATTGAGATGATCTGATCCTCCTCTGAGTTATCACTCTTGCTCCCATCTGAAGTTTCGGAATCATCACTGTCTTCGACATCCATTTGCATCGATTCTTCTTCTAAAACTCTCTTCCCGCGAGCTATGTCTCTTCGGGATCTCGAGAATCCACTCTCAGCGTGTGTAGTGCTTCGAGTTGCTCGAGTCCTGGTGTTACCTGAGTACCTGAAACAATGGCAGAAATTGTAAGTTTTAGCAAAAATTTGGACCACTCGAGTAAGTCACTCGACCAGTTAGGTCGAGTCGACAAAAATTTCCAAATAATTTTTGTATCCGACTTGACTAAATCGAGTACTTAGCTCGAGCAACTAAACAAACAATCAAAAGTATTGGCAATTCAAAGCAACTCATGTTTAAACACCCAAAGTTGAGGAATATTAAAAGTTTTCAATGATCATCACTAGTTCGACAAGGTTAAGTTATAAATTTTAAGACTTTGTTTAAATTTAATAATGAAAAATACTAAGGAGTTCACAAATCATTAAACAAGCAAGTAGCAATGGTGAAATTCGAAGTTCTAATTCTATTCGAAATTCCAAAAATTCTTATGCACCAATTAGAACCAAATTTTCACAATTCGAAGCAATTCAACCATGAGATTCACTTTCTATGCCAAATTCTACTCATAACCAACCCAATTTAACAACATGTAAGTGAAAAATTTGAAGAAAATTTTCAAAAATTTCGAAAACTTCAAACCTAGATTTTCGCGACAAAATAGATCAAAAAGTTGTAAAAAACTTGAAAGTTGGTGTCGGAATGGTGCGAGTGAGATGACATGATGAAAATTTTATGAAAACTTTGAAGAATTTCGAAAAATATTTTAGAGAGTTTTTGGGAAAAATTTCGATGAAATCATGAAATGGGAGAAGAAGAATCGAGTGGAATGATAAAAGATATGTTAGATGAATCGAGTGGTTGAGATTAAAAATTGAGTTTTTTCAAAAAAACTTGGACCACTCGACCAGTCTGGTCGAGTGGTGTGGTCGAGTGGTGTGGTCGAGCGGAGTACTCAATGCTTTGGCATCTTTTAGACTCCGGCTCTTCACGCACACTTGGCTAATCTCATAAACCTGAATTCAAGAACACTAAAGAAAAACATCAAAAATAACAAGATTCATAAAAACTTAAAATGATATATACAAAGATAGTCATGGGACTTCCTCCCAAGTGAGCTTGTTTATAGTCACGTAGCTTGACTTTTTACTCCTTTAGGCTGAAAAAGTGTCCTTGAGAGTCAGTGTTGACCTCTCTGGCCTTGGCTTGGAATGATGGTAAGATGATGCTCTGAGGGCATTGTAAAACCTTTGACTCATCTCTGGTGGCTTAGGCTTCTTATTGAACTCTTCTGGTGGAATCTGAATCTGTTTAAGCTTTGAAACCTCCAGAGTCAACCTTTCCACTGAAAGTGAGAGTTCAGCTACCAAACTCTGTAGGGCAAGAAGTGTACCCTGATCTGCACCCTGTTGAGTCATGGATGATGGCACAGCTACTTGAATAAGAGTGTGGTGAGAAGCATCCGAGAGACTCACTCGAGTGGATGAAGTCGAGTGGTTTGTGCGGTCACTCGAGTGGTTACTCGAGTCTGGTGGTCGAGTGATATGTGCGGACTCCTCACTTGGTGTCCCATCTTCGGTAAATGTGACAAAGAGTTGTACTACTCCTTCATAATGACTCCTCGTATTGACGTTATAACCCAGGAGTCGACAGTTACATTTGAACATTTCTTCATCATCGGTTGCTACCACGGAGTATAGCTAACCTTCAAAGGTTGAGCTTTCCAATCTGGATGAAGTATTGAATCTCACATCTAAACCGTTGCTAGCTCAAAGAAGTATCTCTCTAGTCTTGGCATCGATGACGGCTTGCGAGGATGCTAGAAAGGGTCTCCCTAGAATCAAAGGATCTTCGGGTTCTTCGTCCATCTTCATGATGATGAAATCCGTGGGTATTTCAAGTTTTCCTATCCTCACTGGAAAATTTTCAAGTAGTCCATGTGGAAATCTCACTGTTCTATCAGCTAAGACTAGTGATAACATGCTTGGCAAGAACTTGTGATAACCAAGCCTTTCTGCCACAGACAAAGGCATAATGCTGACAGAAGCACCCAAGTCGCAGAGAGACTTACCAAATGCCTGGTTGTTGATTGAGCATGGTAAAGTGAAAGATCCTGGATCTTCTAATTTCTCTTGTACCAAAACCTCTTGCTGAGCAATTGCTTGGCATTCTTGAGACTTAGCAGCTGTTGCTCTCCTATCTTGAATTCTCTTCAAGGTTTTTTCTCACAAACCATACCCAAAAGGTCCCAGTGGCCCAACAGCTTCATCAAAGGTCATTGACTCTTCCAGCTCCAGAAGTTCTTCTTCCAACATGATCTCATACTCCTTCTCAATATCTTCAGTGAATCTTTCTGGGAAAAGACTCGTGATCATGGCATGCAGGTCTAGAATTTGCTTCTCGTTTACTGAGACGAAGTCGACTCGATCACTCACTCGAGTGGGTTGCTCGAGTGGTGTGCTCTCAGCGATTACAACAGCAGCTTGACAGGATACCCCCCACCTTGAAGATCACCATCCCAGGTGATGTGTGAGAATCTCTTCTTGAAAGGAAGGAGATGGAGAGCTGGGGCTGTAGAGACTGCATAGACATTTGCAGAGTCTTTGGGGTTTTGCATGGCTTTCCCAGGAAGTTGACCTGTGGACTTAGTGGAAGCTGAGGGAGAGTTAGACTCAACATGCTTCAATCTGCTGTTCAAGATTTCGAGCTTGTGGTTCAAATCATCGTAAGAGCAATCAATGTGAGTTCGAAGCTCAGTAAACCGCTTGGTGGTATCTTGAGTTGCAGCGTTTTGACCTTGGAGAAGTTGGAGAAACAATGGCTAAAGCTCACTATCAAAATACGGAGCAGGTCTTGGGACAAATCCAGGTGGATTTGTTGGAGGATTTTGAACAAAAGTCTTGTTCGGAGCAGGTTGCTGTGTAGGATACACCTGGTCTTGAGGGTTTGCAACGTTGGTGTTACGGTAAGATAAGTTCGGGTTGCTTCTGTAGTTAATGAAGCCTCGGTTAAAACCAGCTTGATTCTGAATGTAGAGTATCTCTTCAACTTGATCGTTTTCAACGGTTGGATCCTGAGGTGAGGATGACTCTCCCACAAAGTGGACTTGTTTCTGCTAAGCGATGATAAGCTTATCGAGCTTGTCGTTCAGTGCTTGAATCTCCTTGCTGTTAGAAGTAGCAGAAGTAGAAGATCCCCTGATCGTTCTGTCAAAGTCTTCATTGTATTTACCATCAGAAATGGCTAGATTCTCAACTAAATCCCATCTTGAAGTGACATCTTGGTTCAGGAAGTTGCCATTGCTGGTAGTGTCCACATGCAACCTGATCTTCGGACTTGCGCCTCGATATAATGTGCAAAGTAGTGATTTTTTGCTGAATCCGTGGTGAGGGCATTGAGTGGTATACATCTTGAACCTCTCCAAAGCTTCTGAGAAGCTTTCATTGTTCCTCTGAGTGAAGCTTGAGATGTCATTCTTTAGCTTTGCAGTTCTGGAGTTGGAAAAGAACTTCAGGAGAAACGCCTTCTTGCAATCATCCCAAGTAGTGATAGAATTCTGGGGCAAAGCTCGTTCCCATTGAGAGGCCTTGTCGCCTAGAGAGAAGGGGAATATACGAAGCTTGAACCCGTCTTCAGATATACCGTTGATCTTCGTGAGCTCACACAAACGATCGATTTGGTCAAGATGTTCTAATGGGTTCTTCATAGGGAGACCATAAAATTTGTGGCTCTGGACCATGCTGATGAGACCGGATTTGATCTCGAAGTTGTTGTTGGCAACAAGAGGCGCCACAATCCCTTGCCTGGTGGAGTGTGTGCTTGGTGCATCACCAGCTCCAATGACTCGAGGTGCAGGTTGCTCTGCCATTTTAACTGGTGTCTCCTTCGTGGATTAATCTAAGCGAGTCTGAGAGCGTGTTCGCATGCGGTGTAAGGACGACTCGAGAGAAGCACTCGAGTAGAGTACTCGAGTAGATTAATCGAGTAGAATGGTACCTGATGCAACAAAAACAGAACTTCAACACAAATCAAAAAGACTTTAAACAAAAGGCTAATGCAAATAAAATATCGATCCGAGAATTCTAGTAAACAAAAACAAGCCTTGCTAGATGAAAATCTCAGATCTTTTATGCAAAAGAAACTTGATCTAGTAAGCTTAAAAATGATAAATGTGCAGACAATGACTCTAAACTGGCAACAACGCCAAATTGAAACTTGGGATTTTTCGTCGGTTTCAATCGATTGATAGTATAAAGGGTGAAATGTCGAACCTAATCTAGAGCATGTCTGTAGCACTTAACATGCAGATTAAGCTAGCAAGTCAAGCAATATATTTTAGGGGTTTTTCTTACTAACAACCTAAAATACATAAATTTAAACTAGAGATGCAGAACCTGTCACACTCTAACAAATCATGAACTAAAGATGCAAAAACTAAGACTAGTTGCAAAATCCTAAGTGACTCGAGTAGGTCACTCGAGTGATGAACTCAAGTGGACTTGGCCGAGTGGTGCAAATTACTAAATGAAAGCGGTAAACAAGAGATCTAAAAATGACAACTAGTTCAAATAAAAGACAAAGGGATTTTGGGGATAGACTCATAGGATCATCTACACTCTCACGCCATGGGTGCTAATTTACTAAATTCAGGGTGAATCCCTTGACGACGGATCTCACTTCCAATCCAACCCACTGTCGTGGTGAAGGGTCTCAACAAGTGATTAAGGATCCATCCGTCAAAGCCAAGAAAGACTCATAACAAGTGAGTAGTTGGGTCGTGACGTAAATCAACATCTGATGCACCAACTCTCATGCTATTGTGTCTTAATCCCTGGAAAAACTAGATCTGATGGTTCAAGGCACTTTTGCTGCTCATGAATTCATTTAAAATCATGATCCTCTTGATCAGAGAGGTACAAGCATTAAAAACGAGAACCCAAGATGGATTTTTAAAACCGAATCAGCATAAATCAGTAAAAACCCATGGCGATCGAGTGAGACTACCTAATCCATCCCCGAAAATCCCTAAAATGACTACTCACTCATCGAGATCATCATCGAAGCCAAAAGCCCAGAAAAGCTAAGACTTGTCATAGATGAAGGATGATCTGATGAGAAAGAAATTTCGAAAAAGGAACAGTAGATCAAGACTCGATCTTATTTCAATTACTAAGAGTTGCAAAATTCCGAATCGAAATCTAAAGATAAACTAGAGAGAGAAAATTAAGAGAGATAAACTAATTATGCTAAAACGGCGCGGAATAAAAATTGTCAGATCGCGCGTACCGAGTTATCATTAACCTCGGTATTTATATATAATAATTTAGGGATAATGAGAATTCGCCATAATTTGTGGAATCTTCTCGAAGCGGTGCTCACCACTCGACCCATCAGTCGAGTGATCTAGTCGAGTAGCCTCCTTGAGTCTTCATCCGAGTAGCCTCTTCGAGTAACTTGAGCTTCCTTTGCAGTCTTCAACTCTATGGCTTCATGTCACTCGAGTCATGACTCCTTGCAGAAATCCCTACGTCGCTTCACAGCCTGAGAGGTCACATAAGTGATGACTCCTTGAAGCTCCGAGTACCTGAAATGACCACATGTATGTAAAATACATGCAAACTAATGCAAAGAGACTAAATATTCTATATGTCAAATAAATGCAATAAGTGATAAGAGTAATGCCTAAAACTAATGCTAAATTGTAATAAAACAATAGTAAAAACATGCCAAAATGCAATGTTATCAATAAGAACGTTGTACAACCTATTTTACATGGAAACAACATGAATGAATGGTCGTCTTCCAACAAAGAAACTTTACTTATTCTCTGCCTCTTAAGGCTTTCCCTATAAGCTTCGTTTTGCTTCGATTGTGAGTCAGGTATGTTGATTTTTTTAACCCTGAGCTCTTCTTAGGTAACACATGTTGCCACCTGTTTTAATGTCATCCTCAGAAACTGGCTTATTTGAAAAACAAATGTGCTGCTTTAGTCAAAAGATCTGATGATTCCTTGATATTTATCCCTAGATTGATCGCTTTAACATAGTAAAAAAAACATGTGAACATGTGGAAATAGAAAATGGAAGAATTAGTAAATGAAAGATAAATGTGTGAAAGACGTACATATGAGAGGAATATCTTTGTGAAGCACAGCAGTAAGGAAGCAATGAGAGTCTATTTGAAGTATTTTAATGTTGGCTATGAAAATTCTGATTTCGTTCTGCTTTTTTCTCTATCATAGATAAAGCTTTACTCACTACATGCAAGCTCATCACAACTACAATCAAGTATATACTATACTAGTTGTTTCTAGAAATCCAAAAATGTTCGAGAACAAATAATCATGTTTTCCCTACAAATTATTATTTATTAGAAAAATTCAAAAAAGGAAATTAAGTAATTAACATCGGTATTTAGACAATTCCATATGACTTCAGTTTTTTCAAATATGGATCATCCATTCTTGAGAATTCTGAGTAATACTAGGTTTAAGATTGTAATTGAGGATGATACTTTTCCATGGATATATACAAAAATGATAGTATTCCATGGATTTTTGGTATAAATGGAAAACTAGAAATGAGAAGGTCTATAAAAATATTGATGAAGCCCACAAGAATAAAAATTTATTAGTAAGTGTCTCTAACGATTGTTGTTGTTATATTATTAAAGATCTCTTGTGTTTGTCTTAATTAAAAGATCTTTTGGGTTTCATATCCCAATGTTTTGTTGCTGTGATCATAAGAATTAGAGAAACAAAGACGACAGCCTTAATTTCTCGCTGCGGGGAAAATGGTAAGTTGTATCTTCGTTGTCCATTTTTCATAATTCTGAAAGCTAATTTAAATTACATTCGTTGGCCATCGTGTCTCTAACCTCTTTTATCTAAGTTGCTTAACGAAATAATAACTTCTGTCGTGGAGAATAACTCTTGTTGGGGTTATTTTTCGCAGTATGCTGTTTGCTCTACGTTTTGTTATCCTAATAGGAGATGTTT
Source organism: Cardamine occulta (assembly GCA_028015245.1). Classification (NCBI taxonomy): domain Eukaryota; kingdom Viridiplantae; phylum Streptophyta; class Magnoliopsida; order Brassicales; family Brassicaceae; genus Cardamine; species Cardamine occulta. The sequence continues at coordinate 12,526,347 of CM051362.1, forward strand.
TATTGGTTAGTATGCTAGGTGATGCATGATAAGAGTTTAAATGCTTTGTTTTTATTTGGTTTAATGGTTTTTCTTTTAATATTAGATTAAGGTTTTGATAATTTTATTTTTAGTTATGGTTTTAGGTCGGTTGTATAGAGATATATAAAAAGTATCTCTAAACATCAATAATAATTAACTTTCAAGAATTAATCTTAATCTCCAAGAGAGAGTTAGGCTTAAAAGGAAGCTTGCTCTAAGCTATTCATATTTTCTTTGATTAATCACGGCTCTCGTAACTAGAAATCAAGGAAAGGTTTTGGCTCAAAGAAAATATGAATAGCTTAGAGCAAGCTTCCTCTTAACCCTAATTCTCTCTTGGAGATTAAGGTTATTCTTGGAAGTTAGTTATTATTGATACTTTTATATATTTTCTATAAAACTGACCTAAAACCATAACTAAAAGGAAAATTAACAAAACCATAATCTAATATTAAAAAGAAAACCATTAAACCAAATAAAACCAAAGCACTTAAACTCTTATCACGTATCACTAGAATAGTACAAAAATTTGGGATTTCCAGCCAAATTCAAGGTACAGTTTAATCCATACCCTTTTCCTTATCAGAGATTGTTTTTTCTTAGTTTTGTTTTTAAATACATTCATGGTTACATCCTGCAGGAAATAAAGATTCATAATATTGTAGGTTCTTGTGGTGTCAAATTCCCTATTAGACTTGAAGGTCTTTCTTACTCTCACGCTGCTTTCTCAAGTGTAAGGGATCTGAACTCTTGAAACATTTATTCTTATGTTGAACTTTACTAAGCATATAGTAAGTAAGTATGATTTTTTTTTATGAACTGCTTCTCTTGACTGTTCATTGGAACTGCTTTCTTTATCCCTATTAAAACGACCTGTCCCGGAAACCCTAAACTGGAACCGGTTTACTAACTCAGAAACTGCGCCGAAACAGCAAATTTAAAAATTTTCTAACAACTTAGACAATTTATTTAATAAATTCATCAATTAAATAAATAAATGAAGTCTATCAACTTAGCGGAAGCAAACTACTAACGATATCGTCTCAACAATAAATAAATAAAAATAAAAGCAACATAAAGTCAACCCCGACTCTGGTCATGTCATCCATCCCCACAGCCTTGATTCCACGAGCTCCAGTAAAAATCAATCTTTACCTGTATCACATAACGAGATGCCTCAGTATAAAAGATACTGAATGAGGCATAAAATTACAGGGCTAACATCTCTATCAGCTACACCAAATAAACATGCAACACATGTACACCACAAAATAACCACGCAATCACCAAACAACGCTATCACGCAAACAACGCTATCACCAAACAACGCTATCACCAAACCACGCTATCACCAGATTATACTACGCTATCGCCAAATTCTAACACGCAAGCACTCACCTCGAAACCTTCGGGATATGTCCGGGGTAAAGTTTGACGACTTCTGAAACTTACGGAATTCCTAAAGACCTATTTACCAAAAATACTCGGGACATAAAATATTAATAACTAAGAAATAATATTAAATATAATATTAAAAATATTATATTTAATATTAAATAAAATATTAAACCGAAACACTAATATAAACCCTAAAACTAAACCGGCCATGACGGCGAGATGGTCACCGACCGCCACCTCCGTCACGTCACCAAACCAACACCGAACAACCCAACATGGCCCACAACACCACTGTCACAACACCACCACAACATCACCACCGCCGCCATACTTCCACCAACGAGACGATCACGTCACAAGCCGACACCGATCAACAACTAAAGAGAGGGTGAGAGATCCTTACCGTGAACCACCGGAGACAACCAGCTCAGCCCCTCACGAATCACTCCTCCCACTGTCTTCTTCTCTCACGTCGCCAAGGACCGCAGCTCTTCTCTTTTCTTCTTACGATGGCGGCGATACAGACATGATACACATATATATGTGTTAAGTTTCCGTATTACACCGATTTAAATTGGTCAATTTAACCTATCCGAAACTTCCAATTTGATCAATTTAACCCATAACTTTCTGAGATCACCAAATGGCCCCAAAATTCCAAAATTAACAATTAAACCCGACTGCAACTTCCGGATTTAAACAAAACAACCCCTCACTTTTGAATTTAACAATTACACCCCATTAATGGATTGTGGATGTTACACCTATATATCTCTCCGGAGGCTCTTATAAGCATTTGATTGTTAGAGCATCTGAATTATTGAAAAAGTTATCATAACACTCCATATATAAATCATTGGCATTTGTCAAGCTTGATCAAGTTGATCAAATATTTGGTAAAAGTTCTTCCTGTGGTACTGTTTTTTTTTTAAATGTTAGTTTTTTTTTTAATTAATTTGTCACTTGATCCAATACATTCGTTTTCTTATCCCATGTAGCTAGACAATAAAAAAGACGATAGAGATCACGTTGTAACACGAGACATTATGAATGATGAGTACAATATATCGAGGTTGGTAAGTTTCTACCCCAATGTTTTGTCATATGTACATCATAATCTTATATATACAGTTGTCTCTGTATGGGGAAATGATCCCTCTCGAACAACAGTATCAGCTATTTGAATCTTCAGGTGCCATTAGATTTCCTCTTGAACCAGTAACAGAAGCTTGGAAAGAGAAGGTTATGCCAGATAGAGTTATTAAGTGATCAATTGTTATATCTGGTCCTTGGTGATAGATCATGTGTTCGATGGCCTTTGGGATCTAGAAAATGTCTTACAATTGAACTGGTCAGATGGCCATGTGTGGACCGTTGATCTGATATGCTCACATAGATTCTGGATAGAAATTATTGAAGTTCATTCATTGTTTCCATATTCAAATGTTTTAACTGAAGCTTGTTAGGTTTTGTTTTCAGGGATGGCAATGAATTTTAAACGGCATCCTTATTTGGTATTATTTTTGGAAATGAAGTATTTGAAGAATATGTTGAACAGCTTGCTCTTGCTTATTTGGCATTTTTTGAAGCTGACTAAGAATCATATGAGCCTGAAATGTTTCAAGCAGAGAAACCAGGTTCAATATTTATTTCATCATTGTATCAAATCATTCCTGAGAATTTGTTTTTGCTAACAAAACTCATGTTTATCTTCCTTTTTATTTTTTATTTTTTGAATATCAGGAGGTTCTAGGCCGAAACCCGTAATACCCTCAAGTCCGAAACCACAACATGTAATATTTACTTTCGTCCCAAGCGTAACTCGAACCGGCGACCTCTAAGCTTCGTCTAGAGTCTTTACCAGTCGAGCTCACGACACTTGGTATGTTTATCTTCCTTTCTAATGTTTTATACCGTTTTACTTGCAGCGAGAAGGGATGCAAGATTTGTTCTCAGGTATAATTTATGCATCATCTACACCGTATATATCTCTTTGATTTTGAGCTTCTTCGTAAGATTCTTACTCATGTTATGCTAAAAAGACTATGTTTCATCTTCTCTATATGACGAATTTTGCTCCTTTTTGTTTTAACATATAACATGAAGGTGTAGATGATGAAAACCAAAAGGATCGCTTGGCGACGACATTGACACACACTTTGGCTTCCTCAAGGTTTGGTAAAATATATGACTGCTAATGTGCTGCTGTGCAAGGCTCGAGATGGGTGGTAAGTAATCCAGTTTCACCTCTAATATCCTCTAATCACATTTTTGACTTTGGTACTTCACTTACTACCATGGTCATTGATTCACATTAATCTTATTACTAATTGTTTCAGTGATCCCTTGAGATGCATCACTTAAGGTTTTATGCAATCTATGATTTATGTACGTAGCAAATTCTTATTGAAAATGTGCATTTTATCTCAAATTCGTTTGTATGAGTCATTTGGACTATACTCTTCTACATTAAAATAAATTATAAATTACTCAATGTAACCAATAATTTTTATTTACAAGTAACAATACCATAGATCTTGATTAATATATAACTTAAACAATTTATTGAAGTGAAATAAAACTTTCATTAAATTTGATATGTTAACTTTTATAGGGAATCTAAACTGTTTAACAAAAAAATACGAAATATCTTATCAGATTTATAATTAAACAAATTTGAACTCCAAAAATAATGTGAAATATTGAAAGAAAACGGTTACACTACAAGAAATCAGCCGGAATCAGACGGAAAATTCCATCGGAAATCCGTCGGAAACCGGCAATTCCGTCGGAAATCCGTCGGTTTTAGCCGTCTGAACTATGTCGTCGGAAATTTGAAATCCGTCGAAATTTCAGACGGATTTCCGACGAAATCTAGTTTCTGGAAATCCGTCGCTAATCCGTCGGATAGCGGTCGGAATATATTACGTCGGAAATCCATCGGAAAATTTCCGACGGATTCCGACGGAAATATTTCCGACGGATTTCCGACGGAATATGTCCCGACAGATTTCCGACGGAATTCCGATGTTTCTGAAACGAAAGAGACCGACAGATTCCCGACGTAGTACCATCGGATATAAACCGACGGATTACCGACGGATAAACAATCCGACGGATTTCCGACGGACTACAAATTTTTTTTTTTTTATATAATAATTTGAAAATCAATTAATTTGAAGAAAAATAAATTTTTAAAAAAGAAATGAAAAATAAAATATAATAGTATTGAAAATTAAAATAAAATATTATTTTAATTTTTTAATTATTCAAAAAGAAAAAAAAATATAAAATTGTTTATAACAAAAGAAAATGAAACTAAACGCCCGGTGAACGTGGTGGATATTGCGAAAAGAAATCGTTCATCCGTTGGATCATCGCTTGTTGATCAGCTTCATATTTCGCCTCTCGCGCTTCTCCGGCCTCTTTAAGGCGTTGCATATCCGCCTTCAGCTCCTCCATTTCCGCCTCTTTTGCTGCGAGCCTCGCTTGAAAATTGGCGGTAGGATCCCCGTAAAAGCGTGAAGTAGCCGAGTAAGATGATGAATCGTCGGGAAGACCAAAGACCCGACCTTTGGTCTTCGGAGTACACTGCAGAAATGAAAAGTTAAATAAATATTTGAAAGCTAAAAAAAATTGATTAAAATTTTAAAATTTACTTACCTCGTAGACGAATTCGTTGATCTTCTCGATCGGGACTTCGGTGAGAGGCGGGGTTCCTTCAATGATTGGTTGACTAAGAAGATACTCAGCACCCATCGTCCTGACATTGCCAACGATCTCCCGAGCTACACCATCTTGGATTTCATTGGTGGTCTTGTTGGTGTGAGCAACTTCGATCAATTTGAGGGCAGAAGGTGGGACACCATCTTGCCGAAACTACAAAATTAACAAATATAGTAAATATTTTAAATATAAAATTAAAAAAACAACATAGTGATTAAACCAAAAACTTACAAGTTGTTTCGCCTTTGTGACCAAACTGGTTGCTCCTAGATTGTGCGTCGCCTTACCCTTTCCTTTGCGATCGCTGTTCCGGCATGCAGAGTGGGTTGTGGAGCTAGCCTTCGTAGCGTCTTCACTCCAGTACGCTATCAACCCGTTCCATAGGGCCGGGTTCATAACCAACTCCCTTGGAACAAGATTCCTCGACCACAACGCCTTCCACTCGTTCATCTTCCGTGAATACATGATTGCCGCTTTTTTGTGGAAGTCCCTTCTAACCAAAGCGGTAATGTGACTATCCCAAGTAAATTCTTGCTGAAAAAATGGAAATGAAATTAAAATAAACTAATAAACTAATAAAATTCAAAGTAAACAATAAAGAAAATGAAAAATTTACCGCAAATTGCCGAAACCACATTTCCTGCTCTTCTAACGGCATTTGGTTGTATCGTCGGATACGGATGCTGAAGCAATCCATTAAGCATCCGGTTGATAGACTTGGAAATCCCATTTCCCGAATCTTTAAACCTTCAAAACAAAATGTTTTGTAGAGTTTAAATAGTTTATTAAAAATATTTAATAAAATTTAATAGTTTAAAATTTGAAAATGAGACTTACCATGTGTCTGTCCCAACACAATCCGGATGAAGACGAGTGAATCTCTCTCGTCCACGTAAAGCAACGAAGTCCTCGACGCTCATTGCAGACGGTGCTGTAGGGGGTGGTGTCGATGCAGCAGGGGATGGTACAGGAGATGCGGTCTCCGGAATATGGGTAGACGCCGTAGACTGACTCCTCGCAACTCCCCTACGCCTACCGGAACCTCGACGTACTTGGTTCCCAGAACCCTCGTAATATAATCCGTAATCCCTTATAAATTTTTAAAGAAATGATTATAAATTTATACAAATGATTTTAAAAATGTAAAAATGATTAAAAACTTTTAAAATGATTATAAATTCCTAAAATAATTAATAATTTCAAAAATGATTAATAATACAAATGATTATAAATTTATAAAAAACTATTTATAAATTTATAGAAAATTAATAATAAATTTTAACAAAATTTATTTTTAATTTATATAAAATTATTTATAAATTTATAGAAAATTAATAATAAATTCTCCAATATAAATTAATAATGGAAAGTAAATTTAAATAAATATTGATTATTTAATAATAAAAACATTATAAACAACTATAAATATTTAAAACTGAATATAAATTACTAAAAAAATATATATAATTTTTTCTTAACAAATATATAATTTATTCTAATCTAAACAAATTCTCTAAAATAAAAAATTCTCCAAAATAACAAAACAAATTCTCAAAATTAAAAAATTAAATCTAACCACCAAAATCTTGAATCAAACACTAAAAAACCTAAATCTAACATCCAATAACATAAATCTAACATCCTAAAACCTAAATCTTACATCCAACAACCTAAATCTAACATAAATCTTAAAACCTTAGAAATCTCTAATTTTTATAGTTTTGAAACTTACAAATTAGATGGAATTGATGGAGGATTGTTAGACATGTTGATGTTTGATGATTGATGTCGAAATCAGAGCTTCAATCGGACGGAAATCGGAAGTCTAAATCGGAACTTTTGAGGTTTTTTTTTCGCTTTTAGTTACAGATGCGGGAGGAAGAAGACGGTTTATATGAACAAATTCGACGGATTTCGGCGGAAAATCCGTCGGAAACGCTTAATATTAAATGACACGCGGTCTCGGGAAGATTCCGCCTTAATTTTTCAGCGTATCCGTCGGGAATCCGTCGGACATTTCCGACGGATTTCGACGGATACTCAAAAATTAATTTTCCCGGAAATGAAAATTTCATTTGCAGCGTCTAAATTTCGCAGATCCGTCGGAAATCCGTCGGAAATATCCGTCGGATACGCGAAATTTAGACGGTAACGGATCAATACAAATGGAGTGAAGGAGGCGTGTAACCACGAATCCGTCGGGAATCCGTCGGAAATTTCCGACGGGTTTCCGGCGGATTTCCAACGGGTTTGAGGTTTCGTGGTAGTTTACAATCCGTTTCCTTTGAAAAATGTTTGTAGTAGGATTTGTTACTCATTGTAATGATAAAATATAAACAAATACATTGTTACAAATGAATTATACGAAATCCAAAGAAATTTAGTTGTTATGGTTATAAACCATCGTTATAAGATATGTATCATGTAGTAACATGTAGACTTGATAGTTGAGATTTTTTTTATTTTGATATATATGATATGTAACAAGGTATATCTTAGTATTTTATCATTGAAAAGAGTAACAAACCCTACTACAAATATATTTCAAGAGAAACGGATTGTAAACGACCACGAAACCACAAAACCGTTGGAAATCCGTCGGAAATCCGTCGGAAATTTCCGACGGATTTCCGACGGATTCGTGGTTACACGTGTCTCAGTTTAAGGATTGACTGACATTGGCCGATTTCTTTTCCTTTGTTATCCGTCGGAAATCCGTCGGATATAGAAATTTTTTTGGTTTTTTTGTTTAATTTAGGATGTTTTTAATTATTTTGGTTTGTTTATGATTTTTACTGTTTTTATTTATTAATGTAAGTTATGGTTTTAATTATTATAAAATGTAATATTTAAATTACAAATTAAAATACAAAATTCAAATAAAAACAAAAGTTTGCGGTTCAAATACTAATCTGAATCAGATAATGATCCTTCTGAAGGAATATCGTCTTCGGCCTCATCAAATTCTCCAAGTTCTTCCTCAGATTCTGAATGAACTCTATCATCACCAATTTCCGTCAAATCAACCACAAGGAATGTATCAAAAGAATGCTCGACATGATCCATTGGAACACTTCTAGTTGGTTGTAAAGCATCGGCTCGAAACTCCATAAATTTTGCCTCTTGGATTAATTGGAGTCATTGTAATCCAAGGATCTCAACGTGTTACCCTAGGATAACGAATATAGCATACCTAAAAAAAACAAATGTAAGTTATGAAGTCAAATAAAAGATAAATAGAATCCCAAAACTTTAATAAAATATTTATTAAAATATCCGAACCTGGTCTGCCTGTGATGCTAGGATGAATGGGTCATACGTACGAAGTCTTCTTCTAGAATTTACTGACGTGACGCCAAATTGGTTTACCTTAACCCCACGCCCAACTTCTGGATCATACCACTCACACATAAAAACAATGCACCTCATGTCCAACATCCCTGGGTAGCGAACTAGCAATATTTCTTTCAGAATCCCGTAGTAGACAACATCACCAGATTGAGCCGAAATCCCATAATCTGCAGTTGGTCTTGACCTTCCTTCATCGTGAATCCTAAACGCAAATCCCCTACTGCAATACCTAGGATATGAGGTCGCAATGTAGATTGGGCCAGTTACTAACTCTACTAACCATGTCGGAAAACTTGAGCCACCTCTAATTCCTTCATTAACCTAAGAAAATAATATCGACAAAATTAATATAAAACACTAACATAATAATTTCGCATTTATATATTACTATTATAGCCTACTTACGTAAAATTGTAACCAAGTAATATAATCGTTCTCCTTATGCAGTTCAAGTTCTTCTTCGTTTTTTCCGAAAATGGCTACGATTATTGCCATGTAAAGCCTGAAATCAAACAACATTATATAACCTTTGGTTCCTATTAGTTGGTTGTAAAAAATAATTTAGTATTTAAATAGATTTAGTTTTTTACCTTTCGTACTCCACCATCTCCTCACAATTTGTTACGATATACTTATGCAAGTGAGTCCACTTCCCTTTTCCACTTACTCGACCAACTTGCGAAAACAAGTCAGGGACCACCAATGGATACATGGCTTTCTCACCTCTATCATCGTGGCGAGCAGGACGTTTACTCTTCGTACGAACTTCCGATGGAAAGTAATATTCTGCAAAATGTGAGGTTTCTTCGTTGATGCTTTGTGCGACAATTGACCCCTCAACTCGACTTAAATTTTTAACCTTCTTCTTAAGATGGAACATGTACCGCTCAAAAGGATACATCCAACGGAATTGAACAGGACCACCAAGTGCGGCTTCATGGGGGAGGTGGATCGGAAGATGTTCCATAACATCAAAAAAGGACGGCGGAAATATCTTCTCAAGATTGCAAAGGATCAAGGGTATATTGGCTTCTAAATTGCGAATCCCCTCAAGTGTAAGTGTTCTCATGGATAAATCCAAAGAAAGCACCAACTCCTGCAAATAAAAAAACACAAATTTAAATATATATAAAATAAAAATATCAATAATTTTTAAAATACACATGAAAATAATTATACCTGCAATTGCTTCATAAACATCTTTATGAAGGAGCTCCGCAAAAGCGAATGGAAGAAGTCGCTGCATCACAACATGACAATCATGACTCTTCATTCCGATAAACTTTCCTTCACCATAGTCGATGCAATTACGCAGATTAGATACATATCCATCAGTGAATTTGACATCGTCTTGAATCCAATCAAAAAATTCTTTTTTCTTTTGTGCATCCAACCAGTACGGAGCAAAAGGATATTTACCATTGGGAAGAATTTCACGAAAATCACGATCGCAAATCTCTGCCAAGTCCAACCTAGACTTCAGATTGTCTTTTGTCTTCCCGGGTACATTTAAAACCGTATTCATTATGTTATCAAAGAAGTTATTTTCAACATGCATCACATCGAGGTTGTGCCTCAATAAATGGTCCTTCCAGTAAGGCAATTCCCAAAAGATACTCTTCTTGTGCCAATTATGAACTTCCCGGCTCCATACACAATTTCATGTCCATTACCTCCACATTCGAAGTCATCGAGCACCAAAATCTCTCAACTGCTCCAATAATATACAGCCGTCTTCCTCATCAATTGGAGCTTCAAACACTTGTTTATTTTTTCAGTAAATAAAGTTTTAGACCGACGATACAGATGCTCCATCGGTAGAAACCTTCTATGGCAATCAAACCAACACGACTTTCTTCCGTTCCTCAATTAGAATGCATCTGTGTTGTCTGAGCAATATGGGCACGATAGTCTTCCATGAGTTGTCCATCCAGATAACATTCCATATGCTGGAAAATCGCTAATGGTCCACATAAGAACCGCCACGCATCCTAAAATTCTGCTGGCTGAAACATCAAACACTTCAGCACCGTGACTCCATAGCATTTGTAACTCATAGATCAATGGCTGGAGGAATACATCTAGTGATCTCTTTGGATGCTCAGGGCCGGGAACAAGAACAGAGAGAAATAAAAACTCTCGACGCATGCACATACCGGGGCAAATTATGCGGTGGTACGAGTGCGGGCCACAACGCGTACTGCCTGCCACGCTTTCCAAATGGGCTGGAACCATCTGCACATAACCCCGGGTACGCGTTTCTTCTCTCATACGCAAAATCCGGATAGATGGATTGAAGATGTTTCCACGCTTTTAGCGTCCGACGGATGTGTAATCTCTCCATCTTGACGATGTTCTGCATGCCATCTCATTTGCTCTGCCGTGCGCTCAGATTGATATAACCTCTTCAACCTCGAAGTCAACGGTAAGTACCACATACGCTTAAATGGAATTGGAACTCTCCCACTAGTATCTTGAAACCGTGGTTTACGACAAAATCGACAACTTCTCCTGTCTTCATCTTCTCTCCAATATATCATACAGTTGTCGATGCACACATCAATTACTTGATACGGCAAACCAAGACCACCTACAAGTTTATGTACCTCGTAGTATGATGCCGGTGCAAGATTATCTTCAGGCAAAAGATCTTTCACCATATCTGCAATCGCATCAACACATTCCTCTGCCAAATTGAAGTCCGTCTTAATGGTCATCATTCTACTAGCAGATGATAAAGGTGAATGACCATCTCTACACCCATCATATAATGGCTGCTTCGCTAGCCTAACATATCAAAAAATCTTCTAGCTTCTACATTTGGTTCTTCAACCCTATCCTCATCTATTATGGTCGAAGACAAATTCTCTCTAAACGCATCATTCACCATCTCAACGGTACCAACACCAAAATCTACTTCCGTTCTATGTTCTCCTAAGCTATCCGCAACATAGGGTTCACTGCTACTACTACCATATTCAAAATTTCTTTCTCCATGTAGATACCAAATCTTGTAACCCGCATAAATCCATTGCTATACAAGTGATGCCATACTAATTCTATCTTAACATTACGAGAATTGCGACAAATTGAACATGGACATTTCATCTTACCACTTGTTTTCACTCGTGGTTGATTTCCAGCAACGGCCATGAACTCAGCATATACCTCGTGCATAACCATCGTTTAATAACTTCGACTCGGATCAAACATTTCTTCATCCATCCACGATCTGAAATCTCTAGAAGATGACATCTCTCTACTACGATTTTTAAAGAATTATTGGGTAGAATTTTGTTGTTGTGATTGAATGGAGAAGTATGGTAACATATATATAATAACGCTTCTCGGAAATCCGAATTTAACGGCTATAATAACGGCTATAACATCGGCTATATTAACGTTCAAATTTTCCGACGGATATTAATCCGTCGGAATCCGTCGGAAATTTCCGACGGTAAACCGACGGATTACTGACAGGAACCGACGGAATTCCGACGGATTTCCGACGGATATTAAAATTTTCAAATCCGTCAAAAATCCGTCGGAATTCCGTCGGTATTTTCCGACGGATATTAATTCCGTCGGAAATACCGTCGGAATTGCGGTTGATTTCTTGTAGTGTTACTATTTTCCATTCAGTACCTATCATGATTCCCTATTAAAGAGACATCTACAACGTAACCCTAGATGCATTCTTCTCTTCTCTCTCACTCAAGAATGTCTGATGGAATAAGAGATTTGCTTTTATGGATTCAAGATAGAGAATTATGGCAAAGTGCTTACCATAGTGGACAAATAGCCTTGGTATCAATAACAACATCGAGATTATCTTCTCCTATATATTTGTAAGTGTGGTTTTATTGTTTAAATACATATATTATCATTCTAAATATATAGTGATCGTGATTCAAATGATTACATATATTATGTTATATATTACTTTCAGGGAAACAAAATTCAAGCTATTATCCCTAAACATTTGATACAGAGTTACGGACACCATTTTACAGAAGAAACTTGGAAAATCATCTATGATTTCGCAGTTGAAATGGAAACTAGGGATATGAGAAATACAAAACATGAATACATGATTATTTTTAATCCTGAAACGGTTGTTCGCCCCTGTCACTTTACAAACAACAAATATTTTTATGACTTTGTCTCTTTTGAGGATGTTCAGAACCAGAATTTCTGATTCACTAGACACTCAATTGGTAAAATATAAAACTCTTACTCCTTTTTCGTTATTTATTCTACTATCATTTTTATACCAATTCAGACAATAACCTATGTTTTCTTCATAAATATAGATTTGTATTTGTATTTGATAGTGTGGAACCACTCATCACTTATGACCTTGATCCATATGAATAATGTTTTGGAGAAAGAGTTAGAAATATTTTTTTGGAGAAGTTGAATAATTTTTTGGAACCACTCATCACCATCTCCTATGCTCTCTTGGCCGAAAGTGGTTTGGTTTAAGGAGTCCATTCCGTGATGTTCGTTTATTCTCTGGTTGGCAAAGCTTCATCGCCTACCGATGAGGGATAGACTCATCTCTTGGAATATGTATGTCCCTCCAGGTTGTGTTTTATGCCTTAATGGTACTGAGTCCCATGACCATTTTTTCTTTGAGTGCGAATTTTCTTCTCAGCTTTGGCTAGCTTTCGCTTCGAGAGTAAATCAAGCTTTACCGTCTCGCCTCTCCGAAGTTCTCTTGGATCTCTCGCTTCAGCAACATCCTCGTGCTCTGGGTTCCATCATTCTGCATCTGCTCCTGCAAGTGATTGTCTACTCCACTTGGATCGAGCGGAATAAGCGTATTTTCACAGGTGTATCCCAGCCTCTAACAGTGATCAAAGCTTCAATCGACCGGACCATGCACAACTGGCTGCTATCGTTTCCCTCGGTGTCGCTATCTTCTTCTTCTCTTTTTGAATTTTATTTTGGTTGTATTTTTCATCCTTTATTAACAATTTGTCTTCCGCGGTTCCTTTTTTTTGGGGTTCTTTAATATTTTTTGTAAAGCGTAGGGTAGAATTAAGTTGTAACCGGTTTCTAGTTGGTATAAATCTTAACATTAAAACCAAAAAAAAAAGAGTTAGAAATATTATTCTCAGAGACCAGAAGTACGTATAATTTTATTATATGAATGTACAAGTGTCGTTTTTAGAGATATAAGATGTTTGTGTAATACCTAACCAAGTCTTTACACTATATAGTTGCAGACTACTTGATTTTGAGGCGATTAATGAACTTGCTGACAAACTGAATCAACAATGGCTTACTCGAAGATGGGATCTACTCAATGTTGTTCTAAGATTCTGAAGAGTTACTTATAAACCGTCATGGTAACTAATATTTCAGGAGAACTAAGTTTGTTCAACAAAGTTTATAAGATAGCTTTTCATTGTTTGTGGATTAAATTTTCAGGGATTCCAGTGATTAAAATTAGGAATCAGTTTTCTCAACTTGATTTCGATCGAGAAATAGAAAAATTCAAGAACTCAGTTTTAGATAATATTTTAAGAAGTAAATAAATCTCAGTTAATTTGCATTAACTAACTACTATGTTCAACATAACTAATTACTGAACTTTGTTACTTAATAATTTTCAGTATCAGTTTGGACCATTCGGAGAATCGAAGTTCATCGGATGATACTGATAATTCAGCCTGAAATGGAACCCTGTTACCATCTACACTGCCGAATCATAACTTCTTGGCTCTATAATCTTATGAATTTGAATTTGTCGTTTTTACTGTTGTTTAAAACAATTATGCTGTTTTCTTTTAATAATCTATTGTACCATTTATAATCTTATCTATTGCTAGAAATCATAACTATGATTTTCTGCCATTGACAACTATTTTTACAGAAGCTGACATTTATTCTTCTTTCTTCTGATGAAATCGTAAGAACAAAAATACCATATCAGTTACACTTCAAGCTAATTAACCAAATCTGACAAAAGAAATTGTAACAATCGAGTAGATTAACGAACATAATCCGTCTAATTTGAACAATCCAGTACACTAACGAAGACAATACAATAGAGAAGATGAATGAATTCATTACAAGAGTCACTTATCTTTGATTCATAGCAGAGAATGTGTTGAACAATTGGTAATTTCTTTTCAAGTTTTTCTGTTTTCTCTATATTGTTGAAGTTATCGGTTCGTTTACATGCAAACCCAATCAATAACAAAATCAACATCAAACGAAGCTTCTGATGAATGATCTCTTCGACTTAATTTTGATTAAAGTTGGCGAAGTTGAGATAAAAAAAAGTTGTCCGATGAAGTTGAATGATTGGTAATAATAGGAAGATTAAATGTCTCATAGTTTCGGTTTATTAACAAAACCATTCATCCGATTGTCTTCCGATTTGGGCTGTTAATGGATTGTTTAAAATTTTTGAAACCCATTATAACTTAAAATTATTATTAGCTCCACAAATTTAACATCCCAATAATTTATGCAAATTAGGATAAACAAACTAAGTCTTTATAATTGTTTTGATTTAATTATCAAATTTATACTGTATTTACTAACACAGCTATAAATGATTTCATTAATACTTAATTTTCGTTAAAAATTATACATCTGAAAAAACTAAAACACAACTAAAACCAAATTCCCAATCTACTTCCTTTAAAAATTACTAAAACCAAAACATATTATTGAAGGTCACAAATTACATTTTATCTTAACCACCACTTTTTATATCAAATTGATTTAATAAAACTACTATATTATTTTTACTACTTATTTTTTGTATACATTTGTTATCCAAAATCTACCCCAATAACAAAAAAATATCAACCCATGGTGTACCGTGTTGGATAAGCTTCAATAGCTTAAACCTCAAGATATCTCTAACAAGTCGGTTAAGGATAAGATAGGCTTAAAAGGAAATTATATAATTGTATTATGAATAGAAAAAGAAGTTTTCTATTAGGAATAGATATAAGAATAGCAAAAGAGGTGCTATCATTCATATAAATATCAAAAGTTGAGTTGTGACCTTGATATCAATCATAAGAGCTTTAAGAGTTTAGTTTTGAGAGATTTTCTAAACCTAATAAAGAGAATTATGTTTTATATACAAAGCTAAAAAGTGTTTGAGAAACTTTATTTGGTATCAGAACAAACCAGGTTGTTGATCCGAGACAAGGGAGAGACAACGACAAGAGAATTCCCGAGCCATGGGAGATACTGAAAATACAACAAGGACGAAGAACCTTGTTCCATCGGCGGTGATCTGTCCAATGTTAAACTCATCGAACTACACGGTGTGGTCGATGAGGATGAAGATGCTTTTGCGAGTTCACAAGGTATGGGAGACGATCGAGCCCGGTTCAGCCGAAGCCCAAAAAAATGATATAGCTATTGCTTTGTTGTTCCAATCCATACCCGAAACCCTAATAATACAAGTTGGCGATCAAGATTCACCAAAAATTATTTGGGATGCAATCAAATCAAGAAACTTTGGAGCAGATAGAGTTAAAGAAGCTAGACTCCAAACCCTAATGTCCGAGTTCGAGCAAATGAAGATGACAGACTCAGACACTATTGATACCTTCGCAGAATTAACCTCAAAAGCTGCAGCCCGAGGTCAAACTGTGGATGAATCAAAGATGGTCAAGAAGTTTCTCAATAGTTTGCCACGAAACAAGTATATACAAATCATCGCATCACTTGAGCAGGTCCTAGATCTAAACAAGACTGGTTTTGAAGATATAGTGGGACGGCTCAAAGCATACAAAGAACGTATACTTGTTGATGAAAGTCATGTTGAGACACAAGGAAATCTGTTGCTAACAAACACAGAGTCACATGACAACCACAACCGCTTCGAAAGTTCAAGAGGAAGAGGAAGAGGAAGAGGATTTCGGGGAAGAGGTAGAGGCCATGGGAGATTTAATTCACAAGACCAAAACAAAGAAAATAAAGATAGACCTGATGTAGTTTGTTATCGGTGCGATAAAGCGGGACACTTTGCATCAAGTTGTCCTGAAAGAAAACAAAAACTCGAAGAAGCAAACAAAGTAGAAACACAAGAAGTGGATGAAGCCCTCTACATGTATGAGATTGTGTTTCTTAATGAAGAAAATCTAATGCCAAAGAAATACGAGTTGAATAAAGGAGAAGAATGAATTTGGTACTTAGACAATGGTGCAAGCAATCATATGACTGGAGTAAAATTATTTTTCTCGGAGTTGAATGAAAACATCAAAGGTAAGGTGAAGTTTGGAGATGAATCTTGTGCTAAGATTGAAAGAAAAGGATCGATTCTTTTTCAAGGAAAAACAGAAGAACAAAGACTACTTACCAACATCTATTATATTCCGGAGTTAAAGAGCAACATACTAAGCTTATGACAAGCTACCGAGCATGGTTGTGATGTTAGAATGAGACATGATTATCTAACACTACATGATCCTAACGGAAGGCTCTTAAGGTAATGAGATCTCCTAATAGACTTTACAAGATCAATCTCAAAGTCGGAAAAACTAAAGCCCTAGCAAAAATTAAGTTTAGTGAGATGAGAAGCTTGATAGGAGTTCAAGTCCAATACTAATTTGAAGTTTAAGGGGGTGAATGTTGTACCGCATGTCAGTTACTAGCTATTTACAACTCAAACATTGTATGTACGTAAGAGAGGAATAACAAAGTTTCTCATCCTAAACAGTTTTGATTTGATCCCACGTGAAGAAAGGGGGGAAATTAATAGAGTAGTCATGTGTTTATACAAATTAAAAATATAAGCGATGATTTGTAGGTATTGGGCTAGGTTGCATGGAATCAGAAGCGGGTACGCGGAAGCAGAAGCATTTGGAAGCGTAAAAGTGATTTTTTAAAAATAATTAGGAAGCGGGTACGTGTTGGAAGCGTATACACATACAAATATATATATATATATACTTAAACATTATAAAATATTAAAAATTATTATTAATAACATAAATTCAATACATTTATATAATATATAATTAAAATTTTGCTATGAGCAATATAAATTCAGTACTTCATTTTTTGCACAATTCAACTAAAATCATTTTAATTTGAGATCATCATATTTGTTACAATTCTATGTTTTCAAAAGAAAAAGCGTCATACTCAAATTTTTCGAAGCAATCTTATTCAACTAATCAAATTAATCACTTTCAACATTTCGCATATGATTCAAATAATGTTTTTAAGTAAAGTTCTGCATAATCACAAATTTACTATATTAGTTCTTGATTTTTTCAAATATAAAATATATAAAAAATAATAGTTACTAAACCGGAAGCGCAAGCTTCCAACACATTTTTATAAGAGTATTTTTGGAAGTGTCATGTAAGCGAGATTCCGAAAGCTTCCGAGAGCTTCCGATTCCGAAGCGGGAAGCGGACGTTGAACAAATCTTTCATGCTACCTAGGTATTGGGCACTAAATATTCAAACGAAGACCACTGAATTCTTCATTAGGGAATACTGTATATTTAAAATTTACATAAGTTACATATTGAATATTTGTAGAATTATTGAATAATCTAAATTTAAAAATAAGCATATGATGTTTGTATCTGGAAATATTTGTGAAAATATTAGAAAGGTAGAATGCTTAAATACCTTTCAAAAGTACATGTGAGAATAAGATGTGAGAATAAGATTGAAATTTTTCGTAGGAGGAGATTTTGTATTATTCACCTTATCCGTTTGCGTTAAACAATTTGCGAGACTTCTCACACACGTAATTAAACCACATAACAATGGCTAGTAATAACACAACACCTCTGAGTTTCTTTCTGGTAACCGGACAGTTGCTAAAGTTAAAAAGTAAAAAAAAAATTAAAGCAAAGCTACCTCTTAACCCAAGCCCTTCTTAGAGAATTAGGTTAATTGTTTGAAGTTGATTTCTTATTGATCATAAGAGATCATTATAAAGGCCAATGTACAATCAATCATAAATCTAAACCGAAAAGGAAACATACCTTAAATCTAAAAAAAAAAACACCATAACCTCAACTTCAAGACAACCAATTTTACGTGATTCCATAATCCGTATCACTTTCATTTACCAAACAGACCATACTTTTTTCTTCCTTGTATAGGTTTATACAATCAATCCCATCCGTACGTTTTCTTGCCACCAAAAATTGAAGCAACATATAACTTCGACTGGACCTACATGATTACATTAGATAGATTTGTGTAGTAAAAACGTATGATTGAAAACAGACTCGTGCTGATTAAGATATGTCGAGGCAAGATTTACGACCCTAACAACTTATTCTGCGATATTGCGGTTTCATCTTTGATGAGTAGCCGCAGAAAATGTTCTAAAGCTCTTAGAGTGTTGTCTATAGTTTTCCCATCCAGTTCTTTGTTTGTGAATACGCTGCAAATGGAGCTCTTACCCATATAGGACGTGTAGGGGGAAGGCGCCAAACCATTTCCTCGGAATTTAAGATTGAACATCACCAAAATATTGATGTCTCAATCCGGTTTAGTTGTTTAGTTACTTAGAGCTATATGTGCTGCAAATTCAAACGCCAAAACCGGAAACTCTTCCATACTTTTAATAAAGATGAAATGATACCAGTGAACACAACTTTGAAATCAGGGTTAAGATTTACATCCAAGATGCTGCAGTTTTTGGGAAACAAAGTGACCATCAAGAACAAGAAGACAAGCAAGAGTGTAATTTTGTGTCATAAACCGTTAAAACCATGTCTAAGACGAGCAGCAGTAGCTCGACGAAGCACTGCTGGTTTGTACTGGGTTTTGTTTGAAGATGTTCTTCTTCCCTCCAGCAGAACCTTCAGCAGTAAGACTCGGCGTTTCCAATATCTAATAGATAAAAGAAAGGTTAGAAGACGAAACTCATCAATCATCCTCACACAAAAAACTTTAATCAAAGGAGCAAATTTAATACCTTAAGAACAAGCTCTTCAAAACATTGCTCAACATTGACACGAGTCTTTGCACTACACTCAAGAAACAAACATCCGTACTCCCGTGCAAAGTCTATGCCTTCTTTTTTTGAGACAGCCCTTTCACTCTCCTGGAGAGTGAATCACATAAGGTCAATAGAGTTGTGCAAAATTATAGATACTCAACATTGAAGACGAAGAGAAAATATTACCTTATCGACTTTATTCCCAACAAGCATCTTGATGCAGTCCTGGTTGGTCGAGTAAAGGTCAATTTCCTTAGCCCATATATCTGATAGATTTGTGAATGTATCTCGTCTTGTCACATCATATACTACAGATGGAGATTTCTAAAAGTCAATTACAGTGATTAATAAAGTGTTTCCCGGTAGACACTTTAAGAATAGACAAATTATGCTGTTCATTTAGAGAAAGACATACCCATTATTATGCCCTGAGCTCCTCTGTAATACGAACTTGTTAGCGTCCTAAATCTCTCTTGCCCAGCTGAGTTATCAGAAACACCCAAAAACTTATCAAAGATAGAAGAAAAACTTTAAAATTACAAGAGACTAATCTCTAAACTATTCTAAATACAAGAGACTCGTCTCTAAGCTATTCAAAATACAAGAGACTAATCTCTAAACTCTTCTAAATACAAGACTCATCTCTAAGTTATTCTAAATAGAAGAGACCAATCTCTAAGCTATTCGAAATACAAGGGACTCATCTCTAAGCTATTCTAAATACAAGAGACTCATTCCTAACCTATTCTTAAGTACAAGAGACTCATCTCTAAACTATTCTAAATACAAGAGACTCATCTCTAAGCTATTCTAAATCCATGAGACTCATCTATAAAAACTATTATAAATACAAGACTAATCTGGAAACTATTCTACTAAATACAAATGAAAAATCTCTATACTATTTTAAATACAAGAGACTGTTCTCCAAACTATTATAAATACAAGACTCTTATTCTTTACCAGTTACACATAAGAGCTTAGCCAACAATGATTGAGACACAAAAAAAAAGTAAAGTAGATTACAAACAAACTCTATCCTATTTCGCATTATTAAGAAATAAAATTCTCAAACTATTATCAATCGAAGAGACCAATCCCTAAGCTATTCTAAGTACAAGAGACTCATCTCTAAGCTATTCCAAAGTACAAGAGACTCATCTATAAACTATTCTAAATCCACGAGACTCATCTCTAAGCTATTCTAAATCCACGACACTCGTCTATAAACTATTATAAACACAAGACTAATCTAAAAACTATTTTAAATACAAGACTAATGTCTAAGCGATTCTAAATACAAATGACAAATCTCTATACTATTTTAAATGAAAGAGACTGTTCTCTAAACTATTATAAATACAAGACCCTTATTCTTTACCAGATACACATAAGAGCTTAGCCAACAATGATTGAGACAAAAAAAAATGTAAAGTAGATTATAAACAAACTCTATCCTATTCCGCATTATTAAGAAATAAAATTCTCAAACTCGAATCCAACTCCGGATGGATTAGTATCTAAATTGAAACCACAAAATATGACAATAACATAAACTTCAAGCATGATCAAATTAAATAAAGTTTTGATATTTTCACCTGTATCCCAAATCGCAAGCTTGAGTTTTTTTTCCCCAATTGTAAGATACTTAACCTTAAAATCCACACCTAAAAACAAAAACAGATCCAAGATCAAAACCAAAACACATACAAACCCAGATCGGTACTTAAAGCTGAATCAATTTAAACCTAAAAACTCACCAATTGTAGGAGAAAGATCATCAAACGTATTAGATGTAAAACTCAACAACAAAGAGCTCTTCCCAACACCAGAATCTCCGATTAATAAAACCTTAAACAAGTAATCAAATTCGGGTTGCCCCGACGATGAACCCATCGGATAAAAAATCGAACCTTTTTTGTTTTTTTTTGTTTTTCCTGAGAAGGGTTTGAACAAATCAATCAAAAGACACAAACTTCGGAATAAAATTTGACTAAAAAAAGGATCGGTTTTTAGGTTTTCTTCACCTTAAAGGCTTCTCGAGATCTACGAGAAGTGTGACACGAAGACACAAGAACAAAGGAATTAGCGGAGAGGTTGTAAAAAGCCGAAGAATGCTCTTAAAGAGTTGTTGTTCTTTTTGTGTAACGTGAGAGAGCCTGAAGATGCCTTCTTCAATTTCATCGACTTCGACATACGCGGGCCCACAGGAAATAATCTTCTACGGTTGGTCTTTTGGGAATTTGCTAGACCTTCGTTTTGTTTGTTTCATAACCGTTGGATCACTAACAGGTTTTAATTAGACGTCGGCCGAAATTGGTACGCAATTTGCAGTCTTAAGGGTTGGTTAAGGCAAATTTTTGTGTGTTTTTTTTTTCCTCTAAATTTCCTTGCACGAAACGAAAATGTGAAGATAGGAATGTAGCAAATAAAGCTATTACATCGAAGCACAAAAAATATAAATATAAGGTAATCACATCCCAAAAGAAGCAGTAGGAAAAAGCCCGCTAGCGGGGTTGGAAGTAACGGAACCAAGTGATGAGGAATGAATCACCCGGAGCGGAAGCCATTGATGGAGACGACTGAGCTTTGTGATCCAGGCTGGAAAGTTTGGCTCTTATGTTAAGTTGAATCTGCTTGATGAGACATGTCGCAGGACGGGAGATAGCAAGGTGGAGTCTTGCATTTCTCTCACGCCATATCTCATATATCGAAGCTTGTAGAACCAACTTGCAAATATCCCAATAGATCAGTGTGGGGGGGGGGGGGTTGAGTGCGTAGATGAGTGAGCATAGAAGTTCATACCTACAACGAGTAAGGGCAATCGAAAAAGAGATGAGATCGAGACTCTGGCTGGGCATTACACAGTAGACAAGCCCCACCCACGAAGACGTTCCTGTGTGGGTAGACTGTTACGAAGCAGAACCCACATCACAAAGGAATGCTTGGGAATACCTTGCGATATCCACACAGCCTTGTACTAGGAAACTGTGGGCGCGGGAGGGTTCAGAGAGTCCCACGTTTTAGAAGCAGAAAAGAGGGTCAGAGGTAAAGCATGGGAATGCCTCCATATAAAGATGTCGAGCAGTTCAGATGTTGAATCAGGTGGAGTAAGCAGAGAGGAACGGGTGATGTTGTGTCTTCCCCGAGGGAGAGACCACTGACCACCCAAAGATGCTTGATCCATTGTTGCCAATCGAGGGATACCCGTGACCCTAGGACCATTGGAACCCAAAGAGGTCCAATTGTCGTGCTAAAATAAAGCATTTCATCCATTCCCTATGTCAACGACAAGATAAGGTCTTGCAAATTCACGTAGGTTGAGAATACATTTCCAAATCCAACTTCATGAGGAAGACAATTGAGGGTCCCAAAAGAGACGTCCCTGGATAAGGTTCATGCGCACCCATGAGACCCATAGCGACCCATCCTTAATAAACAATAACTATATTAATTTCAGCCAAAAAACCTTATTACAAGTTTCTAAGCGACGAAGACCAAGACCCGCTTCCGCTTTTGGAATGCAGACTGATTCCCACGCAACTTTTGCTCCCTTGGCGGAGGTGGGATCTCCAGTCCAAAGGAAAGCGTTACACAACTTCTCTAAGGCTGATAAGCAAGATTTCAGAAGAGGAAAAACTGCCGCTCATAAATTAATCAAACCATATATGACTGAGCAAAGTAATTGAAGTCTTCCCGCAAATGATAGGTGACGTACAGTCCAAGAGGAGAACCGAGCATGAATCTTATCCAATAGGGGTTGATAATCTTGGGGCCTCATCTTGTGCAGGAGAAGAGGGATGCCAAGATATCTCACTGGAAGAGCCCCCTGCTGTAGGCCAAATCTGGAAGATAAAACCTGAGCGAGAGAGACATTGTTTCCATCTAGAAAGAGGAATGACTTGCTTGAGTTGATCCGTAGGCCTGAAACATAGTAAAACCAATGAAGATTTTGGATGACACCCTCCAAAGAACGCTCAGATCCATCAAAAAATATTAAGTTGTCTTCTGCGAAGCTTAAATGAGTAACCAAAGGGTCGAAACACAAAGGGTGAGGAGAAATATGGTCCACCCTTGCTTTACGATCCAACCTTATTGAGAAGATATCCATAGCCAAATCGAACAGAGAAGACGAGATGGGATTGCCATGCCTGATGCCTTTTCTACCTAGGAAATAACCACAAAGCTCTCCATTGAAGGCTATTGGGAAAGATGGAGAGGTAATACATTCTCTTATCCACTCTACAAAGGCCGAGGGAAGGTTAAAAGCTCTCAAAATGTTGAGAAGGAACTGCGAATTCAGGTTGTCATAAGCTTTAGTGAGATCAACTTGAAGATATCCACGAGAAGTGATCCTCGATTTGTAAAAATCAACAACCAGCTTGGAGGCGAGTAGCACATTCTCACATAGTAATCTCCCTTTAACAAACCCTACCTGGTTGGATAAAACTGCCAAGGGATGAAATAACTTGAGTCGAGAGGCCAAAAGCTGAGCAAAGAAACCCCATAGCCCTCAACACTCTCCCAAGCCTCTTGAATCAGTCTGTGATAATTTGGATGAGTTTGAAAAAAAAGTAAAGAACTTGAAGGGAGAGAGCCTTCTTGTAGAAGCCTGAGTAAAAGAGATGAGTATCGGAGAGTGATCAGAGCAACCCAGGGCATCGAAAACTACAGAGGAATCAGGAAATGTCTTGCGCCAATAATCATTAACAAGAGCTATGTCTAACTTCCTTGATATAGGATTCCGAGGTTGATGATTAGACCAGGTATAAAAACAGCCTCTAGGTATTAAGTCCAAAAGACCCGCTTCATCCAAATAAATATGCATCTCTGCCATCCCCTAAATATGCAAATGAGAAGAGTACAAAGAGAATATTTCTCCTGCTGATAGTACTTGATTAAAATCACCCAATATAATCCAAAGTGAGTGCGAGAGAAGAGAAGAGGACAAAAGCTCAAACAATATCCGTCCATAGTGAGTGCCTCTCTACAAGATGGTTACGAGCATATATAAATGCAACCGTGTAAGATTGACCAGAGCATAGATCATGTACTCCACACGACTAACTGGTCTGATTTCTTGTAAGTAATAACTGATAACCTTGGATTCCAAACAACGATTATTCTTCCATTATCTGCTTCTTCGATGTGATTACTATCATATCTCCATTCTGGAAAAGAACGAGCCATTATTGCTGCGAGATCGGTTGATGAATACGAGACTCCAAAAAAATTCCGATAATTAGCTTATTAATCGATAACCAAGAAGAAACTGCTATTTGCTTTGCTCTGCCATTAAGGCCTCTAGTATTCCAATAAACCATCTTCATATACACACAAAAAGGGGGACAGAGCACTCAGGCATCCAATCTTGGAGCAACTCACGAGGGTGAGCAACCCCTATCAACCAAACCTGAGCACTTTTTGAACACAAAAGGTAAAGCAGGCCCAGGAAGATCTGCAGACGAGATAGAAGGGCATGCACTCTTGGAAGATAAAATGTTCTACCTGAGCTGCTAGCGAGACTTCCTTTTAGAAATGACAAATACTGGCTGGGAAGATTTCCCTTATGCCAGAGCAGGATGATTACGCATTAAAGACTAAGCTGCCTTAATGATATTCTCCTCAGCAATCACTTGGGAGAAGGATATAGGCTTAGCACTATCCCTGCGGCACTGAGAAGTGGAATGGAAAGAGGGACCAGGGGGAATATGCTTGAACTTCCTAACTACCATGGTCCATCCTAGCAAAGAATCCGTAGCAAAGGAAGCATGACACGAAGATGAAGAAACATCTTTCCCTTTGTCCACAATTCCTTGCTCTGACGGTTGGAGGGTAGAAGAAGTCTGGATAATCGAAAATTTTGCAACAGGCGAAGCTGCAGAGGGAAGAGACTCCTTCTCCAACAAAGAACCGGAACGAGTCTTACCAGGAATAGAAGTGGAGATAAACAAGTGAGCATCTAAGCTCTAGATGACCAAACTCCTTACACTTTGTACACTTAAGTGGAAGCGTAGGGTACTCAGCATCAACCATCACTGAATTCTCTAAGAAGTCACGAACGCAAAACTTGGGAGGATGCTTCCTATCAAGGATGACTTTAATTTTAATTTTGGCAATACCAAGAGGATTGTGAACAAGATGAGCTTTTTCGGTATACAGGGGTTCACCAATGCCTGATGAGATGCCAAAAAAAAGCCTTCAAAGTAGAAACTAGTTTTATTGAGGAGAAATTGGTAGTAGACGTCCACTGAGTGACTGTAAACGTGCAGTTGCCAGATTGTCAAAAGACAACGTCAAGGACCCACTTGCGCGTTAGTTCCGATGGGATGAAGCTGAGGCAAGTTATTTTTGTATACTTACTTACTGAGATACGGCCCTGCATTCCCCAAATGGGGTTTAGATCGGCAAAGATCTTGGCTGCTGATGGAGGGGAGCCATGAAAATGAGCCACAAAATGATCTTTCCAGATCTCTGATGATTTGAGTACGACAGATGGAGGAGCTGTGACAGTTGGGGTGCTGTCTTCAAGGAAGGAAGGATCCACTGATTTCTTCAAGTTCCAAATTGAGGATTGAAACTTAGAAGCCCAAAGAGCTGCAGGAGCGACTGGAATTGGTTGAGCTGGCTTGATCAGAATCGATTCCATTTGAGAAGTCTTGAAGGAGACGGGATCGAAGCTGATCGGTGAGGTAGCAGGGCGGGTCTGAAGCTCAGGAGAGTAGTGAGGGGCACAGACTGCGAATAGATTTGGTGGAAGAGAGCACAAAGGTGGAATATAAGATAAAAGGGCATCACAAATTGGCTGTGAATCCTGACTATCAGGTGGATCCAGAGGCGGTACCAAGACTGGAGAGGAGATCGACATGGCAAGGTAGCCAAGAAGGAAGGAGGAAATTCTCGACGGCCGCGTGAGGCGACACTGACGGCGGCGATCTGGAATGAAAACCCTAATCGACTAAATAATCGCTCTGTACGGACTCAGTTTCTCTCGTTTGTTATTTTATGTGTTTTTGTTATTTCACGCCAAATAATTTCATTCATATCACTAATTGACTAGCCCTCTCTCTAGTGACTATTTCTGTTAACTGGAATCTCTCTTCGATTAACCAGAACTTTTCTTCCTTTTCTCAAAGTTTTCTATTTTTGAGAGAGAAAATATTTACTTATTGCGTCTGTATATATATTCGGTATTATTCTGATATTAGCCTCTCTTCCGATCATGTATTGGTGATAAACTGCCAGTTGAATCATGTTGATAGTTTCGACTGTGTGCGGATTTAGTTTGGTTTTTAGTTGGGTAGTCTTAGATCACGCCTTTAGTGTTTGGAATTATTGGGCCTCTTGAGCTATGGATATTATGTACTAAGATCCATTGTAATTAGGTTAATGTAGGTTGGTATTATCATGTATATAAGGTTATGCCTCTGTAACGATATTAATAAAAAACTCTTTTCAAACTCCTAAAGGTTCTTGATATGGAAAAGCGGTTTATTGGTTTCGATCTTTGTTATTTTCTTTTGTTTTTACTCGTTTTTTGAACCCCTGGTACACCGCAGATCAATTATTTTAATATAAATTTGTAGGTTTTTTTACTATTTATAAATATTTGTATTTTTCTTATAATTTCAACTTACTATTTTTTTATTTACTATTTATAATTTTTTTTTATTTTGTTTGTTTAATTTAATATATATTTGTAATTTTTTTTTCTACGGTTAATAATATATTTAATGTGGTTTCAATATCGAATTGAAGTGTTTTCTATGTAGCAATAGCAAATTTATGTTGTTTGATTCAAACATCTGCCAAATCAATCATATTTTTTATTTTCATTAAAATAATTTAGAGTAAATCCTACCGAAGTAGATATTAAATTAATTCAAATAAAATTTGTTTCCTAACTAAATGAAAACCAAAATATGTATGGAAAAAAAAACTCATATACAACAAACTTGAGAAGGTGCTCTACTATTCCAATATTATTTCATTATTTCTTATGTTTTAAAGTTTAATTTTTTTTTGTTAATTCATTTCTTAAATGATGTCAAGTTTATAATTATTTTATTTTAATGTCTCCTACCAAAAAATGTTATTTTAATGTCATTTTATTGAAATTCATTTTAAAGTGTTTCAAATGGTGTTTAATATAGTTTTTTGCAGGTTTATATTTATGGCAATAGTTCGAGAGGGTTAGCGTATTAAGAGCATCTCCAAGGGAGTGTCCAACACTTCATATTTGAAGTGTGTGTGTGTTTGTCTCCAATGGTAACACTTCAAATACAACTTTAAAACTATTTGTAATTTGCACTGTAGTCCTCATATTGATCACAATTAATTAATATCATAAAATGATGTGATCCTGAGCAACACCAAGAAAGAAGAGCTTGAACCCGAGCATGGAATCAAGGATAAGCTTGTAGCGGAGGGAGACTTGTGTGCGACGAAGAAAACTAAGGCTAAGCTGTTGGAAAATTATGTGATTAAAATCTTTCTGATTTTTAATCAATCCCAAGATGATTACACAAATGGGTATGTGACCCATTTGCACTTTTTTCCCTTATCTTTAGTTTTATCCCAATGGATTTTCCAAAGAAGGTTTTTAACGAGGTAAATGGGTTCACATTCCTTCAAGTTCATCTTGTTGTAATCATAACTTGGCCCAGCAACAAGGCTTTCGACCCAAGATCTAGCAAGAAGAAGAATTTCGTGAGCATGAAGTGCAAGGGTCATATTTTGGAATTCAAACTCAGTTTTTAATTTTCTGTCATTTTCGAAACTCTTTCTCTCTCTTTCATGCAAGTCTTATTGTTTTCTATTTAAGCAAGTGAGTTGCTTTATTATAACTCATCCTGGATTGAATCATCAAACAATTATCAAATAAAATCTCTTTCTTCTTAAAATTGTGTCGAAATTCTCTCTTGTCTCTTGAGATCGATTCGCTGCTTGGTTGGCCTCTTTATCGAGTCTCTAAACTATTCCATCTCTCAAAACTTGGAAGTCTTTGTCTCTTGGGAGTGATCTGTTGCCTGGTGCGACATATTCATCATCTCTCCATTATCTCTTAAGATCGATTCGTTGTTGGGCAACATCTCTTGGATCGACTCATCTCTTCACAACAAAAGTTTATTCCGCGTACTTTTGTCTCTATCCATCTCTAGACCAGCTTCTTTGTGCGAATCCTTGGGAGGATCTTATCATTAAACTTTTATAAACAACTAAAAACATACATTAATAATATTACAAACAAAATTTAATAAATAAAACATTACATTATAATGTAAAATTACATATTAATAATAATAAAATACATAAACTACAAATATTACACATAAAATACGAAATTACTCACTAAAACTATTTCCTTGTTTATGTAACTTTATTTTCTTGTATTACTTTATTTTGTAGTTCATCTTTTTAATGTATTATTATTGTTATATAATTTTTTATTTAAAATCATGTAATATTTATTATATATTAACATTTTATTATTTTAAAAAAATATTTCAATTTATATGTAAAAATTAAATTTATAGAAGTAGATATGAAATTTTGTGAATTATAAAATTTTCTAACCTAAAATGATAAATGAAACAAAATTAATAAGATTATGTATATGATATATAATTGTAGGAACTAAAATGCAAATAAAAAGATGAATCTTCAAATTTGAAGTGTTGAATAGTGACACTCCATATTCAATATTTGGAGTGTCACTATTCAATACTTCAAAATTTGAAGGTTTAGAGGTTGGGTTGGAGTGTCAAAAACTTCATATTTAAAGGGATAGAGTGTTCCCTTGTAGATGTTCTAAGTATTCATTTAGAAGCTGTATTTCCTTCGTTGGACATTACAAACTTGCTCTTGTTATTTGAGTGAGGAAAGGGCTGAACATTGAGTAGACTACACTGACGTACGAAGGCACGTCGCTGAATATCTGAAATATTGTAAACTAATATATTCATCAAAACTTGAAGAGTTGAATAGTAGATTCAGTAAAGTACCTTGTAGATATTTAAATATTGGAGTTTTGTCTCAACTCTCAATATGAGAGACTGTGCAATGTATTTGTTTAAAATTGTTAATGTTTAAATAGTGATCGAGAATGGAGAGTGATTATACTCATTTCAATGTACGACCACACAAAAAATGCTTCAACTTAACTGCAGCAGTTAAAGACAGTTTTGAAGTAAATCTTACGAAATGTAAGACCAAAAAAGAAATATGATGCCTTTTAACCACATATTATTACTAAAAATGTCTATTGCTATAACGTTGTGGCTACATTTCATATGTGGCTTTTCGTGAGAAATTTAGCAACGGATTACCACGAACTAATATGTCGTTACATAGCCACGAAAAAGCCACATTTATCTTCGTGGCTACATTCGCCACATATATGTGACAATCCATGGATTTGATAACCACATTTTTAGTGTTGTTTTTCTGTGGTTAGTTTAGCCGCAAAGTTTGTGTTGACTTTTCCAAGTTTAAATGAGGGAAAAAATGGTCAATTTCAACGTGAACAATTTTTACGGTGTTTTTTATACACGAACTAAGATACAGTGTATTTTGTATTTAAAAAAAACATACAATGTATTTTCAAATTCAACATAATAAATTTTTAAAAAATTACATGAACTATAATATATGTGCCAAAATCAATTTTGACTGAAATTATATTAGTCAAACCGATGAGTCAGATGCCACGTGGCATATTTCTGCATGCCACGTGGTATATTTTTGCTGAGTCATATGCCATGCTGCATATTTTTGCTGAGTCAGATGTCACATAGGTTTTTAAATTTTTTTAAAAAGTTTATGCAATTTTCTGAGTCTAAACTTTGTCTGATACTTAAAATGAAGCAACGGAAACACTATTATCAGTTGAGCTACTTAATCAATTTTTATCATTTTTGTAGTCGTAACAACCGTAAGATTTCGACCATTAGAATGTAGATTCTTGAACAATTACAATTTTTGAACTTACCATTTTTGAATTTAGAGGTCAAATTTGAAATTGTTCAAAAATGTACTGTTTAATGGTCGGAGCCCTACGGTTGTTGCGGCTACGGAAATGATAAAAACCGATAAATTGGTTCAACTGATAACGATGTTTCCATTTATCCATTTTAAGTGTCAAAAATATTTGAGACCCAGAACATTACATAAAAAATTAAAATAATTTTGTTTTTGAAAAATCTACATGGCATCTGACGCATTAAAAAATATGTCATGTGGCATATGACTCAACATAAATATGCACATAGAATCTAGCTCATCAGTTTGACTAACATTGTTTCGGTCATAGTTGATTTTAACACATATATTAAGGTTCATAGATTTTTTTTTGAAAATTTACTTAGTTGAAGTTGAAAAATACACTGCATCTTAGTTCGTGTATGAAAAGACAGCGTGCAAATTGTTCACATTGAAATTTGCAATTTTTCCATTTAAATTAGTCACAAAGTTTGGCATGATTTATCCGTGGTTAAGTTAGCCATGACTAAATATATGACTTTCAGTTAGCCATGATAATATATGTGGCTAAATCCGTAGCTTTTCTAGAAAAAAAAAACAAAAAACAAATTACCAAAACCATATCTTATTATATAAACTTGGACTTCATGCACGAGAAGTTGATAAGTGTCAAAATTATACTTAACGAAATCATGACACGTGTCACAAATAATTTAGATCTTGCCACATGTGTCAATTTCATAAATACAAAAATAAAAATACATCTTAAAGAAAAAATGAAACCAAAAATTTGTTAATTTATCTAATCAATAATTAAAATTAAAAAATATTAAAAAAAAACAAAAATAAAACATATCTTAAGAAAAAATAAAACCAATAAATTTTTAATTTATATGATCAATAATAATTATTAAAAAATCAAATACAAAAATAAAACCAAATCTTCAAAAAAAAACCAAGAATTTGTTAATTTATCTAATCAATAATTAAAATCTTATTATATAAAACTTGGTTGCAATCACGATAGCTTGACACATGTCAAATTTATAATTAACGAAATTCTGACACATGTCACTCGATCGATGAGATTTTGACATTTGAAAAAAATATTATGTTATTTTTATTTTTCTTAATATAAAAAAAACCAGCAAAAAATTAAATAATAAAATAGATAATTTTTTACTTTCCATTTTTCTAATATAAGTTACATTTTATTATCTCAATAAAATTTGAACTTTCCTTTTCAAATTTAAATTTTTAAATTTTTATATTATTTAAGCTCTAATATTTTTGTTTTATCACATGTTCCTAATTATTTGAACTAAAAATGATTATCAAGATCATATGATAAAAATAGATTTTAGATTAATATCAACGGAAAAAATAAATAATAAAATAGATATTTAGACTTTTAATTTTAAACTTTAAAAAATAATATATTAAATTTCCCTTATAATATTTAGGTTTTTGTTTTTTTAAATATTATTTAAGCTTCAATAAAAAATCTATTACGCTTCTAATTATTTGATCACGACACATGTCAGTTGATCGATAAGGTTCTAACAGGTAGAAAAAATTATATTATTATTTTTTTCTTTAATTGAAATGGAAAACCAACGAAAAAAATAAATAATAAATGTATATACTTTTTAATTATTATTTTTCTTAAAATATGTAAAATGTTATTACTTCAAGAAAATTTAATCTTTTCTTTCAAATTGAAAATTTTAGATTATTTAAACCCCAATACTTTTTTAAATACGCTTCTAAATTCTAATTATTTGAACGAAAAATTGATTTTTTTATAATCCAACCTAATTTACTATTCTAATTGGTTAGGTGTTAATAAAATTTATAGTAAAATTTTGTCTAAATTGTCAATAGAAGTTACATATAATTGGCACAAAATAGCAAATTAGTTATAAAATTCATAATATTTTCGGTTTACGAAAAGAAGAAACAACGTCTCTATATATTGAACATAAAATGTTAAGGAAATATCCTCCATAGAAAAGAACATATCGCCTTTTAATGAGCGAGCGCATAGGCGCCTGTCATTAGATACATTTTTCATGTATCACACTAGGGTTGGGCATTCAGATTTGGTCAA
Organism: Cardamine occulta; assembly: GCA_028015245.1. Classification (NCBI taxonomy): domain Eukaryota; kingdom Viridiplantae; phylum Streptophyta; class Magnoliopsida; order Brassicales; family Brassicaceae; genus Cardamine; species Cardamine occulta. The sequence continues at coordinate 12,558,886 of CM051362.1, forward strand.
GTCTATCAGGTTTAGAAGCAAATGATCTATTTGGATATTTATATTTTTGGTTCAGTTTGGTTCCATCTGGGTTTGAGTCAGTTTCAAGTACACAAAATATCAGAAAAATGAATTAAAATTGGTTAAATTTGAATAAAGTTTGATTAAAATTTCAAAAATATAACTAAGAATTTTTAAATATTTTGGTCACTTTGGGTATTTTAGTTATTTCGGTCTAAAAAATATTTATATTTTTGGGTTTGTAATTATAATGTAATTGGGTTATTTCAAGTAGTATTATTAATATTTTTGGGTATATAGTTGTATTTCGAGTATTTCGAGTATCCATTCGGCTCTCAGTTCAGTTTTTCGGATATAGGAGTCTATGACTCATTCAATTTTTTGTCGGTTTAGAATTAGGTTTGGTACCCCATTTCGGGTCGGATTCGGTTATGTTCTTCGATTACTGATATTTTCTCAAGACCAATCTCACACGGTGATCGAAAAAACAAACAACAAGATGGAATCAAAAGCTACTTGACATGGTATATATTTTTAATATGTTAATAATAAAATAATAATTCAGAAAGTTAAATTAATTTATTCATATAAAAAATAAACTTAAGTAAATAACTCTTTTCTTTAAGGAAAATTGTCTTTTAATTATTTCCCTAAAATAGTTTAAGATATTTTATTAACAACAAATATTTAATTTATTGATTTTATCTAAATTTAATTTATTTTTAAAGTTTAGAAAACCCGTCCATCGGACGGGTCTTAATATAGTATATATATAAAATTTGAAATATATAAAAACGTAAAATTTCTTACAAAATTTCTCGTCATACATAAATATGTAAGAGCAAAAAAAAATAGACAACAAAAAAACGAAAGATGGAAACATAATCAAGGAGATGAGAAGGTATGCTTCGCACTAGCACAACAAAATATGAAAATGAAATCATAATAGTTGTGGAAGGCTGGATCAGTTGGTAAGTATTGGGATCAATTCCTTAGAATCAGATGTTGACAAGCTCGCATCACCGTGCCTTCCTTCATTTTTGCCATGTATTTCTTGAGCTCCACCACATTGACTGATGTCTCAGGTTTAAGTTCATCGTCAGTTTTCCATGCTATGTAATATGCTCCAACTATTTTGAAATCTGGAAACTTAGGTTTCTCCATATTTTTCATTTAATTTTTCTATAACAAAAACACAAAATATCATTATTTTATTTATATATATATAATGAGCAACTTGTAATAATAATACAAGTGATTACAAAGAATATAATTGCATTAAAAAAACACTGTTTATGGTGAATTCTTTGTGAGTAAATTTTTCGATAAAAAGACCATAACTACAAACAATAATTACACATAAACTGAGAATTAAAAGCAAGATCATTTTCAAAATAATGACTAAATTAAGTTTTCTTTAATTGAGATTTTACCGGAGATAAAATATTTAGATAAAATGATTGAGTGAAAGTAAGTGTATTAATAGATTAAAAACACTTTTCATAGCCATTTGAAAAAATTAAAACAAATTGAAATTTACCTTTGTGAGCGTTGGTTTTTAAAAATTTTAATAATCAATAAGTTAAATCTACTAATTTTACAGAAGATATTTATACATAGATGACCGAATTTCTATTATATAATAACCAAAATAAATATTTAATAAAGATATAGAAACACAATAGAAACGTCCATTTTCATTTTGGAAACACGACGGAAACTTGTATTTTCTTTATTTAGAAACTTGATAAATAAATAATTAATTGGGATGTTGGAGAGGTGACCAATTTGATTCATCACATGGAACTAATGTTTGGAGACTTGAATTTCAAGATCTTTTTTTTTGATAAATTAGAGTTGAAGACCATTTTGTTAGTTAAGATATTCTCTACAATATACTATGATACGTTTATGGTATGCACAAGATCTTGTATTGTTCCCTAAGCCACACTCTTCTGTATAAATGTATATTGTATCATTATCAATCAGATCAACAAAGTATCATACACTTAATTACATGGTAGCAGCCTATTCTCGATCCTCCTAACTTTCTCTCATCATCACTGATCTCGTCTCTTTCTCTCTCAAATCTCTTCTTCTTCGATCTCTACTCTTCACCGTCACGCTTCTACTCTGTATTTCCCTGTCTTTTTGATGGCTGAAAACACCCAAAATTCCAGTTCATCTGACAAAGCCTTCAGTATAAGCCAGATTCGAGCTTACATTCCCATCTCTCTCGACCTTGACAAAATGAATTATGATGTCTGGCGAGAATTATTTGAGACGCACTGCATCTCTCGAGCTTGATGGCACGGCTGTCTCTACCCCAGCCACGGCTGTCTCTACCCCAGCCACGGCTAAAATATGGAAGGAACGGGATGGTCTCCTCAAGATGTGGATCTATGGGACTATCACCGATTCATTGGTTGAGACAATTCTCAAACCCAAAAGCACAACTCATGACCTCTGCCTCTCGATTGAGTCTCTCTTCCATGACAACAAAGAAAATCGGGCATTGCAATTATATAATGAACTTCGAACAATCTCCATCGGTGATTTATCCGTCCAAGAATACTGTCGCAAGTTGAAAAATCTATCGGACTTACTCGCCAATATTGATTCACCCGTCTCAGATCGTGCCCTTGTTTTCCACTGTCTCAATGGCCTTACAGAGAAATTTGATGGAATCCACAATATCATCCGACACTGCTCGCCGTTCCCATCGTTTCTCACCGCCAGATCGATGTTGCTCGATGAAGAAAGTTGCCTCAACAAACAGAATCGCTCCCCTGCCACAAACACTCACACATCCTCATCGTCGAACATTATGTATGTCTCGAACCAGTCTGCTCCTTCCCAGTCACCGTTGCATCACTCGTCACAGCCTAGCGGATTCAATTACGTAGCCGCCGGCAACTCCAAACACAGAGGTCATAACGGTGGACGCGGCTACAGGGGGCATTCTGGTGGTCATGATAACAACAACGGCAACGGCTTCCCGAACTCTGGCTGCTCAGGATACAGTGGGAGATACCACAATGCGCCTTTTTTCTCGTCGCCTTCACCATGGCATTATGGATCTGTACCTTTTGGTCACTATCACACTAATCCATTTCCTTATGGGCCTCAGGGATATAATCAAGCCCATCCTTAATTTGTCACAAATGGGCTGACCACACAACAAAGATCCCAAAGTATTTTGGGCCCATATTATCCAAGGCCATCACCCCACGAAACACATGTGGTTCACGACCTGACTACTACGCCTAATAGCACGACCTTGATTCCCATGGCACTTACACATGCGTTCAATACCATGTCCCTTCAGGATCCCGCTGATGCCTCTTGGTATATGGACACAGGCGCTATCAGTCACATCACCTCGCAGCAAGGTACTCTAACTTCCACATTTAACTCGAGTATTACTCCTTTTGTTTGTGTCGGTAATGGCTCGTTAGCTCTTATCACTCATATTGGTCATGGCTCCATTATTTCTAATTCTCGTCCTTTCACTCTTCAAAATATTCTTATTTGCCCTTACATTATTAAATTTTTTGTCTCTGTTTGCCGTTTTGTCACTGATAATCATTGTTCCATAGAATTTGACCCGTTTGGTTTTTCTGTAAAGGACTTCCAAACCAAGACAACGCTTCTCCGATGTGACAGCTCGGGACCCCTCTACTCCATCACTTCCCATGTGTCCTCTCATCTTCCACTTGTTCTTCCTGTAGATAGCATTCTCTGGCATCACAGACTTGGTCATCCGGGTAGTTCTATTAGTTGCTCTTTACATTCTTTGGATTTTTCTAGTAATAAAGCCGACTTGACTTCTTTGTGTCATGCATGCAAGTTGGGCAAACATGCTTGTCTTCCATGTGTTTCATCTTTTTCCATTTGTTTATCTTCTTCCATTGTTACTTACTCTTTTCAAATAATTCATTATGATATTTGAACTTCTTCAGTATTGAGTAACAATGGTCTTAAATACTATATTTTATTTATGGATCATTTTACTCATTTTATTTGGGTTTATCCTCTACATAAGAAAAGTGACACATTTGGACACTTCTTACATTTTTTTGCATACGTTCGCACTCAGTTCAACAAGAATATTTGCGCACTTCAGTGTGACAATGGTGGTGAATACACCAGCTGAGAATTTCTCGATTATCTTGCCACCACTGGCACCGAAGTTCACCTCTTTTGTCCTCACACGTCCCAACAAAATGGACGTTCCAAACGTATGCTCCGCACCATCAATAGTCTCGTCCACACCCTACTTGTTCAAGCTCACCTTCCCTACTCCTTCTGGGTTGAAGCCCTCCACACTGCTGTTCACACTCTAAACCTCTTTCCCTCTTCTTCTATTCATAACTCCACTCCTTTTTCTCGTCTATTTAACAAACCTGCCCCTTACTCTCATTTATGAGTTTTTGGCTGTCTTTGTTATCCGAATTTGTTGTCTACCTCTTCTCACAAGCTGGCTCCCCTATCCACCGCTTGTGTCTTCCTTGGCTACCCATCAAATCATCGCGGGTATCAATGCATAGATCTCAGCACTCGGAAAATCATTATCTCTCGACATGTCACTTTTGTTGAAGATATTTTTCTATTCTCCTCGCTCCCTTCAACGCTTATTCTCCCACCACCCATTTCACCACCACCATCACTTTCTACTTCACTTCCTGTTGGCATTCCTCCGCCGACAGCCGCAGCACCAGCACCTATCCCGCCTGTTGCTCATCACCCCATGACTACTCGGTCACAAAATGGGATCACCAAACACCGTATTCTTCTTTGTCTTCACACCGATAAAATTTATCCACTTCCTTTCTCTCATGTACAGGCAGTTAAAGACTAATATTGGAATGGCGCTATGAATGTGGAATACAATACTCTTGTTAAACATGGAACATTTGAGTTAGTACCTAGGCCTGCTAACACTAATATTGTGCGTTCTATGTGGCTTTTTCGACATAAGTTTGGTGCAGATGGGAAACTCAAGCGGTACAAGGCCCGCGTGGTAGCTAACGGCAACTGATAACAGTTTGGTGTCGATTGTGATGAGACTTTCATCCTCGTGGTCAAACCAGCTACAATTCGGTCAGTGTTACACGTGGATTTAGCCCGAGATTGGCCTCTGCGACAACTAGATGTCTCTATGCATCAACCTCCAGGGTTTGTGGACAAAACAAAGCCACATCACGTGTGCTTACTAAAGAGGTCCCTGCATGGACTTAAACAGGCTCCTCGCACTTGGTATAATCACTTCGTAATAGTGGCTAAGCAAATTGGGTTCCGACAAAGCCATGCTGACCCGTGTCTCTTTGTTTATGGTTGTGGTCCTACAATGGCCTATACTTCTCTATGTTGATGATATCACCCTCACTGCTTCGAGTCCAATAGTTTTACAAAAGATAGTTGAAGACCTAGCCACCAACTTTGAGCTCACAGATCTTGGCAAGCTACACTATTTTTTGGGGATCGCCATCACTCACAACTCGAAGGGTCTACTTCTCAGTCAACACAATTATGTTTCTGATATTTTCCACCGTGCCTCCATGACCGACTGCAATCCGTGCTCTACCCCTGTTGACACAAAGAAAAAGCTAGTGGCTGATGAGGGTTCTCTTGTTATTAATCCATCCCTCTATCGTAGCCTGGCTGGAGCACTTCAGTATCTTACATTCACTCATCCTGATATTTCCTTTGCTGTTTAGCAGGTGTGCTTATTCATGCATGATCCTCGTGAACCACATTTCAGTGCCCTCAAGTGCATTCTCCAGTATGTCAAGGGCACTATCAGACATGGCCTCCAACTCCGTAAGTCTTCCATCACATATCTTGTTGCCTATTCCGATGCAGATTGGGCAGTTTTTCCTTCCTCTCGTCATTCCACCTCGGGCTATTGCGTGTTTCTTGGTGATAGTCTTATCTTGTGGTCTTCGAAATGGCAATATACCGTCTCTCGGTCTAGCGCTGAGGCAGAATACCAAGGCGTGGCTAATGCTGTTGCTGAAGCTTCGTGGCTATGGAACTTATTCCTAGAGGTAGGGTTTCCGTTGTCAAAGGAAACTTTCATTTATTGCAACAATATCTTGGTGATTTACTTGTCAACTAATCTGGTTCAACATCAGCGTACAAAGCATGTGGAGATCGACATTCACTTTGTCAGAAAGCAGGTCGTACTAGGGCAATTTCGAGTACTTCATGCTCCATCTGCGTCACAGTATGCTGATATCTTCATGAAGGGTCTCCCTACTCCGTTGTTCAACGGTTTCTGTACCAGTTTGAACGTCCGTCATCCTCCCGTTCCAACTGCGCGCAAGGAGGGTGTTAGTTAAGATATTCTCTACAATATACTATGATACGTTTATGGTATGTACGGGATCTTACATTGTTCCCCAAGCTATACTCTTTTGTATAAATGTACATTGTATCATTATCAATTAGATCATCAAAGTATCATACACTTGCAAATTTTGTGTGATTCGGCTGAGGAGAATGTGAATAAAGATGTTGGTTTAAGTCTTTGACTTTAATGGTTATGATATATTATCTTTAGTCAAGTTGGATTTGTGTTGTTTAATATATTTTATGATACATGTGTTTAATTTGTTGTATAGTATTGTTATTTACTTTTGTAACAAGTATGTCATTTCATAGTTTTATTTTCTTTCATGATTAGTTTCGTTAACGGTATCCAATCATATAATTAATATCTAGAATAATTTTGTTCATCATTTTCTGTTTCAAAGAAATTTCTTTCAGTTCTAAAGTATATGAATCCATTTATGTGGTGAACCTTATTCCATTGCGTGGGAAAAGAATGTGGAAACTCTGAAAATTTTAGAAGACTCTATGGTGAAGTGAAAAATAAAAAAGTCACTAGACATAAATCCATAAGATTATCAGTCTTATTATCTTTAGACTAGGTTTAGAGGATTCATATTAGAGAACTTAACCAAGCGGTGGTCTAATGGTTCCACTTGGAGAAGAGTTGTTTTGTTGATTTAGGCTATGGATCGATTCCCCTCAAACGCGGACTTATCTAAATCACTCTCATTTGGCCAATCGAAGTGGTGTCATGCTTTAAATCCATTAGAAAACCCGGTGAGTGAACTAGTAGATGGCTACGTTCACCCTTAGGGGATAGTTGGGTGTTAAAAGCTTGGATCACCCGCTGATTATAAAAAAAATAAAAAATTGAGTACAAGATCTTCATGATTTAGCAAAATCATAACTTTTCATCTTCATCATGTTAACTATCACCCAGTTGAACTACAAAAACACATTGCAATCTGTTTTAAGTGAACAATACAAATACACTGCAGAAAGATAAGAATGCAAAGGAAAACAATAATACAATCCAAATGAACAATACATCATTATACACTAGAAGCACAAAGAGAAAGCAAACAAAGAAGCGTAGACTCTGATTTTAGACCGTGACGAATCCCAATCCACAGTAAAATATGTTTAGACCTAACTCCGCCACTAGAGAATAAAAAAAAAAAGTTAGTGACACTTCTAGAACACAGCGAAATTGAGAGGCACAACAATCCAACATATTTTCATAATTTTTCTGATGGGAATATCGCGCAATTACCCATCTGCTTCACCATTAATATCATAAGAAAATGAAAAATTTGTAAAAGAAATATATATATTTTTTTTTATAATCAGAGGTGATCCGGCTAAATTACAACCCAACCTATTTAAACGAAGAGATTAAAAATCCAAATTTTTTTTACAAATCATATAAAAAATCAACATAATTTGATCTTCCATTATAAATAGAAATAAAACTATATTTTTTATCACTTAATTTAACGAATTTGTTTGGGTTTTATTTTGCAAAATTTCCTACGAACCTGAACTAAATTATAAATTATAGAATCAGAAAAATGATTACCTCACTAAATGAAGGCAAGAAACGATTTTTGGTGTCTTCGTCTTCCCATTCAAGCTCAGTTTCTTGTTTTTGAGGAAGCATTGCTATTGAAAACTCATCAATACGTGGGACACTCATAGCATTTAAAGGAAGCTTTCTCAGCTTTGAACAGCCAAAAGCACTTATGCGCCTCAAAGATGGAAAGGGAAGAGGACTCCAGTAGATATTCTCCAGATTAGGCAAACTTGTCAATGATAACACTTCTAGGTTCTGAAAAGGATGAGTAACACCTGTAAGATTGATTGCTTTCTCTTTGTTTAGAATTTCTTCTACTTCTCCTGAAAATGTAATATCTAAGTAGACAAGATTTGGAGCAAACAATAGCCATGTCAGATCCTTAATGTTATGGCAGTTAACTATACGCACGATAGAGAGGGTTGTGAGGCATAGACATGTCAGATTGTGTAAACCAGACGAATCCATCGTCTCACTTTCTCCGCACTTCATATATGTATTAATCTCCGACACATGACTATTTACCACCCAGAGCTCACGAAGATTTTCCATACTCACCAACGATGATATATTGAATGGCTTTTGTCGAAAATCTTTAATATCAAGACTAGTGATGCAGTTTGCCAACCTTTGATCGCCTAATATTTGATCCAAACCCAACTCCGTCGATACCGTTATGCTAAGAACTTGTAGATGCTCCAAGAGTCGTAGCTCCTTCACTAATATAATATCTCCATGCACATTAGAATTTAGTAGTTTCAAAATTCTTAAACTGGACAACTTTGATATCCCAATCATACTATAAAGTCTCTTTGTAGAAGTCAAATTCAGCTGAGTTAGCTTTTTCAACTCTAGAAAACCAACAGGCAGTTGCTCTATATTTGTATGCGACAAGTCAAGAAACTGCAAGGAAGCCAGCTCTGATATCTGCTCTGGAAGTTCATTGAAGATGAAATTACGCGATAGATCCAAAACAACAAGATTTTGCATAGACCGGAAAAATTCACCTGAGAGATTCTTTAATTCATTATGTTGGAGGAACAAAGTTGTAAGTTGAGAAAACTTGGAACTGAATGTTATCTCTTCAATGCTATTATTCATTAATGACATCTTTCTCACCTCTCCCCAATCCTTTACTTTTGGTATTTCATGTAATCCAACGTTTGCTTGTACAATAAAAGTCTCTTTCTTTTTCCCAAATTTGGAGGCAATCCAGAGAGCCATTTCACGAACCACGTCATGCATCACAACATCATGTGTACCAACCTCCGTCAGTAAATTTGCACGGATAAGGGTACCGAGTATTTCATAACCCTTATTTATTGCTCTTTTTATAACTTGGCATTCCCTAATATATCCCTCGCATATCCAATAATCTATCAAACCTTCTTTATCTATCATTTTGTCTTCTGGAAACAGAGCACAATACAGGAAACACGACTTTATATGTTCATCCACCAAGTTATAGTAGCTGTACTTCAGAACTGGAAGAATTTTATTTTCCATGTCAGGAAACTCTGCAGCGGATCTAGTCAAAACATCAATTGCATGCTGCCATTCTTGTACTGTAGTTTTGGATGACATTGTCTCACCAATGACGTTAAGCGCAAGTGGCAGACCGCAACATTTTTTAGCGACCTTTCTGGCGAGCTCAACAATGACAGTATGTCTTTTTAGTGTATTGTCGCCGACCTTGTTTTTAAACAATTCCCATGCTTCATCTTGGCTCAAACAGTTGACTTGCATCGGTTCATGATCCCCATTCGTCCACATAATTCTCGAGAACGTGTGGTAAATGCTACTTTGCATCTATTTTCTCTAGTCGGAAACGGTACTCCGATGGCTTCTAAATCCACTTTCTCCCATATGTCATCTAGCATCAAAACAAATCTCTTCCTCTTCAAAACTCTATGTATATCGGTTGCCTTATCAAATTCATTTTTGTTCTTCCATGCTTCGCCGCAAAGGTGTAGTCTTTGTGCAATATCTTCTTGAAGCTTTGAAATTTTTGTGCATTGAGACACCACGACCCAGATCACGACGTCAAACCTACCAGCTATTTCAGCGAACCTGTTGTGTATTTTCTTGAAAAGGGTAGTTTTGCCTACACCACCCATACCGTGTAGACCCATGAATCCGACCCCATCTTCCATAAGGCGATTCCATGCCATTTCGAGCATTTCTTCCTGACCAATCGTAGGCCGAGTAGGCCTCTCTTCCACATCAGATGTCAGAGAGGGCTGAACAACCACTTCAAAATTACCCTCAGATTTGAGAATCTTAACCTCTTCTAACAAGAAGAACACCCTTCTTCCATATTTGTAGCTTAAACATACATTTTTTGAACATAAACCACATAGACACAACTTCTGAAGCTGAACAGGACTAGTATGAAGCAGATTATTAAACCGTATATCGATGCTCTCGACACGTGTAAGCCATACCTGGACAGCTTTAAGCCTTTGTTGATGTTGCGTCTCCTCTTCTCTCTCTATCTTGTTCTGCAACTCATCTTGAATTGCTTTGAGATCTTCCATTTCCCTCTCCAGAGCCTTGAGATTTCTCTTGAGGTTTCGGATATAACTTTTACCACATAAGCATCTAATGATACGATCCACTGTTTGATCACACGAATAACTGAAAGACACACAATTCCCCATGGTGTTAGAAAGAGAGAATATTTTCACCCCAAGCAACGACGAAGATTGAAAAACATTTTTCTAATGCTTTCGTTGCAGATTTCCACCATTGTTTTAAAAGACGTTTAAACAAAAAATATAAACGTCAACGATTAAGCGCCCAGTTTGGGATTATTATAATCACTTTAAATGTAAACTATATTTTAAATAATACAAAGGTCAATGATTATTCGCCAAGTTTGGATTATTATAATTGCTTTAGATGCAACTTTGTTTTTAAAACAAAATCAAAGCTCAATGTTAAATCACCCATCTGCGTTACCATTAATAAAATATCTTAAGTTTAACAAAAAACTTTTTTTAATATAATATCTCAAGAAGCTTTCATACATTTCTCGCTGAACAAATGCGAAACAAATATAGATGATGATTATCCATTATCAATGAAAATAATATCATTAGTATTTATCTTTCAAAGTTGATGATGATATTATCAATTGTACCTTCTAATTACTTGATCAACAAGTACATTACTTGTATAAATAGTAGCTCGTACCTCATGTAATAACACACATCATTAATACAACATCATTCATTTTGTTCAATACCTCTCAATGTGTCTTCTTTCACACTTATATTTATTTTCTTTGTTTTCATAATCAATCGTAGAATAGAATAATAATAAATTATATTATTATACTAGTAGGTGAACCCCGCTTCCTGCGGAATTTTTATACTATCATTTCATAATTTTGTTATAAATAAAATTGCAATATAAAATACTATCTTATTTTTAACGGTTTTATATGTATTTAATAAAAAAATGTATTGATAACACATATATAATATTAAATTATATCTATCAAAAATAAAATATTAAAATATATATTGTTAGAGATAAATCTCCACTTTAATAATAAGCCATCATTCAGATATGTGTTTACTCAATGATTTGCATATCATCCTTTTGATAATAAATTTTTCTTCAATCATTAAGGAGAGCTGAATAGTTTGATTACTTGAAAAAATGATTGTGAACTTAAAGTTCTTGATACCGGAGCCACATATCATATGACAGGGAATCTCTCACTTTTGACTAATGTGGTTGCTATATCTCCTTGTTCTTTGGGTTTTGCGGACGGAAGCACCACATTGGCATTAAACATGGGAGTGTTCCCACTTACGGAAAAAGTTGCATTGACTAATGTTCTTTATGTGCCATTGTTTAAACGCACCTTGATCTCTAGTTTCCAAAATTGTGAAACAAACTAAGTGCTTTGCCACATTTACTAGTACTATTTGTTTCTTGCAGAACCGTTCTTCTAGGACCCTGATTGGAACCGGTGAAGAGCGTGATGGGTGTACTATCTTACAAGTGTTGCAACGGAAAAGGTACACAGACGTCTCAGCTGAATCAAGCTTTGTGGCATCAACACTTAGGGCTTCCTAGTTTTTCATTGCTTTTGGCTTTACCTTTATTTTATAGTTCCTCTACTTCTATTAGCTCTAGTCCTTGTGACGTGTGTTTTAGAGCCAACAGACTCGAAATGTTTTTCCAGATAGTATTAATAAAACAACAAAGTGTTTTTCATTAATCCATTTTGATGTCTGGGGTCCGTACCGAGTTCTATCTTCTTGTGGTGCAGTTTATGTTTTGACAATTGTTGATGATTTCTCACGCTCAGTTTGGAGTTATTTGATGCTTGAGAAATCCAAAGTTAGTGGCGTGCTCACTCATTTTTTTAGCTTATACGGAGAAGCAATTTGAAAAAACTGTCAAAACCATTCGTAGTGACAATGAGACTGAGTTCATGTGTCTTTCAAAATATTTTCGAGAACACGACATAGTTCATCCAACTTCTTGTGTCGCCACTCCACAACAAAATGGCAAAGTTGAAAGAAAGCGTAGACATATTTTGAATGTTTCAAGAGCTCTTTTGTTTCAGGCTGGCCTACCAATAAAGTTTTGGGGAAAGTCTGTTTTAACGACTGCGTATTTAATCAATCACACGCCCAGTTCTATTCATAATGGTAAGTCTACTTATGAAGTTTTGCATGGCTGCAAACCTGATTACAATCAGTTGTTATGTTCAGCATGTTATGTTCATCGTCAGACACATGATAAAGACAAGTTCAGTGAACAAAGCAGGTCTTGTATCTATTCATTTTATGAAGCAGGTCATCTTAAAAGAGGCGGATCAAAATCAAACCAAAAAGCAAAATATTAGCCATCATCTCATTCTTATAATTAAACCAAAAAACTTATAAAGATTACCAAACCCATCCCAAATAATTTTATTATAGATCCATTTCATGCAACTGCAAAATAAATCTAATCATACTCCTGACCATTGAATGAAATGAATCGAGTTGCAAACACAAGATTATGAAACTTCAAACATCTAAAAGAAGTTTTATATATATCACACACCACCACATGGAAGGCAACACTTTTTACCAATCTGAATGAAGAACCATTGTAACAGGTCTGGTCGATCATCGTCATCTTTTTTCTCAGGTGAGGACTCGGGTAATGGCAGCTTCGGTGGTAAATGCCTGTGGAATGCATCAACTGCTGCAGCTACACCATCCTCATTCTCCAGTACTTTCGCTAGTTCCATCACTCGTGATTTCACCTGAAAAAACCGCACAATTTCATGTCCTATTAGGCTATTATGATTTATGAATGCAATATGTTTTGGGTTTAATTCGGTTACGATTGATATTTCATACATGGAATTACTTCTAATATATGAAAAAGGGAGATCAAGTTTGTTTACCTCTGGCTGAAGCATGAATCTTATGGAATTACAGAGGTTTTCGACATTGAGCTGAGCTATCGGTATTGGTACAGGCCCAAGTCCTTTCTCATAGATCCTGTCACCCCAGAAGAACTGATCCCCAAAGAATGGCACAATCGTTGTCGGACACTGCAGATATAAATGGAATTCAAGGAACCATTAGGTCTCATGTGGTCAAGAAAACTAATAAAAATGCGACCACATGACACTTTAGTGATGTGGCATGAAGGAAAATGTTTTACCCCAGCTTTTAGTCCTGTCGCTGTGGTTCCAGCACCGCCATGATGAATCTTCATATCCACAACATAAGAAACAGTCTCAATTAGAAGATAATCTCTTCGGAGATCATGGGAATGTAAGGAGGGCTTACCACAGCCGAGCATTGAGGAAACAACCAATCGTGAGGACAGTCCTCCAAGAGGAATACATTTTCAGGAACTTCTGCAGCAACTGCAAGAACAAAAAAATGTATTTTGAGTCCGTAAAAGCAAGACACGGAGCATCAAAACAGAAGGCACAGAAGCTGCTTACGGTTTCCAAGACCAGCCCAACCTCGATCCACTATTCCTCTTTGTTCTGTATCTCTCAGTGTCTCCAGTATAATGTCCATTGCATTTTTTGGATCATCAAGAGGCTGGTTGTGTAAAGGAGAAGAAACAACAAAGCAACAATACTGTTAGCTGAAGCAAGGCGGATCAGGACCATAATTTGTGGAGATAGACTATATTAATTTTAATTCGTTATGCGCTTTAAGTTGATACAAGTGTTTCGTGCTGCAACTCTAAGATTTTAATTTGATGCTTAACCAATTATATCAAGATCCATTGTCAATACTATACACTACCACTGAATATTACCAAAGAAAATAACACATTTTCTGACTATTAAGGGTCTTTGGCTTACCATGCTTCCAAAACCAATATATATGGGTGGTGATCCTTTTTCTATCCAGCGAATAAACTCTTCGCGAGGTTGGTACTTTGATCCAAGGTTCAGGAAACAATACCCAACAACATCAACTAAAAGGCCCCAGTCTGCAAATTAGTCGAACAAAAGCAAACTCTTTTAGATATCTATTGCAGAAAAGACAAAGAGCTCAGATTTAAAGAATATTACAACACATTATGGTCTTGCCATATCCAGAAGAAGAACATGAACCTTAGCTAGATGCAAACTGGAAGCAAGGAAACTTATGATAAACCTCGGCGATATATATATAAGAGACATAGCTGTGCTCTTACCACTTGGTTTTGGCACAACCTGGGGACTCCACATGTAACCAGTAGGCAAGTGCGAAATTGATCCATGGTATGTGCTGAAATATGCTATTGGCGCGAGGTTTAGCTTCCTCTTCCTAAAATCATTTATATAGGTTCTTATGCTCCACCATACCATCAGATCTACAACTATATACGATAGCTGGGACAAGAAAATGTTGTGAAATATTCAGCATCGTAATCCTTTGAAATCATATCGAGAGGGTGGATATTGATAAGAAAGAACCAGTCTGCATTGAAGAGTAGCAATACCCAATACGCAGCACTTTGAGGAACACGAGCCAATGGATGGGGAAATTCATGGGTTGGCCTGCCAATAGGAAGAGGATGTAAGGAAACAGGAAAACAAATAACACTTTAAGGCAAGTGCACTGATCTTGAGTTTAAAAAGTAAAGAAGTCAGCTCACGTCCAAGGCATTGTAAAAAAAATGTGAATTGGTACTCCAAGAGCTTCAGCAACATGCACATGTCCTGGAATATGAATCAAAATCAAATCATCAGCTACATAGGAGCAAGAAAAATTAAAAAAAAACCTAGTAAATATTCTTAAGAAAAGTTTAGAAACAATGAGGTGCTCATGAATCAAACATATTTGAAGCTGGTGAGTGACTTACCATATGCAGGAGGATTTGCGATTATAGCTTGAGCTCTGAAAGAGGTAGCAGTTTCCATATCAGGCTCTGTGCATGCCGGAAGAAGAGACTCTATAATTGCCTTCAACTGTTTTCTCTGTTTTGATATTTCTCCAGGCCCAGAAGGAATGAGACCTTTATTTCTAGCCATATCTACATTCAAAAATATCCATAACTATGATAACATGATGCTAACTATAAAATCTCTGACCAGTTTCCATCAAGCTTTCATCAGAAACAAAAAATAACATATTTCATGGAGGACTCTTACATGCAGCTAATTCCCGAGGATCACCACCCAAGGGATAGAACTCTACTCCAGCAGAGCGTACAAAAGAGCGGAAATTAGTATGAGTTGCCAACCTAACACGATGACCAAATTCCTACAACAAAGAAAAACAATATATAACTTTAACATTTCTCAGTGACAATGACCAATCAGTTAAAAATCTCTCACTACATGCTAAGAAACCTCTTATATGAGGATACGAAATAGAAATCAAACAAAATTAAAAAGACGAGAATGCATGATATAAGCACATGCCAACGCTTGAATATGAGACTGTTTATCTCCAGCATACTATATGCATCCACAGAGTATATATATTTAATGTCAGAATGCTTCATCAAAATAAGAGTAAGTTCATGATTTGATATAAGGACTAAGAAAACAGTTTTAAAATTACCTGGAGGCGCTTTGCCATGGCCAAAAAAGGCTGCACATCACCTCGAGTTCCAACCACAAGTATAGCAATTTTTAACCTTGGAATGGCTCTAAAGGAATCTGCAAAGGACTTTTCATATGTGATTGCGGACTGCCCTTTGGCTGGCTGAAACTCCAATAACTCTGGTACTGGGGTACCATTATCTATAACTTCCACTGTCCCGTCATTTTGTATTCTGACTAGCTCAACAATGAGTTTTTGCTGGAACCACAAGATAATATCAACAATGAGTTTTTAGCTGGAACCACAAGATATTTCCTAAAAATGTAATCAAAAGAGAAACATATCATAGTTATTCCTACAGCATCGAAAGAGAATCTTCTACTTAATATCCAAGATTAATACGATAATGAGGCAATTTGGAAATAATAAACAGTAACAAAAATGCATGTGAATAGAATGTTTTTCTTATGTTCATGCTCAATCACCATAGATACCAATGGAACATGAGGGTTTAGTTTCCTACCTTTTCCTTCTCTGATAATCTATCTAATTTTAGATTATGACCCACAGGAGACCCTTTTTCTGTCAAGGACCGAGAGTACTTAATCTCATTGTCATCAATTAGCATATCTCCATAGAGACCAACAGGTGCAGTTCCACAATGGTCTAGTCCTTCAAGAACATACAATCTTGATCAATGGTTATGCACAAATTCAAATTCATTGTTGGGAACACAATGGAGAAAGTATCAATGTATAAAAGGTAGTTAGAGAGCTCCAAAGTCGTCATTTTGGTGGCAGATATAAAAATCTTGTTTAGAAACTGGAATAACACAAGGTTGAAATAGATAACTAACCACTACGCCAATCAGAAGAAGGACCAGAATCTTCAGGAGCAGTCTCTACAAAACCACAAGTTCCCAATAAACTCGCATTCTCGCTATTTACACAATTATCTTCATCAGAATCATCCTTCAAAGACTTAATTCCATCCTCCAGTGGATGAGTGAACACATTACTCGCCATCAGATTCAACTAAACAACTCTCACTGCCCCCAACACCTTACAATATGGATCAAACTCCACAAAGGAACAGAATTTCACTATACTAATACACCATAGACACAATTACTTCAATCAAAGAGCTAAGCACCAGAAAAAATGCTAATTGCTCAGAGTCTGAACCAACCAGTCTATCCAAAGGCAATGAAAGGTAGCTGCAAAAGAGAGGATCAAAAACAAATTACAATTATATAAAATAAATCGAAAAATAGGGTTTTTATCTTTTATCTTAACTATTTCCATATAAAGATCACGTTTAGCGAGAGGATGATATTACCAACGAAAGGATCAAACTTTACTTGTAGAACTCAAACTATAACGATTCCAATCAATCAAGAAACGCAATTCCCCAGTAAAAATCAAAGATTAAATCTAACATCAATTGACTTAATGATTGAAAAGATTGAAACTTTACCTGAGTGAATAGAAGAGAAAGCGAAAGAAATGGAGAAGGAGAGAAATAGATAAGAGGAGGTTTCTGGGTTTCTCTGATGAACACAAAATCTAAGCATTCCAAAGGGTTTGGAGACTTTTGAATCAAATCAACCAAATGTGGTGAGACCGGTGGTGAGATATTTATTAATAATTGTAATAAAGATCAACTAATTATTAAATCATTAATATATAGATGCCACCGAAACAAAGTTAGTTGATTAAGAACTGTAGTAAGTATTTCTAAGATACAACGGATCTTCGTTGTTAAAAACTTAAGTACTACTCCTACTCGGCTTCGTTGTTAGAAACACTGAGAAAAATATTATTATGGACGGATTTTTAAGATTGATTAGATGATGAATTTCATGGAATTTTATTCAGAGAATGTCGTTTTTGTTATTTGTTTTTACTATTTTTTTTATTGTTGGTGTAATACCTTGGTTGCCTCGTTAGAATGATAGGAGTTTTGATGCAACCACTACGAAGCCATGTTCTAAAAATCTTCGCCTAGCTCCGATTACTCTCCGTTTTGTCTTTAGGTCCATCCTCACCGCCCGACTAGCGCCTAATCGCTAGGCCCACTTTCGCCACCAGTTAATTTTTTTTTTTGTTATTCAGCCATTTAGATTGAGATTTTGCGATATTTTACAATAACTTATGTTCAAAATTTTAATGAAAATCATAAAAAAAAATTTTAAAATATGTTTTTATGTGTTTACTGCAATTTTAAAAACAATATTATAGAAAAATTTAATTATAATGGATTAATATATTTTAAAAACATTAAAATAGTCTTAAAACTATAAAACTAATCTTAAATTGGTTACTCAGACTAAATACTAGCGATTTTTGGAACATGGCTACAAAGTGGTGTATTTATACATAAAAAAAATATATGTTCTTTTGAATGAGAAATGGAGGTATAAAAGTATTTAATTTAGACAGCTAACATTTGAAAATTAATCTAAGTAAGACCGGTTCAATGAAAATGTAGATCCAAATCAAAAAGAATTTGTGGTCCTTTCTATATTTATTATGTAAAACCTCAAAAAAAAATTAGCATTGAAGTTATGTAAAACTGTAGCAAATGTTTTTTTTTTCAAAACAACAACTCTTTGGTAAAAATAGATTTTGTAGTCTTTCACATATACCCATTAATATAAAAAAAAAATCAGTGACCCTCAAAAGTCAAAAATATGAATTTAACGAGTCTCGCACGCCTGGATCTCACGCGATGGAGATTTCTCTCCCAATCTTTGCTTAGAGTCAGGGGCGGACCCACCTTGTTGTAAAGTGGGTCAGGTGACACACCCAAATTTTAAAATTTTTTATAAATGGTATGAGTTTTATTTGTTTCTAACCCAATTTATTTTTATTATCATTTTGTTTTATTAATTTGACACACCAAAATTTATAATATACATGAAGCCCATAAATAAATAAATCCATATTATATTTTGTTTGTTTTAAATTAACAAAAAAAATGACCCAAATTTTTAACCTAATTTTTTTTTTACGTTCTTCACTTTTTTTTTGGTTGCTTTTGCTCACAAACAAATCTAATTAAGATTAAAAAAAATTTCTCTTAATTGACTTTTCAGTTTTCTTCTTTAAAGATTCAACCTCTTCTCTTTTACATTCAAGTTTGTTCATCTTTCAGGTAAAATTTTTGATTTTGTTTTTACAATGATTTTGATTTATGTTTATTAAAATTTCAGTTATAATTAGAAATATAGAATTGCAATAAAATTCTGGCATTAAAAACATCAACATCAACGATTTCTAAGCTAAGTTTGTTTATATTCATAATCATAATTCATGACTTAAAATTCTCTTCTCATAAACAAGTCGTTGTAGTCACTATAATGTTTTTATTTAAAATCACCTCTATTGTAGTTTATTATGAATGGTTGTCAATTTTTTAAGAATATAGTTTGAACAATTCACATGTATAAAGCTTTGATTAAATTCTTTCAGTTTGTAGAGAATTAAAGAAGTTGTTTGAATGTTTATATTGCTTAATCAAAGTTCCATTGACTATATTTTTTAAAAGTTAAAGGTTATCTCTTTTAGAAATATATTTATCTAACAATACGATACCAAAAAAAAATCCCTGATTGTAATGTTTTATTCTACTATGTTAGTATAATTTGTTTTGGAGAAAAATTATCATTCGTAGACAATCAATTGGAATATATATACATAGTTGATAAAATTTCAATCATAATTTTTTTTTGCAGACAAAGCAATGGCAAATTTGCACAATTATTTTAAAAGAAAAGCTCCATGTCCATCTCCACCTCGTAGCGAATTAGAAGATCTTGATCTACCATGGGATCCTGCAGATCGAAAAAGAATAAGAGATTATCATCCGAATCAAAGAGATGAGGTAATTTGACAATACTTAATTAAAGGTCTTTGCCAACCTCGTGATCATAATTTTGAACAAAAGCCGATTGGAGGTGTATTGAGGCGATTTAATCCAACATGGTTTGATCGACACAAAAACTGGTTGGAGTATAGTGTGAAAAAAGAAAAAGCTTTTTGCCTTTGTTGTTACTTGTTCAGAGATAGTGTAGGTAAATGCATAAAAAGTGATGCATTTATCGAAGATGGATACTCTGGATGGAATAAGATCAAGGGTTTTATGGAACATGTGGGAGCTGTTGATAGTTTCCACAACAATGCAGTTATGAAGTGTGAAAATTTGTTAAAACAATTCCAGTCTATTAAGCATGCTTTTCAGAAGCAAGATGATACTTCAAAAAATGAGTATCGGATTTGGCTGAATGCTTCAATTGATGCTGCCAGATACTTACTGCGACAAGGGTTACCTTTCCGTGGCCACGATGAGTCTGAAAAATCTACTAATAGAGGAAACTTTGTAGAACTCTTGAAATATACTGCTGATCAGAATGAAGTTGTGAGTAAGGTTACTTTAGATAATGCTCCTCGCAATAATCAGATGATGTCTCCTAAGATCCAGAAAGATATTGTGCATTGTTTTGTAGAAGAACTAGTCAAATCAATTATTGAAGAAATAAATCATGATATTTTTGCTCTGTTGGTGGATGAGTCAGCTGACGTTTCTGACAAAGAACAAATGGTAGTAGTGTTTCGGTTTGTTGATAAAAGTGGGATAGTCAAAGAGAGATTCATTAGTATTACACATGTGAGTGAGACATCTTCAGCATCTTTGAAGTCTGCTATTGATAATTTGTTTGCTAAATATGGATTGAGCATTAAAAAACTAAGAGGACAGGGATATGATGGAGCAAGTAATATGAAAGGTGAATTCAATGGGTTAAGGTCGTTAATTCAGAGGGAAAGCACATCAGCATATTATGTTCATTGTTTTGCTCACTAACTTCAATTGGTAGTTGTGGCAGTTGCAAAAGAAAATTTTGAGGTTGGTAATTTCTTTGATATGATTTCTCTTTTGTTAAATGTGGTGGGAGCTTCATGCAAAAGGAAAGATATGATCCGAGAGAGGCATAGAAAAAATATTCAAGAAGGAATTAATAGTGGTGAGATCAGTACGGGAACAGGATTGAATCAAGATATTTGTCTTCAAAGACCAGGGAATACTCGTTGGAATTCTCACTATAAAACTCTACTGCGTTCGACTGATTTGTTTTCTTCTATCGTTGAAGTGCTTGAGTACATTGAGACTGAAGGCGCAAATACGTTGAAAAGACGTCAAGCAAATGGCCTCCTTAAATATTTTCATAGCTTTGATTTTGCATTTTATCTGCAAATGATGATACACCTTTTGGGACTCACGGAAAACTTATCCATGGTGCTGCAAAGAAGAGATCAAGATATTTTAAATGCTATGTCATTGGTGAAATCAACTAAGAGGCAAATTCAAAAGTTCAGGGATGAAGGATGGAATTCTCTCATGATGAAAGTTTCTTCTTTTTGTGAAAACATGGTCTTGAAAATATTGAAATGGAGAAAGATTTTGTTGACTCAAAGAGACACAGAAAAAAAACAGGAATATCAAATATGCATCACTATAAGGTCAATTGCTTATATGCAGCTTCACGAATTCAACGATCGCTTTAACGAGGTGAACACTGACTTGCTTATTTGCGCTGCTTCCTTATCTCCTCTTGATTCATTCTCTCAGTTTGATCACTCGAAGTTAATGAAGTTATCTAAGTTCTACCCAGATGATTTTAATTCATGGGAGTGCATATCTCTTGAGCAAGAATTAGATATCTACATTGACAATGTTCGAAATGATGAGAGATTTTCTCATTTGAAGAGTCTTGGAGAACTTTCTCGAATGTTGGTGGAAACACGAAAACATATGTCACATCCTTTAGTTTATAGGCTTTTGAAGTTGGTTTTGATTTTGCCTGTTGCTACAGCAACTGTTGAGAGATGCTTTTCAGCAATGAAGATCGTGAAGTCATATCGACGCAATCGGATTGGAGATCAATTTTTGAATGATTGTTTAGTTTGTTTTATTGAAAAAGATGTATTTGATACTATTACAAATGAGACTGTGATGAAACGATTTCAAGATATGAAGGATCGCAGGATGCTTTTATAAGATTTTTTTATATTTATATTCAAAATTGAGTTTAGTTTCTTAGTTATAATTTGACACAGGTAAAAAAAATTTATGGGTCCGCCACTGCTTAGAGTCTCACCAAATCGTCTCTTCTTTGCCTCTCCGGCACCGGCGGTTCCTTACCAGGGTTGGGGAGGGCGCCGCTCTTCTTTGTCTTCCACAGCAATCATCACAGTTTTCCCCTTTCAGAGATTTGAAGCTCTGGCGAGTTGGGTTGTCGGTGCCGCGTGCGAAGGCTGTGTGAAACTCCTCGCGGCGTTGTCTGCTCAGTCCATCGGTGTTAACTCCTTCACGTCATCTTTCCGGTATCTAGGTTGCTCGAGGACTGCGCTTTGTTTGCTCGGGGTTTCGTCGTCGTCGGAGGGAGTTCATGAAAGAGAGAATAATTTGTGTATATATGTTTGATTACATAAAGAGAAAGAAATAGTAATTATTCGAAATAAAATTGTTTGTATCTAAAATGGTAGTGAAAAATGCTATGGGCTCTTATATATATATATTGAAGAAATTAAATACCTGTAATTAACTCCATGATTTCTTTTAAATGAATCTGTTTTATCATGTTTTTAATGTTGTAACGTCTCCAGATTGAATATGACTGAGCCTTTGTGGGGTTTCCGCTCCGTCGGACTTGTCCGCGAGCTCAGTGATCCATTATCCTCCACCACGCGTTTCTGAACTGATGACGGGTTCGCAGATTTTAATGTCCTCGTGGTGGGTCTCTTACTTCCTTTCAAGGTGACATTATTTGGTCCTTAACTCCAGAATTAATTCACAGCTTATATTTTCTGAATAAAAATTATTTTATTTAATTAACTATATATATATAACCATCTTCAATAAATTAGCTAAATTTATATATAGTTAATTATTTTTATTTAATTATTTACTAATAATGTTAATGAATAAGAAAAGAAAAAAATAAATTAATTGATTATAAAATAAGATTTTAATATTATAATCAATGAAATTATGTTAACATTGTTATATTGTTTTTTTTATTTTTTTGTTAATAATATAAATGAAATTATTTAACTAAAACAAAAAATAATATAACAATAAAATTTATTTTATCTAAACAAAATTTTTAATGAAACAATAAAATTGTTCATAAAACATTGAACTAAATAGTATATGATTTTTTTAGAAAAAATAATTTTAACTGTAAATAAAGAATTTATTGTTATATTATTTTTGTTGCTTTTTGTTTTTATTTATTTTCTAATTAGTTTTCTAGCCTTTTCTAGTTAAATAGGAAAAAAAATATTTTTTGAAAAAGGGTTTTTGTAACAGTGTTACATGAAATTAGTGTTAACTGTTAGTCTACCAAATGTCGCGAACACTTTTTTTTGTCATCTGAATCACTACACTATTAAAAAAAAAATCATTTTAAGAAGGTGTTTCTAAACACCCATATTAAAACAAATAAACCATGATTAAAGTTATAAGTGTATCCAAACTGATTAAAACAGTAATATTATGGAAACTAACATTGATTTTATTTGCTTAAAATATATCTACCTGATTTAAATAAATATATTAGAAAATAATTATGATTCTCTTTTCATATTTATTTCAAAAACAGATCAGTTTTTGGCAGGAAAATTGTAATTTTTTTAGTTTGGCAGAACGGATTTGCAGTATGCTAGAAAAAATACGAGATCAAGTTTTTTGGTGGGAAATGGATTGGGAAAATAAATTTGATTATCATTTCACCTTTATTTGATTTGATTTTAAAGTTATTTTGAATTATTATATAATATAATGCATATAAATAATAATAATAATAATAATAATAAATATTTTCTACATATGTTGTGATTCGAATACATTTTTGGCGGGAAATTTTAAAATCATTCATTTTGGTGAAAAATTATGGATATGCAGTTCATTAAAAAAATTATAGAGTCGATTATTTTTTTTTCGGGGAACGGATCAGTTTTATGCATGAAAATTGTAAATTTCTTATCTTGGCAAAACGGATTTGCAGTTTGTTAGAAACATATCAGTTTTTTTTGCGGAAATTTTTAAATTATTCATTTTGATGGAAAATTAAGGATTTGAAATCTACTACACAATTGAAAAAGTCACTTTAAGGGAGTATTTTCAAACACCCATATTAGAATAAATAAACCATGACTAATGTTATAAGTGTATCCAAACATATTAAAACAACAATATAATGAAAACTAACATTGGTTTTAATTTGCCTAAAATCTATCTACATAATTTAAATCAATGTATTGGGAAAATAATTAAAATTCTTATTTCACATTTATTTCAAACACGGATCAGTTTTTGGCAGGAAAATCGTAAAAAATTTAGTTTCACATAATGGATTTGCAGTATGCTAGGAAAAATATGAGATCTAATTTTTTGGTGAAAAAAGATCGGGAAAATAAATTTGATTCTCATTTCACCTTTATTTGAGTTTATTTTCAAGTTATTTTGAATTATTATAGAATATAATGCATATAATTAATAAAAATAATATTTTCTACATATGTTGTGATTCAAATACATTTTGGATGGGAAATTTACAGATTTGTTTTAGGCGGGAAATTTACAAATTATTTATTTTGGTGAAAAATTATGGATATGCAGTTCATTAAGAAAATTATAGAGTCGAGTGTTTTTTTTTACAGGGAATGGATCAGTTTTATGGCGGGAAAATTGTAAATTTTTTTATCTTGGCAAAACGGATTTGCAGTTTGTTAGAAACATATCTGTTTATTTTAACAGAAAATTTTCAAATTATTTATTTTGATGAAAAATTACGGATTTGTAGTGTATTAAAAAAATTACAGAGTCAAGTTGTTTGGCAAGAACCATATCAATTTTGGTGGGAAAATTAATTATACATAAGATTGACAATTGTATTGGTTTTTATTTAGTTATGAATTTTTTTTATTTCGATTAATTTAATATCTAATTCAGTAGGATTTGCTCTAAACTGTTTCAATGAAAATAAAAAACACCATTCATTTGGCGTAGGTTTGATTCAAATAACAAAAATTTGATATTGCTACATGGAAATAAAACAACTTCATGTTTAAAGCATGTTAAATATATTATAAACAATAAATAAATAAACAAAAGTATAAAAATATATTAAACGGAAAAATATTTTCATAAACATTATAAAAAATAAAATAAAATTATACGAACAAAATAAAAATATTTAACATGCATGTAAACTCCTCAACTTCCCACTACTCCTGGTGGATATTTCGTGAGCAACGCTCAGATCAAGTCAAAAAACGACCAAGACGTAACAGTCATGAACAATCTCTAAATCTTCTTCATATATCTTCGTGAGAGGAGCCTCTGGTTCATGTTGAAGCTCCCAAAGTTTCTGGTCTTCATTGGTTCAAAGGAATCTAGCTTGTTGGAGTGCATTGAAGGCTCTCTGTCTAGACATGGACATTCTTGGTGTATGAGTGGGAAAGTTTGAATCCGCCTGATCCAATGGCTGGGAATGAAGCTGGATTTATTCTTAGGATCCTCTAATGAATTCATGTTGGTTCAACTCGGGGAAGTTGGGGATCTTCCAGTTTGTAATTTGAATAACTCCTTCGTTTGAAGCCCTGTTGGATTGATTCCTCTTCGAGGCATTCTATAGTTGAGCTACGAATATTTTCCAAGTGGTCGTTAGGCTGAACCAATTGGTCTTGGACTTCGTCTGAACTAAACAAGGCTCAATGGTCTCCTCGTCTTGCCTCCGGGGATTGCACCGCTATTTGTACTGCCTCTTGTCTTGGTCAACTCCGAATCAATGTTGGTATTGACTCTAATATCAGGCTGCAAAGTGAACCCACAGAGTGCACCGTGAGCTGAGCTTGACTTCAGTGATTGCAACTTGAGTTTGGTGGATGAGTCTTGAGTTGAACTCGAATTGATCCCTGCGAGGTAGATCATGTAGATATGTCATCGTTAATTATTTATGGCGTGGGTCAACGTCTTTATTCTTCACCGCTCTAAACTTGATCTCCATGGCATCGAGCTCCAATTGCGTCAAAAGTGTTCCAACATCTTCTCTTGTTTCTGCTACAGTCATATGCTTTCATGCAGACTTTAATGCCGCTCTCAATGTCGAGGTTGGATCTAAAACTTGTCCTCTTGGTTGGGGGACTTTGGTGATGACTCCCTAAGGATTAAGCAAGCAACCATCTCCCTGGGATTGTGAAGTCGTAGCAAAATTCATGGAGAAGGTTTTATCCTTGAATAAATCTTCTGATCTCAACTTCTCTCGGGTGTCCATTGCATTGTTCGTCATTCTTGAACTGCATGCTTCGTCAACAGGGAGCTTGGTTTGGAAAAGTCTTGGTATTTTTTAACTTGGGGTCCTTGCGGCTTCCATCGTGTATACCAAAGGGAATGGACCTTCTCCACTGGTCCTACGAGGTGTAGTTTGGCCACAAAACTGGTTGGAAATCAGTTTTTTGCCTTATGAACTTGACTTATGCTATTATTTCCCAAGGGGGCCTTTTACTCTGAGTTAATGCTCTGTTCAGTTCTTTGCCTAAGGGGGCTTTTGAACTCGCAGTCATTTTGTTTATGGAACGTTCCTTGGCCTTTATCGTTGTTGGTATGTTTTTGAACAAATGTGTTGGGTTTGCGAAATCTGACTTGTTCGAAACTCTAGGTCGAGTTGTTTTCAAGAGAAAATGGGTTGATCAGACCCTTACAATTATAAAAGGAAAAATCTATCCAGTTATCTACGGTAAAATTTGAGCATTAAACTCGGCTTCTGAATTGGCATGCCCTTACCATTTTTAAAGGAAAACTATATCCAGTGATCCTCGTAAAATGTGAGGATTGAACTCGGCTTTGGAATTGGTGTTTGAACACATTTGCGAACCGTTAGACGGTTCGCAGCCCGAACAGGTCGGCTAATTTATTGGGTTGATTGACTAAACCTTGACCGTAAAAATCCTGCTTTTGTTAGTCAAACCCTCACCAAAGAGGACTGATTCCATTTTTTGTTACTCGAACTTATCAATTCAAACATGGAATTTTGGTGCCAGGATAGAACTCAACTAAAATTTCTTGGTATGGAATCTAGTTTTGTGAAGAGCTAACTCGATACTTGTATTCCACTGAAGTAAGCTTATTTTCTGAGAGTTAGAACTCGGAAAAGTCTCTGTGAGATGGAATCTAACTTTGTGAAGAGCGAACTCACCATTTAGATTCCACCAAAATAAACATATTTTCCGAGAGTTAGAACTGGAAAAATCTCCATGAGATGGAATCTAATTTTGTGAAGAGCAAACTCAACACTTGAATTCCACCGAAGTGTACATATTTTCCCGAGAGTTAGAACTCGGAAAAATCTCCGTGAGATGGAATCTAATTTTGTGAGGAGCAAACTCAGCACCTAGATTCTACCGAAGTGAACATATTTTCCCGAGAGTTAGAACTCGAAAAAATCTCTGTGAGATGGAATCTAATTTTGTGAGGAGCAAACTCAACACTTAGATTCCACTGAAGTGAACATATTTTCCAAGAGTTAGAATTCGGAAAAATCTCTGTGAGATGAAATATAATTTTTTGAGGAGCGAACTCAACACTTAGATTCTACCGAATTGAACATATTTTCCCGAGTGTTAAAACTCGGAAAAATCTCTGTGAGATGAAATATAATTTTGTGAAGAGCGAACTCAACACTTAGATCCCACTTTTTTACTTGAGGTTTTTGTTTATCTTGTGAGCAAGATTGAGACTTTGTGCACGCCATTGCCTCATTGTCCTTAACGACTGCATGATATGCCTCTATCTTTGAATTCTTCGCTTCGTAATCACCATTAAACTTGTTCACCACGAGCTGGGAATCACAATATGCGATTACTTATTCTGCTCCTATCCCTTTGGCGAGGCAAAGTCCTATGATTAGCGCTTCGTATTCAGCTTCATTGTTTGATGCTGGGAATAACAATCGAAACAATTGCTTGATGGTCTCATATGTAGGTGTCTCAAGTTGAATACCGACTCCACATCCTTGTCTCGACGAAGATCCATCTACAAAAAGCTTCCAAGTCTTGTTTTCTTCACTTGAGGCTGCTTCGTTGGTCGGGAGCTCAGTAAGAAAATCAGCCAACGAAAAGCTTCCAAGTTTTGTTTTCTTCACTTATCCAACTCTTGTATTCAATGTCACATTCACTAAGTTAAATCACCCATTTTGCCAGACGCCAGGATTGACTTGGCCTATAGAAAATGGTTCAAAATGGAGTTGAAGTGAGTACTCCTATCAGATGGGATTGAAAATACGGTCTTAATTTCCGAGCCGATACCACCACAGCTAGAGCCAGGTTCTCCATCATCGTGTAATGAGTTTTGAGACTTGTCAGACTCTTACACGATAAATAGATATATTAAAAATATTATATACAGATATAAAGGGTATGTGCGGGTACGTGTTAGAAGCGTATACATATATATATAATTAAAATTAAACAATATTAAAAAATATTGTTAATAACTTAATTTAATAAATTCAGTACATTTATATCTGTATATAATATTTTTAATATATCTATTTAGTACCTCATTTTTACACAATTCAACTCAAATCATTTTAATTCAAAATCATCATATTCATTATAATTCTTTTTTTCAAAAGAAAAATAGGTATACTCTAATTTTTTGAAATAATCTTATTCAACTAATCAAATTAATCACCTTTTTAGCATTTAGCATATGGTTCAAATAATCCTTTTAAATCAAATTCTTTATCGATAAAAGACGAAATGATATGCACAAACAAAAAATTACTAAATTAGTTTTCACTTTTTCAAATACAAAATATATAAAATAATAATAGCTACTAAAACGGAAGCGTAAGCTTCCAAAACAGAAGTGCAAGCTTCCAACGCGTTTTTAAAAGGGTATTTTTTGGAAGCACCATGGAAGCGATATTCCAAAAGCTTCCGAGAGATTCTGATTCCGAAGCAAGAAGCAGACGTTGAACGAAACTTCTGTGCTACCTAGATAGGAACAACCTTTCATATGTTTCTAGCTTGGAGAGGATTGGTGGAATTGTCAATTAAATCTTGAGTTGCTTGAACGCTTCTTCACACTTGTCGTTCCATCCGAACTATTTATTCCCCTTGAGTAGTTGATAGAAAGGGAGGCACATATCCATTGAATGAGATATAAATCTGGATTAGGATTCGCCTCGATTCCTCACTTTGTTACTATATATCCAACGAAATCACCGGACGGCACTTCGAAGGTACATTTTGCAGGATTTTGCTTCATACTGAACTCATTCAGAATTTCAAAACACTGTTCAAGATCCTGTATATGTTCGGCTTCTTTAAGTGACTTAACCAGCCCATCATTGATGTACACCTCTATAGTTTTCCAAAAATGTTTCTCAAACATTTTGTTGAGGAGGCGCTGACAAGTTGTTCCTTCATTTTTAATTCAAAAGGCATTACTCTATAACAATATATACATTTATCCATGAAGAATGAAGTCTTCTCATGATCGTCTGGATTCATCTTGACTTGGCTATAGCCGGAGAAAACATCCATAAAACTTAGTAACATGTGCCCAGCAGTTGCTTTCTTCTCTTTTGCTTTATAGGCTTAAGACTTTGGTCTCTGTGTAGCTCTTGAGAAATGATTGGTGGGTTGATCCCTGGCATATCCTCAGTAGTCCAAGCGAACTAACTCTTGTTTCTTGATAAGAATCCTATAAGTTCTTCTCGCAACTCTGCTCTTATCCTTGGAACTGATTTTCACCATATGTTGGGGGTGGTCTTTACCAATGGATACCTCAACCGCCACTTCTGCAAGCTATTGATTACTTAAGAATATCGGGCTCTTTGGCACCTCGGTGCTCCTTAATTGCTATTGGATCTTCAGTATGTGACTCATGAGGTAGCACGATCGTGACATTTCATGGGCTCCTTAAATTATTCATATCCTGCTAGGAGTCGGGAACTTTACGCATTGGTGATAAGTCGATGGTACTGCTCTCATTTGATATATCGAAGGTGTTCCCATGATTATGATGTATGCAGCATGTCTATTGAACATGGTAAACTTATACTATCTTCGGAACTCAGTGTCAATCAAGACTTTAGAGACTTTGAAATTCATTACGTCAAGTGTTATCACCAACGTATCATCGGGAGGCCTCGCGAGATACTGAGTATCAAGTTCCTTGATTGTGCTTCGATGCTCCGAGGCTCCTTGCTAACTTTCATCACCGCGATTTACGTATGTCTTTTGATAACTCGAATCATACCCTGGGCATAACTTCGAGCCTCCAATGATAACGGCGATTCTTCCTCTTGGAATGGTAGGTTGTGTATGCTCGGAAGTCCTTTGCTTCTTTGATGATGGTTCCGAATTTTGACTTTCTCGTTGCTTGTGATATTGCTGGATAAATTCTTCTAGCTTAAAGTGCTTCTTGAGTATGCTGCACTCCTTAATTGTGTGACCGTTGACTCGGTGTATTCTGTCGTAATAACCAGCAGAAGGGATAATGACATGGCATTAGAGTCCAAATACTTGTTATTTGGAATCCTTTGACGCGATGATTTTCTTGGCGCCAACTCACTCTCTTGAATACTCTGTTCTCCGGTGCACTCCTATCAGAGTTCATAGCAAAACAATTGAGAGTTAGAACCACACTATGGTGTTTTGGGGAAATGGGCAAGCGCGTGCTCAGTGTTGGCATAAGCTTTTTTTGTGGTTTTTTTTTGTTTTGTGGAATGGATGACCATACCATACGGTTCATTGTATTAGATATGGTTTTACAACTACAAATTGACAGTTTGATTGGTAGGATGACTTAAATCACTTCAAGTCTTGTTGGGATCCAGCTTCCAAATATTGCGAGATATTTTCTTGATACATGAACATGGTTAGAATGGCTTATGAAATGACAAATTGTGTTGTTATGACATCTTACATGTCATCTAAGATGATAGGAAGTGTTAGCGCCCTAACGAATTAGGTCATCAGTGATTCAACCCTCAAAATAAATAACTTCTTGTACATTCCATTAAAAATAAAATTTGACAAAGTGAGGCCAACATGAAAAATGCATGGGAAACAAGCTTCAGAAACAAAGCTAAATGTCTAAAGCTCATAAACCAAATCAAAGACGGTTCAAAGAAAAAACATCTTCCAAAGGCTCCTAATAAATAGAAATGTGTCCTTGTGCATCCTAGTCTCCAAATCAACTCTTCTTGTTATTATTGGGTTCACTTGCAAGATCTATAGAGGTCTGAGTAAATGCAGTGATACAATTAGAATACGTAAACATTAACGCATCCACTTTCGTTTTAAATGTTTCCCACTTTTCACTTTCGTTGGCACATTGGGAATCTGGTCAACCTGTAATTGTTGGTAGTATAATGCAGCAAGGTGGCAATATCGTAATTATTGAGATTCAGAGACTTTCGTTGTAATAAAGAGAGTTCGGATAATGGACAAGGTCCGAGCTTTATATGTTGAATTGCAGACTAGATCATACAAAAGCAATATTAACAGAGCTGAGCAAGTTACAAGTTCAAACGAGGTCTTAAGTAAATATTAATTACGAGTAGAGGTCTAGTTGTGATGAGCCGAGGTCGTGTAGCAATAAGCCGAGGTTTTTAAAAAGCCGAGGTCTTAGGTATAGAGACTAGTGTGATTGCAAGTGTGCTGTGTATTCTCGATTATATCCCTAATTGTTTTTTACTGTTCATGTACAAAGGGGTTTGCTATTTATAGGTTTCCACCGCCCTAATCATTCCTCCTAAGTGGGCTTCATGAGCGTTTTTTCCACAATTTGGAATGGACTTGATCCAATTTGGGAGACTTTAGTTGAGTTTGACAGACTTTGTGAGAAGGTTGAAAATGGTTTAAATCTGATCAAGGCCATTTTGGGAGGTCCAGAATTTAAACCGTCGTTTTGTCTTTTGGCGGGAAAGGAAGTACTGGTCCCGAGACTTTGTGAACCTATTGAAATGAGGATCTCATTGCATGCATGAACTTTTATTGACAAAAGACAGCTTAGTTGCTATGGATCTTACTGCATAGATAGTTGTTACACACGAAAGCAGGATAACTTTATTCGTAATTTGAGTTCTATAACGGTTCGTAACGCATTATCATTAATTGTTGCATTCATTCTCATGAATCCCTACTAGAATTATCATTGCCCAATGCTTTATTTAATTTGTGTTTACACCGATTTTTACGATAAACTCCTTTGCATCTTAGCTTATTTTAAATCAACATAATTCATAGTGTACTCATTTGGTCCTTGTGGATTTGATCCCGATTATACTACTGTGATTGTCATTTTGCACTTACGGTATTATTCTAGGGTAAAACCTCTAGATAACAAGCCGCCAGATCACTCCTTGTCAATGTTAGATTTTCCATTCAAAGCTAATCCAACTTAACTTTTTGTTATGGTGTAAGCTCACTCTCAACAAATGGTGACTCCACAGATAGCTCATCCTAATGCATTTATCAAACGTGACATCTGCTTCTTGTAACCAGTCATTGTAATCCGTGTCCATAATTAGAAAATATCTTAGACTAAATTCAAATCGTAAACTCGTAAGCAATGTATTGGTCTCCGGAAACAGCACAAAAGACTTGGTGTCTCAGATTTAAACCTTAACTATCACTGAAAATGCACAAGATACACAGTAGTATACGAAGAATCAAATCGACAAAGACCAAGTAGTCACACTACAAATTTCTAAGTGTCAAACAGAGCTAAGACAATAATATGAGTTGGTTTGTAATGATTGTTGTAAACTAATTAAAGCAAGTAAATTAAACGATGTAAACCGATTGACGAAGGCATTGGACGTAGGCAATTTGCAGGGATTCATGACAACTTAACTAGTTAATTAAACATGCATCATATTAAGAACTGTTCTAAATTTTGTCTTCATATATTGTTTATGCCAGCTAATTATTACATGCATTAGCCATTTTTATAAAAGATATAATTTTAAATAATTAAATATTTTTAACTTCATTTATTTTCTAAAGGCTTTTTCATTTATTGTCAGGAAAATATTACTTTTGTAAATAAACATATAATTCATTAGAGCACTATCATCGGTAGTCTCTCAATTTGAGTTTCTCAATTTAAGTGTGAATACACTTTTAAATATGAACAAAAATTATAAAAATATTTAATTAAAATACATATTTACTAGAACAGTCATAAAGTTGTAAGAAACGTTTCTTATGTTTTTTTTAAAAGTCTCTCAAACAGGAAACGTTTCTCTCACTCTCTCCTTCTTTTTCTATTTTATTTATTTTATTGGTGAGCGATGCTCTTAGTTCATTACTATTTATTTTACATTTATATTAAATACAAATTATTAAAGCCAACTAATTATACCATGAATTGGCTGTTTTATAAAAGGTAAAATCGTAATTAAATGAATGTTTGTTATAAGATTTAAATTTTGTCTTCATATATTATTTATGCCAGCTAATTATAACATGTATTTGCCAATTTTATATAAAATAGAAATATTTGTAGTTTATGAAATTTCGTCTTCACTATATTTATTTTCTAACGGCTTAGTCAACATAACACTTTTTTATTTTC
Organism: Cardamine occulta; assembly: GCA_028015245.1. Taxonomy (NCBI): domain Eukaryota; kingdom Viridiplantae; phylum Streptophyta; class Magnoliopsida; order Brassicales; family Brassicaceae; genus Cardamine; species Cardamine occulta. The sequence goes on from CM051362.1 coordinate 12,592,471, forward strand.
ATAAAATCATATTTTTTTATAAATAGTAAAGATAAGTATTAGTAAAATAGCCATATAAATAATTAGTTTCTTATTATTTATCGTACATTCATACTAACCACGCAAACTATTAATGCCAACTAATTATACCATGCATTGGTTGTTTTATAAAATGTAAAATTGTAACTAAATGTATGTTTATTATATGAATTAAATTGTGTCTTTATATATATTTTTATGCCAGCTGGTTATTACATGCAACCATTTTTATAAAAAAGATATAATTTTAATTAATTAAATTTTGTCTTAACTTCATTTCTTTTGTAACGGCTAAATAACCCTACACTTTTTCATTTCTTGACAAAAAATATTCTTTTGTAATAATTTTTCTATAAAATAATAGTATAACGAAAATTTCCATGTAATTCATTAGTTCTTTATTATTTATTACGCATTCATATTAACAACAAAAATATTAATGCCAACCAATTATAAAATGGATTGACTGTTTTATTAAAGGTAAACATTATTCTCCTCATACACGAGTGTACATTGTTTGTGGTGTATATGTTTGTGGTGAACAAGATGTTTGGAGTGAGTGTACTTGTTAGTTCGGGTGTACATGTTGTGGGTGTATAATTTTGTGGTGAACGGCAATATCCCGTCTTGTACACCGAGTCATCTTGTACATAATTCACATTGTATACCGCTCTCTTTGTACCAACTTATCTTGTACACTGATATGTCTCGTATACTGATTCACCTCATACACGAGTGTACATTGTTTGTGGTGAACAAGATGTTTGGAGTGAGTGTACTTGTTAGTTCGGGTGTACATGTTGTGGGTGTATAATTTTGTGGTGAACGGCAATGTCCCGTGTGTACCTTAAATTTATTGTGTTCATGATTGTGGTGTATATGAGTGACTGATACGCTGTTTTCTTACAGTGTACAAATGAAACAATATATACAATAGTATGGTATACAAGGTGGTGGTTATAACGGTGTACAGAGACAATACTTTTGGGTGCACATCGACATTGTACATGAGACTGTACATGACGATGTTTGGGTATACATAGACCGTGTATAGAGAGAGTGTACATGGTCGGTGTACGGATATGGTATACATGAAGATTTTTGTTTGTACATTCTTACAAAATTATTCTTGTTAGAAACACACACACACAAAAAAATTGTTTTAAACTTTTTATAACTTATATTATTATAATAAAGGGAAATAAGAATTGAAAACACATAAAAGAAGAGAGTGAAAGAGAGAAAGAAGAAACCAAAAGAAAGAAAAGAGAAATAAAAATAAAAATAAACAATGGCATGTGATGTAAATAAGATATAGAATAAAGTGCAAAATGGTAATAAGATCAATGAAAAATGGTAAAATGTACCATATTTTATAATTGTAAATAGTATCTCACCTTCTAATACAATTACTTAAAAAAAATACTCATTCACCCTTATATATATCAGAAAATTTTCCTCTAATTCTTCTTGATTGAAAGTTTTCAAAATAATAACTATTGTTTGAGTTCTAAATCTCCATTTCATTTCAATGGATGCAAAGAAGAATTATCTAAAAAAAAAGGTATGGACCTCTGTTTTTTATGCCAATACAATATTATATCTATTAACTCTTCATATATATTACGCTGCAAAGTTGCTTGCAGTTTAATGTTGTCTTGAAATCTAGATTTCAGTACATGTAAATGCGTTGGAGGTCATGCTAATTGATTCATAAGATAGGAGTATGAGGATGAGTGAATTTCTCTCGAGTGAATAGATTAAAAAAATTAGTTTTATAATTTTTAGTTATTTAATTTTGATTTGTTAATTATTATTTAAAATTTTTGTAAATAATCACTTAATTTTGTATTTTCAGATCTATGTCAGGACGACAACAAAAGGAAGAAGGTTGCAACACCGGAAAATCAAAGAGACGGTGGAGGCGGTATCAGTGATGAAGAGGTATCAGTGGACGATTTGCATCTAGGTGTAAGTGTACATGATTTTGAAAATATTCAATATAACGTAAAAAGTGTAGGGTGATAAAGTTTTTGTTGCTATTGTTGGGATCTTATATTTAACATAATTTTGGTATTTTTTTATTTTTTTATTTAATTTTGATATTTAATTTGGTGGATGAACCTTTTTTTTTGTCACTCAATTTGGTGGATGAAGTAACTCATATTGTGTCTAGGAAAATAAATTGGTCGAAGTTAATGTAAGAAGTGATCAAGAAATAAATAAGAGTAGAGACAAAGGAAAAGTCATGTTCGACCTTAACGAACCACCTACTTGGCCAAACGAAGAAACACTTTCAAACACATTTGAGGTTAACATTTGTCTTTGACCAATTGTAATTTGGTTAAATACTTCGATGATTTTTCTAACTTTTTTTTCTTTTTCTTTTGTAGAACAATGGAGAAAATTTGAAAGATTGTGAGCATTCTTGGATATGGAAGCAAGGTTCTGGTCATGTTTGCTGGATATGTGGCATCATTGATAAGGTCAATGATTATTTGAATAACTGTCTTTTCACATGGTTACAAAATTATTTAAACCATACCTGAAGCTGAATTGGGTAGACATTTGGGTCAGTTAAATCTGATTCTACTAGATATAAAGAATTTTTATAACATATAATATTTTGAAAGTCTTTATATGAACAAAAAAGTTTAAACTCAATCAATCAATAACACTAGATTTTAACATAACCATAAAGTCTATTAAATTTATTTTATTTGAATAACTCATAACTTTAAATAATTGTAAACAAAACTTTAAAACTACTAAAACCAATAACAAATAACTTTAATAGAGTTTTGAGACCTCAAGACGAATAACAGTAAAGTCTTTAAGAATTTTAACTCATTAAAAATCTTAGAACCAATAAACCCCCATATAAACTGGGTTTAAAATAATTTTTAAAAATAAATTTAAAAATAAATACATGTATTATATATAATATATATAGATGTGTGTGTTGTGTGAATAATATCTTTGCAACAAAATTTAAATTAAACATAAACATAAGAAATCAATTTTAATTTAACACATCATAAAAATAAAATACCATAATGATAGAAAAGAAAAAAATCGAATATCATAGTACTTAATTTATCATCCACAACTACATATAAAAGAAGAAAAAAAGTTACATTTTGTCAAATATTTTTACTTTTTATTTATATATATACAAAAGTATCAAATAAATATTAAAATAAATAAGAAGTATTTGTAATGAAAGAAAATTAAATAAATAACCTAATAATATTTATATAATTGTTTAGATTTTAAATAAAGCTTATGAGTTTATTATTTTTAAGTTAACAGTTTATGGGGTAAACCATATTTAGTTAGTTAAATATTAAAAATTTAAAGCACGTAATTTAATGTATAGAAATATTTAAAGGAAATTATTGAATCAGGGTCAAAAAAAAGTTTTTATCCGATTCAAAAACTCTTGAGTTTTATAAAAATCCAGCCCAACCATCAGTTTGGCTTAGTCCATGTTTAAAAAAGTTTAATGATTGTATATTAACTTTAGTTTCATCAAAATTTTAATGATCAGAACCATCCAGTGCCACCCGGATTCGGATCGAGCAACTATAAGGATATAAAGTTGAGAGTTCCTGAAGATGGGTTTTCAGGAACTGGCATTTTCCCTCATCCTTTGCATAAAAGTTATATGTTGTCTCATCACATTGAGATTCTTAACTTTTTATGCAATAACTTGGCTGTTGAAAACCCGAATGGTTGCATTTTATCTCAAGCTCCAATATCCGAAAAGGCGTTCCTAATTATCAGTTTCATCTATGGATACCTTGCAAAGCACCCAAATAGTAAACCTCTATTTGTGCTTCCAAAATCAATGCTTAACTTCTGGAGAAAAAAGTTTCATGGGTTAAAGGTCAATGGCGTTCTACTGCTTGATTTGTACTCGGCAAAAGCAAATAGCGGATCTCATCAATTAACGGTTTTGAAACAATGGATCAGAAACCGGAGTATTCTCTTGTTGGGTCATAGGCAATTCTCCAACATGGTATCTGATACCAATGGTACTGAAGCTTCAACTGATTGTAGGGACATTATCTTAAATGTTCCTTCACTTGTTATCTTCGACGAAGGGGCTGATCCAAGGAACGAGATGATGAGCTTTCTTAAAGATGTTGCTAGTATCAAGACGCCACTTAAAGTTTTACTCACTGGGACACTCTATCAAAACAACATAAGAGAGGTTTTCAACATTCTTGATGTTGTCTTCCCCGAATTTCTGAAGCGTAATCATATTGGGAAAATATCAGAAAATTTCTGAACGTTGATGATGAAGCTGATGGAGGAAAGTTTTCTTTGCGAAGATACTGATGATCATGGTGGCAAGATGGGTTACTTAACGGAGCTAAGAATGTTAACGAACAAGTTTATCTATAATCACAAAGGAGAGTTTCTTCTTGAAGTCCCGGGCTTGATGGACTTCACAGTGGTCGTAAAACCGACATTAAGGCAAATTTCAACATGGATGATGGAAAGAAACTCCAAAGGAAAGGGTTTCAAAACAGATTCTACGACGTGGAGCGGAATTGTAACATCCCGGTTTCTGAGAAGAGGTTAAGAGATTTGATTTGGCTACCTATATTACCAAAGTGCACTTATCTTTTCCGTCACTTTTCCGGAGAGAACTCCAGAGTTAAAAGCGTGCTTGAGCTGGAGTAGTACTAGGATGGGTGACCTACCGGGAAGTGGTTGTCGGTACCGTGTGAGTGAGGCCAAAGCACGGGGAAAGATCATGTGGTGATTTGTAGGGATGGTAACAAGTCTGTAAAGCCTCAGGAGATAACAAACCGGCCGTTAGACGAGGGTGAGTGCAGTACCTAGAGGGGACGTCGAGTGCTCACGAGCCCTGGATAGGGCGTGGGGCCCCTTAGAGGTCGTGGAGGTGCTCACGGATGGTGGCGGTCGGGGCGTTATAGGAATTATGCTTCATCCAGCGCTATGTGCTTTTTCAGACAGGATAAGAGATCTTTCACCCCCAAATGAGGATGAGATGGATGAGATTCTCAAAGATATTGACGTAAATGATGGCGTAAAAACAAAATTCTTCCTTGGTTTAGTGAAGTTATGTGGCTATACGAATGAGATTATTTTGTTGTGAGCCAATATGCCATCCCATTGATTTTCCTTCAGAGACTTATGGCTAAAATCAAGGGCTGGAAAGATGGAAAAGAAACATTCATGATCAAAGGTGATACAAGTATTTCTGCTCGAGAAGTATCAATTAATCAATTCAACAGCTCGTCTAATGCAAAAATCTTCTTTGCATCTATCAAATCGTGTAATGAGGAAATCACTCTTACGGGTGCAACAAGGATTGTAATGCTCGATATTATCGCAAATCCTTGTATGGCTCGACAAGCCATAGCGCTTGCACATCATCCAGGACAACAAAAAAAAGTTTATTCCTATAGGCTGGTGGCTGCGGATACGTCAGAAGAAGATGAAGACATCATTGCAGCTAAAAAGGAGATAGTTGCTGGAATATGGCTTGATGGAAAGACGTATCCTGTCGATGGAAATTTTCAGATTCCAACTATTGATGATGTCTATTGCAACGAACACTTTCTTGGAGCTTCTTATATGAAGGAGGACATCAAAACCATATACATAAGGTTGGTTTTTTTGTTTAGGTTCTTAATTTATCATTAATTGAGGTTGATTATTATATATCTATTTAGATACCTTTTAACCAAAAACTTTTATGGGTTTCATTTCAGGTAAAGGGAAGAGCTTCGTGCAAGTATTGATGCAAGTTAACTACGAAAGTTTATGGGTGTTTTTTCCCCAACAATCTCAGTTTAAGTTTCAGTTTATGTATTGTTTTTTTTTTCAAAGATGATTAAGTGTTGCATTTTTCGCCATAATATATTCCTTTTTCTTTTATCAAAATCAAGATTCCAACAAAATCATATATCTATCGTTTCTAAGATAGACAAAGTGTTGAATCCTAAAACCTTTTTTGAAAGTATTTAATAGTGGTTTAGTTAATCATTTTGAATTATCAATATCGATATATAAAAATTCATATATAATATAATAATCCACTTCAAAACATCTGTCTTTGGCTCTTTGCCAACCGATTCAGATTGAAATATAAATAGATGTTCTGTTCAAAATGATTTGATATATAGTTGGGAAAAATACCATAAAAACAAATTCCAACTGACTACATTTTTCCAACTTAAATCTCCAATTTTTTTGTGTTTCTAGTTCAAATCTCTAATTAAATAAATTTATTAAAACAAATATTCAAATAATTAAAAGTGTGCGCACGTTAAGTTGACTAACGGTCAATGCTAATTTCATCTAACAGTGTTAACAAAAATCAATTTTTAAAAATTTTATTATTTTCTAGGAAAAACTATTAGAAACATAAAAAGAAAAAACTAAATAAATAAACCAAAAATAATATAACAATTTTTTTTTAAATGTTAACATATTAAAATTATTAATATTATTGTTACATTATTAATATTTTTTATCTAAATAAAAATTATCTAAAATGAATATAACATTTAGTTAAATGTTATATTAACAAAATTATTGTGATTAGATGATTGTGTAAATCATTTGTTGAGGTTAGTATTAATAAATGATTTTTCAGAGACATTGAGCGATAATGCTTGATGATATAACTCATTTTAGTAGAGATTTCTGGTTTTTAACAAGGTCAATTCTCAATTTTAGCACTAATTTAAGTTTTCAGTCCAAAAATATTACATACGCTCACATTTAGACAAAAGTAGCATTCATTAATGAGTTAAAGTCATTTATACCCTCACTTTACAAAACAAAACAGTTTTCCAAAAATAGTACAAAATTTTCATCTCTCACTTTCTCTAATTTTGCGATACTCCGACTCCAACTCAATCAACCTCTCCGACGAAGAAGTACAAATCCGACGAAGTGTTGAAGCTGTGAAGCAGCCAGGTGTGATGATTAGTTTCTTTCTTTTCCCAATTTGAGATTTCCAAAATTGAAATCGAAAATTTTAATCGTGTTCTTCTTTGAAATAGGGGTTTTGATATGAATTCAGTTCTGGTTTAATGTCTCTATTATGCTTTGAACGTTGATTATGTATAGACAATCTTCAATTTTGAATAAATGTGTTGGATTCAATATGCATATAACATGTTCGACAAAATTTATGTGAGAGTTGAAGTTTCAATGTTAGGCTTGATTCATTGTTTTTGTACGTAAATCTCATTGTTGCATGGTGTTTGTGTTTGTTTTTGGCTCCAATTTGTTCAATCTTTTTCGATTTTTAGAATAAATGTGTTAATGAATCTTTTTGGCAGTTATCTCCTTCTTTATATCTCATTTCTGAGTAGAAACGAAATGTTTTTTACTGGACACTACTTGGTTATGTAGGCTCATGTGGAGTACGAGACTGCTATGCGTCATTATGTTTATGTGGATTGCCCCTGATTATGCTAAAGTCAAAGTTGTTTCCTGCTATGAGATTCTAGAAAATACTATCCTAGTCTCCTTGCAACATCACATATATCATATTCTTTGTGTTTAATTTTCAAGTCTTATGACTCTCTGGCTAAGTTTGGAACTATTTTCTCTAAGCCCTACTACGGAGGAATCATAATCTAGTACATAGTTAATTGATTAGTAGAGTAACATGGATCAATAAATGGATTATGTGTGAAATCATTTGGTACAACACTTGAATCTCAGAGCTTCAGTTACTAATTTTCAGAATATGACTACTGGAGCTGCACAAATGGATGGTGGAATTCTCGTGGTTTCAGCACCAGATGGACCAATGCCTCAAACTAAGGAGCATATTCTGCTTGCACGTCAGATCGAATTTAGTTTTTTTTTTGGTTGACTTTGAAATGAGATTTAGGTAAAGATTGTACAGAGCAATCTAATGTTGCTTTTGAAATTTTTATTGAAGAAATCAAAAATTCGTTTGCTTTTTTGGGAAAAGAGTCAATAGACTTTTCAACTCTCAACTCGTGGGGTGTGTTTTCCTTTTCAATGTTATTTAGGAAGGATATGTAGTTATTTAGGAAGGATCTGTAGTTATTTAGGAATGATTTCAACATCAGTTCCTTTGTCGTTGAGGAAAAGACTTTACCATATAAAATATTCAGATAAACATCCAACAAAATTAAATAAATTGAGTTAAAAAATATTAATAATAGTTTATTATGAAAGATTTCCTAAAACAATGAAATGCTTCATAAAAACAATGAAATGTTTCATAACATGTCAATAAAATGTATTAGGATGAGTTTCCTAAAAACAATGAAATGCATCCTAAAACAATGAAATGGTTCCTAAAACAATGAAATGCTTTCTAACGTGTCAATATAAAGTATTAGGAAGAATTTCTTAAAACAATGAAATGATTCCTAAAAACAATGAAATATTTCATAACATGTCAATAAAAAGTATTAGGATGAATTTCCTAAAAACAATGAAATGCATCCTAAAACAATGAGATGGTTCCTAAGACAATGAAATATTTTCTAACATGTCAATATAAAGTATTAGGAAGGATTTCCTAAAACAATGAAATACTTCCTAAAAACAATGAAATATTTAATAACATGTCAATATAAAGTATTACGACGCGCTTCCTAAAAAAATAAAATGCTTCATAAAACAATGACATGCTTCCTAAAGCAATGATATGCTTCCTAAAACAATGAAATGTTTCCTAATATGTCAATACAAAATATTAGGAGGGGGTTCATAAAACAATTACATGCTTTCTAAAACAATGAAATCATTTCTAACATGTCAATATAAACTATTATGAGGGAGTTCCTAAAAATAATGAAATGCTTGGCAAAACAATACAATCCTCATAGATAAGGAAAATTTTCCTAAATTTAGGATGATATTCCTAAATATTTAAAGATGATTCATAAAAATTCAAAAAAAACTATGAAAGTCTTTCTAAAAGTTTAGAAAGACTTCAAAAATTATAGAAATTAACTTACAATTTAGGATGTCATTTCTAATTTTATGTTTTTTAGGATTGTTCTTAAAAATTCAAAAATGATTAGAAAAGATTTCCTAAAAGTTTAGAAAGACTTCCGAAATTTATAGAAAGACTTCCTAAATTTATATAAAGACTTCCTAAATTTATAGAAATTAACACACAGTTTAAGAATATTAAATTAAAGTTTTAATGATTATTCGTAAAAATTCAAAAAAGATTAGAAAAGTCTTTCTAAAAGTTTAGAAAAACTTCCTAAATTTATAGAAATTAACATAAAACTTAGGATGTCATTCTTAATATTTTAAAGATTGTTCCTAAAAATTCAAAAATTATTAGAAAAGTCTTTCTAAAAGTTTAGAAAAACTTCCTAAATTTATAAAAAGACTTCCTAAATTTATAGAAATCAACATACAATTTACATTTCTAATTTTTTAGTTTTTTCAGGATTGTTCCTAAAAATTAAAAAATGATTAGGACAGACTTCCTAAAAGTTTAGAAAGACTTCCTAAATTTATAGAAATTAACATATAAATTAGGAATGTTAAATTTTTAAAGATTATTCCTAAAAATAAAATAAAAAAGATTAGAAAAGTCTTCCTAAAAGTTTAAAAAGACTTTCTAAATTTATAGAAATTAACATACAATTTATGATGTCATTCCTAACTTTTTAAAGATTGTTCCTAAAAATTCAAAAATTATTAGAAAAGTCTTCCTAAAAATTTAGAAATACTTCCTAAATTTATAGAAAAACTTCCTAAATTTATAAATTTATAGAAATTAACATACAATTTAGAATTGTTCCATCGACTATAAAAACCGCACCTGCTGGTGCTGTAACATTTGTGGCCTATGAACATGTTCTCCAATTCTTTTGGAGTAATAAGTAATATAAGACCAAGGATGCAAAAAAATTAATATTATATCAAGTCTATGAACGGTACATTGTCACTTAACCTATTCATTCATATCAGCAATGTTGAAAAAAGCTTTGTATGCTTTGGGCTACACAGTTTTACATTATTGCTCAGCGGAAAATAAAAATTAAAGTCAATGTCATCTCTGGTTCTGTGTTACACATTGACGCACAAAACTTTCTAAAACTGGCAAGGACAAAAGAAACCAACCAGTTCTGAGAACGATAAAACAGAGCCTTCACCTTACTCATTTTGTTTCTTCTGCTTATTAGTAACCTCTAGAGGAAAAGACAGGAACTAGGTGATCTTCTGGACCTGAGAGACATCAATCCGGTACTTTGCAGCTATCTCGTTAACACTCATTGGACCGGAGTGATCATGAGCTCTACCCTGATATAGATGCATGCTGTGTCGCACTTGTGCTACGTTCAATGTTCCTTGAGGCACTGGCTTTTGCTCATATCTTGTTGAAAATATCATAAAACATATAAATAAGAAAGTCAGATATTTGAGATAATGCCATAAAAGTACAAAGCCTAAATATTACATTGGATGTAAAATCAGAAATGTTAATCACACACACACACAATATTTACACATCACTTTAATCACTCCCAAAACGTATACACAAGAAGTTACATTTCTGTTTCAGTATTAAAACTAGAGTGTGAATCAAACACATGCATAAATGTCTATCTCCAAACACACAAAGGTTCCAACTATTTTTGTTACCTATACCAAAGGAACAAGGTTTCCTCCTTTTTCTTCTAATCTAAAAGATTAAATCCAAAACACTTCCTTGTTTGATGCTGAACAAAATTTGCGGTATGGATTTTATTGCTTTAATATTTACCAATCACAATAGTGGTAAGAATTAGTGATATCAAAATCAGTACCCTTAAGTTTTTTTTCAGCTATCTCTTATAACTACTTTTTTTCCTCTTCTAACTATGCCGTTATGGTTTACTATTTTCTCTTCCTACAAATAGTAAACAAACATAATAACTTATCTCAAAGTTTTGTTAGTTAGTTGAATCGTATAGGAGTTTTTTAATGTGTAATCAGTCGGACCCTACCTATTAGTTACTTTGGAAAAAGTACATAATTTCATATAAATATATTTTTCAAAATAACATTACACCCATCATATATACCACAAAGGTTAACTTATATATACATTACACATATTTCATTGACAAATATCGAAAAAGTTACTTTTTTCTTTACCCAATATTATCCTCATAATTGAATATAAACCACCCAGATGATTAATCATACTTCACCTTCATCTCCGACTGTTACTTATCCCCATGATTTTCATATTTAGAAAACAAACCTCCCCCAATGAAAACATATTTCAAAAATGTCCTATTCTTGATTTTGAATCTTTCCAAGTGAATCAAGAGCCTCAGTGCGGCTACGGACAATCTGGTGAAAGACCTCCCTCACTTTCCTATCAAATGGATCCAAACCCTCTTTCACAGCTTCAGACACTTGCATCAATTCTTGCACTATCTCCTTAACCTCTAACCCCATTTCATCTGTTAATGAGAAATTATCCGAATCAATCAATTCACTTAACATTCTTGAGCTTCTCTCAATATGATTAATCTCTCTAAGTAGTCCGCAAGCCTTCTTTTTGTCTCTTTTCTTTGATTCCCCAATAATCTTATCGTGTAGCGACATCACTGGTACTGCCCATTGGAAATGCCTGGGGAAATAGAAATGTACTTGCAAACCACGATCTTGGCAAGGTATTGCCGCGACAAGAACCCACATTACAAATAACAAGATTGATGTCATTGTGTAGACTGTGAGGGCTAGGCCATTACTAGCCATGACGTCACTGCCTCGTGGCGTAGCTAAGTTATTTCCAATGCCTTGTAACTGCCTCGCAGCTGACCATGACCTTGAAACGCTCCAAGAAAGTGACCTGACATAGCCACCGATTGAGTTCTGGTTGTCCTTGTTTCGTGCGAAAGAACGATTACGTTGTGCTAATGCGTTAGAATTAGATTCTTTCTCATCAAGCATTCCGATCGCTAAATCAATCAAAGCTTTCTTTGCACGGTTGATTTCTCCTTCATCAAGCTGTCTTTCGCTCGTGTCCAAAGTGGATATTATGATCTCAATCAGTTTCTGCCATTGTCCGATCTTCTCGATCCCATCACGGATGGCATTACATACATCAAGAGCCTTGACGCTCCTTTCGAAGTAATCTTCTATTAAACGGTCCATTGGATGGTTAAGGAGCTGAGACTTGTGGTTAAATATTATAACTCGGAAATCTTCTTGGCAACAGAGAAAAGAATCAAGAAGTTTTCCTATCCATTCAAGTGAGATGAGTTCATCCTCAGCGGCGGAGGCGTTGAGATCGATAAATTTTTCAGCAACTTGTCTTTGGAAAGAATCTAACTCTACCTCCATGCTGATACGCTCGGGGACAGCCATTGGGTCCATTAAGTGTGCTTGGTCGCGACGCAAACTTAGTAATGACCTTCCGAACGAATATTCTGTCTCTGGCATTTTTTAAAAATAGATGAAAATTTAGTTTCAAGATATGAAATTTACTTAGAAAAAAGTGGTGCTGGAAATCAAGAAAAATGGAGAATGAATATTGTAAAGAGCATAGCTGGCCAACAAATTGGTTTAATGTCCGTTAGTCTTTCATCTTTTCTCCTATTTCTAGTAAGTTTAGTTTCACCATTGTCTTTTTAACCATTTAATTGCACTTCATTGGTTACAAATAAAAGAACTAAATATTTCTAAAACAAATGGATGGATGTAAAATGTTACTGAGAACTATTTTAAAAAAATAATTTAATATTATTAATTAAAAGAGAATTAAATTTTTATTTTCAAAAAAGTTATTTTGAAAACTATTACTATAGAATTTTGATTTTTTGGACCTCATATTCGGAATCGTCGAGGGCCGACCACTACCAAACGGCCAAACCTGCACAAAAAAAAACAATCAATGTTACTGGGAGTATATCATACGTATTGTTTTTGTAATATAAAATTATATTTAACAAAATATTTGTTTTACAAAGAATTTGCATGGTTTCCGAATGTAGTAGGCTTAGTAGCTAATGCAGGAGAATTTTTAATTGAAGATAAAAACAGACAGAATATTAAAAAGGGGATTACTTCAGAGAAGTAAACCACCTGACTAGGATAGTATCAAACTAGTGATCTCCTAAAGATCGAATTGAGCTGATCCTGTTAAAAACCGATTTATCAATCATTGTTGTCAGTCGAGAAGTTGAACTGGGAAACTCATAATGGCGTCTATTATTTCGTCCTCGCTACATGTCAGAGGTGAAGCAGGCACATGAAGTAATATGCATATGCTTAACCTAAGCAAGGTGCTTAGTGGTAGATTGGGCTTTAGATCCTAGGAGAAGAGGATTACACCCCTCTAATCTTAGTGTATCTCGATTGGATTTCCAATAAGAACAACAATTATTTTGTTTGGGCTATTTGGATTTCTAGGCATCAGTCCAGATGCTTATCATATGGTGGACTTGTTGGAAACTTCTACCATAGGGCATGCTCACCTAGAGATTAGTCAATGATGGTCCTTACCTTCGCCTTTGAGAAATTGGCGATCGGATATCCGGTGCTAATCAAAAACAAATATACATGTGTTCTTAGATTTAGTGTATTTTGAGTATCAATTTTGCTACAACGTACATTCTCACTCTAAAATATTAGACATTTCTCTCATATCTTTTTAAAATAATGTTTAAACTGATATATATATATATATATATATAAACGAATATCATTACCTGGTTCAAAAACCAGATACATGAAAAATAACGTACTAAATATTAGTATAATTAGTGTTGTTAATCAAAGTTATTACTCTCTTTGACTTGTCTCTTCGTCTTTCTCAATTCATTGAATCTCCTCTATGAATTCATCTTCTTCTTGGTCTTGTCTCTTAGTATTCTCCTATATAACTTCATCTCATGTACTTCTATTATTATGAAAGACTAATAATATTTTTTCCATTCCATTTCTCTCATCATCTCTACATGGTATCAGAGAAGGTTATGCTCGAATTTCAATCTAATGTCAAACTCACTTTTTATTTTATTTTTAAGCCATCCTACTTCTTTAAGGTTATGCTTCACTAAGCTATCGAGCTTCTAACTTATGTTTTTTCTCATTGCCGAGTCAATTTCCCTATGCAACAAAGTTATGATCCACATTATTACACTCATTTCTTGTAGCACATGATTCCACTTCGAATATTTTATGCATTCCGCACATCACCGCCTATCCCAAGTCAATCCGTGGTCAAGTCACAAGACTTCATTAAGCTATATATATGATTCTCAACGAGTTTGGTCGTTCTTGAGCTAAATCCAAGCCTGAGTGCCTCTGAGTCCAAGCCATTGATCTTCTCATTCTAGTCTCCATAGACCTTTAGACCCACTACATGTCAAGTTTTCTCCTTTGTGTGTCAAGATTGGATTCTCTAACCATCTTCCATCTTGTGGGGAAGTATTAGTATAATTAGTGTTGTTAGTCAAAGTTATTACTCTCTTTGACTTGTCTCCTCGTCTTTCTCAATTCATTGAATCTCTTCCATGAATTCTGTAATTTCTAGGAGATTAGATATTGTAAATTAAGTGCGGAAGCGATTTAAACGATAAAACAATAAGGAGACAACAAGAGATTTAACGAGATATCAGTTGGTTCTCTTTCAAACCAACCAGTAGTCCTCGGCTGTAACAAGAGTTCATTAGATCACTTTAAGAAGTACAAGATATACTAGAATTTCTACACAAATTCTAATACATCTATCTAAGAACATGAACTAAGGTTAACAAGTAAACGCTTTTACTCCCCCTTAATCATATATGCATTCTTCTTTGAAAAGTTTTTGCTTAGTGCTCCTCACAGCGACATCAACATCTTTCCAAGGCGATCTATCCCAAACTCCACAGCAACTAAAACGCTTGAATAAGTAACTCTGTTTGTGTTTATCTGTTTTGACAATAATCAATCATGAAGAAGAAAGAAAGCCTCTTCTTCCTATATAGAGAAACCAAGACACCGACTCCCTTAAACCTGCAGCGTAAATCCAATAAAATCTGCAGCATATCTTCCTTTTCTCAAGTAATAAAATATTTCAAAATAACTTAAAAAGAAAGCGTTAGAAAATAATAACTTAATCAAGTATTTCCAATTAAAGCATTATCATAATATGCAATTAATAAGAAATCATAATTAAATAATATTCAAACAAAAGACCAAAAATAAAAAATAATATTCAAACAAATATCCTTAGAATTAAAGATTCTACAAATTCATCTTATTTTTGATCATATTCTTAGTATTCATAACTTCATCTCATATGCTTCTATTATTATGAGAGACTAATAATATTCATTCTATTCCATTTCTCTCATCATCTCTACACTAAATCTATTGGCTTGCACAAGAATTACATAGACGTAGCAATTCCTGCCTTTCTCTCTATACTCTGGCTTGGCCTGACCAGGGTACGGTTGCGTCCCACCGTAAGACTCTCAGTTGTTTATGGTCTCCTATTGATATTTACAGCGCACATCCATTAGGGTATATAGACGTGAAAATAGAACTGGCTTACTTCCGACGTTTGGTCAAACGGTAGGGACAACATGGCTGTGGCGGTAGAGACGTGACTAGACCAGCCACACAGAAAATCTCTAGGAGGCGTTTCCCGTTGATTAGGGACTTCCTCAAGGTGGACTTGAGGCGTTTGCATCTATGTTTATCACTTTGCGATAGCATGATATTATTCCTTTTTTTATATTCTCCTCTTTCTATTGCCAAATTGTTCGTGTAGATTCTAGTTTATCGTCTTGGCTCATATGGAACTTGAATCTATATGGGGAATTGAAAACTTATACACAAGATAACAAACGGTCGGGAACGGTCGGGAAGAGTCGTGACATTCGTATGAACTTCAATTCCTTTGCTCTCCTATGGATCTTGTTTATTACAGTATTGCTTAAATAATACATTTAGAAAAAGATACTAGTTCGGTTTCTTTTCTTACTAATCTTGAATTCATAAATTCTTATTCAATCTTCTCTTATACATTTAAAGCCAACTAGTTTAATTCTTTTTCCGAAGATAACAAACTTAACAACAATCATGTTTCAAATTTACTAGCACACCGGAAAAGAGAGAAAAAAAGGACCCAAATAAGCCTCTAGAAACATAGTTAGTACAATCCAAACAGTTCTTGTTTATCTAACCCCATTGATCTTTCTATTTTTATTCACATGCCAATTTAGTATCGAAGCTACTCAAGCAAATAGCAAAGGCTTGAAACGCAGAGAGAGGATAACGATAGTCCATCGTAAACATATCCTTACCAACTTTCCCAAACTGTAGTATTATCTTTTCATGGTCTGCTTGCCCTGGCTGCGGTGCCGATGCCAATCCCGCCCTGGTCAATGCTCCAGTATTACCTGTTGGAAATACATTTGGTCCTACACTACCGCCACTAGGATGAACCGTTGGAGCAGCTATTAACTGGAAGTTCTTCACCGAAGCGACGGTGACCCTCCCTCTAAAGTTAAGGCACCAGCATTGCAACTGTTCATGCCACCTCGGCGGTTTATTTCTCAGTATCAAAGGTCGTTCCTTTCCTTCTTCCCTTTGTAGTCCAGCAATGTCAGAGAACCGGGCGCTGCTGAAATCCCCCGAGTGGTCGATTATCTTTGAGGAACCGATGCTGTGGAAAGATTCATCAAGGGAATACTGAAGAAGCTCGGGTTGGGCAGGAGCTATGCCGCCGGGTTCTAGAGCCAAGACTGGAATAGAGTGCATAATGCAGTGCATCCTGCGAGGTCCACGGGTTCCAAGCACGTTCAGCTCGTATGTAACCTGAGAGATGTTGTAACTTCCAGAGGGAACTTTAGGAGACACTTTCTTCGAGTTGAACCTACGACTCCGGCTTGGTGGAGACGATATCTGGCAACTATTGTACGCAGGAGCCGTATCGTATATTATGAATTTTGTCCCGAGAAAATTAGACCTGAAAACAAAGTAAAACAACTAATCAAGAACTCAATCATGTGGAAGGATTAATTTTTTTTTCTTTTTTTTTTTTATTACCTTAGTTTGCCAATGTAAGTGCTGCTTGATCTTGAAATGTTATCTGCATCCATGGATATCACATACTCTGTATATGTAGTTCTCCGTGTGCGTTTTGCCGAGAGAAGAAACTTTCCATTTTCAACGAGTAAGGCTATACATATCGGACAAAGGTTAGTAAATCAAGCCACTATAAAATCAAGAATCAAAACTAAGAAGAAAATTTTAAACATAACTAAGAAATTAGATTCGAGTTCAATTGATGCATTAGAGTTTAACTAAACCAGAGGTTTGGTAACATCGAAAAAGAAGATAAAGAACTTACAAGGACTAAGAGAAAGGTAAAGGTGGTAAGTCAAATTAGACTTGTCCCTTTTGATGAAGCATTGTATGGTTCCATCCCTAGGTCCAGGCTGCACCATTAAAGGAGTTGTCAGAATTACCAAGATTGGAAATGTTAGTTTACCCGAAACCGAAGTAACAAATAACAAAACCACGCACCTGCTTCAACGAAACTGGAAATGTTAGTTTACCCGAGAACTCAGGACTTTTTACAATATCTTTACACATTTTTCTCCATGTTTTACAGACGGCAGCACAAGCAACAACATGTTTACGCCCAGGCCACGTGCTCTCGCATTCCTCTAACCTTTTGACCACATCTCGTAACAGCTCAGGTGGTAAATTAGCCCAGCGACTGTTCTTGATCACTATAGGTTCTTGATTCTGTGTCTCAGGTAATGCACCGTGAGATTTACTTCTGTGATGAGTCCCACTAGACACTCTCACTTCCAAACTACGTCTCGAAAAGCTTCCTATACTATCTCTAACATCACGAATAATGCTACGAAACGACATTTATCCAAATCCCAGAGATTAAATACTTATGCCAATTTGGTTCCACTTTATATAAACCCTGCAAAAAAATGAGTTAGATTTCTAAGTTAACATTAACCTAATGTCCTCAAATGATTATTACTATGTAAAACGAAAGAATGGGAAAAGTATAATAAATGGAAATGTGAAGACGAACATTTAGAAAAGTTTGGTGGAACTAACCAAAATCACCACACAACCTCAATAAATTAAACAAAATTTTATTTTATTTTTATTTTGCTTTTGCATAAATTTCTGATAATTCCAATAATTATTTCAAGAAATCAATGTCTTCTGACAACCGTACTAACTTCAACTTAAGTCTTAGCTCACTGAATTCAATAAAGCTGAAACTAATCCAAGATTTAAAGAACAAAACGAAACTAGCTTACTTTGCATATTCAACAAAGTTTTTAAAGAATCATGAGGCCCAAAGGGCAGATCTTCTGGTCGGTAACAAAAACAAAGAGATCTTAAGTTACTCAAAGAAGGCCAAAAAAATAAACAAAAATTACAGAACAGAAACACAAAGCTGCGATCAGGAAGACAGATCAAATAACAGATACCTGAAGGCATCTCTATGTCTTATTTGTTTTCTTCAGTCTGAAAGGATCTCTGTTTTTTTTTTTTTTTCTTTTTTTTCTCTCTCTCTCGTTGATCTTCTTTGGTGTATATCAGCTTACCTTTTGTTCCTGGTAAAGACTGGCGGATTTCAAGACTTTATGAAATACAATTTAATTTATGAGCTTGTAAATTAAAAGGTGAGGGCTTTCAAGTATTTATTTTTATAAAGTAACAAATCTATTTATGTGTAGGTTCCCAATGAATAAAATACATTCCATTATCAGTATGATTCAGTGACTCAATGGACACGAGTGCTATGGACGATGATTTTCTTTGGATGTGAATTAAAGAAAAAAAAGAAATTGACTTATTGTATCGCAAGTGTTGAATAGTACCAACTTTTATTAATTTTATGTTTTAAGTTTTATAAAAATCTCAACAAAAATACTTCACACTTTAAGGGGCGAATTACCGAACTAACCTCGTAGGTTTTTAAACTTGCTAGAATAACTTCGTAATATATTTATTTTTGTGTTGATTTATTTTTAATGCTGAAATGAAGTAAAAGTCCAATATAGCCATGTAAAGTTACGTTAATTACAAAAAAAAACAATCAATTCTTTCAACTCCCCCACTCGCTCACCCCGTTCCCCACTCGCTCATTCTCCTACAGAACTGAGAAACTTTTCGTTCCAAATCAACATCTTACGAATTCAAATTTCAAAATCAACATCTTTCGAATTCTTCTCATCTTCAGTTTCTTCTTCTTCTTCTTCTTCTTCTTCTTCTCATCTTCGGTTTCTTCTTCGTTTTCGATTTCTTCGTCCCGTAACATCTTCTTCTTCGTCGTGGGTTGTTGTTGGATTTTTGGATTTTTGGAAAACATAAGGTAAACTATGAAATTTTGTTCGATTAAGTGTAACAGACTCTTCAATTTCGGGATAGAGATTAGTATTTGTTGGTTTTTCTTCTAATTTGGCGTTTTTCTTCAATTTAGGGTTATTAAATTTAGGGGTTTTGGTTTTGAATTTTCTTCAAATTTGGCTAAGGGTTAATGTTTATTACCGTAAATTGTTATAGATGTGAAGTGAATTTATGTTATTGGATATAATTGATGAAATGCACAAATCGATTTTGGGTTTAATGTTTTGTAAATTTTCGAATTGTCAAACTATGGTTAACTATGAATTGTATTGCATGTTATGCAGGTTAAGACCATGAGGACGAGAGATGCAAAAGGTAAGGATGGAGTAGATTTGGAAAACACAACTGAGCATGGAACTCGGTCCCTTTCAATCCAAAACATAAAAAAGAAATCGAATAAAAGAAAAAAGCAAAAGGTATGATTGTTTGAATTATTTGATTACGATTATTAATTATGAATTTGTTTAACATGTAATAAAACTAGTTTAACATGTTTTAAAATCGTTTTTCTTGCAGCGTTCTCAGGAAGTAGGCCCATCGGGTACACATACTGGTAGTGGTGAGGAAGAAATGGTAAGTACTATTGTTAAAGTAGAGTTAAACTTGCAGCCTTTGTGTTTTACATGTTAAAGCAGTTTTAAACTAGAGTTAAAGTAGTTTTATATGTTAAACTGTTGTTAAACTGTTGTTAAACTATATATAAAGTAGAGATAAACTTGTAGCATTTGTAGATGACATGTTAAACTAAAGTTAAACTATAGTTAAACTAGTGTTAAACTGTTGTTAAACTAGTGTTAAACTGTTGTTAAACTATGTATAAACTAGAGTTAAACTTGCAGCCTTTGTGGATGACATGTTAAACTAAAGTTAAACTATAGTTAAACTAGAGTTAAACTAGTGTTTAACTATTGTTAAACTGCTGTTCAAATACTTATTTGACTGTTTTGAATGTAGGTACCTGTACAGCCTATGGGATTCTTCTTTGAGCCTAGCGAGTTCTCAAAGATTACGAAGTTCGGTACACGGTGTGATCCGCAAGAGTGTGTCGAATTCATAAGGAATCGTGGCGGAAATGAGCTTAGGTGGTTCATGTGGCATCCACAGTTTAGGCACATCTTCCATATGCCTCAGGAGAAAAACCGGAAGGTGATGGGTGCTTGGACCTTAATCCAAAGAATGGCGAAGACGGAGAAGCCACAACAAATGTGGTTTGTTGTTAATGGAGTCCCAATAAGGTATGGTCTTAGGGAGCATGGTCTTATGTGCGGATTACACTGCCAGCAATACCCGGATTACTATGAAAATCTGGAAGAAAACATGCTGGTGACTAAATATTTTGGGAAGGATGCTAACCCTTGGCCGGATCATGTTTTTAATAAGATGTTCTCGATGAGTCCTTGTGAGGATAGGTTGAAGATGACTATTTTGTGGTTTTTAGCCACAGTGATTAGGGGGAAAACGAAGGTGTCAGGACCAATAGATCCGTTTATTCGAAAGATTGTCAATGATTTAGCAAAATGTGTGAGTTTCCCTTGGGGACATCTCACATTTGAGGATTTAGAAAGGGACATCCTGGGAGTTCATAACCAGATGAAGGGTAGTGTAAGTGCAAGTACTGTTGTTCGTGGATTTATTGTGCCATTTGAGGTAAATTTGAATATGTTAAATTAGTTAAAATATATGTTAAACTATAAGTTAAACTTAGTGTAAAACTATGTGTTATGTACAGTTACTCCCGTTTGAAGCCATTCACAATTTGAAGAAGGTTTTTAGAGAGAGAGTCCCATGCGAAGACCAATGCCCGAGGATGTGCAAGGGGAGGTTCAAGGAATTGCACAGAAAGGGTTTCGGGTTGGGAGACATTTACAAAGCGCTCGGGGATTCCACGGTTAGTTAAGTTTAATGTAGTTTAACTATAGTTTAACTTAGTTTAACTTATTGTATGTATATGTCACAGGATATTTCAAGCATCTTGAAGGCTAAAGGTGATGAGCGGGATCTGTTGGAGGAAATAATGGGTGAGGAGGATGACTTAAAGTATGACATGATAGTTGACGGTTGGACCACGATTATAGCGAAAGGTGGGTGTATATTGTGGACGGATCTCTTGGAAAGTGATCTGGCGCATAGAAACCAGCCTACTCATGCTATTGTTGTTCCTCCTACTCGTGCTACTGCTGATATTGCTTGTGATGCTCCTCCTTTTGCTCTTGACGATCAAGTCGCTCCCCCGGGGGTGCGTGAATCAATTGCTGAAATATCCAAGGTAGTGATGGAAGGGTTCAAAACCGTTAATGCTAAGCTTGGTGAGATGGAAGTTAAGATTAATACTTGTTCAAGTAGGATAGATCTCCTTGAGAAATCGAAGAATCCTGGGAGAAGTAAGTATAATTTTTCAAATTATTTTAATTAGTTTATCTAGTTTAACTGTAGTTTATCCTAATAAAATGGACTAACTCCTTCAACAATTTATATAGGGAGTTCTCCTATTGCAAATGTTTATGATAAAGCTGTAGGGAAAAAAGTGATTGAGACTGGTTATGATAGTGATGAAGAGGATGATACTGGTGATGAGGAAGATAAGGTGGAAGAGGAGAAGAAGAAGGTGGAAGAGGAGAAGAAGAAGGTGGAGGAGGACGAGGAGGAGAAGGTGGAGGAGGAAGTGGGTACAGTTGTGGCGCAAGGAAGTGGTGTGCCCGAAACTCAGTTCGAGCATGATGATGATGGCTTTGATGGATCTGATGGCACTGAGGGTACAGTTGTGGTGCAAGGAAGTGGTGTGCCCGAAACTCAGTTCGAGCATGATGATGATGGCTTTGATGGATCTGATGGCACTGAGGGTACAGTTGTGCCGCAAGGAAGTGGTGTGCCCGAAACTCAGTTCGATGATTGTTCCCCACATGGTCCTACTGGATATACAGGGTTGACTGGGTTTTCAGGATTTACTTCTAATATTTTTGACAGTTTTGTTGCTCGTCCCATTGCTACAGAAGAAAATGGTAATCTTGCATCTTCAGTTTAACTTAAGTTTTACTTGATAGTTAAACTTGCGTTTATTTGTTTGTGCAGTGATCCATCTTGGGGTCCCATCAGTGGTTGAAGAGGAAGAAGAGAAGACGGAGCCACATGCAAATGATGATGATGGTACGTTCTTCATTATTAGTTTAGTAGTTGTTTAACTTTGTAATTAAAATTGTGGCAATATCAATTTGTCGAGTGATTAATCTTGGGTCCCCCAAAGAGGAGGAAGAGAGGGAAAAGAGGGAAGAGACACATGCAAATAATGATGATGGTACGTTTTAAATTTTAGTTTAGTAGTAGTTAACCTTGAGTTAACCTTGAGTTTACCTTCAGTTTACCAATAGTTTACCAATTTCATATATTCGCAGTTATAGATCCTCTAACGGCGATGGTTGTTTGGCGTGAAAGTATTCCTCCTGCTGAAATACGTATTGACAGTCCTTCGGAAGAGGAGACTGAAGGAGTATCCAAGAAGAGGAAGAGGATCAAGTCGGCAGCACTTAAAAATCCTTACACTGAGGCGAAAGGAAAAAGAGGTAAAAGTGGAAGAGGTGGACGTGGTGGACGTGGTGGAACCGGCAGGGGAGGTGCCAAGAGACAAAAAGTTTAATTGCCTCTAATGTTTACGTGGTTATGTTGGAACATTGCTGAGTTGACTTGCTGTGTTGTTTTTATGCTTCATACTAGAACATGAATTTAGTAATGTGGTTTAACTCTAGTTGACCTTCATTTTAACCTAATTATAATTCAGTTTAATATAAGTTTACCTTCAATTTAACATATTTTAACTTCAGTTTAACATATTTTAACTTCAGTTTAACCTAGTTTAACTTCACTTTAAAATAGTTTAAAATTAAAACACAATAAAAACGTTTTTTATTAAATTAAATAATTTTTTATTAAATTATATAATTAAAAAAAAAACGGCGCCGTCATTTGGTTTTTTTTTTTCATATAGTTTAATCGCCTAGTTTAACTAAAATTCTAGTTTAACTTTCATGCTGATAACAATAAACTTAGTTTAACCGTAATTTAAATGATTTAAATTAGTTTACCTTTAAGAAATAGCGATTAAAAACACATATAACATCGTATTATGCTTCAATATATATTAAATAGAAGTTATTTTTTATTTTCACTTTCATATGATAGTAATAAGTAAGTTTCATACATTGTATATGGATTTAACCGAGAAACCCTCCTGAACGTGAATAATAAATGTATTTATAAAAAAAAATATTTTTATACCATATTAACAATGAACTAAGATTAACCATATGTAGTAGACCGTTATGAATATCGAAAAATAAAATTGGTCAATATAACATAGTTTAACAGTAGTTTAACACTAGTTTAACTTTAGTTTAATAGTTAGTTTAACACTAGTTTAACATTAGTTTAACACTGGTTTAACAGTGGTTTAACACTACTTTAACATTTAGTTTAACACTACTTTAACATTAGTTTAACATTAGTTTAACATTAGTTTAACACTGGTTTAACAGTGGTTTAACACTACTTTAACAGTTAGTTTAAGAGTAGTTTACCAGTAGTTTAACAGTAGTTTAACCCTAGTTTAACAAGTCCAACATAGTTTAACAGAGTTTTGCCTGGTTTAACATGTCAAACCTAATACATACCAAACACATCAAGCAAATAATCAAATTAAGTAGACATATTAAAGTAATCTCCTAGTCTGCCGGATCTCTTTTTGACTCGATGTTCTCCAACTGACGGAAACCTAGCCTTTTGAGTTCTTCCCTTTTTCTTCTCGTAATCTGGTGGCAAGACGCATTTACCAGCAATATGAGGTGGAACTTCCCATGTTGTTTGATTTGGAACTGGATAAATGGTCTTACAGTAAGCCGACACCCAGTACTCAGTAAAATAATAACGTGAGCAGCAGTCGTGTAGATCAACCTCTTCAGTTTTTGCCTGAAACATACTTGCAGCAATCGCATGCTCACATGGATATTTGTCTATATCATAACACCTACAGGTACAACTTTTGCATCTCAAATCAACCATGTAAGGTTTCCCATCTACTCCCATCACATTGTATTCAAGCATAAAACTATTAAGCTCGCGGACTACTAACTTCTTTGCAATCTCACATCTATTGTGCAATATTTTATAAACAATAGATACTAGTTTCTGAGTACGTGGCACCTCCGCGGCAGCCTTCCTCTGCTTGTTGAACCATTCAGAAATCTTGGCAATAATCGAATCAAACAATGGTAGCACCGAGTAGCCCCTTTGATTTTTGAACACACTATTGATAGATTCAACAGAATTAGTAGTGCATATGTTGTACCTTTCCCCTGGAAAACAGCATCTTGCCCACTTCCAATCGTCAACACTTTCATCCAGATACGTAGCACACTTAGGATACCTTCTCCTAAATTCATGATAATGATGAAGAAACTCAACCTCTGTGTAAATCCTCCCTAATTCTTTAAACTGGGCTGAAACAACTTTTTTGTTAGCTCCATATGCACGCGATTTCACATTCTCAGATAGGTGCCACAAACAATATCCGTGCTTAGCATTCGGATACACCTCCCTTACAGTCTTTATGATGCTTTTATTTCTGTCAGAAACGAACACAAGCTCAGGGTGATCTGGCACTACATTTTTCAGCGTTTGGAGAAACCACCTCCAACTTGCATCGTTTTCACTGTCTACTACCGCAAAAGCAAGAGGATAATGGTGATGCTCTGGATCTTGAGCAGTAGCCACAATAAGAACTCCACCATATACATTTTTAAGAAAAGTCCCATCCACTATGATTACTTTCCGCATTACTTGAAATCCTTCTATGCTAGCACCCAATGCGAAAAATACGTACTTAAACTTGTTTCCTACACCACATTCCAGCCGTGTTAACGTACCCGGATTCATCCTCTCCAACATGTGCAAATAAGAAGGCAACATCTTATAGCAATCTTCTGGGTTGCCGCGAATGTCAGCTATAGCTAGTTTTTTCCCTCTCAAAGCGGTATCATATGACACTTTACAACTTATCTTTCTTTGTACCAAACCAACCAACATTTTTGCACATGGAGTTTCGAATTCACCCGGATAATCCTCATGCAGCATTGAAGCAACTAATCGTGGTGTTCCCTTTTTTTTATGTTGCTAGTACTCGTACTTAACCGACATCATGTATGTTTTTTGTTGTATGTCCTAACAGACCAACAATCTGAATCTTTTCCAACCGCAACTCTAAGATGCCATTTACAACCAATACCTCGACATTTCAACACATACAACGTAGTTGTCGACTTGATAGTATCAACCTCGAAACAATGCCGATATACAGCTCTATCAACTAAATCTTGAACTTGCCGCTTAGTATCAAATTCTTGTTTTACCTGCAAATCAATGCCATCATCCCATTCAACTCTTGAACCTTCCACAACCTCATCTAAACCTGGATCACCAACCGTACCTCGACAATCAGGGGCTTCCAAATCTGGAGGTGTACTTTGACCAACATCCTCACTAAACTTATTATTTTCATTAACTGCATCGTAAGGAACAATATCCCATCCCTCTAAATCCCCATATGTATCTACATTATCTTCATCATCAATCATTTCTTCCTCGCATCTTCCCAAAACTCTACTTGAATTACCGGACAGTATCTCCTGTCTTGAAGCATATGAACTATTCCGGCTTGCTTCAACAACTTCCACTACCTCCACATGCAAAACAACAGGCTCTTTATGTTCACATAACCATATGTATCCGAACACATCATTGTCATCGTATATATATGCCACTCTCTGCAATACTCCATGAATGTAGCTTAATTTCAGCCTCGTCGATTCATCTGCATTCACTTTTCTGCGTATTTTCTCTACAACGATGAGTAATTCATTTCCTCCCCACTACCATTCATAAATAAACAATAGATTTCAACTTCTTTTGGATTCCATTTAACAACAGCTCCTTTATGTGAGTAAGATCCACCATAATCAAAATATATGAGCGACATTGTCCTCTGCAAACAAAAATTTAACAACATTAGTATATATTTTAACTTAGTTTAACTGTTAGTTTAACTAAGTTTAACTCTTAGTTTAACTATTAATCAAATAGTTTACCGTTTTAACAGTCACCTAAAACAAAGTCTAACTTAGTTAAATTACTTAAATAACTTAAACTTACTAAAACTATCACATCATAGTTAACCTGGTTGAACAGTCAACTAAAACCTACTTCAACTTAGTTTAACTCATGTAACATAGTTTACCTTCAGTTTATCTTAGTTTAACTTTCAAACTTACTGTACACATTTTTGCGATTCTACCCAGATCTGTTTCAGCTATATCAAATCCACGAATTCCAAACCAATATTTCACAATTACTCAAATCCAAACTCTAATTTAAACTATTTTCATATATAACACTTAAATTGAAGAGATTAAAACTCTTAATCCACATTTTAAAGAATTTGAAATCTAGTCTCACCTCCTAATTGTTAAAAATGGCGGACGAGTTACGTTTGAGGATATAGACCGGCGACAGTAGAGAGAGAGCAGACAGAAGGACGACCGGAGAAAAAGGAAAGGAAGAAGAAGAAGAAGAAGAATGACGAAGAATTCAGCTATATTAAAAATGGCGGATCCAATTTTGTTCCTGGATTTCTCGACTACAACGAAGAGAAGAAGACAATGACGTGGATTGTTTTTTTTAATCTTTAATTCAATAAGGGTAACTTTGGAATATCACTTACATTGATTAAATGAAGGTCATGTAGCAAACATAAAGGTCATACAGCTTTTTTTTTTTTTCATAAGGTCAGTCTAGCAATTGATCCCACTTTAAGGCTCTGAACGATGACAGCGGATAGAATAGTGCGGAATAAAGGGATTAAATGGTGCGATACAGGTTAACTGCAGTTTATTGGAAAAAATGCACTATGCATATTAAGTGCGTTACTGCAAAATAAGCGATCTAGAACATATCTGAATGGTAGCTATCATAAATGTGGTACGGAAATAATAATTATTAAATTTTTACTATTTTTTTAATATTCTGAGTAACCAATTTCTATTTTTTCATATAGAATTGTGTTATTCAGTAAATTAACCTAAACAATTTATTTCAAAATTTTCTAAGCTTTCAAAAGTGTATATATTATATATGTATATATACTATATATATATATATATATAATTGAAAACGCACCTAAACCGCATGGTATTTGGTGAGTAATAAAACTTAGTTTTGATTACTAATTTTGTCTTTGAAATGATCTGCTACAGTATAATTTTTATTTATATTATATTTATTTATTTTTTAGTTATAAATAATGTGCGGTTCAAATTTTGTTTGAATGGTAACACAAATATTTTCTAAACGCACCACACCCACATATGCGCTATACATTCAAGGCTTATAGATCCAAACCATGAAAGCATACAAGCAGTATCGTTCAAACGAATCAAACAGATTAAACGGATTAAGTGTGAGTTTAGCGTATTAAGGGTCTGAAAGGAAGAGTATATAAAAGATGGAAAAAGCGGAAATAGTAGAACGGTTTTAACAAATAACTGATAACCATTTATACACTTAGATTATACTACTAAAAATATGCCCAAACCACAATTACAATAATTTGTTTTGTTGTTCATTGTTCAAATAAACGCTAGTGGTGCGTACGAACACTCTATGGTAAAAGCAGATCGGGCGGTGCGGATCGAGCGGATCGAGCGGATCAAGCAGATCAAGCAAATCAAGTGTAGATTGAGCGTATTGGGTGGATCAAGCAGAAATATAAGAATAATTCAAGCAAAAATTATATTACAAACACAATAAATATAGTTATGTTTATAAATATACAAAAATATTATACATGAAATAAATACGAAAGCAACACACAAAATGAGTAAAAATATTTAATATCTAGTATTATCCCAAAACATATTTGCAATATCTTCTCTAATGTTGGCCATAAAATTTCTATCTGCTATCTCTGCAACTTCCACATCATCTAGATTAGTCGCATCATCTGTGCAGGTAATCTTTGTGTGTCTCATTGCTTCAGCGAAATCTTCATCTGAAAAGTTTGAAATTCTAATAAAATTATGTAGACCCATTGTAGCTGTTACCACTTTTTTTGTACTTCAATATTGTATCTAGGAAATTCACATAAAATCCTCTATTTTTTCTTTCAAACTCCAAATGTCTTCTCAATAACAGACTGCAAAGATGCATGTCATCGATTAAACAATTCATGTTTATTTTTTGGAGGATGATTAGTGGTAAACTGTGACATATGATATCTTACTACACTGTTTCGTGAAGATCTTAAAGGAGCCAAAAATCTTTTTTTTTATTTGGATAGCCAGAATCAACTACATAGTATTTTTCTTCTGGAGGCACAAGAAACTCAGAATCGTTTTGTTGTGCCATGCCAAAAACTGCAGTATCGTGACATGATCCTGGTGCTCTATTCCAAACATATGTGAATAATATATTTAGATCACATATTACCATGATGTTGAAAGATGTTCTATCATGTCGATTCCAATACATTCTTTGTAATGAAGGTTTCACTTTAATGCATATATGAACCCCATCCATTGCTCCGACAAATCCACTGAAATATGGCAAATTGTAGTCATTTAGGAATCTGAAGCAAGTCTTGACTTGTTGGAGTCCTGATATAATCAAAAACAAATAACTTAGTGGCTGTCAAAACTTCAACAAATTTTCTCTTCACTGTCTCTTGAGTTCGCCCAAAGCGTAATCCAACATCCTTTTAAACTTCATTGTGCCCACATATCCGTAGAAACATAGCCACGCTCTCTTTGATGCTTACATTTAATGTTAGTTGTAATCCATAATCCATTTGTAGAATACGATATAATGTTGTGAAACAATCAAGTGACATCTGTAACAACTGAAGACAAGCAGCACTATCTACTTGTAGTCTACGCCAAATGTTCCTCCATCCTGAACCACCATCTGTTAGGACTGGTCATCTTTGAAAATATCTTTTATAGTAGTTTAGTGATGGTTGAATTATCAACTCTTCAAATTGCTCGTTCTCTAAATTCCACAACTCAATTCTCTCTTCGTAACTTAGACCGTATGGTCCTTGTGATCGTAACTGACATATACGAAATGCCTAAAACTTAACAAATATGAGGTAAAAACTATATTAGATTGATAACAAATAACATTGATCAAAAATACATAACACATATTAAAATAAATCAAATATAAAATGAAATTGATCATTATTGCTAATAATAAAGCACATAAGCTATTAAATTAATCTTCCTCTTCTGAAGTCTTATGTTGAGTTTCATTTATATCGGGTCCTCGTTGGTTTCCCCAGATGTTAAACAATCCTCTTGTTCTATGTGTTCATTGTGTATGTATAGCTTCTGCTTCATTTGAAACTCCTGTTTGAGCATTTGGATCATTTCCTACAGAACCTCCTAAAACAAATCTGTGTTAAACATTTTTTGTAGGAGCCCATTGTCGAGAATTTGGTGACGAGCCCCATTGTGAAACATTTGATGTTGAACCCCATTGATGAGAATTTGGTGATGAATCGCGTTGGTCATTTGGTGAATAACCTCATTGTGGATGATTTGATGAGGAACCCCATTGTTGATTATTTGATGATGAAGGTGTGTCCCATTGTGAAGCACTTGGCGGTAAACTGTTATATGGTTCATTTGGAGGCGTACCCCATTGCGGTGGATTTTGTTGTGTATCCCATTGTGAAGTATTTGGAGGTGTACCCCATTGCGGAGAATTTGGAGATGTACCCCATTGCATTGTATTTGGTTGTGTTCCCCATTGTGAAGTATTTGGAGGTGTACCCCATTGTGCAGCATTTTGAGGTGTACTCCATTGTTGTTGGTTTGGTTGGGTACTCCATTGTTAAGCATTTGGAGATGTACTTCATTGTTGTGGGTTTGGTTGGGTACTACATTGTTGAGCATTTGGAGATGTACTTCATGGTTGTGGGTTTGGTTGGGTACTCCATTGTTGAGAATTAGGAGGTGTACCCCATTGTGGAGCATTTGGATGTTTACACCATTGCGGAGTATTTGGAGGTGTACCCCACTGCTGAAAACCATGGGCCAATTGTCCATGTAACGTTTGACCCCATGAATTATTTCCACTGGATGATGGACTTTCAGAAAGAACACCAATTGCATTTGGACTTTCATAATGTTGCCTTGAGCCTAAGCGCTTCTCGTATTTTTCACCATGGCTTGTACATCCAGTTAAAGCTTCGAGGAATTGAAGTTTTTCTTCATTTGAGCTTTCATCTTTATCAATGAAATAGTTACGCCAAAATTTGTCTTCTTGGAGTTCATGCATGCATTTGCACCAAAAATCAGAGAACTTTGTAATCTCCATGGCTTCAAATATCCGCCTAGCCGTAGTGAATTCATCAAAATCATCTTGGTCAAAAGCACCGGGATGTAGTTGTGCAAATCTTTGGCGTTGGAACTCTCTAAATCTAGTCATTGTATCTGTCGGGGTTGTCTCAAAAGATTGTCTCTTCCAATTGTAATTCGTGAGCTTCCTACAGATCTTTGTGAACTTCTTCCACGGTTCACTCTTCCTCGTTGTTGAATTCTTTAAGAAGGAACTGGGATAGGATCATGAGTGAACTCCGTTGAAGGGCGTGATTCGTCATCAATGTTAACACGATACACCTCTTCGTTTTTTTGGGTTTCAGGAACTTGAGTTTGTGCCATGTCACTTCTATCTGTGTCTGAGTTCACATGGTCTTCATCATTATATATACGCTCGTTCATCATCTCCACTCTTCTTTGGTTCACAAAATATTGAGGTTCGGATTGGACATCATATAATATGAAACAACGTTGCATCACATCCCAAAATTCTGGTGGTTGTCGCTTAAGTGAACTTATGATTCTATATTCATGTTAAAATATATAAAGTTTGTAACGCAGACAAATTTTTTGTATACCTACATTTACTAAACATATAGTTGTAATGAGAAAAGCTATACGCAATTACCGCTTCACGATCTCTCTACCATTGGACAGATGCAGATATCGTGCCTGTAGTCGGATCCACCGAAATACCGGTAGACGATGTTATAAGAGCCTTCCAATTCTTATATATATATTTTTAAATTGTCAAGTTTTTCTTCAAAAAATTTATAATTAACATTCATGTTGAACTCTTCATTAAACTTTCGAGTTATAAACTCTCTGCCAAACGGTGTCGGATCCTTAAAAAAGTAATTATTCATGGCAATTGCTTCATCATATAATTCAATGAGTCTTCTTTTGTGTTGATGAGTCCATTTAAAATTGTCTTCGCTCTACGATTATTGAAACTATATTTATGTTTCTAACATAAAATCTAAATATTTAAAGTTGCAAATAAATAATAATAA
This sequence comes from Cardamine occulta, assembly GCA_028015245.1. NCBI lineage: Eukaryota > Viridiplantae > Streptophyta > Magnoliopsida > Brassicales > Brassicaceae > Cardamine > Cardamine occulta. The sequence goes on from CM051362.1 coordinate 12,624,299, forward strand.
TAAAAATTACTCTTACATGCCATTTTCTGCATTACAAAATTTTAAAATTAAATGTATTGATTAATTTTATTACATACATTTAATAATGATAAATGTTTACAGTAAGTAAAATCTCTAAATTTGATAAGCAACCAATATATCTGAATTTTAATTAATCATTTTATTAAAATTTAATCTTTGCTGATATAATATATTATATGAAAATATTTTCATTTTACGTAACATATGTCTTTAATCCATCAAATACACATCTATATTACATATCAAAAATATTTACAGGTTCAAAGTTTTTATATTATTAAATAATAAAAATATTGATGTAATATTTACTTTAATTTTCATTGTTATACCATTTCTTATTATATATACATAAAATTACAAACGTAATAATGATATATCAATTGAAAAGAAAAATTATGTATATAACAAAATTTTTTATTATATAGTATTTTTTTAATATTATGTAATTTAGTTATAATATATAAATGTAATTATAGACAATAGTTAATTGAGACCATAATTTAAATAATTTCTTACTAAATAATAATTAAGTATCTCAAAAATTCACATTAAAAAAAACCTATATCAAATAAAATAAAAATTACTTATACTTTTCTTGCTAATGTTTTCTTATTGGATAAAGATTTCCTTCTTCTTTTTCTGCTATACGGATTTGCTGGAAATTTCTTCCGATAGTGACTTACTTCTTCCTTTTTGCTGGAGGATTTTTTTTTTACAAAGTTTTATTTCTCTTCTTTTATAATTTTTGTTTTCTGATAACTTATTTCTTATTTACTTTCCAAAACGCAAAACTGAATTTATAGAAAACATCTGGATAGGTAGTTTGGTGACAACAAATTGTAGCGCTAGTTAGGTGGAAATATGCTCCATGTTTCTTTTTATTTTTAATAGATAATATTTTTATTTCAAAATAATAATATTAAATAAATACTTAAAATATATTTTTCTTTCTTCTACAGTAACAATACGCTCAACAAATACACTTTATTTCCTGCATATTACTATTCATAGTGTTTTTCTTTTTTTCTTTCACAAATTTAAAACTTTTACTGTTTATAATATAATTTATTTTTATATTCAGGAAACACAACTTGACAAGTAATTACTATTGAATGGTGAAAGTACTTTTCTGTACACAAGTTTTTATGCCCCACCTTTTTGCGTCTAAAACCCACTACACCATTCAAGGTGTTTCAAAATTTAACTCTCATGAATAGTGATATATAAATATATGTATATTTTTTTTACTTTTTAATTAATATGCTGGTTAAGTTTATATATATATATATATATATATATATATATATATATATATATATTTATCAAAGTAAAATACAATGATAACTCTGATTGTACTTACATCTCACTTAGTTTAAATTTATGATATATCAGAAATTAAGTAATTAAATTAAAGCTACATAATTAAAATTACATATTGGAAAAAATAAAATAATCCTTCAGATTTAAACTTTTATATGTTTTTATTACTTTGAATAATATTTAGTCTAGAATTTGTACTTCATAACAATTATTTTTCATTTTTTACTATTCAAACCGTTTGGTTTAATTTTCACCATTCAACATATATTTTGAGCAACTTGATCAACACTCTTTCGGCTTAATAAGCCTGATACGCACCGCTGAATACGCTATTATCATTCAGACCCTAAGCATATCAAGCAGAAAAAGTGCGGATCAGGTGGTTCAAAATATATATGGAATGGTAAACAATATACCAAACGGTGTAAATATTATTCCAAAAGTGTATGATTCATGGAAAAACCGTAACCTTAACCATTGATGACGTGATGAGTTCTGCATATTCTAAGGAGATAGAATTAAGGGAGAAAGGTCTGATAGGAAAATCAAGACCAAACTCAGAAGGTTTGTTCGTGAGCCGAGGTAGAACAGAGAACAAAAACAGTATTCAAAGAGGAAACAAGTAGAAAGGCCAAGACAGGAGATCAAAGTCTAGGCCAAAAGGACAACCAAAAGCTAGAGAGTGCTGGGTTGCGGCAAGGAAGGTGATATATCATGGTTTTTTATAGTTTTTAACCATGATATAAGTCTTGTTTTTAGAGTCTTTTCGGTGTTTATCGAGTCTCATTAAGTTCAAGTATGAGTTTGGCTTTGTTGAGGTATATTTGGAGTATTTTGGAGCACATGGAGCTTTGTAGCTGAGAACAGCAACTCAGATACTAATCTTGGTGTTGGTGTCGACCAACACCACCCACTGGTGTCGCACGACACCAGTCACAGACACAGTTTTGGAATTGCAAAACTACCCCAGAGTTTTTCTTATTTGCAATTTAGTCTTTTTCGTGTTTTTAGTTATAAATAGGATTTTTAGGTCATTGTTTAGACCTACGCTTTATTCTACGCTTCAGCCACTTTTCAGAGATTTTTGGAGAAGATTTCTAAACTCTTATTTCTTCTCTTGATTTATTTTATGCAATCTATTCAAACTATGATTTATGTTTCACTGATCATGTCTGAGTCGTTTGTTTGTTAGGTTTAGGGTGTTCAAAGGTAGATGATGAATTGCTAGGATGATGGTTATTTAGGATTGAATCAATAGAGTTCTTCATCTAGGTTGTATTTATTGCTGATTCTAGATTCATGACCTAGAATCTAATCTTAGGTTGATTAGTGATGTGTCGAGTTTTAACCCAATTAAATACTGCAAGTACACAGACAAACGCAGTAGTATATGGGGTATCGAATCCATAGAGACCAAGGTTACACTATGAAGTTATAGATTTTAATTTAAAGCTAAGACAAAATATTGGTTGGTGTAATTTTTGGAACAAATAAGCAACTAATAAAATCGATGTAAATTAATTAAAACAAGCACTAGGGCAAGGTGTTTCGCCGGTGATTAGGAGATAAGACTGAGCAACTATTCATGGCTAACTAACTACCGGTCTAGAACTCAAACATAAATAAATGTCGCCCCACTCTCGTGATGTATCGACAACTTTATCTAACAACCTCGATACCGAAACTCTCGTCTGGACCTAGCGAAGACGATAAGCATTAACAAGCGGGTTCAATATGTTCACAATCAATCGCAGCAATCAACTCTGCTACGCACCAATTGCTCACCAATGATTTATCTAGCAACCTAGAGCACTCTCGTGATTAAGTTTAACCTAAAATCATAGACTATGTGATCAAGCTAATCTAGGCATTAAGAACCCCTATTGGCGAAGACATATAAATTCCAATCCTATTTGTGCTCAGCCATTAACAACCTAAATCACCATTGAAAACCTTAACCTAGCTAAGGATCTACTCACACATAGCGAAATCAAACACAACAAGGCAATAAGATGAATTCATGATTTATTAAAAAGAATAAGGTTCAGAAAAACTTCTCAAAAAGAGTTGTGGAATGATCGACAATAGGAGAATAGAGATCCAAAGCTGAATAATACAAATCCAAATCGAAAAGGAACAAAGTGGTGGTGGCTTCGAACCAAAATAACCTAGAACGAAAAACTGAGGTCTGAAAGAGAACGTCCTCCAAGTCTGAGGCGGCTGGCCTCTTTTTATTCTAAAAATTAAATAAAAAATGTGTCTAGGTAAAATAGGAAGGAGCAGGTGCTCGCCAAGTCCGAGTAGGTGCTCGCGCAGGCGGAAAATCGACTTTTGACTCAAAATTGCTTCTTTTGCTTCAATGTCTTCCAATATCTTCAATCCATGCTCCAGAGCCTCAAAATACCTGAAAAAACACAAAAAGAACTAGAAAAGACTCGAAAACAATATAAAAAGACTAGATAAAATGGGATAAAATACTAATATATCAACTCCCCCGGACTTAGACCTTTGTTTGTCCTCAAACAAAACAAGATCAAGAACTGAGAAGAGGTTTGAAAATCATGAAAACTCACTTGCTTGTTGGAAAAATTTCGAACTTCATACCTTCTTCACTGGACCTTAGGACATGTACCGTAATTAGCCGTATGGTTCATAACCTAACCTTAATAACTCACAACCCAACAGAAGTTTCGGAATTCCCACTGTCATCTCTTACATAGATTAACGAAATGAAAGTGCAGTGGTCTTACCAGGAGTAATAGATCCAAATGGTGCCAACTTCTTCTAACCAAAGACCCTCTGCCATATAACTTTCCTCTCCCCTCTTTCCCTCTTTCCACGCCACCATCTTTCTGTTTATTTTTTTTTTTTTACAGCCATTGGTTTTCATTTGCCGATGCTTCACCCTTTATCACAGCCATCACTTTTCTGATGCGTCTTCTTTATTTTGTGGGACGAATCTCCATGAGGTCACAAATGATACACGGGTCTACGCATCATCCCTTGGTTCACTTCGATTTTTAGTTTCCCTTCCAACAAGCTTTCCATGAGGTCACAAAGGATACATGGGTTTACGCATCATCCCTTGGTTCACTTCGGCTTGTTGCTTTGAACTTCTCCTTTTTATTTTCTTTTTCTCTTCTTTTCTTTCTTTTTCTCGGTGTAATGAAGGGGAGTGAGAGAGGAATATCATACTTTGTGGAGAGTTGCGTGATCTTGTTTGGCTCAAATAGGTCTTCCCTAATGAACATCAAACCCATGAGAAAGAAATTGAAGATCAGGTTAGGGTTCAATAAGATTTAGAGATAACTTTGGTTCAACCTATTTTCCCGCTGAGTGTGAGCTTTGGAGAATATTTAATCCGCTCAATACCTTTCCGATACAGAACTTTGGCCAAGCTGTGAGTCATACAAGTAATTCTTAGTCCGAAAATAAATCCAATAGAAGTTCATAATTCCCAAACAAGCTTTTGACTCAATAAAACACTAAAACAGACTCAATAAAATAGTTATAAAAGTAAACCAAGCAGCAGGACCTGATTCACTAAAAATCTAAGACTCTTGGGACTGACATAACAACAAGACTCAATAGAAAAATAAAATAAAATAACCAACCGCTCTCCTGGACTTAAATCACACCGTCTCGGGTGTGAAAAAGAATGAGAGATTGGCGACAAATAAATATAAAAACACACACAGATAATACAATGAAGATAGACGGTATAGGGGGATATCACTGAGTAGTGGCGGTGTCAGAGTCGTCGCCCATGGAGCACCCTGGTGGAGCAGGTGCTCGCCTCTTCCTACGGTGCAATGGCTGCCTGGAGCCTGAGGTTGAGTTTGAAGGCAGGGGTGAGGCAGCTGCTGCGGCGGTGGTATGGCAACATCCTCGTGCCAATGTTTGCATGATCCTCTGCATGAGGTTGTTGTTTCTTTTCGTTGACTCGATCATCCACCTCCTGTACTCGGTAGTGTCAGCATCATCAGAGATAGGTGGAAGATCAAACTCACCTTGAGTAGAGGCGGCATGATAAGGAAGTACGAGGCGCGGGACTGAAGTAGCATCATCGTCGGTGGCATGACGAGATGTGTTTCGACGAGATGTGCTTGGCCTAGCTGATGATGGTCGGCTCGGGATGGCGATGAGGTACTGTAGAGGTGGGTGGAACGCAAGATCTTCCATGGTGTAGAGCTCAGTCACGACCGGGTTCGGAAGCTTAATGAGGTTAGACTCGCCAGTCAGAGTAATGAACTGGTAGTTGCACGGTGTGAGGATGATCTTGGATGTAAGCAGGTGCTTCATATCCATCCGTGATAGCTCGGTGACACATGAAGCAGCAGAAAGATCTACTCGGTGATGGCGAAATAGTGGAGTTAGGAGACTCCCTATTCGCTCAACTCTTTGCCCTTTGTTGTTCTCGGTTGGGCTGTCTTTAATTCCACAAATCACCTCAGCAAAGCGGACGCCTAAGTTGGAATGGTACACCTCGAACTGTTCCATGTTTCCATTCCTTACAATATGACCACATCCCAAGAATAAAAGCAGCAACTCATCAATATGGACTTTGTTACCTACAGCTCGGGCAAACAACATGTTGCTGAATATTCTCGCACAAATGCGAAGTGCAGGATGACGGAGGCGGTTCTGACTCGCGGAGTTAGACGAGTATGGTCCAGAGGCGATATGGCTCCAGAATTCTTTGGACTGCGCGAACGTCTTCGGGGAATCCAGATTGGTTACTGTCTCGCGGAAACCATACAAGACGCAAAAATCCCACATAGCTATATCATATTTCGTTCCTCTAGCAAAGAACGAAAACGTACCCTCATCTAGTGTTGGTTGGTTGGGATCATTGTATGTGAGGGTGGCGGTGGCAAGACATTGCCTAACGAGGTCTGGGTAGAGGACGTCTTCCTCTAGTGCGAAGGACATGCAATGCGTGTGGCTTAGAATTCGCCGAACTTGGTCTTGGAGACCCAATTGCTGCAGCGTAGTCTCGCACATGTACCTTGTAGCCTCTAGCTTCAGGCCGAGGAGCTGATTGTAATAGTAAGTGTCGCGTGTGTCCCACGAATCCAGTGAGAGTGGCGGAAGCTCCTTGATACCGAGATCGAAGGGAGTGTTTTTGGCTCGGTGCCACGGGTGCGTGGCGAGTCTCTCGGTGGTGGCGGAGGTGTTAGCTTTGCCTTTTCCTTTGTTGGCGGCGAAAAACTGCTTCGGAGGCATGATGAGACGGGAAGCTTGGAGACCGCTGTAGCGAGAGGCGGAGCTTGGTCGAGCGAGAAAAAGTCAAGAGCGACTTGTGGTGAGGCGGAGAGCTCGGAGGGACGGATTGCGATTCGGCGACAAAGATGAAAGAGGGAGGAGGAGTCGCACGAAAAAGTAGCCGAGAGACGAGGGAGAACGGCTGAGCGGAGAGCTCGGAGTCACGGATATGGTGGCGAAACGTGAGAAGTGAAGGAAAGATGCGGTGGAGTTTTGCGGGGAGCGAGACTTCGTGACTTTTGAGCGGAGGTGATGAAGGTAGCGGCGTTTTGGTGGAGAGAGAGATTGGCGGAGAGCTTTGCAGTTTGAGCTGAAGAGATGAGAGAGAGATATGGCGATGTGGGAAGTTGGTGTTGCTCGGCTCGAGATTTAAAGTGAAAGGAGGTAGGGTTTTCAGAATTTGGAGGTTAGTGGTGACCAGTGCATGGGCCTCCAAAACAGATAAAGAGGAGGTTAGTGGGATTGGGAAAAAGGAAAATTTGGATTTTACCTTTTGTTTGTGTTGACTCGGCGAGCACCCTGGCGGAGTAGGTGCTCGGGCCAGGTCTGGGGTGCTCGATTTCTCCCTTTTTTTTTTTTTTAGATGATTAAGAAATGAAATCACAAATACATAAAAATTAGTATCAAAAGAAATTTAAAATGAATTATGTACAAGAAACCTTACCGGTGGGTTGCCTCCCACCAAGCGCTTGTTTTAAGTCGTTAGCTTGACTTTGTAGGCTGTTTAGGCGTGAGGAACATCAACTAAGGCAACAGTGTCACCTTCTCCAATGCGTGTATCCGCAAGATATGGCTTGATCCTCTGGCCATTCACCACGAATTCGTCTCCTTTAGCGTTTAGCAACACCACAACTCCATGTGGTCTAACCTCTTTGATCGTGAAAGGGCCAGACCATCTGGACTTCAGCTTACCTGGGAATAATCTAAGATGAGAGTTGAACAATAATACCTGATCGTTGGGAGAGAAACTCCTGAGGATGATCCTCTTGTCATGGTAGGCTTTGTTCCGCTCCTTATAAATCCTTGAGTTGTCATAGGCGAGATGCCTAATTTCCTCCAACTCGTGCAGCTGCATGGATCTCCTTTCAAATGCTGGTAGGATGTCGAAGTTGAGAAGTTTAATAGCCCATGCCGCTTTATACTCCAGTTCCACCGGAAGGTGGCATGCCTTCCCATACACCAAATGAAAAGGCGTTGTCCCCAACGGAGTCTTATATGCGGTCCTATACGCCCATAGAGCGTCATCCAACTTCTTAGACCAATCCTTATGCATGATGCTCACTGTCTTCTGTAGGATACTCTTTATCTCCCTGTTGGAGATCTCGACCTGACCACTAGTTTGAGGGTGATAAGGAGAAGTTACCTTATGCGTAACACCATTCTTCTTCAACAAGTTCTCAAAAACCTTGTTTATAAAGTGTGAGCCTCCATCACTAATCACCACTCTAGGGACTCCAAACCTCGGAAAGATGACACTCTTGAACATCTTGATAACCACTCTAGCATCATTAGTTGGGCTAGCCAGCACTTCAACCCATTTAGAAACATAGTCAACAGCCACTAGAATATACTCATTACCGTAGGAGGATGGAAACGGTCCCATGAAGTCTATACCCTATACGTCGAAAACCTCAACTTCCAGAATAAAATTCTGGGGCATCTCATTACGCTTACTGATGTTCCCTTGCCTTTGACACGCATCACACCTATAAACAAATCTGTTTGCATCACGGAACATCATCGGCCACCAATAACCGGCTTGTAAAGCCTTTGAAACCGTCTTAAATGTGGCAAAGTGCCCAGCATATGACGAACTGTGACAATGTTGTAGAATCCCAGGGATCTCTGCTTCAGACACGCATCTCCTATATAGCCCATCCGAACACTGCTTGTATAAAAACGGCTCATCCCAAAAATACCGCCTAATATCGCGGAAAAACTTCTTTCTTTTGGTTCCCACTAGGTTCTCAGGAACCTTATCAGCAGCCAAGAAGTTTGCAATCTCTCCAAACCATGGGAAACTAGAGGACTGACCGGTCTGAATTGATCCAAAAAAATTTTCGGGAGCAGGTGCTCGGTCGGGTGCTCTGTCGAGTGCTCGGAAAATTTAGCACCAATTGCTCACCAATGATTTATCTAGCAACATAGAGCACTCTCGTGAATAAGTTTAACCTAAAATCATAGACTAGGTGATCAAGCTAATCTAGGCATTAAGAACCCCTATTGGCGAAGACATATAAATTCCAATCCTATTTGTGCTCAGCCATTAACAACCTAAATCACCATTGAAAATCTTAACCTAGCTAAGGATCTACTCACACATAGCGAAATCAAACACAACAAGGCAATAAGATGAATTCATGATTTATTAAAAAGAATAAGGTTCAGGAAAACTTCTCAAACAGAGTTGTGGAATGATCGACAATAGGAGAATAGAGATCCAAAGCTGAATAATACAAATCCAAATCGAAAAGGAACAAAGTGGTGGTGGCTTCGAACCAAAATAACCTAGAACGAAAAACTGAGGTTTGAAAGAGAACGTCCTCCAAGTCTGAGGCGGCTGGCCTCTTTTTATTCTAAAAATTAAATAAAAAACGTGTCTAGGTAAAATAGGAAGGAGCAGGTGCTCGCCAAGTCCGAGCAGGTGCTCGCGCAGGCAGAAAATCGACTTTTGGCTCAAAATTGCTTCTTTTGCTTCAATGTCTTCCAATATCTTCAATCCATGCTCCAGAGCCTCAAAATACCTGAAAAGACACAAAAAGAACTAGAAAAGACTCGAAAACAATATAAAAAGACTAGTTAAAATGGGACAAAATACTAATATATCAACTAGTTGACACGAGAGTGTAATTGATTGTCTGAACTATCTTAGATGAGCAAAATAACTATTTGAAAAGAGATTTGGTTTAGGAATTTTGTGAACAATCGAACCTGAAATTAACACTTGTTTGAATTGAACAATTTGGCAAAGAGATTTAGAATTCTAAATTTAGACATAGATAATCTTTCTAGCAAGAGTTGGTTGATTTTACCATTGTGTTTCGAGTTCAAGAACAAATCTTAATAACAATTCTGATAATTTATTTAACATGTAATTCTGAATTACCTGAGAATTTCCCTAAGCCTAACTCTTTTACCATCTGAATTTACCTTGATTTAATTTCTTTGATATTTTTTTTTAATAACAATTTCTCTTGTTTAGCTTAATTCATAATTGAAAATCTATTGTGTGAACGTGAGTCTCTGTGGATTCGATCCCTAAATAGTACAATTGACCTCTTAATTTGAGAGAGTGGGTAAATTTGAGCATATCAGAAGGTCATTTTAAAGCAGACTGCCCATAAAGGAAGAATGCTAAAAATGCAGCAAACATGGCTATAGAAGAAAAGCATCCTATGGTACTAACAGCCAGCCTTCACAACACAAAGCATGAGTGGGTACTTAACTATGGGTTTACATTCTACGTTACCCCAGATAAAGAAGTCTTATTTGATCTTGAAGAAATTGATGGGGGAAAAGTTCTAATGGGAAACGACACTCATAGTGAAGTGAAAGGCATAGGGAAGCTGAGGATTCTAAATCCGGATGGCACTACTGTGACACTTATAGAAGTAAGATACATGCCCACAATGGGCAGAAATCTCATCTCATATGGTCAGTTTGATAAGAATGGTTGCAACTATATTGGTGAGGATTTCAAGGTAACATTCTACAAGCAAGGAAAGAAAATGATTGCAGGAAATTATCAAGATGGACTATTACTTGGATGGTATAATTCTTTGATAACATCGTATTTTTACCTATTTTTACAATTGTTTTCATATGGTTTTATGAAGAGATTGGTGTGATTTCAAGGCTAAATAGGCTATTATCAAATATTTCTAGTGTCAAAGAGGTTTTGTAGCATTTAAGGAAAAATTGACCAAAAAGGAGCAAAATCTGTTTTAAGGCAGTTTCAAAGCACCAGACGATTGACATTCGTTAAAGACTTTTTGTGGAGAAAATTCAGAGATCTCTATATTCTTTCAGACCACCAGAAGAGTCGAAATTCACCTAAAATAAGAATCAAAGCAATACATTTAGCCGTTTGGAAGATATCACTCGAAGAGTGAAGCCCTGTCAACCTCGGTCACAAGGAGTGTGACCGAGGTCGTTCTTCTTGGTGACTCCGGCCATAGGTCCCGTGATCGGGGCCAGCCTTTCTCACCACCTCGGTCATAATTTCCATGACCGAGGCCGACTCCCATTCCTTCTTACTTACCAAAACACCGAGTTTAGCCTCCAAAACCCTAAAACCGACTTCTTGGACCTCAAACCTATAAATATTAAACCTAAAGCACTAGGATTTTGTGTGCTTCAATTGTGCTTCTTCATCAATTCCACAGAGCCATCACGAGATCTTCAGAAACCCTAGAGAAGCCGCACCAAGTCCCTCTTGCTCGTGGAATCCACGAAGTTCACCATCTATTTTCTCTTAATACATTGTAATCTCTAAACCTTATTGTTTTATCTATTCAATCTATGAATTACTTTAAGTTTACTTTAATGATTCCTTTAAGTTTAATTAAGTGATTTACTTGTTGGGTTTAAAGGGCTAATCAAAGGAGAGAGATGATCTATATTGTTTAAATGGCGAGTTTATTGTTTATGCATCATCGTTTGCACTGTCTTTCGTTCAGATCTTTCCCTTAATGCATGTAACTAGCATCATGAACCAGTAACTGATCTTAGGCATATAGGTTTCGTTATCCACTTGCTTAGTTTGCTTGATCGTAGGTTGGATGAGTATCGTAATATAACAAGCACATACCACTTAGTCATGGAGTTTTATGGATAATAATTGAACTTGATTTTTGTATTTTGATATATGTGTTGCTTCCTGCGTAAGTTGAGTACCAGAATATATTGATCTCAGCCAGTTTTCTCTATGATAATAGGTTAATCGATCTTTCGTGTTTCATAGTTTGAGACCTACGAGTAGACCTGCATTTACATAAACTTATCTTGAATTAATTGATCATTGAACCTCTGCGACCCCTTGAACGCCCAAAACTTGCTTTATATTGATTTACATCTTGTTTTATTGCTTTAATTTTATTTACTTGCAACCGTGACACCAACATACCCTTTCTATATTGTCGTTCTAGCCTTACTTGTTCCTCTAGATTTGTAAAACAACTTGTCTCTCTGTGGGATTCGATACCTTAAGTGCTACAATTGATTCGATGTGCACTTGAAGCTTATTAGTTGGTTTGAGGAAAACTTGACTTGACTAACAAAAGAACAACAACAAACCACACCACATCATTCTTACAGGAGAAGCATATGTTGCTCGAGCCGAAGTAAACAAAACAAACAGATGGTATTCAAAGTTAGGACACATGAGTCTAAAGAACCTAAATATTCTGGTAAAAGAAGGTTATTTAGACTCCAAGGAAGTTCATACTTAGGATTTCTGTGAAGAATGTGTTTTAGGAAAGTCTCACAAACAAAGTTTTCTAGAAGCTAAGCGCACATCAACTTCTATTATGGAATGTATCCACAGTGATTTGTGGGGATCAGTCTCGAATGAATCAAGCTTGTCAGGTTGTAAATACTTCTTAACCTTTATTGATGATTACTCAATAAAAGTATGGATCAGGTTCTTAAGAAGTAAGGATGAAGTGGTTGAGAAATTTTTAGAGTGGAAGACTCTGGTGGAAAATCAAAACAACAAGAAAATCAAGTGCCTAAGAACAGATAATGGACTTGAATTCTGCAACAACCAGATGGACAAGCTATGCAAGGAATCCGGAATAAAAAAACACAAGACCTGCACTTATACACCACAGCAGAATGGTGTATAAGAAATGATGAATATAACGATAGTTGATAAGATAAGATGTATGTTAGCTGAATCAGGGATGGAGAAGAAATTTTGGGCAGAAGCTGCTGCAACAGCCATGTATCTGATAAATAGATCCCCAAATGCATCCCTAAATTTCAAGATTTCAGAAGAACTTTGGTATGGGTTAAAGGTAGACTACAGTGGTCTTAGACGCTTTGGCTGTGTAGCATATATACACACACAATAGGACAAGATGAGTCCTAGAGCTGTCAAAGGCATCTTCACGGGTTACTCTCAAGGAACTAAAAGATTTAGGGTATGGATATTAGAAGAAGGTAAGTGCACTATGAGCAGGAATGTAGTATTTGATGAAGAAACTTTGTACTAGGAAAAGGAAAAGACTGAAGCACCTAGGGAGAGTAAGTCTAAAAAGTCAAAAAGGTGACATTTAGTACAGAGCTAATCCAGGGATTAAAGACCAAAGCTCAAGGTCCCACTGAGAAAGGTGAAGCAATTTCAGACTATGAGCCAAGAACCATAAATGAGGCTATGAGAGATCGAAATTGAAAGAAATGGGAGCAGGCTATGATTGAGGAGATGTTGTCTCTGGAAAATACTGAGATATGGGAGATTGTCTCAAAACCAGATAGAAAGAAAATAGTCGGATGTAAATGGATATTCAAGCTCAAGGAAGGCATTCCAGTATTTGAAGGACCTAGATACAAAGCAAGGTTTATAGCTAAGGGATTTACACAGGTGGAAGGAGTAGATTGCAATGAAATATTCTCTCCGGTAATTAAGCATGTATCCATTAGGATCATGTTATCAGTTGTTGTAAATTTTGATATGGAGTTAGAACAACTTGATGTGAAGACTGCTTTTCTCCACGGTACTCTGGATGAAGGCATCTACATGAATCAGCCTAAAGGGTTCATAAAAAAAGGAAGTGAAGATAAGGTCTGTCTACTAAAGAAATCACTCTATGGACTAAAACAGTCTCCAAGGCAATGGAATTAGAAGTTTGACTACTTTATAAAGTCTCAGGGATTCTAAAGATGTGTCAATGATCCATGTGTCTACCACAAAAGATCAAATATTGATGACCAGATATTTCTCTTACTCTATGTGGATGATATGCTAGTAGCAGCAAAATACTCGGAACAAGTTAACAAGCTGAAGAATAGTCTAAGTAAAGAGTTTGAGATAAAGGATCTAGGGCCAGCAACTAGGATCCTAGGTATGGACATCATTAGAGACAGGAGGAAAGGGACTCTAAAGCTATCACATAACATATACCTTAAATAGGTAATAAGAACATTCAATATGGATGAATGCATAGCTGTAGTGTTACCAGTCAACACTCATTTCAAACTAAGAAGTCTAACACACGAAGAGTTGACTAAAGAAGCACTACTTATGAGCTCCATTCCGTATGCGAGTATAGTTGGGAGTCTCATGTATGCAATGATCGGTTCAAGACCTGATCTTGCATATGCTTTGTGTCTAGTTAGCAGGTTTATGGCTAGGCCAGGAATAGAACATTGGGATGCGGTTAAGTGGATCCTAAGGTACATCAATGGAGCAACAAACATTAGCCTAACATTCACCAAGTTAGATCATCTAAATATTGAAGAGTTTTGTGATTCAGATTATGCTACAGACCTTGATAGAAGAAGATCAGTTTCAGGAGATGCGTTCCAAGTAGGAGGGAACACAGTGAGTTTGATAGCCAGTCTTCAGCATGTGGTAGCCCTATCAACCACATAGGCTGAATATATGACACTCACGAAAGCGTCTAAAGAGGGAATTAGGTTACAGAAAATGTGCAATGAATTAGGGATTATTTCAGAAAATTTCAAGCTACGTTATGATTCTCAAAGTGCCATTTACCTAGCTAGAAATCCAGTTCATTTCATACGAGATCTAGTAGAAGACGACTCAGTTAATCTAGTCAAGGTGCATACAACTTCAAATCCGGCAGACATGATGACAAAGGGGTTACCTGGAAAGACGTTCAACAACTTCCTTGTAGCGCTCGGCGTTACCATCTGATTTGAAGTTGAGATACATGGAGATGACTTTGTTAGTTGGGTTATCTCACATGAAAAAGAATGATAACCATTAGTAAATTATGACATGCATCTCAGGAATCAAATCAATGGAAGCAAGTAACTAAAGATGGTAAAATCATAAGTAAGTAGGAACCAAGGAGGTCTACCTTGGCTCAGGAGGCAAAGAATTGAACTCACCACGTTCTTTGTCGTCTACATCGGTAAAAGTTCGAACAGGAAATCAGTTCGATAAACTCAGAAAAACCAAGTAGAATCAGAATCAGTCTAAAAATAGAGATTCGAGTGACGATTCGGCTTACTTATTTTCAGAGCTCTGGCAGCGCTGGACCGAACGTACTCGATAATCTCGGCCCTAGAGATTCTCGAAGGAGAGGGGAAACAAGGGGTCTTTGGTGGAGTGTTAGAAGAGGCCTTGTCGGAGTTGTTGCCGGAAGCATCCATGGAAGAATGTGATAAAAGGTTTATATTCTTTGGTTTTGAGAGGGAGACGAAACAAGGGTTGCTTGGAATGAAGACAACGATGGAGATTTGTGGAGAATCTGTGTTTCATTCATTTTGAGTTTAATGGGTCATCACAAAGTTGGGCCAACATTTGGGCATGTTCTTAAGAGATCAAATAAGAAGAATGGATCAACGATCCATTAAGAAGAAAAGGAGATTACTTGTGTGAAAAGGAAATCGAGGTAGGGCAAATCAAGTTCAAGTCGGTTCTCGAGTATTATAAATACTCGACAAGTTTCTATAAAAGATCATCACCAGTATTCAGAAGTGGAAGATACAAAGAATATAGTTTTCGAGAGAAGAGAGTTCTAGGTATTTACATTGTTCTTCTAGTTTCGGGGAGAGGTTCTAAGTGTTATTGTTCTTGGGTTTTTTGTCTTTCGGGTTCTCATCCTTTGGTAGAAAGATCTTGACGTTCTCACATATTTGATCAGGTACCTGAAAAAGAAAACACAGAGATAGGTTATAGAGAGATTTAAGAGAGAGTTTGTAACACTTTAAACTTTAATTTCTTATAGTGGATGTTTATGGGAGTCGGTTCTCACACAAGACGTACTTTCAGATTTTGAGAGGAACTCGTTAAATTCGTGGTGTCTAAGCTTTAGTACTTGTGAACTACTTAAACAAATTAACGAATTTACAGGTTAAAACATCACACAAGGATCAAAGAAAAAAAAACATTTTGCTTCTTTTCATTTTTTATCTTATTCAGCTGATCAACTAATAGAGTGTGTTGGTTTGAACATGTTACTTTATTTTACAATTTCGTGTTCCTTAGACCATCCACATTGGTAAATCTTGTAATGGTGTCTTAAGTATAATTTAATATTAATTTAATCTAAGCATCCCCACTAACTTTGTATTAATTGGTGAATCTTTAATGAACACCTAGGAATTTTTCTCCTTCAAAAGATTTTGGTCAATCCCATACTGACATGTAGGGTGTCTCAAATGAATAAAAGTGTCTACCCAGAGATCCGGCCCATCCCAATATCTCATATTCATCTATTTTTTTCTTTACTTTTATTATATTTTAAATTAAAGACACCCTCTTTTATGTCGGTTGGAGTTGCTCTTAGTAACTACTGTCTTTATTATTTTAATCAATGAAAATATGAGGTTGTCTCAGTAAAGGCACTTTGACAAAGCAATCTTCAGATTTAAACATATAGACAAAAGATGGACATCATTTAAACCAAAGGTAGAAATATCAATTTTCCACTTATTAAGTGGCAAAATCGGAACATGTAGAGTAAAGTAACAAAATCCGAATGTCACTGCTTAGTATTGGCAAATTTTTAATTAACTCTAAAAATATATGGAAATATCTTTTGTCCATTGGTTAAGAGTTTAAAGGCATCTATAAAAAATTTGAGGTTCAATCTCTAGAGAGCAAGATTTCTTGTAGTTTAATGGATGCACTGCAAATAAAACCGTATGTCGTAGTGTCAAGTGATGTGGGTAGTAGAATAGCATCATAATAAGATTATATTCCTTCTGTTTCATATAGATTGATGTTAAGGAAGTTTCAAACATATTAAGAAAAAATAAATATATATATATATATATATATATATATTAATCACCTTATTTTATTTTCTCTTGTTACTCAAAAACTAAAAGATTATAATAGAGTCATGCAAAAAACTAAAAGAACATGTAGTCCGTATAAAATAATTTATCATTATCTAAGTCATACCATGTGTGATCTTTCACATTCCTTTTAGTAACCATTTTTTTCCCACTTTCCCATTTCCCAAACATACATTAATTATTCACTTATTAATTAGTTATAAAATAGAAAAATATATTAAATAAATCAAAATATCAATCTTTCTGAAACATGAAAAAAAACCTCGAAACATCAATTTTCCCAAACAGAGGAAGTATCAAATGTCTATAATAATGATGATGTAAAAGATGACAAAAAAAACTCAAAATATTATGTTTTTTCTTTGGATAAAAACATTACAAAAAAAAAACACTCCACATTTTTATTTACGTTACATGCAATGCGTACATTATTAATGTGATAGCTGAAATAGAGTGCGTAGATGGCAGAAAAAAAAGAACAAAGTTAAATTGTGTAGTGACTAGACGATGGTAACTTCAGCTTTAGTCTCTTTTTGGCTTTGCTTTTCACCATATCTTTGTATCTCTTCTTTAGTTTTACCCCAAAGACCACTGTATAGTCCACACACCAACAACAATGCCCCACCCACACTGCTCCATGTTATATCCCCAAGACAAAATCATACACATTCTCAACATTATACTAAAGACATAAACATGTATGAAGTTATGCGTTTTTTTTAAAGCAAACCTTCCAAGGTAGAGTTTTTCTTTGAAAAGGAAAGATGAGACGATGCAAGTAATGATGAGAGCTAAAGGAGTGTAGAGTGCAGTGAACACTGGTCCTTTCTTCTCTATGGCCCATACTTGTAACCAATATGTTAACCCAGTCACAATAATTCCCTGTTTAATTGTTTTTTTTATCTTTTTAAAAATCGATAGAAAGAAAAATACTATATTTATTATAATGGTTTATAGATTTAGAGATGTGATTAGGTAGACATACACAATAAGCCATTGAGAGAAGTGGTAAGCCAAACTCGATCTTCCAAATAGATGGACTTCTGTTCACTGCGACTGCCCAAACTGCAGTTTGTATGCAACTGAAGAAGCATTGAAGTGTTACCAATCTCAACTTTGCAGGGTATTCCTTCATCACTTTGCTCTAACAACACAATTAATAAAAGTTGTTAAAGAATGTATTTTATCATAAACTGTGAAACAATAACCGTGAATCTATCTTTTATAAATATCTAATGTTTTTGAACTATTTAAAAAAGAAAAAGAAAGTTACGCACCCATAATATAACTACATAACGTTTCACTGCCTCCGTATAAGGGACAGAAGAAGTTGAATACTTAGTCGATGATTGATGATTGATAATTTTTGCTTTTGACTCTAATTCTTTTTTCCCAATGTGGACATTGACAGGTTCTTAATAATCTCTAACCGAGCCGGATGATACCATTAATCCATTACCAACATTTATGATAGTGTATGTAAACGACTTGTCATTTTTCATACCGTGGTGGATGCCCCATTAGGTTACATCAGAGAGACCCGCATGCTATGCTATATATTGCTATGAAACTAAAATAGCTTTTGTAATAAAGATTAAGTATGAAAAATTTTAAAAAATTGTATTTAGGGAATACTTTTATAAGATATGAATCAAATATAAATTTATATGGGTCCTGTAAAAATTAACTAAAGTTTTGATATTGCTACATTTTTTTCACCTAACAAAAATCAATTAAAAATACCTCCCAAATAAATAAATAAAGATGAACTTTTCTATCTATAATAGTATATATGTTTTATTTTCACTACCCAAACAAAGTATTCATATACATATACATATACATGAAAATAGTGTATATGCACTAACCATATATTTTCCATTAATTATGTAAATTATCTTGCTATTTTCTTTTTTTGGTAAATAACCGTATGGTTGACACAATTTTATCCTCAAATTAAGTTTCGTGCGTGACTTAAACAAAGAACATGCATGTTATTTATGTGATAGCCGATATCATTATATTTTATTAGATTACATACAACCGTGCATATTTACTCATAATATGTGCTTGCTATTTTTATTTTTTTGATAAACTAACACGATATTTTACCAAATGTCACGTTACTTTAAAAATCATACAATTTCATACATGATATTTTAGTCGACACACGCAAATACATCGTTCCCCTTCAGTACAATTATGCCACCATAATCTATTGTCATTTCTCCTCTAATTAAATAGATGTGTATAAGACAAAAAATGTAGCTATTCAATGTGTAATCCATATCATAATATTGTCTTCACGCAAACAGTGATGATATATAAAAACCAATTATATACTAAAGAAAACAAAGGAGCAATGATTAATAAACAAATAATGCAAGAATGAGGAAGCAACTAGTGAAGTAATGAAAGTGAGTGAGTAAGTGGCATACCTGCAAGACAATCCACAAACACCAACAAGTATTGGCGGCGAGCATAGTGATGGAACCTTTTACAGAATCTTTGGTTGATTGAACGGCGTCGTTTGAGATGGTCTTCTTGTTATGGTGGTTGATCAAACTAGGCCCTTTCACAAAAGCGAACACTAATGCGCCCAACATTCCAACTATCGAACCAAAGACTTTGGCTACTCCGTGAGACTTCTTCAACGTCAACGTCTCTAATCTTTTTATTTCCCCATATAATTCAGATATTTAAGTAAATTAGCAACTAAATTATATAGACAACTTAATTATTTGGTTCTATTTTGTCTTTTACATTTTCCTTTTTTCGTTCTCTGTTTTTTTTATTTTCGTTCTCTGGTGAGATAAATCTTTTGAGTCAAAACCTTATTGCCATATATATTGTAATACTTTATCATGCTGTAACACTTCCAATTGCTTTTAATTGAATACCCTTTCTCAAAAAAAAAGAAGTAATTGGGTTCTCGTATTTTCTTTAAGATTGTCAAAAGAAACACAAAAATATATTAAAGTGACTTAAAAATATTTAATTTATTAAGATTCCTTAGCTTTTTTTTAATCTTAAATTATAAAAAAGTTAACCAAAGTATTACGCCCCCACCCCTGATTAAAAGGAAAAAAAAAAAATCTAGGATGCCCAAAAGACATATATATGAAGAGAGAGTTGCTTAATATACCTGAAAAGGAGAGCCAAGAGGAAGGTGATAGAGGGCACGGCGTTGGTGGTTGCTGCCGCAAAGGTGGCTGTGGTGTTGTCGATGGCCACGTAGAAGAGGTTAAGACTTAGCGTGAGTCTGGTTTTTTTTTTTAACATATATTTTGTTTGGTTAGAAAGTTAGCTAATGAGTTAACTCTAAAAAATAAGAGTTTCCAATTTATAGAAACATATACATATATATACCCGCATAAGGAGATAAAGAATATTTTGAGTAGCAAGACAAATGATAAAGGGGAAGACTTGGAGCTGCAAAAAAAAAACGTCATATCTTTAGACGTTTTGTACTAGTGTTGTCGATATCAAACTCATATAACGAAAATATGAAAACATATCGCAATAAAAGAGTAGAACCTTTCAAGGAAGAATGCAAAAGGGGACAAGGCAAGGGCAGCGAAGGCTTGTCTATAGAAAACAAAGACAAAAGGGTTGGTTCCTTGAGAAATGGCCACTTTTGAGAGCAATGGCATTCCTGCATATACAATTTGTACAAACATCATTGCCATGTTGGCTTTGTGCTTCATTATTATCATCAACAGAATGGAGTTATAGTGATGTATGTTTTTTGTTTTCTTTCCTTCTCTTTTGATGTGATGAAACTCACTTGGCTTCTCCCCCGCTATTTATGGTTTCTGTTTTGGTGGATACTTTAAAGATTTTTTTATCGTCTAGTTTTGGGTCACTATAGCTAATATGGACACGTGTACTTCCATCGAGATTAAAAAACGTTACAATTAAAACAGCTGCCACCACATTCATGTTTCTATTTTGTCGAGATTACTGATTTTTTATTTTGTCATAAAACTGAACTGAACAAATTACTCGTAAGCGGTTTATACATGTCATATGTGCGTTATCTATATCTAGAGAAACATGATAAGTTGCAACTTGCAAGTGCTTTGATTAGACTGAACATTGATCGTGGTTAGATTGAGAGATCACAAAGCTAGACTTAGATATCCAACTTAATCTAGAACTAATGATTTAAAGTTTTTGTTTGTTTGACTTGTAATCATGTACCACTGCGGTTTACCGCTTTACAAATTACAAACAAATAAAATAGAAAAAAATTACAAAATACTTAAAACGTTATTAAAAATATTCTCGGAAATTTTGTATTGTTGTCTTTTATAGTATCTATTTTGTACTGTTTTTTTTTTTTTAACTATTTGGATATCCTTTACCTTTTTGCTTCTCGCTCAAAAACTCTTATTATCACTTTGTGTTTTTTTTCCAACCAAACAATAAAATTAGAAATTCACTCCAATGTTGATAGTCCAAACTGGAAGAAAAGTATTTACAAACGTAGATTCAGAAAATACAAGTCTAGAAGTTCGAGCTAAACAGTCGGCCTGTTTATTTCTTGATCTTAGAATTCTTGAGATGCTAAAAGCAGGTAAAGAATTTCGAAGATGAACGAGTTCATCAAGCTGATTGGAGAAAGCTGGCCACTCCTCTGGAGATTATACTATTGAAATGAGCCCTGTTGAAAGAATAGAATACATTGCCCATAGCAGTGCTTCTAACTCTGTGTGCAAAGGTGAATAGGTTTTACGGTAACACTTTGCACCCAACAACCTTACATTATCTTCACTCTGAATACAAACCCAACCTAAGCCTGTAGTAGGATCGGATGCTTTCCAAGAACCATCTACCCTGCTTTTGGGGTTAGCTCCAACAAATCCATATTAACCTCATCCTCTACTGGACAAATTTGTGCCTCCTCACAAGCTAAATATTAAGTGCACGCCCGATCTAAAATGTCATGGGCAGTAGTTTGATATCTTTTAAATAACTTTTTATTCCTAGTTTTCCACAAAAACCACAGTATCCAAGGGAAACACATTGATGTAACTTGTTCCTTTAAATGATTCAATATTCTCCAAAACAGATAATCCAAGTTCCCGAATTCCGACCCTGTTGGAAAAGAATTTTGTGATAAAGAAACTTTTGAAAGCGTCCAAATTTGCAAAGCGAAGGAACACTCACAAAATACATGATTAATAGTTTCCTCATAGACTCCACGTCGCTTACAAATATTATCGCAACTAACTCTCCGATGATTTAATCTTGATGTAACAGCTAGTGCACCTGAGGCAATTTGCCAAAGCAATTGGGGAGCTTTAACTTTCCATGTCTGAGCCTTAAGAGCTATACAATTCGGCCCCCAAGTTACATCCTCTAACATATTCCTTGCTAACTCATAGCCTGACTTGACAGTATATTTTCCAGATTTTGAGAAATGACAAATTAGCCTATCCTCTTTAGCTAACTTGCTAATAGCCATGTCTCTAATCACTTTGTGTTATCGTATATGTTTTTCACTATATTTTAGAATTTCAATATAATTTTTTTTTTTCGGTAAAAAAACTTCTATTGAATGTTATGGAATCGTTACAAGATGATGAAAATAAGAAAAGAACAACTCTTAGGCAAAACGATATGAAGGATTAGTGGAAGTACGAGACCGGTACGAGACTAGTTTATCCAATATAATTAGAAATAAACTAGTGAACTAGTCTAAGAAAATCAGTTAAAATTTTTTTAACGTTGTGTTGTGTCTAGGCTACGAAAATCAGTTAAAATATTTAATATTTCAATTTTTTAAGATTTTCATCTAGTGTATTGAACTAATTTTCCATTTTGAAAGACACAATGGGAAACTCTGAACATGAGAAACAAAATTAATATTTGGGTCAATTTCCAATTTTTGGGAAGGAGCAAAAAAAAAACAAATACGTGCGGGATTTGTCACTTGGACTCAAAACAGATAATATCATAATAACTAAGAAGTTAAGTTGGACTTGCGGTAACCAAACAGTTAGGCATACTGACAATACTGACTAATTAAACTCAGGCATGTGGCTACAACCACTCTTTTGAAGCATTGGTCTACGGTTTTTTTTATAGAAAAAATCAAAAGTATTAGTTTTTGCCCAATATAGAATTAATAGAAGCTTTTTAATAACGAGGAATATAAGTTGGACTTGCAGAAACTCAACAGTTAGACATAGTGACTAATTAAGCTCAGGCATGTGGCTACAACCACTCTTTTAAAGTATTGGCCTACAGGTTTTTTATTTATAGAAAAAAATCAAAAGTATTAGTTTATGCCCAATATAGAATTAATAGAAGCTTTTTAAAGTTAGGTAAAATATTGTTAATAATATCGAGCACCTGTCTTTTAGTCACCACGTTTCTATTCCTAACCATTAATAGAAGTGTTGAAGTGTAGTCAAAGGAGTTGAATCTCTTACCATTGCATCGAGATGTTCAAGAGCCACTACAGAGAGCCATTGTAGCCTTTGTACAAGGTTTGAGTGATGAAACTTCATCAAATGCTGAAATTCAGCCTTTGAGGATTTTTAATAATATGATGAAGCATGCTACTAAGGTGGAGAAGCAAGTCAAAATAAGAAACAATTTTTAAGTAGTTTTTATAATATTTTTGTTTTATTTAGATCATCTAATATTGGAATTCGTTAAAAATATCGATTTTGAATGTTTAGTTAACAATTTTGTAAGGAAAAACGGAAGAAAAATTATGTTTTAGAACTAATAATTATGTTTTTACTCTAGCTCTATATTTTATTTGGGATGATAATGGTTATAGATTTATATGAGTTTAATCTTTTTTTTAACACCACCTCTGTTCACTAAAAACCTAGCAACGGCACTGATTAAGCCATCTCTAATTAAGCAGCTCCTCATAACTCTTTCCTTCTATCTATCTAATTTTTTCTTAACAATATCTCTATTCTATTATTATTCAAAATATCATCATATATAATTTTTCAAAGCATCAAAACAGTATATTGTACGGAATTAGACTCTAGATTTCATTTTAATATAGCATAGAAAAACCATTAGGTTCTAAGTCTAAAACCATTGAGTTAAAATATAATCGTATGCTTGATTTACTAGACATCGAATGGTGGTGACCTTATACTATATCCCAAAAGGATTCATAGTTCTTCATTTGCTATGGCATAGAATTCCAAAAAGCTACCATTTTCTTCCAGTGCTATATTCATTTTTACAATAAAATATCAGAATCGTAAAAGTTATGAAACTCAATAAACCATAACATAAAAGTATATAATCAATGGTTTGGTTATACTTTAAGAGAAAATAAAGCCGAAGATTCGAAGTGCTGAGACACAAATGTCGCGACAAAAGAGAAAGCAGGGGTACACAAATTCGCGTTTATGATATACATGTTGGTTGTTCAACTTTAATTTGTTTCTCCTTTTTAACTTTAGAAGGATATTGTCGAAACAATAATTTTATTTTCTAAATAGTTCAACAATACTCTAGGTTTTGCGCATATGAGTCAATTATTTTTTGTAGGGTGAATTAGGTAGACTACAGTATTTTAAAATGAAAAAAAATTAGTATGATTTGATTTGTTGTTAGCTATTATCTAATAGTTTTTTCCTAATTTAAATATTGGATCGCTAAATTTTATATTTTCTAATGATTTTGTAAGTAAATTAGATAGACTTAAATGGGTAGTTCCTGCAACATAGGAGTAGTTTTTAATGATTTTAACTGATCGATTTTGATTAATGTATGAAAACACATATATACAGTGTCTCATCACAATCATAAGGATTATAAAGATAATGTGATCAAATATTTACAAGAGAACTCTTAAGAACTGAATGAGAATATACGATTAAGAATATATGATATTGATAGAGAATATACGATTGAGAATATATGATATGTTTCCCTTATCATGTCTCCTCAAGATAGAGAAGCTGTAGCGACTTCAATTTTATCATTGGGATCTAGGAATCGAACGTGCAATAACGTTTTAGTCAAGGAATCCGCCAATTAGTCTTTGGTGGTAATGTGACCGACTCGAAGAATGTCATGTTTGTATATGTCCAAGAATGAAATGATGGTCGATGACTGCATGTTTCATTCTTGTATGAAAAAATGTAGTACCAACATGATCACAATAGACAATAGGAGTTGCTGAAAGTGTTATCCCAAGCTCCGTTAGAAGATTACATATCCAGCACATTTATGATGATGTATTTGCAAAAGCTTTATGCTCTGCTTCCGTTGATGAAGTTCCCACATTTTTCTGCTTCTTAATTTCCATGAGATTGAACGGCTTCCCAAGTAAATGATGTATATATTTGTTGAGGTGTAATCGTCTATGTTACCAGCCCAATCGACATTGGAGAAAGCATGAAGAGTTAGATTGTTTTTGGCGACAAAGAATATCTTATGAGTTGTAGTTCCACCTAGAAATTGGAAAATACATTTAGCAGCGTTTCAAAAATCTTCTGTTGGCCTATGCATAAACTGGGATACCCGATTGACAGCAAACGAGATATCTAGCCGAGTGGAGGCAATATACTGTATGCTACGGATGATTTTATGGTACTCTATCATATCAGTTAGAGACGTATTGGTCATGAACGTAAGTTTGGGAGATGACGTTATCGGTATACTTACAGGTTTCTCATCCGGCATGTTCTATCGATGGTGAATATTAAGAATGTATATTCATTGGTAACCATGAAGACCTTTTCTAGTACGATGAGCTTATATGCAGAGGAAGTAATTTAGCTCTTCATTATATTTGACAGAGAACCGTTCAGCAAGACGGTTTAGTACTCAACGAATTCTTGTAGTGTTGTGAGCGGTGACCAAAATATAATCGATATAGATGATTACATGGTTTTTACACGTTCAATTATCTCATCGTGCTATAGCACTTAGGGTTGTCGACTCCACAAGGAACAAAGAGTTAACTCACTAAGAATGTGAGATTTCAAATTTAATCTAAGGTGATCAATCATTTTGGTTTTAGAAAACTAAACTTCAACTATGTAAATAACAATGGTAAAATACTAAAGTTGATCAATTCTTAACTAATAGAGCTTTGTTCGACTTTATAAAGGTAATCCTTAGGCCTTAAGTACTAATGTTTACTAATCCACTTTCATGGTATTAATCTCTTCCTTAACCACCTAATCATCAAGAACTTCCAATAGTTATTAAGCAATCGTGGAGCATTAATTACAAGCCTAACTAACCACAAAAAATTCTAATCAACCATTTCGATAGGCTAGAAATGTTAAGCTCTTAGCAATTTGGAACCGATATTTCATCGACCAGCTTGTGGGTGTAAAAATACCTAATGTCTAAATCAACTTGATCATGGTTAATATAGCCTTAATAACAATTACTAAGAAATGATCTATCATATTTCATACCTAAACTCCATTAATCAATCATCAATCACCCTAAATCTACCTAACCCAAGTGTTCTAAAGTGACTACTCACAAATCAACATGAAAACACAAATCCAAAAATTTGATCTTTGGTTATTCATGTTGCTAAGATGAATAGGTGAAATGAATTTAAACGAAAATACAATTTGATAGATTAAAATGGAAAATCATAAAATGTTCTTAGAGATATCCAAAAGTGGCTAAGAAAGATCCCTAAAATAAATATAGCCCCCCTAATTAGGTTTTGGAAGCTATTTATAGCAAAATAAAAGGAATACCGGTTTAATTGCATAACCATCGGATCAATCCGGTTAAGCAAAGAAGTTTGAAATCTGGGACCGGTCCAGCAGCATCAGGAAACCGCGGGAACCAGCCGCTGCGTCCTAGCGGTGTGAAGATGCCACTGGATGATGTCGCTATGGTCCAATGTTGATGTGATCCCACTGAGGAAGGCTGCTAAGTTCCATTGACTACAATTTCCCGCGGTAATTCCTCGACAAACTGCTTGGTAGGTTTGTCCAGTCTCACGGTGGTTACATGAAGTCAATGCAACATCCCGCTTTAGCTCCACGGCGTCGTGATGCTGTTGGAGATGACTGCTGCAACTCCTCGGTGCCTCTTAGCCGTTACTGATGACCCCTGGAGATTCTTCTCATCCTTAATCTCACTCCTTTTGACTCCTTAACCTCCATCCAATGACCTTTTTGCTCCAGTCCTCATCCAAAACCTATAAAACAGGAACCCTATATTAATATACAAATATATGCAAATAACTCCTAATATGCAATGCAAATGGATAAAAACTACTGTTAAGAACAAAAGAAATTATCATAAAAACTCAACCTATCAATAGACTAACAAATAAATATATTTCCATACCTTATTTGAGAACAAACATCGATGTATTAGCATCGGATTAAATCGAATAAAACTTATAAATTTGAACACATGATAAGTAAAACTTATTGTTCATTCGTATTTAGAATCATTTTGTTTTTTTAATAATATGTCTCTGAATCATTGCCTAAATGTTTTAGCCTATGTGGAGTGTAGACCTCAAATTTTTTCTTCATCAATTGAATAATATATGTTTGTTTTTAAAAATTTGAATCACAACATATGCAGAAAAAAATCTAAACTTTTTATTAATTATATATATTATATAATCATTCAAAATAACTTAAAAATAAGATCAAATAAATATGATAGAAGAAACATAATCCATATTATTAAATTGCAAAATTAGATAAAGAAATAATTGTGTTTGGTTATAAGGATTTGTAATATTAGATAAGAAAATAAATAGTGTTTGGATGCAAAGCTAAAAGTATTCCAATTAAGTAATCACAATACCTCTTTTTTAATAGTATAAAGAAGAGATATACAATTGAAAATATATGAAAATTTTCTTTTAACATTAGTTACATTTAGTTTGATTAAAATATGATATTTACATTTGATAAACTATGTTTATAAATAAGATATTTTGGACCCGTATTTAAATTCTCTTTTTTATAGACAAAACAAATGAATGAAAACTCCCTAATTCTCTCTATTTTCTCCTCTAGCTTCGAACCTCTTCAGCCGCCGCAAAGTTTCAGCTAACGTTTGGACCCGTATTATGTCTCTTTAGCTTACTTTGTTGTTTTATCATTTTCTTTGTATAGGGATTTTGATGAGGTTGAATTTTCTTGAGTTTTTTTTTTTTTTTTTTTTTTTTTTGTTTTTTGTTAATGGAATTTCCTGCTGACAGTTTTGGTGCGTGGACCTGCTCATTTTTATTGCCTTCGCCAAGTTTTGTCTTGTTTTGATAGGCATATGAATTATTTAATAAATTTATAAATTTAAATGACCCATAAATAACTAAAATTTGATAAAAATAAAACAACTGTAAAAACTTTTGAAAGAATTCTCAAAATAAGTAACTATTTTGGAAGGATATCCAAGATCTACTAATTGGTTTATTTTTGTAGGAATTTCATGGATGCCAAAAATGTGGATGAACGCGGGTAGATGGTTTGGCCCGTAGGAAGCCAACCTGACTGACTTCCATAGGTGCTTGGGTTTATATTATTCTCTTCGGTTTTTAGTCGCGGTTGTGATTGTTGACCCAAAAAAGAAGAAGTCGAAGGTTGTGATTTTTAAAGAAATAGTATAATCAAAATAATTTGTAAGAAGATAAATTATTAGATCCTAAAATTAAATTAGATCCTTTCAAAAAATTTCCAAGCTCAAATTATAATGGAAAAAACTTTCAAAATAATGGATTTTCTAAAAGTAAATTAGATCCTTTCAAAAAATTTCCAACGCTCAAATTATAATGGAAAAAACTTTCAAAATAATGGATTTTCTAAAAGTAAATTAGATCCTTTCAAAAAGTTTCCAACGCTCAAATTATAATGGAAAAAACTTGATAAGGATTTTATACAAAAAAATTTAAAAATTAAGCTTAAAATAAAATGTGGCATAGTGAATTATGATGTGTTATAACCACAAAGAGAAAAATTAAGTAGACTAGCAAATGTAATCTAGAATTTTGTATTAGGGTCATTGTTGTATTACAATCTGTATTCAAAACACCTTAAAACACATGTTGTTGACATATATATAAAGAAAATATAAAGAAAATGCTCGTTGTTTTTTAAACTGGCAAGCTCTTAATATATTAGACTAAAATTATTGTGAAAAGTTCATGAAAATTTAGCTCACTGTCAAGCAGAATGAGTGGATTAATTACTCGTCATTTCTATAAACTTGAATTGGTCCCATATTCTTGTAAATACGAAATTTCAATTATTTATTAGAGTTAATATAATTATATCTTGTTCTTCAGGTATGCAAATTAGATCAAGCCATCTAAACCGACCACTTATACTAAATTGCCCATATTAAACGAATTTAATGGTGATGCACTCGTGATGCGTCATGATATGTATTCATCTGTCAATATTTTTCGACACATGTTATACTGTTTTCATTATTCAACATTTTTTTATTATTATCCTTCAACATTTAAAATGTTCATGTGACAAAAAGAATGTAATGGTTCTAATGCAACGGTCGTTTTATCTTCAAGTAGGTGCCTAATCGAAAGAGAGACAAATTAATATATATATCACTATTGAAAAACATGGAGTTGATATGCACGATGAAGCACCGAAAGTGGGAACTATTGTTAATGCATAGTGTCTACCAAGTATGTTGACCTTTCATGATTCTAGTCATTCCAACACGTGTTTTATAGTTTTTTTCCCAAAACATAATCATTAATTACATATTTGGCCGTTACGATAGGAAATAAAAAAATATGTTTACTAAAAAATATAGTTGGCAACGGAGTGATCCGCTTTTTCCAATTAGCTTGACGATTTTTTCTCGCTTCGAGTTTTTTACCTGATTTTTGGTTCCCTCGTATTTCTCGTTCTTGTAATAGAGATATTGATTGCTTAACATGGATATCTAGAGCTATATTTTCAGAATCTTCTTTTGTAAGAACTTCTCTTCCAAATTGAGCAACCAATTATGGAGTGACTTTCCAAATTAATGTTTGGTTGAAAAACTCAGAATAGGTTATGGCATAACAACATAAAATATTAATTTAAAGGTTCCAAATTTTAACACAAAATTATATATATAAACTAGATAAGGATCCGACCGATGGATGGATTTTCGAAACTTTCAAAATAAATTTAATTTAGGTAAATCAATAAATAAAATATTTGTTTTTAATGAAATATCTTAAATTATTTTAGGGAAAGAAGTAGAAAGCAGATGTTCTTAGAGCAAAGAGTTATTTACATAAGTTTATATTTTTACATGAATAAATTAATTTAACTTTCTATATTACAATTTTATTATTAACATAAAAAAAAATTATACTACATCAAGTAGCTTTTTATTCCATCTTGTGATTTATTTTTTCGATCACCGTGTAAGATATGTCTTGAAAAAATACTTGGAATTAAAGAACGTAGCCGAACCAAATCCGACCCGAGAAGGGATACCAAACTTAAATCCAAACCGACAAAAACCCGAATGGGTCATAAACTTCTATATCCGAAGAATTAAACCGAAAATCCAATGGATATCCAAAATTCTTGAAATACAACTATATACCCAAAAATAATAATAATATATAAACTTGATATACCCAAATTACCATATAATTATAAACCCAAAAATATCAATTATTTTAGACCGAAATAACTAAAATATTTGAAAATTCTTATTTATATTTGTGAAAATCCAATCAAACTTAATTCAAATTTAACCAATTTTAATTAATTTTTCCTATATTTTGTGTACTTGAAACTGACTCAAACCCAGATAGAATTGAACCGAACAAAAAAATTATAAATACCCGAATGGATCATAGATTTCTAAACCGATAGACCTGAACCAAATCCGAACACCCAGCCCTAGTGTGAGATCTGAAAAATAGATCCAGTGATCGGCGGCTATGATCTCACACATATATAGGAGAGACGTTATTCTGGCAAGATCTTTGTTGTCTCTCTAATGTCTTCTTGTTCAGATCTTATCTTGGTTCCCAAAAGAATATAATTTCCTTCTCACACCTTCACTCACCAAAAACCTTCAACATTCCCTGGCTCTTGACTTTTTCCAACAACATCCTCTAGCTCAACTCTTCCCTCACCATCTCTCGATTTTATTCCTATCTCGGGATTTATAACTGAAGATGTTTCCTTTCCGCGGCTTCTTTTATTTTTCTGATTCTTATCCACCATCATCTTTAATCTCTAGCGGAAGTCCCACCATCATGCTCCCTCCTCTGGATCCAGATTAATCTATGGGACTTGGCTCCGCACAAACAACTCTCTGTGAATGGATTTGAGTGGATTTCTGCCTCTTTTTGTTTTTACAAACAACTCTCCCTGGCTCTTGACTTTTTCCAACAACATCCTCTAGCTCAACTCTTCCCTCACCATCTCTCGATTTTATTCCTATCTCGGGATTTATAACTGAAGATGTTTCCTTTCCGCGGCTTCTTTTATTTTTCTGATTCTTATCCACCATCATCTTTAATCTCTAGCGGAAGTCCCACCATCATGCTCCCTCCTCTGGATCCAGATTAATCTATGGGACTTGGCTCCGCACAAACAACTCTCTGTGAGTGGATTTGAGTGGATTTCCGCCTCTTTTTGTTTTTACTTATTCTCTTTGAGAGAGAACAATTATGACTTCTTTCCTTTGTGAGAGATCATTTACATATTTTTTCTTCTCTATGGAGAATATTTCCTTCAATTTTCATGTCCAATAGAGATGTTGTTTCTTCGTTTCGTGAACCAAGAATATTATGATTTTTTTAATCAATTTCTTATTTTGTGCAAATTATGTAACTTCTGTTGACAAATTAGACAAAATTTTACTCTAAATTTATCTAACACCTAACCAATTAGAATAGTAAATTATGTTGGATTATTAAAAAATCAATTTTGTTCGTTCAGATAATTAAAAGTGTGTAAGAAAAATTATTGGGGTTAAAATAATCTAATAATCTTAATTTGAATTTTTTTTTAATTTTATTAAAGTAAATACATATTTTCGAAAAATAGAAGTAAAAAGTATAAAAAAAATTTTATTTATTTTTTTGTTGTTTTTTCTTTTCGATTAAAGAAAAAAAAAATTAAAAATATATACATGTCAGAATCTTATCGATCCAATAATTAGAAGCATTGTTAGCTATTTTTATTGGAGTTTAAATAATATGAAAAAACTAAAAATATAAATATGAGAAATAAAATTTAGATTTTATTAAATTTTAAAGTTAAAAGTTTAAAGTCTAAATATCTATTTTATTATTTAATTTTTTTGTTTGGTTTATCTAAATATCTATTTTATTATGTAATTCTGATAATCATTTTTTTAGTTCAAACAATTATAAATGTTTGATAAAATGTTTTTATTAGAGCTTAAATAATATAAATATCTAAATTTTGAAAAGAAAATTTTAAATTTTATTGAGTTAATATAATTTAACTTATATTATAAAAATAGAAATTAAAGTTATCAATTTTATTATTTAATTTGTTCATTGGTTTTACATGTGTCAAAAAAATAAAAATAACATAATCTTTTTTACATGTGTCAAAATCTCATCGATCGTGCGACACGTGTCATGATCTAGTTAATTATAATTTTGACGTATGTAGAGCTCTCGTGAGAGCAACCAATTAGAAGTGTGTATACTCATTAAATATTTTCGTTCAAATAAATAGAAGTGTGTAAAAATCAAAGTTATTGGAGCTTAATAGAAAAATCGAAATATATAAATTTAAAATAAAAACTTTAAATTTTAATGAAATAATAAAATTTAACCTATATTAGAAAAACGATATGTAAAAATTACATACATTATTATTTAATTTCTTTTGGATGTTTTCTTTCTATTATGGAAAATAAAAATAACATAATATTTTACAGTGTCAAAATCTCATCGAATGATCATTATTTTCATTCAAATAATTAAAAACATGTAATAAAAAATCATTGGAGCTTAAATAATATAAAATTCTAAAAGTCCAAATTTGAAAAGGAAAGTTTAAACTTTATTAATATAAAAAAATTTAACCTATATTAGAAAAATAGAAAGAAATTTTTTATCTATTTATCTATTTTATTATTTAATTTTTTGTTGGTTTTTTTTTCTATTATGGAAACTAAAAATAACATAATATGTTTTACACGTGTCAAGATCTCATCGAATAACCGACACATGTTAAAATCTTGTTAATTATAATTTTGATATGTGTCGACCTCTCATGAGTACAAGCAAACTTTATAAAATAAGATAGGTTCTATTTATGTAAGATAAAATTTTAATATGTAAAAATACACTTTAATTTTTTTTTAGGATTTTCAAAATTCCAGAACCGGCCGTTTTTATAGGTGACAGGGTTATCCATGAAATATATTAACCCTAATATAACTAAACGCCGGTTAACAAATATTATGTGTTCCTCCCTTGAAACCTCACCAAAACTAGTGTTATTTTTGTTACTTATAAAAATAGATCATACTACATCCATAAGAAGGAGCTATGAGTAAAGAACAATACTTGGGTTCACCCCTGGTGGTGAACCCCTTTGTTCACTTCCTCTTTCTTTAACCAATCAAAATATGCCATGTAATATTATCATTAATTATTTTTTTAAATCTAATCAATTAACTATTAATTACTATTTCTAAATATAATCAATAAAATATGTCAATTAAAATTATATTTAAACAAAAATAATAAACTAAAATTATAAATAAACAAATAAAATAAATTAAGAAAATCGATCCAATCAGATTATTCACATAATATTATATTTAACAAAAAATAAATTAAAACTAAATAAATAAAACATATAAAACTATACCCTAAAAGATATAACTCAGCGAACCCAATGGTCAAATTTTTAAAATTTTAAAATTTGTTTTATTTATTATTTAAATAAAAATTATAGATTAAAATTAAATAAATAAAACATATAAAACTATACCCTAAGGGATACAACTCAGCGAATCCAAGGGCTAAAAATTTTAAAATATTTAATTTTTTATTTATTTAGTTTTAATTTATTATTTAAATCAAAATAATAATTAAAACTAAATAAATAAAATATATAAAACTATATACCTTAAAGGATACAGTCAGCGAACCCAATGGTTAAAATTTTTATTTTTTTTATTTTTTAATTTGTTTAGTTTTAATTTATTATTTTTGTTAAATATAATATTACATGAATAATCTTATTGGGTGAATTTTCTTAATTTATTTTATTTATTTCATTTGTTTAATTGTAATTTAATTTATTATTTTTGTTTAAATATAATTTTAATTGATATATCTTTATTGATTATATTTTAAAAGTGTGACTAATGATTAATTGATTATATATAGAAATAGTAATTAATGATAATATTACATGGCATATTTTGATTGGTTAGAGAAAGAGGGGGTGAACAAAGGGATTCACCACTAGGGGTGAACCCAATTATTTTCCATGAGTAAATGATAAAAAAAAACTCGTTTACTAATCATGAATGATCTATTTTGTCCACATGACCTTATGCATTCACCTAAAAGCAATTTTTTGATCTTTGCAGGGTTGCGCGCGTGTGTGTGACATGCGCTCTAACTTTTACTCTCTACTATATTTCTCTACTTCCTAACTTCGCATCGCCAGTTTAGTCTCTCCAACGATCAGCATTTCTCGTCGGCATTGGGGAGGGCTCCCCTTTGTCTAGTACGGTTTCGCTTGGCGTTTCCTTGTCAAGCGTGTGAACTCCGGTGGTTATGGGTTTCTGTGGCGCTAGAAAAGGCTGATGGCACAGTGATTTGGGGTGGCTATTCGGTTTTCACCAGCGGCTCTG
Source organism: Cardamine occulta (assembly GCA_028015245.1). Lineage (NCBI taxonomy): Eukaryota > Viridiplantae > Streptophyta > Magnoliopsida > Brassicales > Brassicaceae > Cardamine > Cardamine occulta. Next base: position 12,658,718 of record CM051362.1, read on the forward strand.
CTCGTTCAACAACTCTCAATATTCTTGTTGGGTCAAAGGATGGCAATCTGTTAAAGCTAGGGTTTCGTCGGCGTTCATTTTTTGTTTCTGTTTCCGTTGCACTTTTCTTGGCTGGCTGCTCCTGTTAGTTCTAGTGGTGAGTTAGGGTTGGCGAGGATTTCCATCCGGCACACTCTCCTCAGATCTGTCCTAGCGGTGTGTTCTGTTTCTGCTAGAGATGGGGCGGTTATTTATACTCAGATCTTGTTTGGGATTGGCAGTCTTAGGTGGTCTTTCGACTCCCCTTATTTGCTGGTGGCATGTGGGCGTTCAGAGCTCCGGCGAGCGAGGCAGGTAAGGTCTTGCTATTTGCCGGAGGATCTTCTTCCCGTTTGCTCACCGCATGACTTATCGAGGGTCTTTTCTTCTCGCTCAATCGTTGTGGTGATTGGCTCTCCTCTCTCCAAGTGGTGGATCGTACTGAAGTTGTGATGGTAGATCTCATCTTGTACCTTTCCGGTAACAATGCGGTGGTCACACAGCAGCAGATCGATGTGGTTGGTCTGCATATCTTTCTGGGTCTCATCTCTTACCTTTCCGATGAACCTGCGCTGGCAACACCATGGAGATACTGATGTGGTTGGGTTTGATGGTCTAGTGTTTGCGGACAAGAATCTGGCTCTTCTCGGATGTGGTTTGTTTTTTTTTCTCCATGGGTTGGGTGCCTTGATAACACTATTTATTACTGATTTCTAGAGTCGTTTTACTAACAAATCTTGAGTCTTTTCAATAAGAACAAGATATTTTTAGTACTTTATGTATTTATAGGTTTGTATACTTGCTGGAGTCAAAAGAAAAGTTCTAGAGTGGAAATGGATCAAAGCTCGTCAAGAGAAGAAGTCAAGACTGAAGAACCGATCGGTGCACATTTGTCACCAATCGGTGCAAAAGACTTCAAGAACTGATCAGTGCTTCATGTTACACCTATCGGTGTGCCGCCTTCGAAGTTTCCATTTTTCTGATTCTAGGGCTTCTCGTTGCTAGTATAAATTATTCAGTTTTAGAGACGAAAAATACTTAATTCATACCTTTAAGGTGTAAACCTTTGTATATATTTTTATTGTTTTTATTTTATATTTAGTTCTTCATATAGTTCTAGAATGCATATTCTTTGCATGTGTGAGTAGATCTTTTCATATAGATTAGTGATAGTTTGGTTTTTGCAACCGGGTTATCAATTAACCTTGTATGCTATTGAGTATAAAGGGTATCAAATGCACAAGGGAACTAGAACAACTCCCTAAGAATGTAGACCATGCTTTAATCTAAGTACTATAAGGAGTTGAGTTTGTAAAAACGAATTTGAAAAGTAAACAAGCGATAAAAAGATTTAAACGGTTTTGAAAAATCTAATAAGAGAAAACGAACTCTCGGGGTAAGATAGAGGTTTAAGGTGATCGATTCTTGACTAATGGAGCTTTGTTATCCTTTAATAAGCTAATCATTAGGCCTTTAGTCACTAAAGAAGACTAATCTATTTTTGTGACATTAATCTCTTCCTTAATCATCAAACCATCAATAACTTTTGCTAGTGTTTAAGTAACTATGGAACATTCATTACAAGCTTAACTAACCACAAAACATCCTAATAATATATTTCCATAGGCTAGAAATGTTAAGCACTTAGTCTTTTGGTTCCGGCATTTCATCGAACACCTTGTGGGTGTGCAAAATGTCTAAGTCTAAATTAACTTTATCAAGGCTAATCTAGCAATTAACATACATACTAAGCAAGGATTTATCATATTCCAAACCTAAACTCCACTAAGCAATCATCAATCACCCTAATCTACCTAACCCATTGGCAAGCTCAAGCTCACATGTGTTCTGAAGTAATGGTAACATTCCGGAGAGTGCGGAAGGGGGAAACCAGGTGAGTTTTACCAAAATCCACATATATGGTAGTGGTACCTCATACCGAAACCCAATGAGTTGATGATACAATAGAAATTGGTGATTGAAAAAAGAAATCAACTAGTTTACTGCAAGACGATGATCTGATGAACATTGGAGATTCGAAAAGCATTCAACTAATTTTTTCTTTCGAGGGGGTTTGTCCTAAGTTGGGGGGGGGAGTAAGCCCACCAAAATGAAAAGTCTTAAAGCCGATTTACTATCCCAGGAAATAACAAGTAGTCCACAAAGACATCCATCAACACTCTAAAGACAAGGGTTGTGATGACATTAAGAAACTTTTGAAAGGACTAAAGAGACTGAATGCATGACATAATGCCATCTTCAGAAAAGAAGCACGCGCCAGAATTCGGGGACGAATTCCATTTCAAGTGGGGGAGAATTGTAACATCCCCGTCATAGTCCATTTAAAATTTTGTAGAAACAAAACCTTTTTCCCAATTTCCAGCCCATTTAGAATAAAATAGGGAGAGGTATTTAAAGGCTCATTAGAGTTGAAACCTCATTAGCCACCCCAAACTCTAAACCTAGAGATAAGCAGAGAGAGCCAGAGAAGCTACTCGAGAAAGAGAGATAGAGAGAAATATCGGCCGCTGAGAGAAGAACAAGAAGATTAAGAGGAAGAGGGTTGTGGTTGCTCCTCTATTTCCTCTTTCTTCCAAAACCGGTCAGATCTTTCTTCTTCACTCTCCTTTTCTTATTTTTCTTCTTCTTCTTCTTGTTTGGGGTGGCTAATGAGGTTGAAACCCTAATGAGCCTTTAAATACCTCTTCCTATTCTATTCTAAATGAGTTTAATGGGCTAGGGATTGGGAAAATGGCTTTGTTTCCACAAAATTTTAAATGGGCAAATCCGCGTATCGTTGCAAGGCTCATTTTGATTTGTGGGTCATAGGTCGGGCTTCAGGCGGGCAGCTTTATGATGAGCATGTTACACTAGAAGCTTCATTTTTCTTTCAGATTTTGAAATCGCATCAATCAGCAAACATGGAAGAACCTAAATAGACAAGAGTCCATCTCTCATCTCAGAGTGTGTAAGAATTCTTATTCTTCCTTTGCTAAGAGTATCTCCAACATTGAAACAACCCTACCCATTTTTTTCAGATAATAATATTCTCATAAATATTAAAATCTCCCAACACAATCTAACTTAAACAATTGAGGAAAATCATATTAATTTAATTAACTCCATAAGTTCGCATATTGCATCAGCATAATTATCAACTAACAACCAACAAGTTCATGACAATTCATCACCATAAAAACAATACCAACAATAAGATAAATAAAGGGGTTTGTGCAAAAAAAACATCAAATTTTATTTTTTTTACAAGATTAACCTTCACCTGAAACTTGTGCAAGTCAATCGCAATATAGCCATTCCACTTATCATCGACGCGACTCTGTTTGTCTCTGTTAAAAACTTGACGGATTGAGCAAAACGGCGTCGTTTTGAGATTTTATATTAAAATAAAAAATTAAAGAAAAATACTAAACTAATTAACCGTTAGTAGAATATTAATTAATTAAAATCATTAACTGAAATCTTCATCTCACTTTTTATTCGTCAAATTGCAGAACCATCTTCTCTGTCGAGAATCATCTTCCATTAAACTACATAAACATGCCTCTGTATGAGTCTCAACGAAACGAAATAAAATCATCAAACCAAATTTTCTTCAAACCCATCAATTATAACCGTTTATAGATTCAATTAAAAAGACACTGACAATAAAATTTATATTTTTTGATTAAAACCCAGAAATTGCAGAATTAAAACCCATCATCATCCAATTTGATTCAAATAGAAGAAGATTTTATAGACGTTCATCTCTTAAACCCAAAATCAAAGCAGAATCCACAAACCCAGAATCAAAGCAGAATCTATCACATTAATTGAAACCCAGAAATTGATTTTTGTGGATCTATCAATGGCGGATGGGCATGATGAACTAACTGATTCGCTATAAAATCTCTTCACAAGTGAATCATCAATTGTTAAATCCGAGCTCCAGGTGAAAAAAATCAAGCTTCTGAGGTTAGTGAAATCGCCCAGGCTAATTCAGCTTAGTATTCCCGTTCCAGATTCAGCTCCGTCCTCACCGCCTCGGTCTCTGTGGAAGTACGACGTCTTCCTCAGTTTCAGAAGAAAAGATGTTCGGAGAAGGTTTGTCAGCCTTTCAAGATGACAGGGAATTTCAGAGAGGCAATTTCATCTAGGAGGGACTTGAGAAAGGGCTGATCTGGAGACCGTGAGTAGATAGAGAAGGGCTTTGGCTCAAGTTGGGAATATTTTTGGCTGGGATTCCATAAGCAGGTTCGTTAATCGTTATTATGCTGATGAATTAGCTCTGGATATAAAGGTTTTTATGTTGGCTTTTTGATCTGTGATTTCTCTTTTGGTGAGGTTATGAGATCTTTATCTGTTGGGTTTGTCAAAGGAACGAGGAATCAAAGCTTGTACAAGAAGTTGTTCGAGATCTTTCAGACAGATTGTTTTCACAGACATCCAGCGACACATATGGATTGGTTGGAATGGATCTATTGGAGAAGATGAATCTAAAAATTGCATTGGAGTACGATGATTTGAGTGACATGGCAGCTGGGCTCATAGTTTTCGCAGAGATGAATTCCAAAACTGGTGGCTTAGATTCATTTGTGGGACAAATGGAATGGACGCAATTGGTCAACAATTAGGGTTCTTCTTACTTTTAATTTTAATTTTAATTGGAGTGAGAGATGAACTTTAATTTTAATTTTTCCCCAATTCTATACCTAGAAAAATTATGTTGTTTTGCATACTGAAAAACAACGTGTAGTCTTTTATTTTTTGTCAACAACAACACGTAGTCTCTAGTGTGCGAAACAACGTCGTTTTGCTCAATACGTCAAGTTTTTAACAGAGAAAAATGCAGTCACGTCGATGATATGCGGAATGGCTATATTGCAGGTGACTTTAGAGGTCATAGGATTGACTTGCACAAGTTTTAGATGAGGGTTATTCTTGCAAAAAAAATAAAGTTCTATTGTCATAAAGAGTGACAATAGGGAGAGGATTAGTTATAATATATTTCATATTTTATACTTAAAAAAAAAAAATGTCATCTTAACACCTGATAAGTTAAGGCTATTCCGAAGCAAATGGCTTCGGTAAAGAATAACCACAAATCTCCACAAATAAAAAAAAACAAGATTATTTGAGAATTTCTTTATTAGTTGGTTGTATGCCAAGAGGTGTTGATAGGAAAATTTGGAATTTCTTTATTAGATTTATAACAAGTACAAATCAACTTACAAATTAAAAACGGAAGAAGAGTTCTTTACTCGAGATGGAAGATGTGAGAGAGTTTTAGAGAGAGAGGGAGTGTGTAAGTTGTGATTTGGAAGAGTTGCACGACACTTCTTTATATAGAAGTTTACATGTGAATTTTTAAATTTAAATTATTTTAATCTTGAATGGTAGTGCGTTTCTTTTGTAGTGCGTTTGGTGGTAGCCTCGAGATGCTTCTTGTCTTCTATTTTTCGTAGTGGATTTTGACGGATTTATCTTTTGCTTTTGTAGTGGATCTCGGATTTGTGGCCGACATCTTTTGGGGGTGATTGCGGATTTTGCGAGTCTGTTTTTGAAGTAAGATTCGGATTTCGGTGTTTGATGTTGCCCTTGAACTCCGTTGTTTGGACTTGATTTTAGAGAGAGATGTTTGTACATCTTTTATGTTTTTTAGCAAAGCATCAATTATAAACGGATTTGGTTATTCTTTACCGAAACCGTTTGCTTCGGAATAGCCTTAACTTATCAGGTGTTAAGATGACCTTTTTTTTTTAAGTATAAAATATGAAATATATTACAACTGATCCTCTCCCTATTGTTATAAATCTAATAAAGAAATTCCAAATTTTCCTATCAACACCTTTTGCAAAAAAACAATAGAACTTTATTTTTTTTGCACAAAACCCATAAATAAACAATAACCCTTGTTTGTCATCCCCTTTCCGCAGCTTTGGTCTCACGAGCTCTAGCAAGCTAAAAGTTTTCTGCATCATTACGAAGAGATGCATCAGTATTCAATAAATACTGAGTGAGGCGATCAACCCATCTCACAACTATACACACAGACCAACAAATAGTTTCCTAGCATAATAAATATGCTTACATGATTCAACAACAACTTCATCAATTAATTAATTATCAGTAATTAATTAATTAATTAATTTAATTCAGTAAAAATTCATCAGTAACATCATATATTTAATTTCAACAATTTTTCAGCAATTTATTTTAACATAATTAATTTTAGCAATTTTTTGGCAATTTAATTCACATCAATCAATTAATTAATTAGCAATTAATTAATTAATTAATTTAATTCAGCACAAAAATCAAATCAACAAGCTCAGCAAATTAGATAATCAACAAAACAGCACATAAAAGTCTACCACAAATCTATTAGACTAAGAACAATCCGTAAAACCCAGATAAGCCACGGTACTGCATTCACCTTAGCCGTTTCGCAGTCTCCTAACAACACAACCGACAAATATCACAAGATCTAGAATTCCTGGAACTTCTAGGATTTATTAAAGGTCACTGCAACACAACCACAACCCTTCTTTCTCATCCTTCAGCCAATCACACAAACGAGATAACATTCAACCTAAATTGGAAAAATCAAAAAAATAATATAAATAATCAGCCTCAAATATTGAGTCACGAATCAAAATCTAACCTTACAATTCCAATCTGTACTGTTGAAACTCATCCCCTTGATATCCTGAATCTAACCTCAAAGTTTCGTGATGATCCGACGAGAGATGAACTCGCGATCTCTCTTTCAATTCACGTTGGTCTAAATTGCGTCTCAAACAGTGCACCTCACGAAAAAGCAAATAAATTTTAGGATATTAACTCAAATCCAAATCCTCAAAGTGGTATATTTAGATCTAAGTCTTAGCTACAACTTCATCAATTTTCGTTACCTTTGGAAATGATTTGCTTGGCCGAACCTTTTTTCTATCATGCCCTGTCAGTTCTGTCTCCATCTCCCTTCACTAAAGCTTCAGCCTCCTCCTCCCTCACAAGCAATGTGGCCACAAAATTTAGTGAGAGAAAAAGGTTAGGATTTCTTGCGATTTCAGCATTTAAATAGGTTTAGGGTTTATTTAAATAAAATATGAAATATATTACAACTGATTTGTGGGGATTATAAACATTCCTCCCCTTAATGTTACATCAACATTACATATATATACATAATATAACTGATTTTTTTTTTTTTTTTTTACTACAAGTCGTCTTCGTCTATTACGGGTTCACTTCCGGATGCTTGGGAGTTTTGTGTTGATATCGTTGGCAGAATTGCATTGAGATTGATTTGATTTCTTCTTCGGATTTTGCAGCTGCTAACATAGACAACATTTTTGCTTTTTGGGCTAGGAAGAGAGTCATTTCTGGTGTTTGGATTAATTTTTGTGGAGCTGATGGATTAAGAGTTTTGGAATTTTGTGATCGGATCCATTCAGGGATATTTGAAGGATATAAATTTGAGGGGATTTTGTATTTATCCCACCATTTAACTTTAAATCTTCGTCTGATAATGGGTATTGTATCATCCGAGAATTCAAAAGTCCATGAGAAAACCCAGGGCAAATGGAATTTAGAATGAAAAAGGGCCAAGGCTGGAAATCTTTTTTCATCATCAGATGGTATGAAACTGGATTTGAAGATTTGGAAGGATTTATTTATCTGAGGTTTGAATATGTTTATGACGTAACCAAAGTTGTTCCACCATTGATTAAACCAGATAGGAGATTTGGATAGGTTACATGTGGTGTCGAAAAAAGATCAACCACGTGTGTTTGTGTTTGGGGGATTGAATAAGGAAGGCATTGTACCAAGCTTGGCAATAATCCCAGTAATTAAATGGGACATTGTAGCAAGAAAGATTTGAACAATCTTCTGGAAACTTTATATTGTCATTGAAATCATAATCCCAATCTCTTGGGGAAATGATTTCATGAATTTTAAAAGTCGAATAAGCAGGAGACGTGTGACTTTCATCCAAAAAATTATGTTTGAAAGTAACTGATCCTGTGATTTCCAAAATTGTTTGATAAAATAAAACGGTTTTTCAGAATTGTATGGTTTGAAAAACTGGTTTTTCCCAAAAAACTTTTCGATTGTGGAATACGGATCATTTCCAACAAAAAAATCTTTTTCTATTGTAATCACATTTTGATAAGTTGGTTTTTCAAAATATTCTGAAGGGGGATTGTTTGAAAATTCCTTTAAAACAATTTGTGAATTGTTCAAAGGTTTTGAAATTTGTTTTGAAGCCTGGTTTTCTTTTGAAATCATTTTTAAATTGGCTTCAGGTATTTCAGAAATTGCAAGAGAAGGGGGTGGTTTTGAAGAACTACCTTTCTCTTGTTTTGAAAAACTTTTTTCGAAAGTTTGTTGTAGAGACCGTATTTGTATCAAGATTTCTTCTGGGGTTTGAAGAGTTTTTTCTTCTTTTTCTGGTTTCCTTTTTGTAACTGTAATCCAGGGCTGTGTTTCTGGTTCCGTCTTTGGTTTGGAGATATTTGGAGCTAGTGTTTTGTCTTGGTTTTGGCCTGAAGCAGGGGTTTTTTCCCTGTCAACCGTCTTTGGGGGCATCGTACCTGTTTTGGAGAAACTCTCGAGTCAGGAAATCTGGAACAGAATTTGTTTCTCCTTTAATATATTCTATTTCAAAATCGAAAATACTTAGTAAAGCCTGCCATTGGGCGAAAATCTGTTTTGATGCAAGGTTTTTAACATCTTTTTGTAAAATATCTTTTGCACTTTTGCAATCAATTCTTAGTAAAAAATTTTGGTTTAAAAGATCACTTTGAAATTTTTGTATACATAATACTATACTTAGTATTTCCTTTTTGATGGTCGAATAATTTTTTTGAGTTTCATTCCAATGGGATGAAGTAAATTGGATAATATTTTCATGATTATTTATTCCCTTTTGTTTTAGAATTCCCCCGTATCCTAGATCAGAGGCGTCCGTTTCCACTATTTTTCCTAATTTTGGATCTGCTATATGCAGGCATGGAATTTCTAAGACTTGTTTTTTAATTTGTTGAACTACTGTGGTATGCTCTTTTGTCCAAGGGGTTGGGTTTTTCTTTAGGCGATCATGAAGTGGTCTAGCTAATCTGTTGATGTTTGGACAAAAATCTAGTACATAATTAAGGCTTCCTAGGAACCTTTGTAATTGGGTTTTATCCAAGATTTTATCAGGGAATTTATTTGCAAATTCTAATGATCTTTCTATTGGTTTTATCATTCCTTTTGAAACGTAATGACCAAGGAATCGTATTTTAGTTTGGAATAAAGACATTTTTGTTTTGGAAAGAACAAGTCCATTTTTACGTGCGAGAAAGTAAAAAGTTTTGAGATGTTTGAAATGCTCGTCAATCGAGTTTGAAAATATAAGTATATCGTCAATATATACTATACAAAATTTTGAATAATCTGAAAGTATATCATTCATTATTCTCTAAAATTCCGAAGGTGCATTTTTAAAACCGAAAGGCATTACGTTCCATTGGTATTGCCCAAAAGGAACAGTAAATGTTGTTTTATAACGATCATATTCGGATATTTGGATTTGCCAAAATCCTGATTTTAGATCGAATTTTGAAAATATGTGCGCGGATTGAAGTTTTTGAAGGAGGTCTTTTTTATTTGGAATCGGATATCTAATCCATTTAATGCTGTATTTAAAGGTTTATAATTTATCACGAGTCTTGGAGTTCCTCTTTCTATTTCAGAGTTTTTATTCACATAGAAAGCTGCACAAGACCATGGAGATCTTGATTTTGAAATTAAATTTTTGTTTAAAAGTTCTGAAATTTCTTTTTTGCAATGATTCTCTAGGTCAGCGTTCATTTGTATTGGGCGAGCTTTTGTAGGAATCTCTTTTTCATCGAATTTTTCTTCATAGGGTAGATCAACTATGTGTTGTTTTCTATCCCAAAAGGCTGTTGGTAAGTCGGAGCATAATTGTTCTTCGAAAAGCTTTGTTATTTTTGAAATTTTCTCTTTTGTAATTGAGGTTTCTAGTGTTTCTTTTGTCTTTTCAACAAGAAATTCTGTTTGCAAATTTTCTAAGTGGAATTTTTTGCTATGTATTAGTGAATTTATTGAATTTTCTTGTATTGAGTAGGCTTTTATTAAGTTTAGGCTTCTCTTTTTCGGTGTTTCCATAAATTCAAAGCGTAGTTTTTTATCTTGTGTTTTGAAAGAGATTGAATCTTCATTAACTTTGTAGGGTGTTATTAAGTTTATAAATGGTGTTCCGAGAATGATATTTTGGTATATATCATCTGTGAGAACAAAAGTAGTTTTGAAAAGAACATTATCTTTTAATACTGAAGCTTCTGTTTTTGATGTTATACTAAGTTTTGAATTGTTTGCTGCTGAGAGTTTTTCATTTGTTTTATGGTGAAAACATCTTGGTACTAGACCTGTTTTTATACAATTTAAGTCTACACCCGTGTCAAAGAGTGCAATTGTATCTATTTTATAGTTTTCAGAAAAAACAAGTGTGATTTTTATTTTATATTTTCGAGAGGTGATTTCTCTTAGTACAAAAAGGAAATCATTTGGCATAGTGTTTAAAGATTGTATTTGTTCTATTATTTCATCTTCTATATTTGCTGGGCAATTGTTCTCATGTTCTTCCGAACTTGAGTCATCATGTTTAGAGGCTAGTATTGAATGAAAATACTCGGAATCGGTTTTTTGTTTTTCTTTTAGATGTTTGAGCTCATTTTTTACATCTTTTATTTCAATTTGGAGTGATTGGAGGGTTGTTTTAGAACTATTTTTTCTTCCTTGGTTGAGGATAGTTGTGAGGTTATATGAAGAGTTTGTTTTTGACTGATCGTTTGGTTTTGTAGGAGTTTCTGTTCTTTGACTTTCATTTAGGGATGAAATAATTTTTTCTAAAAATTTTTGTTTTAGTTGGGGGTCTGATATTGAATTCAAGATTTCTATTTGGAATTCTTGATCTTTTATGAGGACTTGAACCTTCTTCTTATTTGAGTCCGAGCTGGATGATGAATCATTAAGTTCATCAACTTGCAAAGCCTCTTCAGAAGAGTGTTCAGAGTCATAATCACTAGATGAGTATTCTAGGAAAAGATTTGATATTTTGTCTGTGATTTCTTCCCTAAGATCGAGTTCTTGGATTTTCTTATTTAAGCGACAGTATTTTGAAGTATGTCCTTTTTTATTGCATTTATAGCATGTTAGATTTTTATAAAAAGGTTTGTTTTTTGATTCTTTTGGTTTAAATGTATTTTTATTCCAGGAGTTATTTCTTCGAGGTTTTTTCCAGGAATTTTCTCGTGGCCTATAATCTTTAAAGTTTTTTGATTTTTTGGAATAGTATTCTGGTTTACAATTTCCTGCACATGACTTGTTATTTGTAGGATCCATTTCAAATTGTTTGCAAAAAGACCCTAACTCTATTTTTGTTTTTTTAAGTTCCCATTTGAGGTGTTTTTGGAGTTTTAAATCTTGACAGATTTTACGACCTTCTTGTTGGACAAGACTAACTAATTCGCCGTAAGTGAAATTGTCATAATCTATTATTTGGATGCCACTAGATTCTCTAATTTTAGTTCTGACTTTTTCTCCTAAGAGTGTTGGTAGACCAGCAAGAAATTTTTCTTTCCAAAAGGGTTGATTTGAGTCTTGTCGGAGTAGGACTCTAGTAAGGAAAGTGTTTTTATACCATTGGAAATTACTTAATTTTTTACATTTAAGATTTGAAAGGAGTTCAGCGTTTTTGTCCCTAAGGACAGAAGGATCTCCTATGAAATGAAGGGTTATAGCTAAGACTAGGGTTGATACTGCATTTTGTTGTGTATTTCCAAAATTATCTATAATTGGCATTCCTTCTTCATTTATTTTTATAGCATCAAGAATTTCTCCCCGTTGCTGGTTATTTAGGTAGTTATCCCACCATCCTTTAAGCTGTCCCGAAAAGCCAGCTATAAGGAGTTCAGCTACCATTTTATCTTCATTGCCTATTTGTGTTCTATAGGCGTTTGCAGCCATGGTCATTTTTTGTAGAAAATTTAAAATGTTATATTCAAATATTCCATCTAGATTCCAGTCATAGACTGAAGAAGAGTTAAACCTAGATTGTTTGATTGGCTGAATTTGTCCTAGATCTGGTGCTGTTATTATTTGATTTTCATGATTGTTTCTCCAATCAAGACGGTTTATTTTATTGTTTGAAAATTGTTCTATGGTTTTATCGGAATCTGATTCATGACATAGGGTATTTATTCGAATATTTGAACTTTGTGTTTCAGGATTCTTAGGATTTCTTTGGGCTTTGGAAGTTGGGGTATCAGGGACATCGTAAGATTGATGTTTACTATTTTCCCCTATTTCTATATTGCTCAGTTGGCTTTGGAGAGCTCGTATGAATTCTATATTCGTATTTTGACAAGTTTTAACACTATTTTCCAAAATTTGAAACGGTTTGAAAATTGGAAGTTTTAGTTTTTTATTAGACGGTGTTTCATTTGGGTGATTTGTTTGTTTTAGAATTATTTTCTCAATCCTATCAAGTTGTTTACTTATTGTGCCAAGATTAGTGTTTGAAAAATTGTTTTGGAGAATGATGTTTTTGACATTTGTCTTATCATCTTCTTGAGGGATTTTAAAAGGAATTGCTTCGATCGGTTTACCCGATAACTCAAGTTTTATTCCTTGTTGAGGGGGGTGATTTGATTGAATTATTTTTCCATTAGTAATTATTTCCCATTCACATCCTTTGTTTCGATTCGTAATAGGATTTGCGCTTTTTAAAAAAGGATTATAAATGTTATTTTCTTTTGTATAATCTTCAAACCAATTAAAAAATAAAATTTGAATTTTGTTTTTGTTAAGGTATTTATAATACTCTTCTTGTATATTTTCTCTGGTCTTTGAAAATTCTTTGAAAAACCAAATTCTTTTTTGTAAATTATTTTTTGAATAGAATTCTTCTCGCAAAACTTTTTTATTTATCTCAAAATCTTTTTCTAAAACATTTAGTTCATTAGCCATATCAGTGATAGCTGAAAAAGTTGGGCTAGTTGGTTCTGATTTCGTGACAAATTCATTTTGTTCAAGACTATTTGACGTATAGACAGGTTTTGGAATCTGTGTTCGAAAGTCAACATTTCTCAATATTGAATTTGGAACATCAGAAGTTGAGAATCATGGTTGGAATCTGGGTTCATGAATCGGGTAATTACGACCTATTTGGGAGACTCTTCCTAGATCTATTGTATTCATATTTGAAGAGGATTCATAGATGAGATCATCCTCAGTATTTTTCTCATTTGGTATAATGAATGAAAGCTTTACTTTTCCGTCATTAGATTGTTCAATGTTTTTTAAACGTGTGTTTGGCTCTATTGGTTCTACAGGGTTTTGAGGTTTTGGTTGAGTTACTCCTTCAAGGATCCATTCATCTGGAAGGTTTACATCTTTCCATTGAATTGATCTTGGAATAACAGAGTTTGATTTTGAAAAATCGGTTTGGAGTAAGAGTGTTTCACCTTTTTTACTCGATATTTTTACTTTTGAAGAAAAGGCACTAGTCATGGCTTTATAATGTAGTCTGAAAACCAAAGCAATCGGAATTGATCCTTCGATCATTTCATAGTTATGTGTTTTAACTTGTAAAACCAGTGATTTTAATATATTTTTGTCATTTAAAGAAACGGTGAAATTTGGATAACAATCAAATGATATTGGACCAGCACAAAGGCTTGACTCTATAGAGCTGAGCAAAGAGTCTTCAAATAACTTGAATCTAGTATCTCATAGGATAGTTAAAATTGAAGTATTAAGACCTTCTTTTGAAAGTGGTTTTATACCGACTTGGACTAAGCCAATATGTATGTATTTGAAATTCTTTTCCCTATGTCTTTGTAAAGCGTTATGTGAAAATAATTCAATTGTTTCAAAAGGTTTGGTTAATTGTATGTCACGTTCTTCTGTTTTAATTGAAAAATTTGTTTTTAGGAAATTCATCCGTGAGATTTGATAGATTTGATCTCTATTGACTCTTGGGATGTCACAATTGTCAATTGAGCCTTGAAAGTCATTTATGGTCGTTTCTTGACTATTTATAACTTTTTTAGATTGTTTTGGAAATCTACTTCTAGATGAAGATGATTCAGATCTGTCTAGTGAATTTTTAAAGTACAAACTCATCATGAATTTCTAATGGGTTTTTTAAAGATTTAGATTCCCTACAATCCAGACTTAATTCTAGGTTTTAATTGCCCTACACTTCACGGGACTTACTTGCTAGACACAAGACTGGCAAAAACACTCGGGAGGACTAATCTTTGTAAAACTCAAAAGGAAGAGATGTTAAATTTGTAATTCAGAAAATTTTCTAAACAGTTTAAATCTTTGTTCAACTAGTATGTAAGAGTTTTCTTGAGATATATATATTCTGAATCAATTTCTTGACTTGAAAGATCCTCTCGATACCACAAGAATCAAGGTATTAACTTTTTAGGGTATTAACCAAGTTCGAGGGTTGCTTGTATACACAAGGTTCGAGTTGAGACTTTTCAACAATCCGAGGATTGATGATCTCTAAATCTTGTTTCGACGAATATATATATTTTTTAGAAAAGATCTTATTTGGTTTTAGTCGTAATAGAAATCGTAAATTTCATAAAAGAATATTATTAAGTAAATCATGATGTATGAGAATAGTATAGTAAAACATAAAACGTATGACCATAAAGTCATTAAATATACTTCATGAAAAAGAGTAAATGGATAACTAAACATTTTGAATGAGGTTTTTAAAACATTTTGATTTTAAATTAGTTCCATTTTAACACTATCACTAACACCATCAACATGGCTCTGATACCATAGGGAGAGGATCGTGGATACACTCAAATAATCTTTTCACAACCCCGTTACAATGTATTGGGGGAACCGTGTTCTCAGAGTGAAGTAAGATTAGTTGGTTGTATGCCAAGAGGTGTTGATAGGAAAATTTGGAATTTCTTTATTAGATTTATAACAAGTACAGATCAAATTACAAATTAAAAACGGAAGAAGAGTTCTTTACTCGAGATGGAAGATGTGAGAGAGTATTAGAGAGAGAGGGAGTGTGTAAGTTGTGATTTGGAAGAGTTGCACGACACTTCTTTATATAGTAGTTTACATGTGCATTTTTAAATTTAAATTATTTTAATCTTGAATGGTAGTGCGTTTCTTTTGTAGTGCGTTTGGTGGTAGCCTCGAGATGCTCCTTGTCTTCTACTTTTCGTAGTGGATTTTGACGGATTTGTCTTTTGCTTTTGTATTGGATCCCGGATTTGTGGCCGACATCTTTTGGGGGTGATTGCGGATTTTGCGGAGTCTGTTTTTGAAGTAAGATTCGGATTTCGGTGTTTGATGTTGCCCTTGAACTCCGTTGTTTGGACTTGATTTTAGAGAGAGATGTTTGTACATCTTTTATGCTTTTTAGCAAAGCATCAGCTATAAACGGATTTGGTTATTCTTTACCGAAGCCGTTTGCTTCGGAATAGCCTTAACTTATCAGGTGTTAAGATGACCTTTTTTTTTTTTTTAAGTATAAAATATGAAATATATTACAACTGATCCTCTCCCTATTGTTATAAATCTAATAAAGAAATTCCAAATTTTCCTATTAACACCTCTTGCAAAAAAACAATAGAACTTTATTTTTTTTGCACAAAACCCATAAATAAACAATAACCCTTGTTTGTCATCCCCTTTCCGCAGCTTTGGTCTCACGAGCTCTAGCAAGCTAAAAGTTTTCTGCATCATTACGAAGAGATGCATCAGTATTCAATAAATACTGAGTGAGGCGATCAACCCATCTCACAACTATACACACAAACCAACAAATAGTTTCGTAGCATAATAAATATGCTTACATGATTCAACAACAACTTCATCAATTAATTAATTATCAGTAATTAATTAATTAATTAATTTAATTCAGTAAAAATTCATCAGTAACATCATATATTTAATTTCAACAATTTTTCAGCAATTTATTTTAACATAATTAATTTTAGCAATTTTTGGCAATTTAATTCACATCAATCAATTAATTAATTAGCAATTAATTAATTAATTAATTTAATTCAGCACAAAAATCAAATCAACAAGCTCAGCAAATTAGATAATCAACAAAACAGCACATAAAAGTCTACCACAAATCTATTAGACTAAGAACAATCCGTAAAACCCAGATAAGCCACGGTGCTGCATTCACCTTAGCCTTTTCGCAGTCTCCTAACAACACAACCGACAAATATCACAAGATCTAGAATTTATTAAAGGTCACTGCAACACAACCACAACCCCTCTTTCTCATCCTTCAGCCAATCACACAAACGAGATAACATTCAACACAAATTGGAAAAATCGAGAAAATAATATAAATAATCAGCCTCAAATATTGAGTCACGAATCAAAATCTAACCTTACAATTCCAATCTGTACTGTTGAAACTCATCCCCTTGATATCCTGAATCTAAACTCAAATTTTCGTGATGATCCGACCAGAGATGAACTCGCGATCTCTCTTTCAATTCACGTTGGTCTAAATTGCGTCTCAAACAGTGCACCTCACGAAAAAGCAAATAAATTTTAGGATATTAACTCAAATCCAAATCCTCAAAGTGGTACATTTAGATCTAAGTCTTAGCTACAACTTCATCAATTTTCGTTACCTTTGGAAATGATCTGCTTGGCCGAACCTTTTTTCTATCATGCCCTGTCAGTTCTGTCTCCATCTCCCTTCACTAAAGCTTCAGCCTCCTCCTCCCTCACAAGCAATGTGGCCACAAAATTTAGTGAGAGAAAAAGGTTAGGATTTCTTGCGATTTCAGCATTTAAATAGGTTTAGGGTTTATTTAAATCAAACCAGAAAAATTAAAATTTAATCAGAATTTAATTAAACCTCATTGGTTTAATATTAATCCAAAAATTCACCCTTCCTAAACCAAAAATTGGAATTAATTGACTCCACTCATTAATTCCGATAGCATAAAATCGACCATCGATTTTATTTCCTTAACCAATTTCTGTCATATAACACAGACGTTACAATTCTCCCCCACTAACATAGATTCGTCCTTGAATATGACAAATCCAATCCCCTCGTAAAAAGGATCCAACTACCAATCTTATATCCATTTTCTTTTTTTCTTTTTTGGCAACCACCGGCCAACATAGCTCAACCACTAGATCCACTCACCAGTGACCTCATTTAGTTCACCTCCAAGCTACTCAGCTCACGATTTGTACCCTCACACTCAGAACCAGCTATCCTTTGACTGACGGAGAATCCACCCTTCAAGAGAACCAAATATTCTCTTTTAGCAACCAAAAACCATTATGGCCCTCGAAGTCCCAACCACCTAACCTCGCAAGGTTACATGACCACAACTGATTCTACTCTTAAGTAACTCAGCACACCATATTCCAATCTTTAGAATATCAAACATAACATATTATTACCCATAATATGAGCCAAAACCAACAATAGCTTTGAGTAGGTCGATCTAATTAGGATCGATCATTCCCCTCGGCTTAACATAATCTCGGCTACTGCCATGATCAACAGCTTATCATACTCCACAACTAACAGTTCAGCTCCACATAACTCCACAACCACAACATGGCTCAGCAAATTCTATGTCAACTACACGGCTTAGCATAGACTACAACTAACAACATGGCTCAGCATAAACTATAGCCAACATCACGGCTCAACATAACTACAGCAAATAGCATGGCTTAACCGTAACTCCACGGTTAATGGCACTACTCAGCATAGCCTTCACAGCTAACAGCACCACCCAGCCTAGCCTTTTCGGCTATCAGCAAAACACAACAGTGTCTATACTCGGTTCAAATACCCCCGAAATATGACACCACAAGACCCCACTCGGTTTAAATAAATCTGTCTACCAGATCTCTGGTACAGCTCAGCGCAGTAAGAATGACGAAGCATCTTGGAGTCTAGCATGACCGATCAGCTAAGTCCAGCAAGATCCTAAGATTTCAAGTGGCTTACCAAAACAGCATCATGAATCACACAGAAACACGACCGGTAAACACTACACAGCAATGAGATTCAACATCACGGAACTGTTATTGTGTATACTCGGTTCGGCTGTGGGGATCATGTTGTTTTGATCCCAATACTTGGTTTAGCTGATTAGCTGACAAGACTTTAATCTCTGGATTATTCCTTTTCATGAAACTTTCATTTTTAGGAAAATTTTCTCTTCAAGCAACCTTTCTTTTTAGGAACTCCCAACACGTTCCACTTAAGCATCTAGAGTACTTTCCGCTCTTAAAATACTTAACACCTTTTGAAAAACTCTCGTGTGATTCTCAAGTCCGCAACCACAACCTTTCTCCAGTGTGATTGATACACTACTACCGCACAAATCTTCGTAGGTTTAATACGTCCTTGCAAGTCTCACTACATCTAAGTTATTTCATGGACCATGATGCTCGAACAATAATATATCATGCTTGATCTAACAACTTTACAACTTAGCTTACTCTGTTAGCTTTTAGGGATGAGATAACTTCAAAATCCTTATTCACTACACATCACGGTGCACTACAAGTGTGACAACCGCACTTTTTTTTTACACATGCAATTACTCAATACTAAACGCCCAAACATTTAATATTCTCTGACCAATTACAAAAACAACAATAACTTTCAATTTACACACCCGACCACAAAGGTCAATAGTTCTACTGTTCTAGCAATCCTACGAAAGCTTCAAAACCTAAAACTACCAGTCCTAGTCATCCTCCCCCTCCTCGCCTCGATTCCACGATCATGCTTCATCTTTACCTGCATCGACAAAAGTGATGCATCAACATTTGGTAAACCAAACGCTGAGTGAGATTAATCCTACCAACAACAGGTTATGTGAAAGCCCACGCAATTTAAACAACCACACTAACACGAAATAATAACACCACATATTACATCAAACAATCAGCTAACATGCAACCTCATGCAAAACTAATCAAACACATGCATAACTAACCACCTAGTAATTCACAACATCAAGAAGTGCCAAAAACACAAGTCACAGAACAACAGGGTCAATCGATCACACTTTATCGACCACACCCTATCGACCACACCTGGTCGATAGCCACTATCAATCTCGACCTATCGACCACACCTGGTCGATAGCCATCCTAAAAAAACATCACACCTATCGATACACCCTATAGACCTCGCTCTATCGACCACACCTGGTCGATAAGCACTAAGAAAACACCCATCAGAATCTATTGACCACCCTATCGACCTGCCCTAGTCAATACACTCTATCAACCTTGCTCTATCGACCACACCTGGTCGATAAGCACTAGGAAAAATGCCCAGCAGGATCTATCAACCTTGCTTTATCGACTTGCCCTAGTCGTTAGCTGCTATCGACCTCGCCCTATCGACCACACCTGGTCGATAGCCGGTCCGAGTTCCTAATTCCTCAACTTAGCCTTGGTATAATCCTAAGGCCAAACCTCTAAACCACAACCAATACACATACCAAGCAAGGCAATAACACACCAAGCAACTAGGAAAACACTCCCAATAAGCTATGGAGTCACCAAGAAACCTTAACACACACAATCACCAAGCAAGCACAAGAATTCACAATCAAATCTTAACAAGGCACAACAAGCACAAATCTATGGTTCCCTAGCCACCACAAGCGTAGCAAACTCTAGCCACCACAAATGACCACAAGGTTTCTAAGTAACCTAGGAACACCCCAAAGCTTAGAACAACCCCACAAGCCCCCACACATGGCTTAATGTTAACCTTTGGTCACAACTCACCTTAGAATGGATGGATCTATGCTTAGATGGACTCCCCAAGCACAAGAAAGATCTATCCTCTTCCTCCAAAGCTCACGCCAACTAGCCTCACTCCAATCATTCCTTTTCCAAGCTTCACAAGATCCTCACCTTTTAATCTCACAAGATCCAAGCTTCACCAAGCTTACCAAATCCTTTCTCTTCTTTTTCTCTCTTCCTCTCTCTAAGTTCTCAAGCTCAAACTCTCTCTCTCTCAGCCCCAATAAATGGCGAGCAAAGAGAAGAAGAAAAGAAGAAGAAGCCAAATTGGCTTTTGCCACTTATTTGAGAAAACCCCACCACAACTTTCGAAAAGATTTGTGACACCTCCGAACAAATTTCTCAAGACTTGTCTATGGTTTATAAAATCGAAAGAACTTCTAAATTTCTGGAACACGGGCATTATAATTCTCCCCCACTAACATAGATTCGTCTTCATATCTTACGTTACCGTTCATCTCCAATGAACCGTCCATCTTTAATGAACCTCAATGATTACTTAACCCTCGGCCAACTTGGCCAAGTCAACACACATACTAAGTTTCCACCACCTTCCGAGGCTTCATACTACCTCCTGACCAACACGGCCAACACACGAGATTAACTATGAATCTCTGAGGTTTTCAGACTTATGTTCACGTTTGTATATCCGAGGTCTATAACTAACCTCCAAGGTTTTCCACTCAGTCATTATGCTTACGACACCGCAGCATCATATGTGCTTATTGCTCACTCACAGACCAAACCCTAATACCCAAGACACCGCAGCATCTTCGAGTTTTGAGCATCTGCCATATCCCGCAGGATATCCACCATATCTCTCGCAAGATATTACCCATACCACTGGACCCAAGACACTGCAGCATCTCCGAGTTCTGGGTATCTGCCATATCACCCAATTCTGGGCAATATATCCTACGTCTAGGATATACACCTTACGAATCCACGGTATCACATATCACTTTAGGTTATACACCTTACGACTCTGGGTACATCGCCAGTCGCACTCTCAAGACACGCAGTCCTTCGAGCTATCGGCACTAGACAAACTAGTCCTCTCATCGAGCAATAAGTCACACATCTATAAGCACCTCGACTGAACTACCTCACGTGATCCATGTAAATCCTCGCAAGGTAACACCGACATCACCCATATTCTGCACCCGGAATATCTGTCGTGGATAACCAATAACCAGGCTATCGCACCTATACCCGGTCACTTCGGGTACACCTTAATCTCTTCCCGATTATGCACCAAGCTTTTAAATTCTCATAAAAACTTTTTATGACACTCGTGCCATCAGCAGTAAGAACTACAATCTTATTACTCACATGTATTATCGCTTTTTAACACCAAACGAAATGTATAACCATGACTCCCTTAAGTCATCAATAATAAGAAATACTCATCTTACTAAACACACATAATGTAACATCGTTATACACAACGAAAATACAAAATGAAAACACATAGCAAATAGCTACACACCGAAACTGGAACCTCTCGATGGTACTCAAGCCGCAGCTTGCTTCTGGAACCACTTCCAGAACCTCGTTTCCATCCTAGCCTCTGGCTCCCAAGCTTCCTCCTGCACCCCATCACAGTCCCACAGATCTCGCATCATCAGAATCCTTTTTCGACGAAGCTCCTTGACCTTCCACTAGAGAACTCTCAAAGGTCTCGCCTCAATGGTCATATTGGGCTGGAGATCTGACGGAATCTCAGCCAATACCTCTTCACCCCTATGCAACCACTTCTTCAGCATCGACACATGGAAGACCTTATGAAATGCCTGCATAATCTTGGGTAACTCCAACTTATACGCTACCGGTCCAACACGCTCTACAATCAAGAACGGCCCCATATACCTCGGACTCAACTTAGTCGCGGTAATGGACCTGTTTGGACCTCTATCTTCCATTTCAAACACAAGCTCTTTTCGCCTCTTATCGGCATAACTTTTTTACCGATCCTGGGCTTCTTTCATGTTCAGCTTCAAAATTCAGCTTCAAAACCCAGATCCTCTCTGTAGTTTCCTGAACAAAACTCGCACCAAATGTGCTCATCTCCCCTACTTGAGTCTAACACAAAGGTGTACGACACAGCCTCCCATACAGAGCCTCGTATGGAGCCATTCTAATACTTGCCTGGTAGCTATTGTTATACGCAAACTCTACCAAGCTCAAGTGATCCACCCAATGACCACCCCAATCCAGCACGCACATCCTCAACAAATCCTCCAGAGTCTAGATGGTCATCTCGGACTTCCCATATGTCTGAGGATGATAAGTCGTACTCATTTGCACCCTCGTGCCCATCTCCGCCTGAAACACATTCCAGTACTCAGATGTGAACTTAGGATTCCAGTCTGAGACTATGCTCACTGGAACTTCATACAGTGTTACAATCTCTTGCACGTACTTCCTAGCCAATACTGTAGACCCATCGGTCTTCTTAATGGCCAGAAAACGTGCACACTTGGTCAATCGATCAACGATGACCCAAATAGCATCCTTGGTTCGAGAAACTGGTAAGCCCACCATGAAATCCATCGTGAGCATATCCCACTTCCATTCTGTAATGGTTAAACTCCGCAACAAACCACTCTGGACCTGGTGCTCTGCCTTCACTAACTGGTACACATTGCATGCCACAACCCAGTTAGCAACATCCTTCTTCATCTCGACCCAATGATAATACCACTTAAGATCCCGGTACATCTTAGTTTCTCTTGGATTAATTGATAACATACTCGCATGAGCCTCACTAAGGATCTCTCACCTCAAATCCTCGTCCAAAGGTATGCATACCCTCCCACTCACAAGGATAGTGCCATTCGCAGATACCTGATTCTCAGAACCCGCTTATCTCGAAGCTTTAACCAAGCCCTCATCTTTTTCTTGAGCCAACCAAACTCTGCTCAAAAGATCAGCCTAATTAGCTACCTCTAAGCCCAAAGGTTCTTGAGATAAAACACACAAACGCAATGTGCTAATCTTGCTCACCAAAATCTCAACCTCATGCTTCCGAGTCAAAGCCATCCGCTTCCGACTCAATGCATCTGCAACCAGATTAGCCTTAAGAGGATGGTAAGCTATCTCCAGATCATAATTGGCCACTAGCTCCATCCAGCGCCTCTGCCTCAAATTCAACTCAGGCTGAGTGAAAATGTACTTCAGGCTCTTATGACCTGTGAACACCTGCACCTTTTTGTCATAACGATAAGATCCCCTATTCTTTAAAGCAAAAACCACCGTAGCCATCTCCAGATCATGGGTAAGGTAGTTGCCCTCATGTTTCTTTAGCTGCCGCGAAGCATAGGTAATAACCTTCCCCCGCTGCATCAACACACAACCAAGATCAACTCCTGACGCATCGGTATACACCACGTAAGGCTCACCCGGATCAAGCAACGCCAATACTGGAGTACTAGTCAACAAGGCCTTCAGTTTCACAAAACTCTCCTCACATTCCAAGGACCACACGAAAGGAACATCTTTTCCCATCAACTTCGTCATAGACTTAGCCAAACTCGCGAAACCCTTAACAAACCGTTGATAATAAGACACCAACCCAAGAAAACTCCTAATCTTTGTGGCATTCCACGAACTCAGCCAAGCACTAATGGCCCGAACCTTCTCTAGATCCACCGAAACCCCCTCCGCAGAGATAACGTGACCGAGAAAACCAATCTTCCGCATCCAGAAGTTATACTTGCTCAACTTAGCAAACAACTTCTGTTCCTGAAGCTTCGCAAAAACCACATGCAGATGCACCTCATGCTCCTCCAGGCTCTTCGAATACACCAAGATATCATCGATAAAGATAATCACAAACTCATCCAGATACTCTTGGAAAACACTGTTCATCAATCTCGTAAATGCAGCTGGTGCATTTGTCAAACCAAATGGTATCACCACAAAATCGTAGTGGCCATAACGAGATCTTAAAGCCGTCTTCCGGATATCTACCTTATCGATAAGAATCTGATGATATCTCGATGCCAAGTCAATCTTGGAGAACCATGTAGCCCCTCTCAAGTGATCCAACAACTCATCAATCCGAGGAAGAGGATACAAGTTCTTCACTGTGACTCAGTGAAGTCCTCGGTAGTCAATGCACAACCAAAAAATCCTGTTATTTTTCTTCACAAACAACACCGGTGCTCCCCACGGGGAAGTAGTTAGGCGAATAAACCCCTTACTCAGCAACTCTTTCAACTCTGCTATCTCTGCTAGAGCCATCCTATAAAGAGCCTTGGATATCGATGTCGTCCCCAGTTCCAACTCAATCGTGAAAGGATCAGACGTAGAGGGTGGTAACCCTTGCAATGACTGGAACACATCTTGGAACTCCCAAACCACTCGAATATCTTGAACCTTAGCCTCTCCAATGGCTTCCGGGAAAGAATTGGTAGCCAAATATGCCTCACAACCCCCTCTCGATGATACGTTCGGCTTGCATAACAGAGATCACGAGACTCACGAAAGTCGGTCTCACCCCCTAATACACCAACCTCCCCTTACCTCTGTTAAACTCGATACGCCCTCGGTGACAATCCAGATGCGCTCTGAATTTCCTGAGTGAATTCATCATACAGCTCCACAGAGCAGATAATCAAATCGGCAAGCATAGACTCTCCTGCTACCTAAACATCCACGTCTCTAACCCGACCATGAATCATCATGCGCTTCCCTCCGGCAACCTCCATGAAACCCAAACTCACACCAGGCTCGCTTCGAACATTAGCCTTCTCGGCCAATTCCGGAGTAACGAAGCAATGTGATGCTCCCGTGTCAAACAACACATTACACTCAACACCCCTAACACACAAGGTCCGTGCACACATACATGTGACGAGAACCTTAACACCACAACAAGCAACCAAATTCCCCAACACAGAATTAAACTTAGATAAATCCAAGAAATACATGTGATCGGCCTAGAACTCGGCTCTCCAGACTCGATGATGGAATACACTCGAGCTGCTGCTACCACCGGCCTAACGAGCTGCACCACTGTGGCCTCACTCTGCTGTAGCTTGGGACACTGAGGTCTAATATGCCCCGCCTCCCTGTAGTGAAAGCACACCCAGAAATCTACTCGTACCCCGCCCTTCGTAGGACAAGTTACCACCCTGACTACCTCTCGAAGCGCCATCCTGCTTCCACTTTTGTCCTTGCATCGGCTCATCACCGCCCAGATTGCTACAGCATCGATCTCGCTTCGAAAACTCTAAACGCTTACCACCTCATCTTTCAGACCCTCCTCAAGCAATGTCGTAGTCTCAACCAACTCATCAACCGTGCAAAAAGCTCTAACCATGCAATAGTTCTATAAGCCAACCCTTAGTCCCATGAGGAATCTCTGCACACGGGCCGACTCACTCTCAACCGCTCGTCTAATATAAGACCCAAGCCGGTTGAACTCCAACTCATACTCGCTTACCGACCGATCTCCCTGAGTCTATCTTGCAAGCCTCAACTCTAACCAGTTGAACGCCTCCTAGGGAAAAACTTGGAGTTAAACTGGTCCACAAAATTTGCCCAAGCCATCTCGGCCTGAACTCTCCGGGCTGCCACACCCCTCCACCAGAGATGTGCATCACCCTCCAGATAATGGACCACAATGTCCACTTGGTATCCCGCGGGACATGCATCAGCGTTCTCGGGATTAGCACCTCCAGGGAAAAACCCGTGCCTATCCTCTGCATCTGCTCCATCATCCTGAGGTAGGATGGGAGCTCCTCAGCAACCACAGCTGCAACCTGAGGCTGAACCTCAACAACCTCTGGTGGTATCACAGGAGCCTGAGCTGGTACCCTCTCTGGTAACCACTCTAACAACATTTTCAAGAGATCAGCAAGATGATCATCTCGGGCCTAAACATCATCCGCTGCTAAACCCGCAACACTTGCTGCTAAACCCGCAGCACCTGCTGCTATACCCGTAGCACCCACTGGAACACCAGCCACACTAGTATTCACACCGGCCATACCCTCTGACCCAATCTGACTCGCATGCGACTCATCGACCCCGCTCCTCCACCATACGACCACGACTTCTACCACGACCACGACCTCCACCACGCCCTCTAGCCATCTGCACTCGCAAGAACAATGATAAGAACACTAAAACATAATTATCACAATAAAGATAACTCACCATGGAATCCCACAAGGCTCGAAGAGGATGATTTTATGACCCCATGTAACACCCAAACTATTCTAGAACCACAAGGGCTCCTAGAACCACAAGGGCTCCTAGAACCGTATGGGCTCTGATACGAAAAATGTGACGACCGCACTTTTTTTTTTTTTTTACACATGCAATTACTCAATACTAAACGCCCAAACAATTAATATTCTCCGAGCAATTACAAAAAATGATAGCATTCAATTTACACACCCGACCACGAAGGTCAACAGTTCTACCGGTTCTAGTTATCCTACGAAAGCTACAAAACCTAAAACTACCGGTCCTAGTCATCCTCCCCCTTCTTGCCTCGATTCCACGATCACGTCTTATCTTTACCTGCATCGACAAAAGTAATGCATCAACATTTGGTAAACCAAACGCTGAGTGAGATTGATCCTCCCAACAACATGTTATATGAAAGCCCATGCAATTCAAACAACCACACTAACACGAAATAATAACACCACGTATTACTTCAAACAATCAGCTAACATGCAACCTCATGCAAAGCTAATCAAACACATCCATGACTAACCACCTAGCAATTTACAACATCAAGAAATGCTAAAAACACAAATCACAGAACAACAGGGTCAATCGATCACACTCTATCGACCACACTTGGTCGATAGCTGGTCCGATTTCCCAACTGAATTTAATTAAACCCCTTTGGTTTAATATTAATCCAGAAATTCACTTTTCCTAAACCAAAAATAGGAATTAACCCACTACACTCCTTAATTCCGACAGTATAAAACTGACCATCGATTTTATTTCCTTAACCAACTACCGTCATATAACTCCAAATTCCATTTACGAAACACAGATGTTACAAACATATTCCTCTATTTTTACTCTAAAATAGATGAACACTAAAATTGAGTTGAGTTTTTCTCCAACTCATTCCTCTATTTGTTTTCTAAGAATATATATTCCTTCTCTACTTAATTATTATTTTCAAAAGCCATCCATTATTTAAAAAAATTCTAAATTTGACTCACTTACTTCATTTTAAATCAAAATCTAATAAAATGATATCATTTCAATAAAAATTTATTACATAAATAAAATTACTTACACAACATAAAAAACAATAACAAACACAACAAAAGATAATAGATTTTTAAGCATAATCATTAGTGTTCCTCTTACAAATGACCAATTTATGCATTTCAAAATGTGAAATAGGCTAATATTGTTTACTAGTATTATTTGAGCTAATATAAAATAAATTATCAAATTTTAGTTAACT
Organism: Cardamine occulta; assembly: GCA_028015245.1. Classification (NCBI taxonomy): domain Eukaryota; kingdom Viridiplantae; phylum Streptophyta; class Magnoliopsida; order Brassicales; family Brassicaceae; genus Cardamine; species Cardamine occulta. The sequence goes on from CM051362.1 coordinate 12,686,073, forward strand.
ACATAATAACAAAACAGTTTAATAATATTATTTAATTATAAAATAAAACCATATAAAATTAAGACCCACTTTATATAAAAAATATTTACTCTATGATATAGTAATGAATAGTATTACTCCAAATATAGAGTAATAATTTCATTACTTTATTTGAGAGCATGATATAAAGTTGGGTTGGAGAAAGTTTTACTCTATAATAAAGTGTAGAGTGAGAAATATAGAGGGTTTGCATATGCTCTAACTACGAGTTAGAAAAATCTATTACGGCTGAGTTTGTTCATTTTATTTGACTCTTCATTTTCAATGTTTCTAGGTTATTTTAGTTTGCTAAATGTATGGAGTAAGGTAAAATGAAGATTTAAACCAATACAGATGTTGCTTAATTTACTTTTAAAATACTTCTAAGGATTGGTATCCTATAGCCAAATTTCGGTACAAATTTTCTTTGTTTATGTTTTATTTCAGCCCTAAAAAACCAGGTGTTGTCCATGCGAAAATAGTCTCTTCACCCTGAAGAGGTACTGCATCTTATCTCGAACAATCTAGATAATATTTTTGATGTTTTTCATGTTCGGTCTATTTGTCGCTCGTGGAGGTCCAGCTTCCTCTTTTCTTCTTGCAGATTACGCCAAAATCATTATCTTCCCACTTTTGCCGACTACCCTGGCAAAAGAAAAATCTTGTGCACCCTGAAAAAGGTTCCTTTATTCTCCTTTAGAATTCTAACTCCTCTAGCTTATGTTGCTGCTTTGACTACTAAGTTATTTTGTGGAGGGATATTCCAAGATTTGTATGAGGATCATATGAAGCTTCCATCTAAATATCTTAAAATACATCTTTAAATGACCCTCCAACACGCCTTGAAATATTCCTCCAAAAAAATACTCCGAAATCAACACAACAACATCAACAAGATGATAAGAGAACAACCAATTTTATTCAATTACCAAGAGTTACACAATCGATCAAGGCTGAGACTCTCAGCTATTGAGCGATCAAATCTCGATCTCAAGAACACTCTCTTGAAATCGCCAATTTGCAGAGAAGAATCTCTAACAACCCAAACGATCTGTTTACAACAAACTGGATAAAAGAATTAAAGCAACATTAACAATATTCTATATAGACTCTAACGACTCTTCTTCTTCACATAATCCATGTCAGCTCCTTCGAGTCCACTCCTAAGTTGAATAGTCAACCCTTCTTCAAACCCTCTGCTTCAGTCTGCTCTGTCTGCTTCTTATTGCGAGTATACACACGCATGGGTCTATCAATACCCCCGTCGGTAACAAGAAGCTTGTCCTCAAGCTTCATGTGAAGAAACTGCTTAATCAACATAGCAACACGTTCCCAAGATGATTCATGCTCTGGAAGATTCGTCCAAGAAACCAAAGCTTCTGAATGACCAGCTATATCATACCTTGTATCCAACACAGACTCAGGCTCAACTACCAATTATTCATTCACTTAAAATGAGTTTGGAATATCAGATACAGTATGAGTTGCGCCTAACACCGATTTCAACTGAGAGACATGAAACACCGGATGAACTTTTGAAGTAGGAGGTAATTTCAAACGATAAGCCACAACACCCACTCTAGCCAACACTTCAAAGGGACCGTAATATCGAGCCGCAAGCTTCTGATATACACGTTTGGAAATTGATTGATGTCTATATGGCATGAGTTTAAGGAACACTTTATCACCAACAGCAAACACCAATTCTCGCCTATGTTTTCCTGTATTATCTTTCATTCATGCTTGAGCTTTCTGTAAATGATCCTTGATTTGACTAAGCATTGAATCTCGTTCTTTAAGCATTTGTTCCAACTCAAAATTTGCTGTAGAGCCTTCCTCGTATCTCAGCAGAGTCAGAACTTCTCTTCCATAAACCACCTGAAATGGTGTTGTCTCCAAAGCTGTATGAAAACTAGTATTATACCATAATTCAACCCACGGTAAAAAATTTGCCCAAGTTTTTGGATGAATAGACGCAAAACACCTCAAATAAGTTTCGAAGCATTGATTAAGCACCTCAGTTGGTCCATCAGATTGTGGATGAAAAATGGTACTATACTTTAAATGAGTACCAGCTAATTTGAATAATTCTTTCCAGAAGGAACTTAGAAAAATTATGTCTCTGTCTGAAACAATAAACAACGGATACCCATGCAATCTTACAATCTCAGTCAAGAACTTATTAGCCACATCCAAAGCTGAAAATGGATGTTTCAGCTTAATAAAGTGAGCAAACTTACTCAATCTATCAACCACCACTAAAATGCCATGTGTCCCTTGAGAAACAGGCAAACCCTCAATAAAATCCATAGACAGAGCTTCTCAAATCTGATTCGGTATAGGAACTGGCTGTAATAGCCCTGCAGGAGAAAACATAGAGTACTTGTGTCTTTGACACACCTCACATTGAGCCACATAACATTGTATATCTCTCGACATCTTCTTCCAATGAAACACTTGTTGAATTCTTTTCACTGTCTTCAACACACCAGAATGTCACCCCAATAGACTATCATGATATTCTTTAAGTATATTTGGAATATAGACAGAAGAACTCAAAATCATCAATCTTCCTTTGTAAAACAATCTCCCATATACCACAGAATATCCCACTTTATCGACTTGACCCGATTGCACCTTGTCTCTGAGCTCACTTAAAACCTTATCATGTTCAATCTCATTGTATAAATCTTGTAGCTGTAAACAAGATGGGATCATTAAAGACATCAATGTCTGAGTAGCCGATATTTCTTGTTCACCAAAAATTCTAGATAAACTATCTGTTCCCTTGTTCTCTACACCCAATTTGTAAATGATATCAAAATTATAGCCTAACAATTTTGTAAGCCACCGTTGATAGTCCATTGATACTTCTTTCTGCTCCAACAAAAATTTCAAACTCTTCTGATCCGTGTGAACTACAAATTTTTCCCAACAGATAATGTCTCCATTTTTGTATTGCTAACTCAATGGCCATGAGTTCTCTCTCATAAATTGGTTTGATTTGCTCTCTGTCTGATAAGCCTGAGCTGAAATACGCTATTGGTCTCTGTTGTTGCATCAATACATCTCCCAATCCATATCCAGAAGCATCAGATTCAACAATAAAAACCTCAGTAAAATCTTGTAAAGCGAGGACTGGAGCTGATATCATCGCTTCTTTCAACTGATTAAATGCTGCTTGAGATTGATATGACCATTCAAATTGATCTTTCTTCAACAAATCCGTTAATGGTCTTGCTATAACTCCATAGCCTTTAACAAATTTGCGATAGTACCCAGTTAATCCCAAAAAAACCCCTTAACTCTTTTACATTCTTAGGTACTGGCCATGACTTCATCGCTTCTGTCTTTGCAGGGTCAGTCGCTACTCCTTCCTCCGAAATAATATGACCTAAATAATAGACTTGCCTTTGACCAAACAAACATTTCTTTTAATTAGCCAGCAACTTCTGTTCCACAAAAATTTCCAAGATGAACATGTTCTTCTATCGAGTTACTATACACCAGGATGTCATCAAAAAAGACAAGCACAAATCTTCCCAAGAATGCTCTAAAAAGATCATTCATCACAGCTTGGAAAGTCGTTGGTTCATTAGTGAAACCAAAGGGCATCACTAAGAACTCGTAATGTCCATCTGCAGTTCTAAACGCAGTCTTCTCGATATATCTTTCTTCCATACAAATTTGATGATAGCCAGAACGCATATCGAGTTTTGAAAATGTTTTTGCTCTATGTGACTCATCTAATAATTGATCGATCATTGGAATGAGAAACTTATCCAACATAGTATCCTTATTCAACGCTCTATAGTCAATGCAAAATCTCCAACTTGCTTCATTTTTCTTGACTAAAAGAACTGGACTTGAATATAGGATACGTCTTGGTTGAATAATACCAGAGGACAGCATTTGTGTAACTTTTTTTTACCTTTCTTCCTTATAAGTTTGTGGGTACCTATAAGGACGAACACTTATTGGGACAGCTCTTGCTACTAAAGTAATAGCATGTTCGCGACCTCGTTTAGATGGGAGCTGAGTCGGTTCCTCAAAAATATTCATATACCTATCCAATAAGTATGCAACTGATCTTGGAATCTGCTGTCTTATGCAAAGAATTATTAGTGCCATGAAAAGCAGGGTCCCCAATAAGAGTCACAATCGCTCCACCATGATTAAAAGACATCTCATTGTTCTCCCAATTCATGTCACAATTCTCTAATGTCCTCAACCACTAAATTCCGAGAATAATGAAGTCTGTATAGTGATCTCTACTGATTGCAAACTGAATGTTACATCTTTACAAACTCCAGTACTCATTGTAGTGATGCCATTTTCCAATAAAATGTTCAATCGTTTGACTCTGATAGGCGACAACTTCGTTTTAGTAACCAATGATGGATCAATGAAATTATGTATGACACCACTGTCCAACATCACTACAATTCGTATCTTCCCAATAGTGCCCCAGAGTTTAGTAATAGTGAACGAAGGTAATCTGAACATTGACACCCAGGACAACTCTACCACTTCTGTAACTGGGGCAATATCATCATCACAAGAATCAACCCAGTCTTCATCTACCACCTCCATTTCACAACCATTAAGTAATGTTAATACTTGTAACTCCTTATTCAGACATTTATGCATCTAAGACCATTTTCCTCTGCATCTGAAACAAAGTCCCATACGCTTCAACTCCTTCAATTCAGCTGGTGACAATCTTTTCACTGATTGTCATGTAGCTTGTGATTTCCACGGTTGCTTATCATTATGATTTGACTTCCACTGTGATTGTCTCTCTTTTTGATCATCAATTGCTTTAAGACCATCTTTGATGCTATCTGTGCTTGTTTGTTGATAACTAGACTGCTGGCTGTTATAGTTTGAGGATGATTTCAATGGAATGTAAGTAGTTCTTCTATACTGAATGTTCTGTCCATCATAAGCCATCGAAGTACATAACATACTACCCTCCATTCTCATGACTGCATTGAAATGCTCAGTAAAACCTTGTGGTTCCTTAAGCTTTATCACTTCTTGCATTTCTGGTTTCAACCCCAAATAGAATACATGCTCAAGATTAGCTTCATCTACACCCGTAACTACTGTTGACAACTCCTCAAACTCATTCACATAATCCACAATCAAACCAGTCTGCTTCAAACTAAATAGTCTCTTCCCCAGATTCTCTTCCAACTTTTGACTAAACCTTGCAATCATTCTTCTTTTGAACTAAGACCAATTCTGAAATTCAGCTTTCTTAATCTCTCGATTATACCAATTCAGCACAGGACCTTGTAAACTTACTGACATCAAATCAAGTTTATCAGCATCATTATAATTTTTGAGCCTGAAATACCTTTCTGCTTGTGTGATCCAACCATATGGACGAGTACCATCCAATATCGGTAGCTCAATCTTCTTCAACATACCATTTCGATTATCTAACACATTATGAATTCCTCGATAACCTAGCGAATTATTCTCTCTATCAAGATCGCAGTCAATCGGATGTACCTGAGTTGGATTCGTTGATGACGAAGCTTTTTGTTTTCCAATCTCCTTATCCGAGAATTGATTCGCCTCCATCCGAGCTAATGTTTGAGAAATTGAGCTCAGATTCTTATCGAATGAATCCAATCAAGAATCCACCCAAGCTAAATGACTCACCACAGCTGAAAATCTACTCGTAACACCGCTGTAAGAATCCATCAATCGCTTCCATTCACCGCGAATCGCCACAAGCTCGCCATTCATCTCCACCACTGTGCCTTGTAATTCCAACGTAATTTGCTCTATTTCATCTTCCATTTCCGATGTTGGTGTTTCGACATGTTCACCGCACCAATTTGATAAGAGAAAAATTGATTTTATTTAATTATCAAGAGTTAAACGATCGATCAATGCTGAGACTCTCAGCTATTGAGCGATCAAATCTCGATCTCAAGAACACTCTTGAAATCGCCATTTTGCAGAGAAGAATCTCTAACAACCATAACGATCCGTTTACAACAAACTGGATAAAATAATTAAAGCAACAACAACAATATTCTATATAGACTCTAACGACTCTTCTTCTTCACATATTCCATGTCAACTCCTTCGAGTCCACTCCTTAGTTGAATAGTCAACCCTTCTTCAAACCCTCTGCGTCAGTCCGCTCTGTTCGCTTCTTCTTACGAGTATACACATGCATGGATCTATCAAAAGATCATTTAGGACTCTAAAAAGGAACAAAGGAACCTTTTTGAGGGTGAAGTTTTTGGTTTCACGAGGATAATCGGCAAAAAGGCGGGAAAAGACTAACTTGGGCATGATAAGCAAGAAGGAAAGAGAAATTTGGATCACCACGTGCGACAAACATACCCATAATGAAAAACATCAAAAAAGTTTTCTAGATTTGTCGGGATAAGATGTAGTAACTCTTCATGGAGAAAGGACAATTCTGCTATGGACAACGTCTGCTGTTTTTACGGCTGCAATGAAACCTAAACGTAAAATTTTCAAATTCTAGGGTAAACGAAATTGTGTTAGGATAACAAACCTTAGAAGTAATTTACAGGAGAGATACATCTATTTTGGTTCACAAATTCATTTAACCATACTCCATCGTATACCAAACTATAATAACCTACAAACATTAAAAATGGAGAGTCAAATAAAATTTACAAACTCACTTAGTAATAGATCTTTCTAACTCGTTGTTAGTAAAGCGAGAATAAGAATTCTTACACTTATGAGAGGAAAGAATTCTTCTTTTCTATTGCAATATCTGATTGCTGCAATTTTGAAATCTGAAAGGACAATGAAGCTTCTAAGGTTTAGGAAATGGTAAAAAACATGAACATATCAGATTGTTCTACTCTTTAAAACACACCGGAATTGACTATGGTTTAGGTTTTTCAAAATCAATAGCTCTGGTTTAGAAGTTTGAGACCCTAAACTCATAGACAAAAGGAGTTGTAAAACACATTGTCTTCTCTTTTTTTTTTTTTTTTTTTTATTATAGTGACACCTTCTCTCCTCATTTTTCCTCTTTTTCAAAGCGAAACCATCTTTTTCCTAAAATTCTCTTATCTAGAGAAGTAATTGTTAGTGTTACCATATAATATTTTGTTTTTTGGATGATTTAGATTTAATTTTTGTATGTCAAGTGGTCACGCTATTAGATAACTGTGAAAAATGAGAAGTTTCTTGTGACAACCACAATGCCACGATAGTGCATGGTTCTTACAATAAAAAATAAATATTTATGACCTTTGTGTTACGTACAAGGAAATCAGCATAAGAGTTTGTAAGCCGTGGAATAAAAGAAAGAATAAGTCATGGGAAAGTGCCTCTTAAAGGAGAGGAGGATATTTCGAGCTCTTCAGGAGATTTGGTAATTGCAAGCATATCCTTGTGGCCCATCACGAATAATCAACAAACGACTAAGTATATTGATGCATCACATAGCTGAGATAAAGGCTAAGAGTTACGTAGGAACAATAGAAATGCATATACATGTACCTTCTAACCCATGTGGACTGAATTTGATTTCCCCCTCAAAGAGATACCATTAAAAGCCGTAGGATGAGTCGGTTTCCTTCCAAGCTCCATCCATGCGACAAGTAGTTAGCATGATGTTACTGTTTTCCGGTAGAGGTGTGATCAGTGGTAACGCTAGTGGCTCGGGGTACATTTCTTAATGTTAGTAAAAAACATCCAACTAAGTTCACGTCTTAGTAATTGTTGATTTTTAATCATTTTCAAATTCACCCACCCCAAAACATTTTGAGAGATTTTATTTTTTGAAAACTTTAGAGACAAGTCTTGGCTCTCTAGGTCAAAATTAGAGTTGCCTTATCCTGGTTTGATACCAAGTTTGTAACATCCCAACCACCTAGAAGCCGGTTAATAGATGGCACACTTCCCTCCCTTAAACCCTCACCAAAAACCAGTGTCACGTTTCACTTGGGTCCATAAGAAAGAGGCAAGAGTAAACAAGTTTACTTTGTGAGTGACGCAGTCGGAAACCCCTAGGTTTAGCAAGCGCAAAACCTAGATCGAAATCAAGTTTGCAAACGATAAACTCGAATGATAAAACTCTAGAATCCACCAGAATAGGGTTTGGAATCCACCAGAAAAGATAAAGAGTTGAACTCTAAACTTTATTGATAAAAATAATTAGATTGTCCTCTCGGTTACGACTAAAGTTTTTTATAGAGTAAAACAAACTAAAAGAAAACCGTAATATAAAAAAAAAAACCAATAGAAATTGACATAATTAAGAAAAAAGAAATTTAACTAAAATAATTAAAACCCAAAGGATTAAGCTCCTGCATCAATGAGGATGATCCCTTCTACCTTCATGATCCTATGCATTCATCTAACCTTACTATTCCACATCACAATCCTAAGTGCAAGTTAACTACATACCACACACAATCTAGCAACCTAGCGAGATTACACAATCTAATATACATCATTCTTTGGAACAATAATGCCTAATGGTCCCATTCATCCATACTATGCAACAGTTAGTGTATCATATCAAGTTACTCGTCAATAACTAAGCATGTCAGCTCTTCATCATTTGGTCTACGAATCATGTGTTTCCACATGACATAACCTTCACATTTTACTTAAGGGAATGCGTGTAACCCCATGGGAAAATCCCATAACTCAATGCACCACTGGGTAACCACGTGGCTGAATCCATCTCATTTTCATGCAACAATCAACCATGCCACAAAAAAAACATCTAGTATCTTAGACTCTCCAACCATCTAGATATCTACACCCAGTCTAACATGCAACATAGTAGGGTTAGAAACATACAAAATTCCATGTATCCCATCCTTACCTTGGCATCGACGTGGCTCACAAGTTAGGGTGGGCATTTTTGGGTTGCAATTCTGCTTCTTATCGTATCGTACACCAACTCGCCTCATACATGGGTGTACTTTATGCGTGGTTGTACTTATTGTGGTTTACAAGATGGCGTAGAAGATGTTTGGAAGTAAATGTATTTGGTAGTTCGAGTGAACAAGATGTGGATGTATAATTTGTGGACGGTAATGTCGGATGTACATTGTTTTAATGGTGTGCATGTAGGACACTACTGACTCATCTTTTATACCAACCCACATCATACATGGGTTTGTCTTGTATACTGACTCACATCACACACCGACTATCCTCGTACAATAATGCTGGTGTACATGTATTATAGGACGTTTCATCGGTGTATAAGTGTACACTAATGTTGGTGTACAAATGAGTTGGTATAAATCATTGATGTACATACATTATTGTACAAGAGTTGGTGTAAACTATCGGTATACAAGCATTAATGTACACTGACATCAGTATATAGATGTGAGTGTACAAACGTTATTGTAAATACATTAGTGTATTTGATGTATAGATGTTGGTCTACAAACGTTAGTATAGAGATGTTAACGACTATTGGTGTACATGTATCGGTGTACAGACACCAGTGTACAACTGTACAAATATTGATGTATAGACGTCGGTGGCCAAGCTTCAGTGTACATATCTTGTATATTGTCATATACAAAACTAAAATAAGACAAAATGGAACTCTAAAGATTCAGAACAAAAATTGAAGAATTAATATTTATTTTGGAGAATTACTTAACCAATTATTTGTATTATAATTAGAAAAAAAGAATTGAAATAAAATAAATAGAAAAGAGAGAGAAAGATAAAGAATAAACAAAAGTGATATAACATAAACAAAAAAGAAAAACAAATAATGGCATAATATGTAAATAGTTGAGGAAATTATGTGTAAGATTAGAAATTAAATAGTACAGATTAGTCAAAACCTACATTTTTTTTAATTGTAAATGGTAATTTTTACTATGTACATTTCTAATCAATTACATAAAAAAAACCTCATATACTCACAATTCAGCCTTTTATAAGTATGTAACTTTTTGTAAACAAACTATCATGCACTTATATATGGTTTGAACTTAAGACAAGGAGGTCAGTTTTATCATTTCAACCCAAATTAGGAACCAAATAATGAATAATTAAATTATATAAACAAAATTTTGTAAAACTTATGGGGTTAATTAATGAACTTCTTCCTAATAACATAGCTCCACCACTAAAGGTGGTGGTTTCTCGTAGCTGCTGTGAGCTGTTTCTTTTCCACATGAAGCCAATCAATCAAGCTTGATCTCTTCTACATCTCTTTCTTTTTTTTGAATGAATGTAAAATTATATTCAGCCCAAAAAATCGTTTTTACAATGAATGCATCATTTTAAATTGAAATTCATACATATACTGAAATTCATAAATAAATTGAAATTTGTGTTAGGCTGTAGAGTGTGTAGCAAACCACACTTGTAGGCCTTCTTCGTATTGATGTTCTCCTAGATCGCGAATTGAGCTGAGACGGTTGCGGACTTGTAGGCTTTCTTTCCATTTTGCTCTCTCTCTCTCTCTCTCTCTCTCTCTCTCTCTCTCTCTCCACGGATTACCCCTTTGGCTGTCATGGATTCCCTTCTTTGTCGGCTTCTCCTTCTTCTTTATCAGCTCCTCCTTTCCTTTTCTCTTCTTCTTTTTCATCTAATTACTTTCTCTCTTATCTTCTCCCTTTCTTATGAATCTCTTCTTTTCGTCCCGTGGAGTGAGGCGTAGAGGCTGGTGGATTTTTCCCATTCTCAATCTCTCTCCACACTACAAGAAAACACGCTAGAACAGACGGAAAAATCCGTCGGAAATCCGTCGAAATTGGCCGATTCGGCGGTTTCGGACAGTTTCAATCTGTTCTATCCGTCGAAATAAAAATTCGTCGGAAATCCGTCACAAATTGTAGCAGTTTCCGGCGGATATCAATCCGTCGGAAATTGTCCGGCGGAATTCACGGACACATTCGACCGATTTCCGCGGACATATTTCAGCCAGTTTCCGGCGGACATATTTGAGGCAGTTTCCGGCGGTTTACAGCGGATATAAAATTTTATTGATAATATTTAATTTATTGTAATTAATATTAATTAATTGCAATTAATTATAATTAATATATAAAATTAATTGGAATAAATATAAATTAAGATTTAAAATTATAATTATAAATAAATTTTTATTACAAAATTTTAATTACAATTAAAATTAAATTTAAAATAAAAAATTTAAAAATAATTCTTCTTCTTCTTCTTCTTCTTCTTCTTCTTCTTCTTCTTCTTCTTCTTCTTCTTCTTCTTCTTCTTCTTCTTCTTCTTCTTCTTCTTCTTCTTCTTCTTCTTCTTCTTACTTCTTCTTCTTCTTCTTCTTCTTCTTTCTTCTTCTTCTTCTTCTTCTTCTTCTTCTTTCTTCTTCTTCTTCTTCTTCTTCTTCTTCTTCTTTTATTCTTCTTCTTCTTCTTCTTCTTCTTCTTCTTCTTCTTCTTCTTCTTCTTCTTCTTCTTCTTCTTATTCTTCTTCTTCTTCTTCTTCTTCTTCTTCTTCTTCTTCTTCTTCTTCTTCTTCTTCTTCTTCTTCTTCTTCTTCTTATTTATTTATTCTTCTTCTTCTTTAACTTCTTATTCTTCTTCTTTTTACTTCTTCTTCTTCTTCTTCTTCTTCTTCTTCTTCTTCTTCTTCTTCTTCTTCTTCTTCTTCTTCTTCTTCTTCTTCTTCTTCTTCTTCTTCTTCTTCTTCTTCTTCTTATTTCTTCTTATTCTTCTTCTTCTTTTCTTACTTCTTCTTCTTCTTCTTCTTCTTCTTCTTTTCTTCTTCTTCTTCTTCTTCTTCTTCTTCTTCTTCTTCTTCTTCTTCTTCTTCTTCTTCTTCTTCTTCTTCTTCTTCTTCTTCTTCTTCTTCTTCTTCTTCTTCTTTTCTTCTTCTTCTATTTTCTTCTTCTTCTTCTCTTCTTCTTACTTCTTCTTCTTCCTTTTCTTCTTCTTCTTCTTCTATTTATTCTTTTCTTCTTCTTCTTCTTCTTTCTTCTTCTTCTTTCTTCTTCTTCTTCTTCTTCTTCTTCTTCTTCTTTATTCTTCTTCTTCTTCTTCTTTTCTTCTTCTTCTTCTTCTTACTTCTTCTTCTTCTTCTTCTTCTTCTTCTTCTTCTTCTTCTTCTTCTTCTTCTTCTTTCTTCTTCTTCTTCTTCTTCTTCTTCTTCTTCTTCTTCTTCTTCTTCTTCTTCTTCTTCTTCTTCTTCTTCTTCTTCTTCTTCTTCTTCTTCTTCTTCTTCTTCTTCTTCTTCTTCTTCTTCTTCTTCTTCTTCTTCTTCTTCTTCTTCTTCTTCTTCTTCTTCTTCTTCTTCTTCTTCTTCTTCTTCTTCTTCTTCTTCTTCTTCTTCTTCTTCTTCTTCTTCTTCTTCTTCTTCTTCTTCTTCTTCTTCTTCTTCTCTCTTCTTCTTCTCTCTTCTTCTTCTTCTTCTTCTTCTTCTTCTTCTTCTTCTCTCTTCTTCTTCTTCTTCTTCTTCTTCTTCTTCTAAAATGAGAAATTAATTCGGTGAGAAGAAAAAGTGATATATAAAAACAAAATTCCGACGGATATAGCCGTCGGAATTCCGTCGGAAATGGCGAAAATTTTAATATTTGCCGGTGTTTTTCGAAAATATTTCGAACATCCGCGCCTATATTTTTGCTATCCGTCGGAAATCCGTCGGAAATTTCCGACGGATTTCCGTCGGATAGCAAAAAATTTAAACAAATTTAATTCACGCGGGTAAGTTACGCGGTCAAATTTTCATATTCCGTCGAAATCCGTCGGAAATTTCCGACAGTTCCGACGGATAATCTAAAAATATAATTAAACTCATATGCAACATATTTAACACATGTGATATAGTATCCGTCGGAAATCCGTCGGAAATTTCCGACAGTTTCCGGCGGGTTTGGGTTTAAATGATGCAGTACGATCCGTTTCTCTTGAAATATGTTTGCAATATGATTTGTTACTCATTTCAATGATAAAATACTAACAAATACCTTGTTACATATTAAATATACCAAAATTATAAAATTTTATTTGTTATGTTTATAAATCATCGCTTAAGTATATGTATCATTGTCTAACATATAAACATGATTGTATGATTTTTTTTAATTTTAGTATATATGATAGATAACAAGGTTTTTGGTATTATTTTATGATTGAAATGAGTAACATAGCATATTACAAACATATTTCAAGAGAAACGGATAAATCATTTGAAACCACAAACCGTCGAAATCGTCGAAATTTCCGACGGATTTCCGACGGTTTTGTGGTTTCACGTGTCTCGTCCTAAGGTTTAGTCTCACATATGATTAGACAAGCCGAAAAACAAATTCCGTCGGTAATCCGTCGAAATCCGTCGGAAATCCGTCGGAAATCCGTCGGTAATCCGTCGGTAATCCGTTGGTAACCCGTCGGTAATCCATCGGAAATCTGTCGGGAAATTTCCGGCGGATTTCGACGAGGAATCGTCAATTCGGCGTAATTTCCGACGGAATATAAATCCGTCGGGAAATTTCCGACGGATTTCCGACGGAATCGTCAATTTTCTTGTCAATCGGCAATACATCGGGAATCCGTCGGAATTTTCCGACGGATTTATATTCCGTCGGAAATTCCGTCGGAATTGCGGTAATTTTCTTGTAGTGCCAATCTCTCTAGGCTTCTCACTCTCATACACTTCAGGTTTAGGTGGCTAATGATCTAACAAAACCCTAGTACCACTTTTATACCTCATCCTAGTTTGAGATTAAACATGTTTAGTGGGCTTTAGATTGGTTTAGTGTTTAATTCGCACAAGTTTAAATTGGAATTGGTCAGGAATATCGTCATAAGATGCACTTTAAGAAATTTCATTGATTCCCGATATCTAACATATTTTTGATTTGACGAACAAAAATATATATCTTTATACTATTAAAAGTGAAGTACAAATGAGTAATCATTGTATCGAAACAGCTCTATACTTATTCCTACATCCAAACAGTCACCTATATATTAATTTAATGGAAACTAACACTAATTTCAAATTTTCTAAAATATATCTACCTAATTTAAACCTATATATTGGAAAAATATGATTTCCCTTTCACCTTTATTTGATTTTATTTCTAAATTATTTTAAATTATTATATAATACATACAGTTAATAAAATTTTAAAAAAAATTCTCTATATATTGCGATCCATGAAAAAGTGTGTTTGTTCAATGTCATAAGTTATCATGTATCCAAACAACCTCTAATTAATTCTCTACAATCCTTACAACCAAACAAAATTATTTATTTATCTAATATTGTGATTTAATAGTATAAATTACGATTCTCATATCAGCTTTATTTTATCTTATTTTTAAATAATTTTGAATGATTATATAACACATAGAATTGTTAAAAAAATTGATAATTTTCTGCATATGTCGTGATTTAATTTTTTATAAACGATCAAATATTACTCAATCGATGGAGAAAAAATTGTGTGTTTATTATGCCATATCAGCTAAAAAATAGAGAATGGTTCAGAGTCATATTATAAAAATGACCAAAATGATTCCAAATACAAATACACATGAGTCTTGACTTATCAAGCATCCAATTTTAAATGTTTTATTTGTTATAAATCATTGTGGATTGTCAAACTCTAGTTTTGGCCAATCAGGTCCATATCCGATGAGACTTAAGACGGTTTATACTTTTCCTATTCCGAATAGGATTTACCTTTTATCTCTTGTATTGATTCCTATAAAAAGGTTCGATTGGAACCTCATTATCAATAATACAACACACGAAATTCCCCCATAATTCTCTCTAGTTTACAACACGTTATCAGTACAATAGTCTCTAAAACCCTAGCTAGCAGCCGCCACATCTAAAACCCTAATCTCGCCGCCGATCACAAAGCAAACAGATCAAAGCAAAGAAAAGAAGATATCTTGAAACCAGTCAATCTTACTTCACTCTGAGACTCGGTTCCCCCAATACATGGTAACGGGGTTGTGAAAAGATTGATTGAGTGTATTTCTTGAGGAAGATATCTGGTTCGTGATTTCCACTTCAAACCGAATCTCTAAGGTAAGTTCTAAAATCCTAGAACATATATAACCATGAAATCGGTAAACCCTAATTAAATTAGAAAATCTCCAAAACCCTAAAAGATATCTATATTCAGATATATATTCCGATGCTCGGTTGTTCCGGCTAACCGGAAGTCATGTGTTCGGATGTATGATCCGGCTGTTCCGATAAAAATCCTAATTATATAGCATGTTCAGTTTTTTCATGTTCAATATTAATTGTATGATTGCTGGAGTATCGCAAGACACGGATATTCTTGTGTGATTAATTATTGTTTGTTTGTTGATATTCACGATGAGGTTATGAATTTGGTTAAATAATTATGAAACCCTAATTAATATGGAAATTGCACATATATGTATAAACCCTAATTGATCCGCATATGATTATTTGTTTGATTGATGATTATGTTGCATGATTAAAATTGATCAATAATAATTATCACAAATTTTATTAAAATCCGACAAGCATATATATTTAGAACTCGCATGCTAAATCCGATTATCACATGAAAATTATTTTGTTTTGTTATTAGATTGATAAATTTGATTGCGTGATTAATTATCATAAATTAAAATCCGATCAAAGCACATAGATATGTTAAGATCTTGCATGAAAATTCGATCATATAATTTTGCTAGATTATTATCGCATGAATTTATTTTACATAACCTTGCTATTTTGTTAAATCGGTTGCATGATAATAATTGTCACAAATTAAAATCTGATCAATATATAAATATTTAAGCTGCGTGAGAACCTTGCATGATAATTTGAACTTGTATTTTGAGCATGCTAGGTTGCTAGAATATTATCACATAAATTGTTTTACACCATGTATGAATATTAAAATTTTGTGATACTTAAGAGAATATGATGCTTAATTTCAGATGTCGAATATCCAAAACTTGGAATTTGCTGCCCTTACTCTCTCGGGAGATAACTATCTACAATTGGCATTGGATATTAAGATCACTCTAAAGTCTAAAGGACTTGGCGAATGTATCGTTGAGAATAATAATGAGAATGAAAGAAATCGATACATGGCAATTATGATAATTCGTCATCATCTTGCTGAGAGTCTCAAAGATCAATACTTGACAATTGAAAATCCTCTTGACCTTTGGAACGGGTTGAAAACAAGATATGATCACCATAGAACGGTGATGTTACCAAAGGCAATGTATGAATGGAGGAATCTAAGGTTCCAGGATTTTAAATCCGTGGATGAGTATAACTCGGCCCTATTTAAGATTGTCTCTAAATTGAAGTTGTGTGGTAAGAAAATAACTGAAGAAGAGATGCTTGAAAAGACATACTCTACATTCCACACAAGTAACGTATTGTTACAACAACAATATCGTGGAAAGGGCTTCGAGACATATGCAAGTTTGATCTCTTGTTTATTGCTAGCTGAGCAAAACAATGAGTTATTGATGAGAAATAGTGAAATGAGACCTCCCGGATCAATCCCACTCCCTGAAGCCTTTACGGCCGCTGAAGAAAATAAAGAAACAAACCATGTCCATAAAGAGTTTAATGGCCGAGGTAGAGGCCGAGGCCGTGGACGTGGAAGATGGCAAGGAGGACGTGGCCGCAGCTACAGTCCCTATGGCCGAGGACAAGACAGAGGCCGAGGGTATCAACCCAACTTTAATCAAGGCCGTGGAAGAGGCCGTGGCAATTTTTCTCAGCCACAAAACTCGGCCAACAAGCATGGATGCCATCAGTGTGGAATGGGGAATCATTGGGCCAAAACATGTAGAACTCCCAAGTATTTGATTGACCTCTATCAAGAGAGTATTAAAGGGAAGAATCCGGAAGCAAATTTGGTCCATCAAGATCATGAAAATGATTTTGATCATGAGCAAGATGATCTAATGCAATATGAGACTTCAGATTGTCTAAAAGAATAAAGTTGATCTCGATATTTAGTTTCTATGTTTGGTTTTGGTGTTTTTATTTGCTTGGATTTATGTTCTTGAATTTATTTGTTATTGCTATTATTTTAGATTTATTTGATTTAATGAAAGGATATTATTTTAAGTCTCTAAAATATGATTATTGATTTTGAAGAATGAGTGATGACAAGGATATTTTCGTGGTGGATAGTGAATCAAGCCACATGATTCTAAGAGACAAAAGATACTTCATAAATCTCACACTCAAAAGTGCCAATATATGTACCATAGCGGGTATGGCTAATTTAATAGAAGGATATGGTCAAGCAAACATATTATTACCTAAGGGTACACATCTAGAAATAAGTGATGCACTATACTCACCGAGCTCAAAGAGGAGCCTATTGAGTTTTAAAGACATTCGAATGAATGATTTGCATATTGAAACTAAGGGCGAAGGGAATAAAAAATTCCTTATGATATTTGAACTCGCCAATGGCCATAAAAAAATCCTAGAAACCATACCTGCCATATCTATAGGCCTTTATTGTGCTAAGATAAATATGATATAAGTAAATGTCACGGTAAACAAAGTGTTTTCCGAAAATTTCACTCTATGGCATAACCGGCTTGGCCATCCCGGTTCTAACATGATGCGAAAATTGTTATTAAATACAAATGGGCACACATTGAAAGAAAGAAGAGTTATCCCAAAGAATCTCACGTGTGAAGCATGTTCACTAGGGAAACTCATAGTCAGGCCATTACCAGTAAAAGTGAATAAGGAAACATTGAATTTTCTGGAAAGAATACAAGGTGACATATGTGGACCAATTCACCCACCTTGTGGGACGTTTAGATATTTTATGGTACTTATTGATGCATCCACGAGATGGTCACACGTATGTCTATTATCAACTCGAAATTTGGCATTTGCGAGATTACTTGCTCAAATAATTCGTCTAAGAGCACACTTTCCAGATTTTCCTTTAAAGACTATACGTCTAGATAATGCTGGTGAATTCACGTCCCAAGCGTTTAATGATTATTGTATGTCCATGGGGTAAGTGTAGAACATTCTGTGGCACATGTACATACACAAAACGGATTGGCCGAATCATTTATCAAACGCATTCAACTAATTGCGAGGCCATTACTAATGAGATCAAAACTCCCGGTCTCAGCTTGGGGACATGCAGTTTTACATGCAGTTGAACTAATTCGCATCAGGCCATCTAGTGAACACAAATATTCCCCATCACAATTGCTAATGGGTCATGAGCCAGACATATCCCATCTTAAGACATTTGGATGTGCCATATATGTACCAATTGCTCCACCACAGAAAAGTAAGATGTGACCTCAAAGGAGGATGGGGATATATGTTGGATATGATTCTCCCACCATAGTTAAGTACCTTGAGCCAACCACGGGTGATCTATTTAAGGCCAGGTATACGGATTGTCACTTTGACGAATCCAAGTATCCAACATTAGGAGGAGATAATAACAAACTGGTAAAGGAAATTACATGGAATCAAACATCCTTAACATGGCAAGATCCTCGGACTAGAGAATGTGAAATAGAAGTCCAAAAGATTATACATTTACAAAAGCTAGCTAATCAATTGCCAGATTCCTTTGCTGACCCGAAGAGAGTAACAAAGTCATATATACCAGCTGTTAATGCACCAATAAGAATTGATGTCCAAGAGCGACACAATCAAGTTGCTACAGAATCTAAAGCGCGCTTAAAGAGAGGTAGATCATTAGGTTCCAAGGATAAGAACACTCGGAAATCAAAGAACGGTGTAATGGGAGAATCCGAGGCTATTGGAACCCTAGACATGAATGAACCAAAGGAACCAAACATTGATACTCGGGACACCGAGCTTCAAGGTCCCGAAGTTCTTGACAATAATGAGATCGCAATAAATTATGTCATGTCTGGAAAACAATGGAATAGAAAGAATGTCGACATTGATGAAATATTTGCATACAAGGTAGCACTTGACATTATGGATATAAGGGAGGATCTAGAACCCACGTCAATATTAGAGTGCACTCAGAGAAAAGATTGGATTAAATAGAAAGAAGGTATAAACGTGGAGTTAAATTCATTAAGGAAGAGGAATGTATTTGGTCCTATAATCCGGACACCTCTTGATATTAAACCAGTTAGACACAAATGGGTCTTTGTGAGAAAAAGGAATGAAAATAATGAAATTGTGAGACATAAAGCACGGCTTGTTGCACAAGGATTCACGCAAAGACCAGGAATAGATTATGAGGAGACGTACTCCCCTGTGGTGGATGCTGCAACATTTAGATTCCTAATAAGTCTGGCCATAAGAAAAAATTTGGATATGCGGTTAATGGATGTTGTAACCGCATACTTATATGGTCTACTGGATAATGAAATATATATTAAAGTCCCAGAGGGAATTGAGCTCAAAGATAAAGAAAGTTCTCGAGAACAACATTGTATAAAGTTGAATAAGAGTCTTTATGGATTGAAACAATCAGGTCGAATGTGGTATAATAGACTAAGTGAATATCTAGTCAAAGAGGGCTATAAGAACAACCCCATAAATCCGTGTGTATTCATAAAAAATTTACTAAGGGGTTTGTAATCATCGTGGTGTATGTAGACGACCTGAATATCCTAGGAACCTCTGAGGAAATTTCCCAAACAGTCGAATATCTAAAGAAAGAATTCGAGATGAAAGATTTAGGAAAAACAAGATTTTGTTTGGGGTTACAACTTAAGTACATGAATAATGAAATCTTTGTGCATCAAACGGCATATACAGAGAAAGTACTCAAGAGATTTAAGATGGACCAATCTCACCCATTGTCTAGCCCCATGGTTGTGAGATCCCTTGACTTGGATAAAGATCCATTCGGTCCAAAGAAGGATGATGAAGACGTCCTTGGTCCCGAAGTGCCATATCTAAGTGCCATAGGAGCTTTGATGTATTTGGCGAGCCACACTAGGCCAGATATATGTTTTGCCATGACTTTATTATCAAGATTTAGCTCTTGTCCGACCCAAAGGCACTGGAACGGGATTAAACATATACTTCGTTACCTACAAGGAACGAAAGGAACGAAAGATTTGGGATTATTTTATACTAACCATAACAAAGATGGTTTGATTGGTTTTGCGGATGCAGGTTACCTCTCGGATCCACACAATGCTAAATCCCAAACGGGATATGTTTTTACTCACAGTGGTACGGCTATATCTTGGCGATCCATGAAGCAAACTCTTGTTGCTACATCGTCCAACAATGCAGAAATCTTGGCGATTCATGAAGCTAGCCATGAATGTGTTTGGTTGAGATCAATGACTCAACATATTAAAGTGGATTGTGGAATGACCGAAGGAAAGGAGGAACCAACCATATTGTACGAGGATAATGCATCATGCATAGCACAACTCAAAGATGGATATATTAAGGGAGACAGGACGAAACATATTTTGCCAAAATTCTTCTTCACGCATGATCTACAAAAGGATGGAGAAGTACAAGTTCTACAAGTTCGTTCAAGTGAAAATTCAGCAGATCTATTTACAAAGTCTCTACCAACCTCGACATTCAAGAAGCTAATACATTAGATTGGAATGCGAAGATTGAAAGACATTCA
This sequence comes from Cardamine occulta, assembly GCA_028015245.1. Classification (NCBI taxonomy): domain Eukaryota; kingdom Viridiplantae; phylum Streptophyta; class Magnoliopsida; order Brassicales; family Brassicaceae; genus Cardamine; species Cardamine occulta. The sequence continues at coordinate 12,706,657 of CM051362.1, forward strand.
GTGATGTTCGGAACAGGGGGAGTAATGCGTATTGTACTTTTTTTCCTTATCTCGGTTTTTGTCCCAACTGGGTTTTCCGAGAAAAGTTTTAATGAGGCAACATCCAAACCGTATTACGAGCTCTTAGAGTTATGACATCCAAGGGGGAGTGTTATAAATCATTGTGGATTGTCAAACTCTAGTTCTGGCCCATCAGGTCCATATCCGATGAGACTTAAGACGGTTTATACTTTTCCTATTCCGAATAGGATTTACCTTTTATCTCTTGTATTGATTCCTATATAAAGGTTCTATTGGAACCTCATTATCAATAATACAACACACGAAATTCCCCCATAATTCTCTCTAGTTTACAACATTATTCGGTTTAATTCGGTTTTTCACTTGAATAATTTTCAACTTTTTAAAAGTTTTAAAATTTTATAAATATTTCAAATTTTTAAAAATTTATAAATAATATAAATATTTAAACTTAAAGATGTCTCAAATATTATAAATATTTAAACTTTCTTATTAATTTACATAGACATATATTTTTAAAAAATATTAAGTAATCAAAATATTTGATTTAAATAACTAATATGTTAAACATATATTAATATGTTTGTTTAGAAACAGTTATACACTCTATATTCTCCTTTGAAATCCTAAATTAAATTAAATTATTTTAAATTAAAGTAAAATACATTAATTTAAATTTTGTGGATCAAAATTAGAGGTCCAATCATTCGATCTATAAAGCAAAATACATTAATTTAAATTTTGTAGATCAAAATTAGAGATCCAATCGTTCGATTTATGCATTGATCGATAGGTTTGTGTTTGAAACGATATGTCTAACTGACAAGTTCTTGTCGATTGCACATTCAGGGGGTTGCCCACCCACTAAACACTTTTTTATAATTCGTTTAGTTCGGCAAGTAATATTTGATCACAAGTTAATGTGAATTTTTTTGGTTTGTTTTCCTGGATTATAGAGAATTTATAAATAACGGATTTTAACATTGGACGTAATACATATTAGTGCAATGTCATCGGATTTACTATACCAGCTGTGGGTTTAGATCAAAGTATGATACAAAGCAAAATAAATATATAAAATACATAAAATAAATTATATTAAAATTTTATTATTCTATTATTTTGTTAACTAACTAACCAAAATTATGCAAATATTTTCATGTATGTTGATATTGGTATTTTTACTCAGTACTCAGCCTGTAGTCAAGGGAGACCTAGCAATAGGAACTTGTCCTATTGGATGCGAATCCCCTGTCCTTTATGCTTTTCCTAAGTAAAAATAAAAGTTTAAATGTGTTGTGTGGTGTGAAAGTAGTAAACTATGGATATATCAATTCCTTAGTCTAACATGTCATTGTAGTACTAAGGTGTCAATCCAAATGAGTGTGATGCTAACAATCAGGATGAGATCAGATATACTTAATTCAAGCCAAGCAAGTTGAGGTTGGATTGTCTAACAACCTAAGTGAAACATGAAATATGCAAAATAAATGCTAAGTAAAAATACTAGGGAGGCAGGTGCAGGTGCTAGAGAAGCAGTGCACAGATGCTGTAGGAGTAATGCAGCAAGTGAAAATGATGAAATAAATTGATGAGATAAAACTAAGTGTGGAAGCTAGCAAGCGAAAATGATAACTAAGACAAGGTAAAATCAACTAAGACAAACAAGCTCTCAAGAATGGGGTAATTGGTCAGTGACTCCTCTGAAATCTATCTAAGGCGCTGACAAACTCAAACAGAGCTACTCCCTAGACAACGGGTTCACAAGCAATCAAATCCACTGTCGTGACAGATGACCTCAAGCTAGGGCAGTTCCAGACTCAGATGTCTCTGACGAAATCTACCCTAACAGGCACTAAGACTCAACCCGTTCTTGTCAATGAACACCCTAAACATCTAATCTCTTAGGCTAGGAATGCAAATCTCTGGCACTAGTTGTTCAAGCGTTTCATCAACCACCTTTTGAGTGTGGAAACACTTAAGATCTAGTTGCAATTGATCAGAGAGAAACTAGCATTAAGAACACTAATCCAGAAGGGATTCACAAACAACTAAACTCAAACGCCCTAGAAGATCAAAGATTCGTCACTAACCTATCACATTCTCAAGAACCCTAAAAAAACTACTCAAGCATAGTGAAGAACTCAAACCCAGAAAATCCAAACATCTTAGAATTCATTGAAATTAGATTAGAATGATAGATTATTGCAAGAATAACAAGACTGCAAAGAATTAAAGCAAACTAACAAGTGGATTAAAAGAAATCTGGATTCAAAGTCAAGAACTATGATGAACAAATGAAGAATACTCAAGAACAAGAGGGAGAAAACCTAAGAAATAAAAGAGCTTACACAAAAAAAACGGAATACCCTTTGGACAAAACCCAAAAGGGGTATTTATATAAAAATGCGGAAAACCCTAAAACGAGTAAAAACAAAATAAACGGCTAAGTCTTCGGATGTCGACGCAGCTTCACAGGCGTGTGTGCAGTGGAGAAGGCCTGGTCGAGCACTCCGCTCGGGCACTCTGCTCGAGCACTCCTCAGCCTCTTGCTCGTGCACTTGTCTTGGCCTGCTTGAGCACAAGTTCTTCGGTCTGCTCGATGGACTGCTGATTCTGCTCGAGTACTTCTCAGAAATTCTTCTCGAGCATCTACAGTAAATCTGCTCGATGGCTTTGCTCGAGCACACGTCAAAATTCTGCTCGATGGCTTTGCTCGAGCACACGTCAAAATACTGTTCGAGTACTTTGTTGCTGCATTGCGGCGTGAAACTCTCCGAACGTCCAGAACATCGTCCAAGTACCTGAAATCAACTCTAAAACGCATATGTATGCAAAGCTAATGCGAAATCCTAGTATTGATGCTAAGTGTGTGGAAAGACTATAAATGGGGTGAAACATATGATAAATCTAGTCTTAAATGATGATAGATGCATGCTAAAACATTGCCAAAATGGAGAGACATCATATGTTTTCAAGAATTTGCTCTAAATTGTTTCAATGATAATAAATAACATGATTGTTTTGGCGTATCTTTTAATCAAACAACATAAATTTTCTATTACTACATGAAAACACTACAATTTGATGATGAACTCACGTTAAACGAACAAAAAAAAAGTATTCATAAACAGTAAAGAAACAAAATTAGCAAGTTAAAATTACACATAAAAAGTTAAAATAATAAGTTTAAAATTCAAATATTTATAAACAGTAAACAAATAATAATAATAAATATTACAATTTTATATGAAAACAATTGACATGCGTTGTACCACGGTTTGAATCTAGTATATATATATAAGTTAGGTGAAATAAACGTAAAAACATATAGTTAAGTAGATGCACATTTGATTTGTATAGTCAATATATGATCTCACATATTGTTTAATCAGGAAAAAAAGAAAGGAAATCCATCTCTTGATACACCAGATCTAAACTGTAAAGACTGAATTTTTCTGTAAAAAGATTTTGAAATAAATGTAACGATGGATTTTGGCATAATCTAGCGAATTAGCTAAATTTTTATATTGTTAGCAATAGAATCTGACGAAATTTGGCGAATCAGTTGACTAACAAAATAGTTAAAGTGTATATGGTTGAATAACAACGAATAGAAATGGAATAATTTAAAGAATGTGAAAGACTAAAATAATATTTGACGGTTTAACTAGTTCATATACTAATAAAATAAAATATTTGAAAATGATTTTCAAAACTAATATTAAATCAGTTAATGTCTTGACTAGTACTTTTGGCACTCGGAATCTGTCCAAAAGCTTGTTTGCTCCATTTTGTAATATATGTTTTCATGTAAAAGATCCTCAAACAAATTCTCTATGGTAAAAACCTTACAAAATAAAAACAAATACCTAAAAAGGGTTTTAGAATATTGATTATAAAGATTTAAAAACGACTGTTATCATCTCCCTTGACATAAATCTTTGTTTGTCCTAAAAAGAATAGAGATACAGTTGTGGAAAATAAAAATGTGGAAACCCTCAAATCATTAGAGACAAAATTAAACAAAATTCATGTTATAGTATTTTTACTATATATAGTCCCTACAACCTGGGCAACCTTGACCCATCTGAAACCCAAACATGTATAAATCTCAACTTCATGCATTTTTAAATTTCAAAAATGTGTTTATTTCTTATGTTTTCGAGTGTGTTTAATTTTGTGTTGTTTCCAAGATTTTTCTTTCCCAAACACGCTTTATTTCTTCTTCCTTCTCTTTATATTTTCGTGTATTATCCTTTGTGAAATTCATCTATATTTTAATCAAATGAACATTTTCTAAAGGTTAGATCACAAATCTTTTGGTTTATCCGAAGATCAACCCGACTTATTAAAAGGAATTTTGCATCTTTTTGTGGTGTCATTCGATTCATCATCTTGTCATCGAGTCGTCGCCGTCTCTTTGTTACAAGAATATCAAATCCAGAACTTCTAAGTTTCGATTTGTGAGATTGATCGAGTCAAGATCGCATCACTTCTTAAAGTGTTTGGTGTTTCAATTAAGCGGTTCTCTTAGCTTCCTCCACTAGAAGTTATATCAGATTCAGTCGAGGTCTGATTGTTTGTTGTCTCCATGTTGCCATCCTAAGGAAGCACATGTTCCCTTATTTTTCAAGTATACCAATTTCAAGCGAGGACAAGAAGTTCAAAAGCCGTGGTTTTGACGTTTTTATTCTTCGTCGAAGCAGCTTCAGTTCTTAAGTTTTTAAACCAGTTTTTTATGTTGAACTCATTTTAGCGCGTGTCTTAGTCCTTCTTTTTAAGTCTCCATAGTTTGATTTTACGGCTTTTGGGTCATGAGATCCTGAGCTAATTTAGTCAGTTCTCTTAGATTTTATTTTTTCGTTCTCTAAATATTTTCATTGAAAATTGATGAAATAATTGTAACTGTTCAAACAAGTCATTAACCATTTTATTTTTCACAGTAAATTTATTTTCACCCATCAACAGAGGCGGATGCATGCTTATGAAGGGTGAGGCAAGTGCCTCATGCTCCATTTGTAGGATACGATTCACGGGGGTCGAGTTCGCCCTAGCCTCTCTCTACTAGGCATGAAGAACGAGGCAGCCGCAACGAAGTCTCCGACCAAGATGAATCCCCTCCTCCGGTACTCCTCCAGCCAGATCTCTGTTTAAACGGGGTTCTTATTCTTCTCAAAACTCAGCTCCGGTCTCCTTCTCTTGGACATCGGTGGTTGCTGAGACTAAATCGAAGATGGCCAAATCTGTCGCTGCTTTCAGAAGCTCATCTCCCAAGTTCCTGCCTCCTTCCAATCGGACCTCTTCTCTCTCTTACCTCCCGATGAGGACCTCTCAGGAGCGGCTGGCTCTACCTCATCCACGCGGGCACCCACCGGTGAAAATCTCCCAGAAGCAGTCGCCTCTACCTCATCCGCCAAAACCACCAGACCCGCCGGACTCGCCATATCTTCCTCTACCTTTGAGTCAGAGGTTTGGTTCTTATCTCGTATCCACTCCCCCTCTTACTTACTACTGCGCCAAAGATCCTTCCTCTCCGCCGCTATGATTCATCTCGCCGTACCGGAGGTTTTCTCCGGCGTCCCTAGAAGCGCGTCTCCTCCCGACCACTATCGCCGCTTGTTACTGCGTCAAAGCTCACTCCCCTCTGTCGCCGAGATTAATCTCGCCGGACAGGAAGTCTCCTCCGACGTACTCAGAAGCGTACCTCCTTCCGAGCACTGCCATACTGTAACATCTCCAACCCTTTTGCTTCCCCAGGTAGTCTCCTCTTCACCTTCTGATTCTCCTGAGTTGGATCTATATCGGCTTAGGGAAGAGTTTGTAGAACTGGGTTTGAAAGTGAGAGTAACTAGGTTGTCCTTGATGATTTCGATGGCTTGTGTGCTCTCTTGTGGCTCTGTTACCGCCCTGGTGCGGGTCTTTGTTGTTGCTGTTTATTGCAGAATCTATACCGAACCAGACTTGGAGTTGATCTCTCTTTACACGGATGACGGGCGTGGCTTAAAGAGACTTCACTTGGTGGTCTTGCTTGTTTTTTAAAAAATGCAGGAAAAGAAACGATTCTTCAAGGATCGGGATCAAGGTACTATGTGCCCTCTGCTCTTTAGGCAGAAGCTCTGGCTCTAAAAGAGACACTAGAAACAGCGATCTCACTAGAGTACCGTAAGCTTATATGACACTCGGACTGTCAGGAGCTTGTTCGGTTACTTAACACCCAAGCATCCTCAACCGAGATCTATAGAGTGCTAGAAGACATTAGAAAGTTTCAGACGAGCTTTGATGTAATTTCCTTTTGTTATGTTCCAAGAAATGAGAATACAGAGGCTGAAACCTTAGCTAAGGCAGCTCTGTTATTGTGTTCTCATCCTTTCCTTGAGGAAGTGTAACTCTTTTATCGTTTAAGAAAATTTGACAAAAAAAAAACCGTTAAGATTTGTAACATATTTATTGAAATTTACAAAAATTTCAAATTTATTAGAATAGTGCCCCATATAAATTTACTTTATTAGAATTGTGCCTCTTATTAATTGACGTTCTAGATCGGCCACTGCCCATCCATTACAATAGTTATTGAGAAATCGGATGTGTTGAATCTCGAATAGATTTCACAACAGATTTAGGGTTTCAAAAGATTGAAGTGTTGTTATTGCTTTTATTGATTCTTTGAGATCAGAGGTTACAGAAAAATTAGAGTTTTCCTAAGTCAAAATTACAAAAGATGAAAAAAAAAAATTAATTTCTTGTTCTCGAATTGTCTGCCATAATTTCCGGATTCTTCTGCCTTAAAAGGAATCGATCCTTACATAAGATATTGTTTGAACTTTGTGAGACCACCACCGAAAGATATTTTCATAGAAAAAAAGTAAACCGAATCGTAATCCTTATCGTAAGACGATGAGACGATTGCATCAAGATACGAGGACGAGGTTAGTTAGGCGTTATCCCAAAAAAAAAAATTGACGGCCAAACCTGTCACTGCCACGTGTCATCCCGATCTTCTCTGGTCTCTTTGGCTTTGCTTGTACTTTCGATTTCACACCGGTCACGTCTTTATCTCATCATCTTCCTCGAAACCTGCAACACACAATAAAATCGAATCTTTATACAAAGATTGTAAATTTCAATCTCTAAATATCTTCTAATTCAAAGGCACGCATTGGTCTCTGTGAAAAAGATAGAGAGGATCAAAGATGGATCACGCAGCAGATGCTCACCGTACTGATCTGATGACCATTACAAGATTCGTGTTGAATGAGCAATCAAAGTATCCAGAATCTCGTGGTGATTTCACCATTTTACTCAGTCACATCGTTTTGGGTTGCAAATTCGTTTGCAGTGCTGTTAACAAGGTGAAAATTTTGATGAAATAAATGTCGCTTTCGATTTTGTTAAAGCTTCAATTTTTTTTATGTTTGATGATCTGGAATCCACTTTAGATATGAGTTGTCTCAATCGTATTCAGGGTTTTTAAGATGGCCCATTGAGTTAAAGTTGTGAACTTTATGGTTGTTGTGTGTGCAGGCTGGTTTGGCTAAGTTAATTGGACTTGCAGGGGAAACAAACATTCAGGTTAGTTTATGTCTATTGTCCAAATAAGCTTATTGGGTTTGGTTCTTTTTGTTTTTTTTATGTCTCTGAGTGAGATTTCATTTTTTTGGGTGTAATTTAGGGTGAAGAGCAAAAGAAACTTGATGTGCTTTCTAATGATGTTTTTGTCAACGCTTTGATTAGCAGTGGCAGAACTGTAAGTAAAAACATTAGCTTTTTTTCTAATGGAACATATGTTTTTCATTTGTCTCTTATAATGATTTGTGTGGTAGTCTGTTCTTGTCTCTGAAGAAGATGAGGAAGCTACGTTTGTGGAACCATCAAAGCGTGGGAAGTAAGTTTAAAAATGGATCCCTTGTTGGTATTTTAGCTAATGATAATGTTATCGACATAATCGATGATTCTTTTTCCGTTTATGAATATAGGTATTGTGTTGTTTTTGATCCACTTGATGGATCTTCAAACATTGACTGTGGTGTTTCCATTGGAACTGTATGTTTCTCTAGCCTTAACTTTTCATCGACTGCTCTGTCCACAGTATATCATGTGAAAGAGTTTTGTCTTTTTTGCGTTTGGTTTTAGATTTTTGGAATTTACACTTTGGATCACACTGATGAGCCAACCACTGAAGATGTTCTAAAACCTGGGAATGAAATGGTGGCAGCGGGTTACTGTATGTACGGAAGCTCCTGCATGGTACTGAATGCAACATTAGTAGTATCAATCAGTTTGATTACTAAATCTCTGGATTTTTAATTTAAATGTGATTTGTTCTCTCAGCTTGTGTTAAGCACTGGAACAGGTGTTCACGGATTTACCTTGGATCCATCTCTAGGAGAGTTCATACTAACTCACCCAGACATTAAGGTAAAAAGGAACCAATAAAAATATGATAGTTCTCTGTTTTTAATGAATTTTCTTAAGATTTCATTAGTTCTTCTTGTGTAACAGATTCCAAAAAAGGGAAACATTTATTCAGTGAATGAAGGCAATGCACAGAACTGGGATGGTCCAACTACAAAGTATGTAGTGAGAAATAAATGAAATTTGATTCCAAAGTCATCAGCTGAATTTGTTTCCTTTTTTAATGTCGGTCTAGGTATGTAGAGAAATGCAAGTTTCCTAAAGATGGTTCTTCCGCGAAGTCTTTGAGATATGTTGGAAGGTATTATAAAGGATTTTTTCTCTATTGTTTTGAAGCTCCCGCTAATTATTTTGTCCTCTTTTGACTAATATTCATTGTGTTAGCAGTATGGTAGCGGATGTTCATCGCACGCTACTATATGGAGGAATCTTCTTGTACCCAGCTGACAAAAAAAGCCCCAATGGGAAATTGCGGTAAGCTTATGTTAAAAACTTGTAGTTCAAATATATAAACCATTGAAAGGTCTTTCTTGTTTTTGAGTTCGGTAGGATCTCCATAAAACCGTAGTAAAAAACCAGCAGAAAACTAAGCTATTGTTTTCGCTTACATATTGGGAATAGTGTCTTGTATGAAGTCTTCCCGATGTCGTTCTTGATGGAGCAAGCCGGAGGTCAGGCCTTTACAGGCAAGAAAAGGGTATAAATTCTTCTACTTTACCCTTCAAATACAATCTTTAATCTGATGATACGGTTTACGGGTCAAGTAGTTTTACATTTCAATCTCTTGATGCAGGCATTAGATCTTGTCCCAGAGAAGATCCATGAGCGTTCTCCTATATTTCTTGGTAGCTACGACGATGTAGAAGAGATTAAGGCTCTGTATGCTGAAGAGGACTAGAAGGATTAAAGCTTCTTCTCATTCTTCCTAGTTTCTCTTCTCACTCTCTCTGTTTATTTCTTTTATCTTCTCTGTTGAGACGAAACCACATGACTCATTTACACAAAGAAGACCATTCTCTATCTTAAATGCACATAAAATCTTCTTTCATTATATATTTAAATGCACACTAAAGTAAACATTTGGGCGATGTCATATTAGTTTTTATTTCTCTGTATTTTTGTGAAAACCTACAAAATGCAAAAGAAATTTGTTAGACCAAGTGATAGTACGATTAGATGTTGTTTTCTATTGACATTGTATCCTTCTAAGGGGTAGTATATGATTCACTGAAATCTGTTGGAGATTTCTTTGTTTCCTTCAAATACTTTGGGTTTGTTATAAATAATAAGGAATTTTTTAAAAAATGGATCATTTCACAATTTTATTGTCAAATACAGTATGTATATGTGATAGATTTGTGTTAATATTTACTCCCTCCGTTTTTTAAAGAGTGTCATTCTATGCTTGAATTTTTGTTTCAAAAAAAATGTCATTTTACATTTCCAATGTAAAATTTAAAACAAAAGTTCCAATTTACCCTCTATTCAAAGCTAACACTATTTGAATTTTAGTCAGTATTAATTAAATACTGACATATTAAATTATGACAGATTTTTATAATTGCATATTTTCTTAATTTGTGTGAATAATGTTAGAATGACACTCTTTCAAAAGGAGAAAGAGTAATAAATAAAGTAATATATTTGTTTGATGGTTTTGATGTGAAGAAGAAACCATATGATTAAAAGAGAAGAAAGCAAGCAATGCAAGTACAAGTGGAACTTGTTTTGTTTTTTCTTCTTCGGTACAACTCTTATCTATAGTAGGGAGTATTGAATGAGACAAAGATAAGCGTTTTGATGATGGTGATGATAATGGAGTAACATATGAGATAGAGATAAGGACAAGTGTCCAATGTGGTGGCTATGTGATGGATAGTCACCGTTATTTGTCGTTAAAAAATTACAGAAAATTTCAAGGAAAAATTCATTCGGATAAAAAACATGACAAGAAAAAAAAAGAACAGTGAACACAGTTTTCCCATAGAAAATATATGTATATAATCTTTTCAAAATAGATCATGTAGGTGATGCATTCCGAAACTGCAAATATGTTTTGTTCTGAATATTGTAGTAAGAAACACCTTTGTAAAGAGATATATTGAGTTGTCACTTGGGTGGATGTCCTTAATATCCACTGTTAATTTTTCTCGAGTTCTTGAGTATAAGAGAAAATCTTAGGGGATATATGCTTTGTTTCCTCGCTCTTTATCAAACCTTCTTTAATTTTGGTGACACATATTATTTTCGTATACTATTGCCCGCTCCTTATTGGTGGCCGCTCCACTTGCTTCTTGTATATTATTAATCATAGATCTGAGGCAGACACATTCTCTACATGTTTCATGAAGCACAATGATTTCTGCATGATTTGATGAAGTGGCAACCAACATTTGTGTTTGTGAACGCCATAATATTGAAGTTCCTCGAATTGTGAAAATATATCTGATTTGGGATCAAACTTTATGCGGATATGATAAATATAGCCTCCATCTGTAAAACAAACTAGACCAAACTTGGAGTTTCTAGGATAAAATAATCATATGTCAATCATACCTTGAAGATAACGGAATATATGTATTGATACCATTCCAATGTCTCTCTATAAGAGATGAGTTATATCGTGCAATCAGATTATTAACAAATTAGATATCTGATCTTGTAAAATTTTCAAGATACATAACTCTACCGGATTTTCTATTTCGATTCATTCTTACTAACGAATTCTATTTTTATTTTAATAATTATTCAATATATTATTGGATGTGAAATCCAGCATCCATATCTAAGTAAATATAGCTCATATAGGTTTCATTTGCAACAAGAATCGAAATTTACATATAAAATTTATATATAAAAGGAATTGACTAAATTTTATAGCAACAAGTTAGATTTTGTATTGTTTCCTTTGGTTTTGTTGGATCTTTCAATTAACATATTGGAACAAGTTAATGTCTTACGTTCTGTGAAATAAGAAGATCCAAGTTTCCAAGCTAAAATATCTTTTATGTCTAGCAAAAATAGCGTGTAAAAGTTTGCAGGTTCTACATCATCACTCTCTCATAAAAGAAAAAAAAAATTATTGTTCACAAAGTTTTTGAAGTGATAGTAAATAAATTGTTAAATAAGTATTTTAGTTCTAACTCCTAAATGGTTATTCATAATTTTTTATCCGAAAACATATATTAGATTTTGTTTCTTCTACATATAATATATTTATATTTAGTATTAATCGTATACCGTACGTAATCTATAATATATAAGTTATTTTCAAAACTCAACTTATGTCTTATGTAATCTATAATATAAGGTATACGTAGTTTGAAATTTATGTTCTACCTTATTGAGAGATATTATCAAGAATAGATTACAGATCTGGAATTTTGTGACAGCATGAAAAAATGTATATTTGTCACACAAAAAGACAAGTATATATTTCATTTTCTGTGTAAAGGTTATTTAATTATGTGTTTGTATATGTTTAAGATACAGCGTGTCAACCCTTTTATGTTTAAATATATGCATATGAAATCTTATTTACAAACTCAAGTTGTTCATCATTTTTACATGGTATCAGAGAAGAGAGAAGAGATCCAAAATCCTATTTTCTGTTATTTCTAGAGAGGCTTTACTTCTTTATATTTCGACTTCACACTACAAGAAAATGTTAATATTGCAACATATTTCTGTAACATTTGATTTCATTACAATTTGGTAACATAATTTGCAATATTTTTACAATGATAAATAAATATTGCAATTTTGCTATAAATTCATTGTAAATTTACAACAAAAGTTTTTGTTGCTACTATCCATTACTATTGTGCAATATTTTTACGACATGTGAAAGTTGTTTGCAAATATTTCTAGAAACATTCAACGATTTTGAATCGTTGCTATTGTGCAAAACAATTGTAGTAAATTTATGTAGCAAAATATATGATACTTTCGTCACTCCATTTACAATATTTTAATAAATTTTTGCAACATATACTTTCTATGAATATATATATATGTAATATGTCAGACTAAATATAAATAGCATGACAATGTGCCATAAACATTTGCAATCTGTGCTGTCGTTCGTTGATCCTTGGAAAATATAAACTTCTTGTTTCAAAGATTAAGCATAGTAACAATATTTGTTTAACATTGCTCTAAAACAGTCATTCAATTGAGTTAAGTCATTTATCATCAGGTTGATTATTCTTTAGCAGAAACGTTTTCTCTCATTCACTTTCATTTCACACTTATCTACATAATTTGGATAACTGCAAAACTATTGTAAGAAACAAAATACACAACTAGAGCATCTAAGTGAATCTATCGAGAATACATTAGTTGAGATCCATTTTTAATATTATACTTAATTTTATATTTATGTTTTTTTAATATTTGTTGGTTTAAAATTATAAAGTGTTTTTATTTATTTTAGTCTTTTGTCGATAAGCCATAAAACTATATTATATATATAAACCGTGTATAATATATACACAATGTGCATAATGGTCAATCCCGCTTTCAATTGTATTTCATGCTTTTCATTTTTTTTACTTTTAATAATGCTTAAAAGATTTGGACAAATATACTATTAGAGATCTGTTTTGATTTTATTATGCTTTATTATTTATTGATTGAATATGTGACTTTAGCAAACACAATTCTCTCATTCTCTTCTCTCGAGCTGTGCCCTTCTCTGAAGGTAAAAACATTTATTTTCTTTGTTGGTCAATATTTCTTTCTTTAAATGTTATAGAGTTTGATTAAGGGCATGTTTGTTTCCTCATTCAAATGGTTAGTCTAGATGAAGATGAGAATACATGTTTGTTTAGTGTTTCAAATGAAGCATCTCGATATATCATTTGAATGAGTTTTTAAAACTAGCAATCACATTTGAATGAGTTTTTGCGAAAATCACATTTGAATGAGTTTTTTAGAAAGGTTCAAGTGTTCGTTTGCTCAACAAGAACAATTTCAAAGTTCATCTAGATGATCCAAATTAGATCATTTGGATGGAGATGATTCAGCCCAAAATAACAAATGACAAATATATCCTTAACTTAAATTATTTGTTTTGTTGATTTAATCTCATATAAATATTGATATATTATTCTTAAAACTTTATAATAATATTAGACATTACATTGTTGATATTGTTTTCCCGCCAAAATTATAATTTCATGGTTTTGACGGAAAAATGCAATTATGTGATTTTGTACATTTAGCAGGAAAACATCATTTCACAAATTTTTGCAAAATGTTCAATTTCACAATTTTGAGATTTTGCGGTTTTGCGGTTTTGACGAAAAATATAATTCCGAGATTTTGCGATTTTAGCAGGAAAATATAATTCCGAGACTTTGTGATTTTGGCGGGAAAACGCCATTTTGCGTTTGACCAAAATTGTAATTTCACGGTTTTAGCGGAAAAATGTAATTCTAAGATTTTACGGTTTTGGCGAAAAATGTAATTCCGAGATTTTGCGGTTTTGAGAGTGAAGTGGTATAGTATTTGATTAAGTAGATAGTTATTTTGTTTCATGGAAACTAGACTTTTGTTGCCGTGTTTTCTTCATTGTTTTTTGTTGAACAAGTTTTGCTTAGTATTAACTCTTTTTTATCACTAATTAATTTTTTTTCTTTTTCAGATGGATCATATTGCAAATGAAGGTGAAAATGAAGGAGAAGCTCTAGCTGTTTTAGGTGTTCTTAATCTATCGAGATTGAATGGGTTGCCCCGTTAAAAGCATCGTTGGATATTTTAATATTTGATAAATTAATAAAGTTGGTTATTTTTTACTTATTTATTATTTGAGAATATTTTACTTATTTAATATTTGAGAATATTTTAATTATAAAAATATTAAATCAACATTTTTAATTAAATAAATCATGTGCCAAACAAAAAGTATTCGAAAACTATTGAAACGACTGCATTCGATATTTGTTTTTTGCAAGAATATTAATAATTACCATTCCATATAAATTAAACATTCATAATACACCATGCACATATACTTACAAACTCGAAGTAAGACCCGCACTTAACCACAAAACTACCCGTTCTATCAACACAGCGGAAAAAGACAAAAAAATACAGCAAAACTATGAGTCCTAATCATCCTCCCCTCCCCGCCTTCGATTCCACGATCACGCCTTATCTTTACCTGCATCGATAAAAGTGATGCATCAACATTTGGTAAACCAAAAGCTGAGTGAGACTATCCTCCCATCAACAGGTTATACGAAAGCATACAAGCACATATACACTACAAAACAACTCACAACAACTAGAAAACACAAGTCACAGAACAAGGGATCGATCCAAACATCTTACGGCTAAAACACCATAGACTGGATCAATCGATCTGCCCTCTACGCCCAAAGCTGACAATTGCTCTTGCTTCTTGCCACACTAAGATAACAAACCCCCCCCCTTAACTACACAACTTGAAACCCCCAACACAAAGGAAATAACCACAGCCCTAACAACATGGTAAACAAGCAATAAAACTCATGGATTCCACAAGGACCCAACTCAACACATACACATCACACAACAAGCACACACAATGCTTACATAACCTATGGTCTTGTACTCACCTTGAAAACAAAGATGATTTTCGAACCAAAAACAACAATCCCCCTACCAGAAGTGACTTCCCATTCGCCAACAGTAGCTTAACTCACCCTACAGCCAACCACAACAACCAAAAACAATATTTAACCTAAACTGTAAAATTTTGGAAAAATCACAGAACGCTCAGCCTGAAAGATGGGATCACAAAACGAAATCTAACAGTCTACATTCAAATCCCACCGTTGAAAATCTTCCCCTAGATGTCCTGAAGCTACCCACAAAATTTCGTGACGATCCGACGGAAGGTTCACTCGCGATCTCCCTTTGAATACATGCTGGTCCAAATCTCGTCTTTGCCAACGGTTTTCTAGGTCAAATCTCTTCTTTACCGGACTCTGACAGTTCTGTCTCTCCCTCCCTTCACCAAAGCTTTAACCTCTCCCTCTTCCACTCAAAGCTCCTCTAGCTTCAAACTCTCTCTCCCTTGGCCAATAATTGGCGACAAAGAGAAGAAGAAGCAAAGATGAAATTGACTTAATGAGAAAAATATCTCAAGTCTTGGGTTTACCACTTACATCCCTAAACTTCCACCTTCTTTAGAATCAAGACCAAACTTTCGATTCGGCTTAAATCTCACTCTAATTAACCCAAAATAATTGTTGATATGCCTTGAATCGGTGGTGGTGTTACGACATTGACGGCGTTAACGGAGTGGTTGTGGTGGTGGTGATCTCCGGTGGGTGGAGATCACGGACGTTGTTGACGCATGGTGGTGTTGCGTTATCGTCGTCCATGTTGCAGACATCGTGAAGAAGATGACTTATTATAAGTCATGAAGTTAGCCAATATTTGATTATTAGAGCATACACATTGGGGGTTTCTTAAGAGTTTATTAGGAAGGGTTCTTACACTATTACAACATTAAAAATATTAAAAATTTAGTTGGGTTCTTAACTATTCATTGATGGGGTTACTAAATCTCTTATTTCAGAACCTCATCTACAAGATTCTTACACTATTCAACATCATTTATTAATTTAAATTTTTGTTTTTGTTTTAAGAACTCCATGTTAAAAAACTCCGAATGTGAATGCTCTTAGTGTTTAGTTATTTTAGTTTGGTTTGATTTAATATTTTAATATTAAATAATAATAATTTAATATTATATTTAATATTATTATATTAGATATTAATAATTTATGTTTCTGGTATTTTTGGTAAATAGGTCTTTAGGATTTTCGGAAGTTTCAGAAGGCGTCATATTTTTTCCCGGACATATCCCGAAGGTTTTGAGGTGAGTGCTTGCGTGATAGAACCATAGTAAGTCGTAGGACTACGAATATTTGTATTTACATTGTTGATTGTGTTGTTGATTGCATGGGGTTGCATGTTATTTTATTATAGCGTCGTTATGGCGGACAATGGTGTTTGTTAGCTGGTAGTTTTGGTGTATCATTCAGTATCTTTTATACTGAGGCATCTCGTTTGTGATGCAGGTAAGGATTGAGTTTTGCTTGGAGCTCGTGGGACCCAGGGCTGGGAAGCAGATGACATGACCAGAGTCTGGTGTTTTATTTATGTTGGATATTTTCGTTTATTCGGAATAGTGTTTTATTCTTTGAATTGCTTCCGCTAGGTTATTAGAATCCTTTTTATATATTTAAGTTGGATTAAATTAATTAATTAGTTAAGTTATTAGAAAATTTTAAAAATTGCCGGTGTTGCGTGGTTTACATGTTATTGAGCTGGTCCCGGTTTAGTGTTTTCCGGGACGGATCGTTTCATTCATAATCTTCAATCTCCAATTTAAAGAGGAGTATTGGGAGATATTATCATGAATAAATTACATATTTGGAGATGTGTGGCACAAGGTTGTGTCTGTATCACACATACGAACAAATACCTTCTTTTTTTTGTAAATGTTATTTAGGTATTTGTGTATTTTTTATGTTTAGGGTTTCAGCCATAAACAAATATATAAACAAATAATCATATTAACAAACTCAAGTCGCTGATTCTATCTAGTTAATATAGAACAAATATTTGTGTATTCTTTTCACATATACCTTACCTAATATAGATCAAGTTCTATCTAGTTAGAATCTGCCTTAGAAAAAAGTTAATGATGCAATTCATGAGAGAGAAGAGATGATAATGTTTCTCCTGCTTAACAAATTGAATTAGTTTTTACTGTGTCAAGACAAAGATGCTTCTACCTTGATCTCACGAGGGAGAAATGTGATTAAACTCACTTTTCATTCTTTTTTTTTTTTTTTTTTTTTTGTCAAAACTCACTTTTCCTTACTTTGTTATCTTAATTTACTAACGGAAGTTTATTTTCTTTGAATAATTTACTAGAATCAAATTCATGGTACACCGCGGATTAATGTTTTCTTAATTATTGTAATAAATGTTTATATTTATAGATAATTTATAGATTTTAGAATTTTGTTCGTTCAGTTTTTATAATTATTTTACTTTTACTTATATATAATTTTAACATCATTAAATTATAAAGTGTTAGTGTTGTTGGTTAGTTGACGTAGATATCCATTTTAATTTTTTGTAAGTATTTCTTATGTCCAAGCACGTCCTGCTATGTCCAACGGGTTAGCAAGCCAGCACATATTTGATTTTTGTAATTTTAAATTAGTAAAATATTTTTCAAAATTAAGATTAACAATTTTTTAAATATAAATAGTTTTAATATTCTTTTTTAATATTATATTTTTTTACTTAAATTTTTTATATTTTCAAATGTATCATAGATTATATTTCATCAACTACATACAATTATTTATTTATAAATATAATATTTTTAATTTTATTAAAAATTGGTAGTCAGTGGGGCGATCAACCAATCCGCAGAAATATCCCGTTGAATCCGTGGTCCCCTATGTCCATGATGTCCAATTTTTAATGGGCATAAAATTTTATGTCCATACCTGCCACATGGCAGATTTATTTATACCTAACCCGCGGGTCACCGATCCGATTGAACCTCTACCGATGTAGGACATTGAATAATTCGACATCTCTACCGTATTGACTGAGTAATTTATGTCTGTTTTAAAAAATTTGAATCACAACATATGGAGGAAAAAATCTAATTTTTTTTAATTGTATGTATTGTATATAATTTAAAATAATTTTAAAATAAGATCAAATAAAGGTGTAAGGAGATTCATATTTTTTCAAGTATATTGGTTTAAATTGGATTGAAAAATTTTAGAAAATTTGAAATTATTGTTAGTTTCTATACTATTAAAATCTTTTCATATTTATTTTTATCCTATATATAATGAGTGAAGTGACTCTCTCCAAGCTTGACACATACACATCAATTCTCTGTAAGCTTGACACATCAGCTCTCTCTAAGCTTGACACATCAGTTTTTTTTTATTATGCAGCTATGTCAGCACATTCAAGATACTTCAACATTTGTGAACAATTATTAATTTTAAATAACAAATTATTTAATTTGAATTTAATTACTTTAAAAATCTGTAAAACATTTAAAAAATTCAAATTTAATTTTTAAAAACTATAAATTTTAAACATTACATAATACGACACTTTAACTTATCATACATTTTCATCATCTTATTTTATATGTTAGCATCTTCTTTTACATGTTTAATCATATTTCTCACTATAATCATATTTTATATGTTAGCATCTTCTTTTACATGTTTAATTATATCTAAATAGTTACACTATTTATTCGTTTATAAAATCAATAAATTTATGATATGTTTTTATGTTCTATATAAGAAATGAAATCAACATATTAATTTTGTTTCTATTTTCTGATTGAATTTGTTGGCTTTATTTTAGGGATAAAAATTAATTGCATTGTTTTATATATTACAATATAAAATTAGTTTAAATAATTACATCTCAAAATTATATATATTAACTATAACATAAAATTTTAAAACAAAAAAAAAAGAGAAAAGAAAATAAATTTCTCCCATTCTGACACATCAGCACAACCAAAATTAATATCATAATTAATATTTTTTATGTCTTTTCATTTTTGCTTTCAAATTTTTAGTGAATGACTCATTCGATCACTATGGTTTTATTTACATCTTAAATTGAAGTCATGAACACGACTCTCAATTGACAGAAGGCATATTTAATCTCCATTCGCAGTTTCGAACTCGCAACCGAGACGTGTACGAGTTGTATGATTGTGGATTCTTCATAAAATATTATACTATTTTATATTGTTATATATGACTAATTTTTAGTTTTTTTTATCTCTATTGGTAAATAAATATTGAATGCATGTTCTTAAAATTTTATTTGACTTTTTATATCTTGTTATATTTTTAATGTAATGCACAAATAAATGTGAGTTATGTGCAATCCCACAAAATTTTATGATCTTTAAATCATGTGGTTTGTTTTTAAGCATATTCTAATTTTGATTGGTTTAATTAAAAAAAAAATTCATGTTTGGAATCAGTACAATCTATTTGAATATTCAATTTTTTTAAAAAGTATTTAAAATAATGGTCGATATTAAGTTTTTGTAAAAAAATATATTTATTAAATCATTAAAATTGTAAATGATTTTAGTTTTTAATGTATATTTTCATGGTAAGTTATTATAAAGTTTTAGTGCAAATATAATCCTTCAAAAAGAATAGTTTAATATTTTTAAAAGAAATAAAGTATTTTCAAATTTGTAAACATAAATAGGGTTTTTCTCAAACTTCTTCTAATTTATAACTAAAAGGGTAGTATAGGATTTTAGATTTTTAAAAAGTTTAGTTTACCAAAGTTAAGGAAAAAGGTTTAAATATTGAAAATTATAAAGAAATAAATCTCTTTTAGCTAATTAAAAATAAAAAGATAAGCTACTAAATTTATTTCGGACCAATCAAAAACTCATTAAGAGAAAATGGAAGAAACAAATTTATTGGATGACTACACATAATCTGTTGGCTATAAACGTAATCCAAATAGGTGATAAACTCCAATTAAAACATTAAATGACCAATTAATTAATAATAAGAAAGGAAAAAAACTATTTTACTCTTTAGAAATTTATAGAAACAAATCCAAAAAGATGCTAATAGCTAATAAAAAAATTTGTCCCAAAAAAAAAAAGCTAATAAAAAAATTTCCAATTTTATTTTTTCCTTCTAAAGTCTATATGCCCTAAATTGTTCATACCCAATTTCTTCTTTTTTTTTCTTAATCTTTCAATGCCCAAACCAAAACTGAAATTTTTATCTCTTATGGGATTACCAAATTCAATATGGTAATCCCTTAAAGGCTTTTGTAAATTATTGACTATCAGATTCGAATTGTGTTTCTTTGTGATTGGGGCAAAATCTCATCCTTCCATTTCAATTTTCAATATATATATATATATATGATCTTTGGGGACAGTAAAAAAATTGTGTTTTTCTTATTACAAAACTCGTAACGGCAGTGTGAAAAAATTTCGATCTTTGAATCTCTTGTTCAATGGCGGATCATCATCAAGAAGACGACGATTTGAAATTGGCTCTTCAGATGAGTATGCAATACAATCTTCCAGAGCTGAAACGGAGCAACCCAATTGGATCCGGATCTCAGCCGGGTGAATCACCTGAGGCAAAGACTCGGAGGTTGCAGCGTGAAATCATGGCTGCTGCTGCTGAGAAACGAATGGTTTTGATTCCTAAGAGCCCTTCTCCTCCGGTTCAGGAAAAGGCTCCGACTTTGGGATCTGTTTTGGGTGAGGAAGAGTCTGATCAGTTGTTTGGAATGCTGTTTGGGGGTGATGTTACGAAAAGTATACTTGCTCAGTGGACTAATCAGGGCATAAGGTACGATTTTTCTATTTGCAATTTGATTTGTTCATTGATTGACTGAAATTTGTGTGCTTTGGTATTTGACTGTTGTGTGCATTCATATAGTTTGAGAAAGTATGTCTCTTTATTGTGGGGATTGTTGATTCTGCCATTTGTGTAATTGGATATTTTGCTGAGAAGTTAGAACAAAGGATTTGTCATAGTCTGTTGTGGTGATATGGTTAATGGATAGGAGTTGGAACCATAGGTATCCCTTAAAACCCCTTTGGGTAGTAGTCAATGCAGGAGGTAGATTAAGGGTGATGGTATGTTATGGTCTTTTAAGGCGGCGGTTTTATTATCTGGTATCTGTTGTGGGATTCTTGTTTCAACACATAAGATGGATTCAGAGTGAGGGTATCAAATGGTCTTATAAGGAATTAGTTTTGTTATAGCGAGATACTGAGCGAGGGGTATCAAATGGTCTTATAAGGAATTAGTTTTGTTATAGCAAGATTCAGAGTGAGGGGTATTGAATGGTCTTATAAGGCATTAGTTTTGATATCCCCTGTCTTATGTGGGAGTCTTGTTAACACAAAAGGTCGACTAAGAGTGAGGGTATCCAATAGTCTTGCATTAGTTTTGTTATCCGCTGTCTGATGTGGGATTCTTGTTAACACAAAAGGTGGATTAAGAGTGAGGGAATCCAATGGTCTTTTAAGGCAGTAGTTTTGTTATCTGCTATCCGATCTTAGGTTATTATCTGCTATTGGATGTGGGATTCTTATCAATACCAACTTCCTTGTCAAGATCTTTAGACATTTACACGGTGCTAGTATTCAGCCAACTTGCATTCTCTTGTGCTCTTCCCATTGGGTCATTGCATGCTGGGGATCAGTTAAGTAGACCAATTGATAGGGTAAGGAGTCAAAGAGGAAATATATAAATACCTCTATAGAAATTATAGAGTAAGCAAAGTTAAATTCCCCACAGGTCAAGCTTTTTGTAGTTGACAAAGCTTCTTCGACTAGGCATACAAAGTATTCCCAACAAGATAGGAATCCTCTTGTCCGATTATTACCCTCTTGTCCCTATTGGTAGAAAAACAACCATAATTCCTAAATCTTTCACAATTATATCAAATAGTCTCCAGCAAATAGTTGCTGCATATCTCTCATAACAAAACTGACCTTTTCTTCAATGAATTTTGACGGCTGTAACTTAAAAAACACTTTAAATACATGAATAATAGTCAATCCTAGTTTGTTGGTGTCAGGCCTGTTATAGTGTAACTTATTTCTTCAATGAAATAAGGTTCCTCACTAAATTTTAAGAACTTGAAATTTCCATGTGTGTCATAGATGCTTAATTTCTCTGAAATGTGTAAATGAAATATCCTTTATTCCATATATGTATGTCACTTTTGTCGGTACTTTAAAACATCGTATTTCATAGTTAATTTTGCGCGCCAAAAGTTTTACTAATGTTTTGACTACATTTTTATAGGTTTAGCCCTGATCCTGAAACTTCTATAGGGTTAGTGCAGCATGAAGGTGGGCCTTGTGGTGTTTTAGCAGCACTACAAGTAAGTTCTCTTGGTTCTCTTGTTATTCTTATCTGTTGTCTGGGCTAAATGTGGTCGATCATTGTCTGGAGCATTTGGATATTCTTACAGTTGATACTGACTGTTCCATTTTCCGTGTAGGCATTTGTTCTTAAATACCTTATTTACTTTCCGGAGGACTTAGGTAAAGCTTCCCCAAGTATAGGTGTCTGGACATTGTCTAAGCATCGGTATGTTGTATCAGACTCTTTCTCTTCTGTAACAGAAGAGGCAAAAACAAGGTAATTATTCTCAGAAGATTTGTCATACTTTGTTTCATGTCAGAATTTCAGTTATCATGCACTATAATTGTATTTCCCTGATTTTGCAGGGCCCTTGTCAGAAGCATGTGTGAGATTCTTTTTATGTGTGGAAACAATAACCGTGCTGTAGTAGCGACTTTCGCTAATTTTGAGGAACCGAGTACTAGTCAGAGAGATGAGGTTAGTAGTCAAACTTGAGTAGTTCTTCATGTTTGGCGCAATCATTGGTGTTTCTTTCGCGCCCCTATTAGATTCCTTGTAATTTATTGTTTCACAGGCAATGGCTGGTGGGCTCCCTCTTGAGTCTGCTTCGGATTTGCAGAAGATCTTAAGATTCGAGACATTCACAACTCAATCCTGTGCCCTTCAGAAGTTAGAAAGAACAATACCTGCTTTCCAAAGTCCCATGGGTGTTTTGATGTTCCTAATTTCTGCTTTACTCTCCCGTGGACTGGTAGTATTACCTTGATCCTTGTCTCTTTTGTTTTGTTAACATGTGTACTAGAAGTCTTGCCTTAATGATAGATTAGGGAATTGAAATGAGGTTTTAATCACACAATAGGGTTTAGTTTTTCGAGCAACTTGGTATCCTTTGGTTTGGTCCTGTGGTTTTTACTATTTCGGTTATGACCATAATGAATCTGATAAGAGTTGATGGATTATAAGTAGAAAAATGCTTTCGACGTTTAGGTTGTTGAGTAATTGATGACTGGTTTGGGGCCTTGAGAGCCTTGGGAAAGAGTCAGCATGCTCCAGAATTCATCACCCTAGGCTCCATTTATTTGATTTAAGTTTCTAGATTATTCCTTGATTCTGTCACTATTCTACGATTGAGTAAAATAAATAAAGCTAGATGTTGATTTATGATCTTAACAGAATCAAACTATTAAGTTGCATACTTCATTTCAATTCATATTTTCGCAAGCCCTTCAAAATATTAAGTTGCATACTTGATTATTGTGGTAGATTTTGTATAGATTCTTCATTTCAATTGATACTTGAAGTCCTAGTGTTGTAACCGTAAATGAATATTTCATGAGCAGGATTCCGTTCAAAGCGACAGGGATGATCCTAACCCCCCTCTTGTAACTAAACCATTTGGACATGCCTCCCAGGTACTAAAACTAACACATTGGCAGAATCCATAACTTGTTTCTTTACTTATTCTTGGAGAGTTGCTGATTTTTCTCAATGCCTCTTTTTGATTAGGAAATTGTAAACCTGCTGTTGTGTGGAGAAGCGGTTGCTAATGTGTTTGATGGAAGGATGGATCTTGGAGGCGGCATGTTTCTGAAAGGCATATCTAAGAATGTGGAGGTGGGCTTCCTTACGTTCATCGAGTCTCTCCAATTCTGCAAAGTTGGTCAGCATCTGAAATGTCCCAAATGGCCAATATGGGTTATTGGCAGCGAGTCACATTACACCGTCCTGTTTGCACTTGATCCATCTGTCCAAGAAGAAAACGAACTTGAGCTGAGAGAGTCACAGATAAGAAGAGCTTTTGACGCAAGAGACCAAAGCGGAGGAGGAGGTTTCATCACCGCGGATGCCTTTCACCAAGTAGTTCAGGAAACAAACATAAGACTCCCAGTCGAGAAGCTCAACGATATCTGCGCCACAGGTTTCATCGTGTGGAGCGAATTATGGCAAGTGATCTTGGAGTTAGACCGGAATCTGGGAGGGATCAAGGATTCAACAGGAATGATGGGAAAGAAAGTGTTTGACATTTATCACTTCAATGGGATTGCCAAATCCGATATTAACGGTGGTGCTCAAGCAATAGCTGTTGAAGGTCATGTTGTTTCAGCTCCTGTGCAAAGGCCAAGGCTCACAAAACTAAACGTCGCTGTTCCTCCTAAATGGACACAAGAGGAGTACCTGTCATGTGCTCTGCCAATGGCAAGCAGCTCTGAGAAAGACTCAGAAGTGAATCAGGCTAAACCGGTGCAGCATGCACCATTGGTGGATTGTATCAGAACCAGGTGGGCACGAGCCACTTGTAGCTGGTCGGGAGATCCTCCAAGTATAGTTTGAAGATTGTTGTATTATTGAGAAAACCTCACCGTAAGTTCTGTTCTCTCTTCTTGGGATCTTTTAAAGAAAGAAAAAAAACGGTTAACCGCGTCTGAACTTTCTTTGCGTTCTCCGTTTATGTTGTGCATTGCTGTAGAATTTTTGTTACCTGTTGAAAGATTGAACATTATTGGGCCAAAATTAATATTTAAATTGTTTAATGAAATTGCGTTGACTAACAGAAGTCTTGCATCTGCTTATATATCAACCCGGGACGTCGATATTATTTTGGTTCGGGTTTAGTGATAAAATCTGTCAGTAATAGAACCGAAAAACCCAAAGTAATTTCTTAAACCCAAAGACTTAAACCGAAAAACTAGTCGGTTTTAAAGTTAAGACTTAATTTTGGTTTGAGTTGATACGACTGCATTCTTTCTGAGCCCGCTAGAGCTCTAGCCATTGCTTTCCATTTGAAAGGTATGATTTACAAAGCATTTTTGTTTAATGGTTAAGTGGTTTGGAAAATTACAACAATATTTGCTGAAAACAGTTTTGGAAAATTGGGAATCACTTTTTTCTGGTAGGTGCAATGGAACTCATAGGTATAGGAAGAAACTATTTCAAATAAAGATTTTTGCTTTCAACCATATTCCGATTGTTAGTACGATATAGAAGGACCGCTACTACAAATAGTAGGGGTGGGCCGGATGTGGATATCCGGCCTTTTTGAGGATATCCGGATCTGGATCCGCATCCGGCCGAATTCATTATTCGGCTATCCGGATCCGCATCTGGTTACCCCGGATATCTATAAAAAATGCCAGATATCTATCGGATATTCGGATCCGTTTTTTTTTTGTTTTTTTAAATTAAAAATAATAATTCTTATATATAAATTGAAGAAAAAAAAATAATATAATAAAAAAATAAAATATTATTATTATATATATAATCCCGGATCCAGATATCCGGCCGGATTTTTTTATATTATCCACATCCGCATCCGGCCGGATCCATTATTCGATTATCCAGATCCAGTCCACCCGGATATCTGGTTTTCTGGAGCGGATGTGGACGGATACCGGATCCCGAATAATAGGTCTCAGGGCTAACAAATAGCCCTACAACCTTGCGTTGCATTGGAGTAAACCGACCCCACAATCATCAATGAAGATTGCACGCCCACCTCTTCCCTAGTGAAGACAGTACAAACAACATCAAATTCGGAGAGATGTTTCTTCTTCAACGTCTTCGACACATTTTTGAATGACCATTTCATGATAAAACAAAAATATTTGTATGGAGACTCTTTATGTAGATATCTGCAGTTGTACGGATCGCTTTACTAATATTTTGTATGTAATGGTGCTGCGAGTTGCAGATAAGTTATCAAACTCTTTCTATCCTCCTATCAGTTTAATTAGTTGTTTATTTGACGATTATGAAAACATTTTATAGTTTAATAAAAGACGTTAAAAATGTATAAAATAGTTTATTATTTTTTTAGGCCTCTAAACTTTTAGGCACCTGTTAGTATCACAGAGCCTTGTATAAGGAAAATATATTATTATTTTATCAAAGCTCTTAGACATCGGTCTTATGTTACAAACTTGGTAATCTCACATCATGTTTATTGGTTTGTCCAAGATCAAAATTATTAACATCAATAAATTCAGAAATTCTTAATGTTACAGCAGATTTAAGTAGAACAAAACCACACAATGCATTACACAACATAAGTTATTTATAGAGCAACACGTCATATTGTATATTATTTCACAACAAAACCTCGACATCACCTCAGCGTCCGTGGGAAGTGAAAGGTTCCGTAAACGTCAAGGTACCAATAGACCCCTCTATTGCCACATCATCAAATACTCTCTCAGGTGTCTCAGACCACATTCTGACCCTCTCAGCCTTGACAATATCCAGTAGGTTACCCGGAAGCTGCGAATCACCGTTCAAGATCCGGACCACTTTAGACATATCCGGCCTAACTGCTGCAACCTGGTGCGAGCATAACACTCCCAGTTTCAGAACAAGCTCGAGTTGTTCTCTTTTGCGTTCTTGCGTGGGTCTTTCTTTGGCTGCCTCGAGAATATCTCCCTTTTCCCAGCATTCTAATGTCCATTCCGCAAGGACGACTTCGTTGGTGGCTGCTCGTGGCTTTATCAGCCTTCTACCGCAAGATACTTCCAGCATAAACAGCCCAAACGCGTATACGTCTGTGTATGTGGTTGCTCTTCCGCTTCTTATGAGCTCGGGTGCGATATACCCGAATGTTCCAGCTATTCTAGATGTTTGAGGATCATATCCCTGATCATACAGCTTAGCCAATCCAAAATCTCCGAGCCTTGCATTCATATGGTCGTCAATCAGGACATTTCCCGGCTTAATATCTCGATGAATTACTACTTGTAACCACTCGCTGTGTAGATAGCAGAGTCCAGAGGCTATGTCTTTGATGATCTTGAAATTTTGATCCCAAGTGAGTTGTTCTTGATTTTCTCTTCGGTAGAGGTATTTGTCAAGACTTCCATTGGGCATAAAGTCATAAACCAAGTAGAGTTTCTCCTTATGCCTACAATAACCCTGAAGCCTGACTAGGTTTGGGTGTCTAAGACGACCAATTGTCGATATCTCGGCCAAGAATTCCTGCATTCCTTGTCTTGAATCATGGGAGATCCGTTTAACAGCAATCTCTAAGCCAGAACCTGGATGTGTGCCTTTAAAGACCTCACCAAACCCTCCTTTACCTAGAAGTTGTTTGTTCTTGAAACCCTTTGTGGCGTCAAATAGTTCTTTGTAAGCAAACCTATGTGGCCCACATTGGATCTCCCATTCCTCTAGAACCTCCTTAACCTTTTTATGTCTCTTATAGAAGTAGACACTTACAGCTAATGCAACAACCGCAACAAAGATAGCCAATATCAATACGGTCATCGGAACAACTTTCTTTACCTTTCGGTAATGGTACAGTGTCATTGGATATAGAGGAAGCTCGGGTATCCCCAAATCCAGGTCTGGGAACATCGTAACGTAGGGTTGAGCTAGCCATATCCACATGTAGTGTAGTGCTCCAACCGACCCTGTTGAGGCTGCAAAGCCAGGATACATTTCTTCCAGAAAATACAGTGAAAGATCGTGGCTTAAAGAGAGAAGAGGTTTCTTTGGCGGCTTACCCTCTGCTGGTGATAAGGTGACATTAAGCTTTTTCTCTTCTTGGCTATACAAAATTGTGACTCGCAGTGACTCTCCACTAATTAGAGAAATGTTCTTGAATTGACCATCTTGATCATAATAACCAGCAGAGGCAGCTATAATAGATCTCATTCCATTTATATTGATTCCAACATGGTTATCATTAATGTCACCAAATTCATCATCTTTATACGTATCGAGCTCCACAGCAATTACATGATTTGAGCTTTTTCCAATGTTTGTAGAGTTGAAGATTCCAAGGTACTGACCATCGAAAGCACCGGGGATGCCTATCGTAGGTGAAATCACGAAAGCCATACCTCCACGAGAGCCTATGAGGCTATTATGCTCAGGGACGATAGCAAAAAAGAAGGTGAAAGAGAAAGAATTCGCAGTACCGTTGGTGGAATTCTTGAAACGAAAAGGCTGGTCACTGAAGGCTTGACCATAGGATTGCCTCGAGGGCCTTGTCAAAGTCCTGAAACCAGAGTAAAAACCGGCGTATTCTTCCATAACAAGTCTGCTATGGGAGTTCTCAGGACAACGTAACAGAGAAAAGATCACCAAAACCTCCCACCTGTCTATTTTAGGAGGCATGATCGGTTTACAAGAAAGTAAATTTTTAGTGCTATTGTTGTTCTCTATCGTTGGTTTAAGAGATAAAACAAACAAAAAAGTCAACTAATAACTTCAGATACACGAAATAATGAACTAGTTGCAAAACTTACAAATTTGAGAGAGACAGAGAGAGAGAGAGCTGCCTAATAGCACAATCAATTATTCATCATTCTATAAACAAATAATTGGTCAACAAAGGGGCGAATTGGTTATGACTGTTACTTTATGCTTTCGCTGTAAGCTTTTGGCTGTAGAAACTTTGACTGTAGAGACTTTGTATGTAAACGCTGTTACTATATAAAAGTTTGGTTGATAACAAAAGTTGTATAAACTGTGACTTTAAATATTTTTAAATAACAAATAATAAATTATTTTCAATAGTAAATAATAATTTTATTTTATATATGTGTGATTTTTTTATCAGATCTTCAACATAAATTTAATTAATTAACAAAACAAAAAATCTTATTTGAACAATTGTTACATACATGATGTAGTTAATTATAAAATTTATTATTTATTTTGATTTTTTTAATTGTATTTTTATTGAAAGAATTGATTGTATTATTTATTATTAAGGATTGTTATGTTAATTTACAAATGTAACTTAAAAGAGTTAAAAGAATTGGATATATTATTATTAATTAATGATATGTTAATCATTTATTTATTTTGAATTTGAATTGTTTTGCTTAATTAATAAAACAAAAAGAATTGATTTACTTTAGTTTTTCTAAAGCCTTAAAAGTCTTATTTTTGAGACTTTTAAAATTTGCACTACAAACTTTAAACAAGACTTTGAAAAGATCAGTTGAGCTTTTAAGACTTTTTAAAAAGAAAAAGATTTTAAAGTCTGATTGGTTAAAAAATAACTGTGGAGATTTTAAAATTTTCTAAAGTCTTTAAAGTTTGTAACCAATCACCCCAAAAATAAGTTTTTAGAATTCAGATTTCTCAATTAACTCAATAATTTTTGACTAGATCATTTTATATAGATAAAAATTAGAATTATAAGTCAGATACATATTACTAGTCTGCCTATCCGTGGTCATAACCAAATAATTAGTCAAACAAAGTGGTTTGATTAGATGATAATATTATAACTCAGTGGTTTGACTAGATGATAATACAGTAAAACCTCTATAAATTAATACTCGATAAATTAATAAATATTATAAAATAATAAAATTTGCTAGTCCCAAGTCGGATTTGTGTAAAAATGAACAAAATTCGATAAGATAATATTTTTTTCTAGAATCACTATGTAAATATATGGTCTCATTAATAACATATATTAATAATCATGTAAATTTACATAAACATATATATATATATATAAAGATAATATACTTTAATATTTTTAATGAATTTCTGTTATAACTCATCACTAACTTTTCTTATAGAAAAAAATATTCGGTTGTATTTTAAACTATCTTATTGTTATAATGTATATAAATTTGTCACAAAAATAAGCATTGTATTATAAACTATCTTATTGTTATAATGTATATAAATTTGTCATAAAAATAAGCAAAATTTAATTTCTATAAGTTTTTCAATTCTAAATATGCATATTTTTTATTTCAATAGTCGTATAGGCTGTTTAAATACAACAACCGAGGTCAGTTGTGACGACCACACCTTTTTTTTTTTGCAATAATAAACAATAAACATTCAAATACAACTTGCGGTAAACTGGCCAATAACCAAAAGCTATCAGGTCTAACAGCATAGCGGAACAACAAAAATAGCAAAACCAAAAGTCCTAATCATCCTCCTCTCAACGCTTTTGATTCCACGATCAAACCTTATCTTCACCTGCATCGACAAAAGTGATGCATCAACATTTGGTAAACTAAATGTTGTGTGAGATTGATCCTCTCAACAACAGGTCATATGTAAGACACACACAAACAAATAACCACAACAACAGAAAATCAATAACACCACATCAATTTCTAACAAGATTAAAATCACACATGAGAATAATCCACAACATAACAATTCCTAATCAACACCATGAAAAGGAAACAAGCAAGGCAATACTACACGCCCAGCAACAAGGGAAACACTTCCCGCAAGTCACGGAATCCTCAAGAATACAAAACACACCCAAAACACCAAGCAAAGCAACATGATCGAAATCAACCTTTCAAGGCATAAACAGCAACTAAACGTGGTTCACTAACCACCAAAGCTTAGTAAACACTTACTAATGCTTCTCAAGTTCCCATGAATTTCACCAAGAAACTCGGAACAACACAATGTACCAAGCAAAGAAACATGATCGCAATCAAGCTTTCAAGGTACAACAACAACCTAACTGTGGTTCTCTAACCACCAAAGCTTAGAAAAACACTTACTAACGCTTCTCAAGTTCCCATGAATTCACCAAGAAACTCGGAACAACACAATTTACCAAGCAAAGCAACATAATCGCAATCAAGCTTTCAAGGTACAACAACAACCTAATCGTGGTTCTCTAACCACCGAAGCTTAGTAAATCATCACTAACGCTTCACAAAAGCTCCCCGAAATTCCCCAAGAAAATCGGAAGCCACCAACACCAAAATTAAGCCATAGAACTCACAACTAAAGCTTAACAAGGCATAACAATCACAATTCCAAGGTTCTCTAACACTACAAGCTTAGCAACCACACACTAAAGCTTAACAAGTGCCACCAAGAAATCACCAAGGAAAAATGGGAATCATCAAAGAAACCACACAAATCACCATCAACAACACAAGCCTAAATTCTAACAATCCAAGCTCGAACAAGC
The DNA here is from genome assembly GCA_028015245.1 of Cardamine occulta. Classification (NCBI taxonomy): domain Eukaryota; kingdom Viridiplantae; phylum Streptophyta; class Magnoliopsida; order Brassicales; family Brassicaceae; genus Cardamine; species Cardamine occulta. The sequence goes on from CM051362.1 coordinate 12,737,944, forward strand.
ATCACAAGCATGAAATTAATGATCTCTAAACATCACAACACTAGAATCACACCACCAAACACACCAAAGAAATCGGAAACCACCAACAAGAGAAATCAACTCCCTAAGCCCCACACAAGCTTACTTGATAACCTTTAGTCCCAACTCACCTTAGCTAAGGATGGATTTAAGCTTAGTTAGACTTTCCCAAGCTCAACTCCCCCTAAAGCCAACCAAAAGCAACATTTAACCCCAAAGTAAAGTTCTGGAAAAACACACTGAAACTCGGTCTGAAAGATGGGATCACGAAACTAGATCTAACCGTCCACTTTCAAAACCCAACGGTGAAAAGCTTCCCCTAGATGTCCTGAAGCTACCACAAACTTCTGTGACGATTCGACGTCAGGTTCACTCGCGATCTCTCTTTGAAAACACGCTGGTCCAAATCGTGACTGCAGCAGAACAGTCCAGGAAATCGCAGATAACTTCTAGAATGTTGACTCAAATCAATATCCGCAAAAGGCCACATCTTGATATAGGTCTTACCTACAAACCCATAAAATTTCGTTAGCTTTGACACCTAATTTCTAGGTCGGAACTCTACTCCACCGGACTCTGACAGTTCTGCCTCTCCCTCCCTTTGATCTTTCAAGATCCAAGCTCTAGGAACTCTCTACACTCTTCCTCTTGCTCCCCTAGGCCACGCCAAGCTCTCACCAACTCAGCCCAACCTCACGGCAAGCTCTGAAGCTTCAGCCACTCTTTTCCTCCAAGCTCACAAGCTCACACACACAAGGAAAACACAAGGAAAACACAAGGAAACAAGCTTCTCACAAGCTTTTCTCTCTTCTCTCTCTTCTTTCTCTTCTTTCTCTCTTCTCTCCTCTCACGCCTAGCTCTCAAGCTTTTCCACTCAGCCAAAAAAAATGGCAAAGTCACGAAGAAGAAGAAGAAGAAATGTCAACCAAAAGCTTTTCCAACTTTGAGACTTGTCTAAGGTTCATAAACTCGAAAGAATTCTGAATTAATTAATTAATTAATTTTCCAGAACACGGGCGTTACATCAGTAATCATAAATTTAAATTTATGTTAATCATTTATATAATTGAATTCATCTATAATCTTTGTTACTTATTATCTAAATCATTTGATTTTTATTTTTAAATTTTAAACTTTCAAGTCCAAAACTATTAAAATTTATAATATCCAAACCATTAATTTTATTTAGATCAAATTATTTTAATTTATATATTTTTTATTTTTTAACAAAACTCTCAATAAATTAATAAATATTAATTTAATATCACTATAAATTAAAAACATATCATGGTCCCAACATTATTAATTTATAGAGGTTTTACTGTATTATGGATCGACATGTTGTAGCGCCCGCAAATTTTAAGTGATAATACTAATTATTACCGATTTTATTAATTATTTAGCTAACCGTTCTTTAGTCTTTTGGTTAAGAATAAGTTAGTTCCCCTTGATTTCATGTAAAATAGGATTTACACCTATTGGAGTCAAAATGAGGGATTTAGAGTGGAAATGGATCAAAGATCGTCAAGAGAAGAGAAATGAAGGTCCAAGGATCAATTGGTACACATATGTCACTGATCGGTGGAAAATGCTTCAAGAACCGTTCGGTGCAACATGTGTAACCGATTGGTGCACTGCCTCCGAACTTTCCATTTTTATATTTTCCAGCACACATGCCAGACACACCGTCAGACCCCACCTGACTCGCAAGCGAATCCTCGACCCGCTCCTCCACAACACGACCCCGGCCACGGCCACGGCCTCTACCACGCCCTCTAGCCAACTGCACTCGCAAGAACAAAGATTAAGGATACTAAAACACAATCATCTCAATAAAGATAACTTACCATGGAATCGCACAAGGCTCGAAGAAGATGATTCTAAGACCCCAACTACCACACATTCTATCCTAGAACCGTATCAGCTCTGCTATCAAACTGTGATGACCACACCTTTTTTTTTTTGCAATAATAAACAATAAACATTCAAATACAACCTGCGGTAAACTGGCCAATAACCAAAAGCTATCAGTTCTAACATCACAGCGGAACAACAAAAATAGCAAAACCACAAGTCCTAATCATTCTCCTCTCAACGCCTTTGATTCCACGATCACACCTTATCTTTACCTGCCTCGACAAAAGTGATGCATCAACATTAGGTAAACCAAATGTTGAGTGAGATTGATCTTCCCAACAACAGGTCATATGTAAGACACACGCAAACAAATAACCACAACAACAGAAAATCAATAACACCACATCAATTTCTAACAAGATTACAATCACACATGAGAATAATCCACAACATAACAATTCCTAATCAACACCATGAAAAGGAAACAAGCAAGGCAATACTACACGCCCAGCAACAAGGGAAACACTTCCCGCAAGTCACGGAATCCTCAAGAATCCAAAACACACCCAAAACACCAAGCAAAGCAACATGATCAAAATCAACCTTTCAAGGCATAAACAGCAACTAAACGTGGTTCACTAACCACCAAAGCTTAGTAAACACTTACTAATGTTTCTCAAGTTCCTATGAATTTCACCAAGAAACTCGGAACAACACAATGTACCAAGCAAAGAAACATGATCGCAATCAAGCTTTCAAGGTACAACAACAACCTAACTGTGGTTCTCTAACCACCAAAGCTTAGAAAAACACTTACTAACGCTTCTCAAGTTCCCATGAATTTCACCAAGAAACTTGGAACAACACAATTTACCAAGCAAAGCAACATAATCGCAATCAAGCTTTCAAGGTACAACAACAACCTAATCGTGGTTCTCTAACCACCGAAGCTTAGTAAATCATCACTAACGCTTCACAAAAGCTCCCCGAAATTTCCCAAGAAAATCGGAAGCCACCAACACAAAAATTAAGCCATAGAACTAACAACTAAAGCTTAACAAGGCATAACAATCACAATTCCAAGGTTCTCTAACACTACAAGCTTAGCAACCACACACTAAAGCTTAACAAGTGCCACCAAGAAATCACCAAGGAAAAATGGGAATCATCAAAGAAACCACACAAATCACCATCAACAACACAAGCCTAAATTCTCACAATCCAAGCTCGAACAAGCATCACAAGCATGAAATCAATGATCTCTAAACATCACAACACTAGAAATCACACCACCAAACACACCAAAGAAATCGGAAACCACCAACAAGAGAAATCAACTCCCTAAGCCCCACACAAGCTTACTTGATAACCTTTGGTCCCAAATCACCTTAGCTAAGGATGGATATAAGCTTAGTTAGACTTTCCCAAGCTCAACTTGATATAGGAACCCAAATGAATCGGATCCTAAATGATAGATTGATGGAGGAATTACTGCTGGACTAAGGTCACTCTCAACAGTTCCGATTGAATGGATGGTGAAGTGGTTCGATGGTGAAGCTGTTGCTGGACTAAGGTCACTCTCAACAGATTTAAAGGAATGAACGGACGTGATAGTGGATTGAGAGACGCCACACAGATCTGTGAAAGGATCTATGATAAGTCTAATACACTATAAGCTTCAAGGATTCACACACAAGAAGTTTAGAAGACAAAATATTTCCTTTCCAGAAATATCAAAGAGAAAACTCTCAAGTTTCTTTTCTAAAAATCAGACTGAATCTGAAAAATGGTCCAACACAAAATAATTAAAAGACAAGTGATAGTCTGCATGAAGGAGAGAGAAAGAGACAACATTAAAATCAGAGTTTGAAAATTCGAAACTGTCTCTTGAACTCCTTGGCCGAAATGTGTTGTTGGGCTTGCGGAAAATCAACTAAATGGGCCGATGATAATGCGATCCATTTGCCTCGTTAAAAACCTTACCAACAAAACCCATTGGGACAAAAATTGGTGAAGGGAAAAAGAGCACAAATGGAGCACATACCCATTTAGTGATTTCTTTGGGCCTCTTGAATTTGGTTGGTGATAGTAAAAATAGCAAATTCCTTGTTTCCTTGAAGAACCGGCAAGAAAGGTGTCGTATGACTCTTGTGTAATTCTTGCACGTCTTCTTGCACTCCATTAATGATGAGGCTGTTCATGGACTTGATAAATTCCTCTCTCACACGCCTTGTTTCAGCTCTTGTTCTTGGTGCTTGTTCCATGGTTGCTATATGTACAGCTTCTTCCTTTGATCCAGCTGAGCTTGTACTGATGTCCTCATCATCTCCTCCCTCTTGAAAAGGTTCTGACCTCAGAACAGGTAAATCTGCATGGAAAGGAGCTAAATCAGTAACATTGAAAGTATGAGAAATAGTGAACTCACCTGGTAGATCAAGCTTGTAAGCATTATCGTTGATCTTTTCTAGCACTTGAAATGGGCCATCGCCTCTTGGTGCGAGCTTGGATTTTCTTTTCTCCGGAAATCTCTCATGCCTCATATGCAACCAAACCCAATCTCCTGGTTCGAATGTGACCTCCTTTCGGTGCTTATCAGCATGTTGTTTGTATTTCTCGGTCTTCTCTTCCAGATTTTTTGTGACCTTTTGATGAAGCTTCTTCACAAAATCTGCTCTGGCTTCTCCTTCATTAGAATAAACAGCTCGGGGCAGGGATATTAGATCAATCGGAGTTTCTGGATTAAATCCATAAACAATCTCAAAAGGAGAAAATTTAGTACCAGAATGCTTAGCATGATTATAAGCAAATTCAATGAAAGGTAAGCATGATAACCAATTTCGTAAATTCTTACCAACCGTTGCTCTCAGCAAAGTAGATAGAGTACGATTTACTACCTCAGTTTGGCCATCTGTTTGGGGGTGACAAGTGGTTGAGAAAAGCAGCTTGGTTCCCAACTTTCCCCACAACGTTTTCCAGAAATGGCTTAGGAACTTAGTGTCACGATCGGATACAATGGTCCTCGGCACTCCATGTAAACGGACTACTTCTTTGAAAAAGAGATCAGCAGTTTGAGTAGCGTCATTTGTCTTGTTGCATGGAATAAAATGAGCCATTTTTGAGAACCTGTCTACAACTACAAAGATGGAATCCTTGTGGTTGATTTTTGGCAGACCTAAAACAAAATCCATAGAAATGTCTACCCAAGGCAGGTTAGGAATAGGCAAAGGCATATATAAACCATGAGGATGTGACCTGGATTTTGCCTTTAGGCAAGTGATGCACTTGGCGCAGAATCTCTCCACATCTCTTTTCATGTGCGGCCAATAGAAATGCTGCATTAAAACACTCAAAGTCTTGTCTCGTCCAAAATGTCCCATGAGGCCTCCTCCGTGAGCTTCTCCAACCAGCAGCTCTCTCATTAACCCTTGAGGAATGCACAGCCTTTTATCTTTGAACAAAAACCCATTATGTTGATAAAATGATCCGCGAGCAGCCTTGCTTGTTTCTTGGAAAATTTCTTGAAAATCTGGATCAGTTTCGTATAAGCTCTTGACATGTTCAAATCCCATAATCTTAGCCTCCATTGTACTGATTAGGGTGTGTCTCCTTGATAGTGCATCAGCTACAATGTTCTCCTTCCCTTTCTTATACTTTATCACGTAAGGAAAAGTTTCTACAAACTCGAGCCACTTAGCATGTCTCTTCTTTAGTGTAGTTTGTCCTCTTAGATGTTTGAGCGTTTCGTGATCTGTATGAATAACAAACTCTTTGGACAATAAATAATGTTGCCAAGTTTCAAGAGATCTTACCAAAGCATAGAGCTCCTTATCGTAGACGGGATAATTAAGAGACGCTCCACTGAGTTTTTCACTGAAATATGCTACTGGTTTGCCTCCTTGAGTAAGAACAGCTCCTATGCCTGTACCAGAAGCATCACATTCAATCTCAAAAGTTTTGTCAAAGTTAGGAAGTACCAAAACAGGTGCATGTGTGAGGCTGTCTTTAAGCTTGGCGAATGCCTCATCTTGTGCTGGTCCCCATTTGAACTCCACATTCTTTTTGATCACCGAGGTTAGGGGTGCAGCAATGGTACTAAAATCTTTTACAAATCTCCAATAGAAACTAGCCAGACCATGGAAGCTCCTCACATATCCGATAGTAGTTGGAGTCGGCCAGTCTTGTATTGCCTTGATCTTCTCTTCATCGACCTTTAAACCCTGCAAACTCACAACAAATCCTAAAAAGACAACTTGATCAGTGCAAAATGTGCATTTCTTTAGATTTGCATAGAGGTTTTCAGCCTTTAGTGTTTCAAGGACCTGTTCGAGATGATTCAAGTGATCTGCAAGGTTAGAGCTATAAATCAAAATGTCATCGAAATAAACTACTACAAACTTACAGATGTATGCCCGTAAGACATGGTTCATGAGTCTCATGAATGTACTTGGCGCATTAGTGAGTCCAAATGGCATAACCAGCCACTCGTACAAACCTCTCTTGGTTTTAAACGCCGTTTTCCATTCATCTCCTTCCTTCATCCTCACTTGATGATATTCGCTTCTTAAATCGATTTTTGAGAAGATAGTTGCTCCATGAAGCTCATCTAGCATATCGTCGAGCCTCGGGATGGGATGTCGGTATTTGACGGTGATGTTGTTGATGGCTCTACAATCAACGCACATCCTCCAAGTTCCATCTTTTTTTGGCACTAGAAGCACAAGAACAGCACATGGACTTAGACTCTCTCGGATATAGCCTTTAGACATCAAGTCTTGAACTTGTTTTTCCAACTCCTTTGCTTCTGCCGGATTAACCCTATAGGCCGCTCTGTTTGGCAATGGGGCTCCAGGGACTAGATCAATTTGATGTTCGATTCCTCTTGTTGGTGGCAGCCCTGGCGGAATTTCTTCAGGAAATACATTAGAAAATCTGTTAAGTAGCTCTAGAACAGCTGGTGGTAATTCTTGTTCTTCTTGACCTGAAAACAAACCTTCCTTGAAGATCATTAGGAGCACCCTCTTCTTTTAACTCAAGAGATTTCAAAACAGTATTAGGTGTGATATAAAGATTGGTTTTACTTAGCTTTCTTCCTTTGGACATGGTTTGTTGCATTTCAAATGTTTCTTGAGGTGTCAATGGCGCCAGACTATGCTTCTTGTTGTTGTGCGAGAAGGTATAATGATTGGTCCGCCCATTGTGTAATGCTTCTTTATCAAATTGCCACGGACGTCCTAACAGCAAATGTCCAGCTTGCATAGGCACTACGTCACACAAAACTTGATCCGCATACTTACCAATACTGAATGGAATTGTAACTTGCTCGGAAATTTTAAGCTCGGTGTCATCATTTAGCCATTTGAGTCGATAAGGTCGAGGGTGCTTGGTCTTTGGAATTCCTAACTTATCAACTAAATATTTGCTAGCCACGTTAGTACAAGAACCTCCGTCAATAATTAAGCTACATACCTTGGAGTTAATTGTGCAGCGAGAATGAAAAATATTCTCTCTTTGAATAGTTTCGGGTTCAAAAAGAGCGCTGAGTACTCTTCTCATAATTAACAACTCTCCGGTGTCAGCATAATCCACAATGTCTTCTTCAGACTCTTCTTGCTCGTATTCTGCCTCGTCTTGAGATTCATACTCTCCATTTGCTTTGAGAATCATAACTCTCTGATTTGGGCAGTCCCTTGCGTAATGTCCTTTTCCCTGACATTTGAAACAAGTTATATCTCTAGTTCGTTGAGTTTGAGTATTACCTTGTTCCGGTTTATTGAATTTAGACGGTTCTGGTGCAGATTTTTTGAATCTAGAATCCGCTTCAACATTCTTTCCTTTGTCTAAAACTTTTTGCGGTTGCTGGTTCCAAACAGGTTTGCTACGGCTTGTTGACATCGTTTTCCTTTTAATGTGTTGCTCAGCCTGAGTAGCTAAGTACAGCAGCTCGTTTAAATCATGGTAAGTCTGTCTCTCCACCTTTCTAGCAATACGATCATGAAGACCATCAATGAACTGTGCCATTAGAGTTTCATCAGAATCTTCACTCTCCAATCTGTTTCGAAGTGTTTCAAACTCGTCAAAATATTCTTCTACGGATCTGGATCCTTGAGTGAGCTTTTTGAATTTCTTTTGCAGCTCTCTATAGTAGTATGCAGGGACGTATCTCTTCCTCATAGCAAATCTCATATCTGCCCAAGTAGTAATTTGTCCATGTCTATGCCTTCTTCTCTCGGACACGTCTCTGTCCCACCATGCTAAGGCATTTTCACTAAGTTGAGCTGCAGCTAGAGACACCTTTCTTTGATCAGAATAATTGTAATGTTCAAAGATATACTCCATACACCTTTCCCAGTCAAGATAAGCATCAGGATTAACTTTTCCAGCAAAAGTGGGTGCAGTGAGCTTGATGTCATTATTTCTGTGTCGTGCATCTACTTCGCCTTCTCTGTCACGGCACGGTTGCCTTCTCTGCCTTGGTTCAGGGTCTGGTGGTTCTTCTTCTGAGTCAAACTCATCAACATCTTCTAGATTTACTCGGTGTGGGTGGATATTTCTGATACGAGCTCTTCGTGCTGGTGGTGGCGGTTGCTCAATTCGAGTTATGCGCTCTCCTAGGGTCTGTAGCTGAGTTTGAATAGCAGCAAGAGCTTGAGCCAAATCATTAGCTCCCTGATCTCCCATGTCTCGAGTTTTTCCTGTCTCTCAACTCAAACAAAATAGATCAAATGCAAAGGGAAACTGAAAGACACAATAAACACAATCGCAACTTTGATGAAGAATCTGTTAATCCTAACAGCGACTGTACTCAGAAATTAATATCGAAAAAATATCAAAACACATCCAAAAATTCCGAAACCAATTTTAACAAATATTAGACTCGTTCTAAGTTCAGATGCAACTGGTCTCACGATTTTATCACACGCCAATTATTTATGAAAATTCAGACAATATTGCAGACGAAAACAGCTTAACATCCGAAATTAAGGAGATGAACAGACACACACAAAACAAATTAAACTGAAGTAAAAAGGAATAGATAAACCTGATTAGGAGCGTTTAAGCTCTGATACCAGATGATAAAGGAACCCAAATGAATCGGATCCTAAATGATAGATTGATGGAGGAATTGCTGCTGGACTAAGGTCACTCTCAACAGTTCCGATTGAATGGATGGTGAAGTGGTTCGATGGTGAAGCTGTTGCTGGACTAAGGTCACTCTCAACAGATTCAAAGGGATGAACGGACATGATAGTGGATTGAGAGACGCCACACAGATCTGTGAAAGGATCTATGATAAGTCTAATACACTCTAAGCTTCAAGGATTCACACACAAGAAGTTTAGAAGACAAAATATTTCCTTCCCAGAAATATCAAAGAGAAAACTCTCAAGTTTCTTTTCTAAAAATCAGACTGAATCTGAAAAATGGTCCAACAAAAAATAATTAAAAGAGAAGTGATAGTCTGCATGAAGGAGAGAGAAAGAGACAACATTAAAATCAGAGTTTGAAAATTCGAAACTGTCTCTTGAACTCCTTGGCCGAAATGTGTTGTTGGGCTTGCGGAAAATCAACTAAATGGGCCGATGATAATGCGATCCATTGGCCTCGTTAAAAAACTTACCAACAAAACCCATTGGGACAAAAATTGGTGAAGGGAAAAAGAGCACAAATGGAGCACATACCCATTTAGTGATTTCTTTGGGCCTCTTGAATTTGGTTGGTGATAGTAAAAATAGCAAATTCCTTGTTTCCTTGAAGAACCGGCAAGAAAGGTGTCGTATGACTCTTGTGTAATTCTTGCACGTCTTCTTGCACTCCATTAATGATGAGGCTGTTCATGGACTTGATAAATTCCTCTCTCACACACCTTGTTCCAGCTCTTGTTCTTGGTGCTTGTTCCATGGTTGCTATGTGTACAGCTTCTTCCTTTGATCCAGCTGAGCTTGTACTGATGTCCTCATCACAACTCCGCAAAAGGCCACATCTTGATATAGGTTTTACCTACAAACCCATAAAATTTCGTTACCTTTGACAAAGAATTTCTAGGTCGGAACTCTACTCCACCGGACTCTGACAGTTCTGCCTCTCCCTCCCTTTGATCTTTCAAGATCCAAGCTCTAGGAACTCTCTACACTCTTCCTCTTGCTCCCCTAGGCCACGCCAAGCTCTCACCAACTCAGCCCAACCTCACGGCAAGCTCTCAAGCTTCATCCACTCTTTTCCTCCAAGCTCACAAGCTCACACACAAGGAAAACACAAGGAAACAAGCTTCTCACAAGCTTTTCCTCTTCTCTCTCTTCTTTCTCTCTTCTCTCCTCTCACGCCTAGCTCTCAAGCTTTTTCACTCAGCCAAAAAAAATGGCAAAGTCACGAAGAAGAAGAAGAAGAAAAGTCAACCAAAAACTTTTCCAACTTTGAGAAAAACTTCGAAACTTTCGAGACAATTTATGATACTCCCGGAACAAATCTAAATTAATTATTTCAACCTAATAATTAATTTCTCGAGACTTGTCTAAGGTTCATAAACTCAAAAGAATTCTGAATTAATTAAATTAATTAATTTTCCAGAACACGGGCGTTACATCAGTAATCATAAATTTAAATTTATGTTAATCATTTATATAATTGAATTCATCTATAATCTTTGTTACTTATTATCTAAATCATTTGATTTTTATTTTTAAATTTTAAACTTTCAAGTCCAAAACTATTAAAATTTATAATATCCAAACCATTAATTTTATTTAGATCAAATTATTTTAATTTATATATTTTTTATTTTTTAACAAAACTCTCAATAAATTAATAAATATTAATTTAATATCACTATAAATTAAAAACATATCATGGTCCCAACATTATTAATTTATAGAGGTTTTACTGTATTATGGATCGACATGTTGTAGCGCCCACAAATTTTAAGTGATAATACTAATTATTACCGATTTTATTAATTATTTAGCTAACCGTTCTTTAGTCTTTTGGTTAAGAATAAGTTAGTTCCCCTTGATTTCATGTAAAATAGGATTTACACCTATTGGAGTCAAAATGAGGGATTTAGAGTGGAAATGGATCAAAGATCGTCAAGAGAAGAGAAATGAAGGTCCAAGGATCGATTGGTACACATATGTCACTGATCGGTGGGAAATGCTTCAATAACCATTCGGTGCAACATGTGTAACCGATCGGTGCACCCCTCCGAACTTTCTATTTTTATATTTTCTAGGCCTTTATCTTATGTATAAATAGAGGATCTCGCCTGCAGATATCCTCGGACTTCTAAAAATCTTTTAAGAGACTAAAAAATCAGAAAACACTTAGCTTAGAAGGTGTCAACCTTTGTATATATTTTGGTTATTTATTTATTCAAGTTTTTATTCATGTTTATATTATATTTTCTGAGGGATGTTCATGTTTATTTATGCTTGGGTTTTATCATGAGATTATCATTATTTTTCTTCATCATTAGCTAGATTTCTCTTAATGCTTAGTAGATAGTTGACCACTGTGCTATGTTGTAATCCGTTCATTGGGGCACCTAAAGTGTGGTTGAATGGGTGGAACTATTTGTGATGAGCAAGTGTTTATATTGAATACAACGAAAGGATATCGTGACTGGATCCGTTGCTATTTACACTTATGAGCATATTAGATTTGGTTCGTAATGCATGTAGGGTTCTTACTCAAAAGATGGAAGTTTTTCATTGTTGGGAATACTTGCATAGGTTAGATTAATGCATCACAGAAGTGGGGTAACCTTGCAATAGTAAATCTAAGCCCTAGGCGGTTCTTTATGCATCTTATATTAATCTCTAGATTCATATACATGAATCTCTTGTTTCTTTTATTTAATTATTGCTTATTAGGATGTTAGATAAACCGAGTTTCACCGTAAACTCCCTTGCATCTTAGCTTTACCTAGATCATTATAATTCTTTGTATACCTATTGTTCTCTATGGGATCGATACCTTAACTACTATTGTGATGCACTGTGCCCTTGCAGTATTTATTTATAGGTTTAAACTTATTGAACATCAATTTTTTGGCGCCGTTGCTGGGGAACAATTAGAGTGCCTGTGAATAAAAGATTTATATTTTGTCTAGGAATTTTAATTTTTCGTATATATGCATATAACTGTATATTATTTGCTGTAATTAGTTAACATACTAACTAAATCTATCTTGGAGTTTCAGGTTAATGCAAACAAGGAGCCGCAGATCTTCAAATTTGCTTAATCTGGACAACTTAGAGCTTGCTCGTGTAGAAAGAAGAAACAAGAAGCAACCAGACACAGATATGGCTGAGAATGGTGAACAGAATGCTGCTGGAAACAGAGTTATTTCACCTCCACCGATCGGTGTCAATCCTGCACCGGTCGGTATTGACGACCCTCCTGCACTGGTCAGTTACTTACCTGCACCGATCGGTGCCAGCCAACTACAGAGGCCAGAAGCTGCTCGGTTGGGAACTTTGGAAGACTTCAACTCTCCGAATTGGTACACTGTTGATAGGTCCACGATTTGATTATGAGATCAAGCCTCATATCATTTTACGATTATGAGATCCAAATCGGTTTACTATTATGAGATCAAGCCTCATATAATCCAATTGGTCAAACAAAACATCTTCAACGGGATGGCTTTGGAGAATCCCATGGATAATGTGGAACAGTTTGAAGAGCTATGCAACACAACGAAGACTAACGGAGTACCACAAGACTACTTGATGCTGACTTTGTTCAAAATTTTGTTGGGAGATAGAGCTTCAAGGTGGCTGAAGTTGTTGAAACCAGGTTCCATTACTACATGGGATCAATGCCAAGATCTTTTTATCAATCACTTTTATCCAAATTCAAAATCGATTGCCTGAAGGAACAATATCTCTATCTTTAACCAAGGAGGAATCGAGTCTTTCTTTGAGTCTTGGGACAGCTTTAGAGGGTACTGGAAGGACTGTCCATATCACGGGTATACTCCTGAAAACCTCATGCATATCTTCTATCAAGAGAAGTACCAGTGGCCTTAGACACCGAGAGCAAAGGAAATTTTGCTACGAACCATGAGGGAAGCCAATGTTCTCATCGAGAATATAGTTTTGAGTAACAGTAACCACTGTTTGGACTACGATAGGTCCCAAAAGGTTACCGTTCATAGTGTGGAGACGGATGTGGTCAAGGAATTACAAGAACAAGTCGCCTATCTCATAAAGATGACAAAGAGAGAGAGCTGATCGTGAATGGGGATGCTAGAGAAGAAGAAGATGAAGGAATTCTATACAATGGTATCAAGGATGTGAGCTGCATCCAAGGAAGCTACCAACACCGGGGTTTTCAATACAAACTACCGGAATCATCCTAACTTATTTTACCAAAGCACCAACGTTGAGAATCCACAGGATCAGATTTATCCAAGGAAGCAAGAGAATTTTGCTGGAAATTTCCAAGGGAAAAGCTTTAATGGGTACAACACTCCTCAGAAACCGCAGTTCACACCTCAAGAAAGCAAGTTGGAAGGGATGATGCGTCAATTGATGGAAAATCAACAAAAAAGTGCTGAAAACATCAACACTAAGGTTGGCGAGATGTACAAGCATGTTTACCATTGAGTGGATGCATTGAACAATCAAGTAAGAAGTTTGGAAAAAACCCTAATAGAGGTAATTCTGATGCAAGCTGCAACTCCCAGGAGAGAATACGTTCAAGCAATCACATTGAGAAGCGGAAAACATGATGAGATAGGATGAGAAACCGATTGGTTCACTGAAAGTACCGATTGGTGTAAAAAAAAGAATAAACTAATCAGTTAGACATCAATACTGATCGATTAGAAGAAGAATTCGTCACTCAGGAGGCTACTTACCTAGTGATGTGTGTGGTTTTTCACTTCAATCTTCTACCTCAAAAGACCACACGATAACTGTAAGTGCACAATGAATCGGCTATAGTATTTAAGGATCGAATCCCACAGACATAAATTACGTTACGAATTCGTTGGAAAGGAATATGGCTAAGACAATAATAATGAGGGGTTTGGTTTGTTTTTTACATGGAAATAAGTAGTAAATAAATGCGAAATAAAACAATGTAAATATCAATAAACGGAATGTTGGGTTGCAGGGAATTCTCAGGGTATCATGGATCGAATGTATGCATAGGAAATTAAACTAGGAAATATCAATGATTTAAAGTTCATGAACTACGAAACACAAATAAATAAAATATATGCAAATCACAACATCAATTATCTAAAGTCTACATACTCGGTTACTCAACTTATGCAGGCAATGACGCATGTAGCCAGGCATTAAAAGCAAGTTAAATTATAGCTCGTAAAGTTCTATAACTCAACCTACGCAGTTTATAACACGTTAGTCATCCAGGCTAGTGCAAGCAAATTTACAGCACTTGTGATGTGTAAAATGTTTAAGGTCAATCACAAGTTAGCTAATCAAGCAATATGCATTAAGAAGAAACCTAGAATGAATAACTAAGATGAATAATTCCAGAGCTAAACAACCTAAATAATCGATCACATGAATTCCTTTGAAAACCCTTATGCCCAACGAGTAAACTACTCACACATAATCAAGCAAAGCTAAACCATATGAATAATAGATTGCATAAACAATTAAGAGTATGAGAAAAGGGTTTAGAGATCTTCTATTTAACACAAAGTAGATGAATCTTCTTCCATAAAACGTATAAAACAGAGACTAGAGAAGAGAGGTGACTAGAGACGATGGTGATGACTTCGGCGGTGACAAATGGCGGTGAGAGGGCTTCGACGGCTTGGAGGCGGTGAGGTGGGAGCTGGTATCTCTCTGTAGTTATCTCCTTGGGGCTGGCGAAGTCACACAAAGGCACAAATAAAATATTAGGTTAAATGAGTATTTATAGGTCTTGGGATGTAGGAAGTCGGTTTTAGGGTTTTTGTGGCAAAACTCTTCGTTTTGGTAAGTGCACGGACGAGGACTTCAGGACTGGTCACGGGTTCTGTAGCCGGTCTGTGGAGTAGGCCAAGGAATGGCCACAGGCCTTATGGCCGGTGTGGCTAAGAGGCTCCGAAACGGTCACACAGCTTCTGACCAGTCTGGACATGTCTTCACTCTTTGGATTGTATCTTCCAAATGACTGAATGGATTGCTTATATTTTTTTCGAGGTGAATCTTGATTCTTCTAGCTTTCCATAGACTCCAAGATCTTTGGATTTTCTGCATGGTAAGGTCTTCATATGATGCCAAACTTCTGAGGCTCCGAAACTGTCTTAAAACGGATTCTGCTCGCCTTTTGCTCCATTTCCCCTTAAAACCAGTAAAACCTTCTTGACTCTAGAAATACTTGATTATCCCCTCTTTAGTCTTGACAGAATACCAAACTCTTCATAGAAACATAAGAAAACAATAGCTAAAGTGGGTAAAAATACGATGGTATCGCTTAGCAAAAGAAAGAGGAACAACTTGGATCAGGAGAGCCCTAAACCAATCAAGAAGATTCCTTACCCCTACAGAAAAAGAGGAAAAACCATAGACTTGGAGTACAAGTACGCATGCCTTTTGTAGAGGTAATCAAAGTGCTACCATCACTAAGAAAACTTCTAAAGGATATCATTTCCAACAAAACGAGTATGTGGGACGGAGTAATACATTTGACACATGAGTGTAGTGCTATCCTTCAGAATAAGATGCCAAGAAAGGTTGAAGATCCAGGTCTTTCACATTACCATGTTCTATTGGGGGTTTGGGTTTCGAACGATGCTTATGTGATTTGGGTGCGAGCGTTAGTTTAATGCCTTTATCTGTTTTGAAGAAATTTGGATTGGATTCTTTCAAACCATCACACATCACACTGGTTTTGGCTGATCGATCTGTTAGACACCCTGAAGAACTACTGGAAAAAATCCCTGTTCAAGTTGGTAAATGTTGGATTCAAACCAATTTCATTGTTCTAAAGTTGGATGAAGAACCCACAGACCCAATCATCCTTGGTAGGCTGTTTTTAGAAACGGTCGGAGCACTGATCAATGTGAGGGAAGGAAAAATCGATCTTCACTTGGATGATCTAGTCATGAAATTTAAGATTGATAGTCTCCTCAAGAAGCCATTAGCCAGCGGAGATCTATTCTGGGCTCAGACCATTGCAGATGCCGTTTCTGATATATGCGAAGGGTTTAGTTTGGAAGATGGTCAACTACACTTTTAGGCGAAGGGTATCCCGCTGTTGTACCCCAGAATAAAGAAGTTGTTGAAACTATCAATTCAGTCAATTTCACTAACGCTCAAGGTAAAGGAGCTGCCCACTTTTCACCAAACAAATACGAGAAAACAATGGAAGCAAGTCAAGATGAAACTTTCGAACCGATCGATATATATATATACTAGAGTAAGTCCCACGCATTGCACGGATTTAATATATATATATTTTTTATTATATTTTCTAGATGTATATATATATTTCTTTTTAATGTTGTTTTTATAGTTACATTTTTCATGTTTTTGTTAGTTATTTTAATTATCCTTTAATTTATTATTTTTATTTTATTAGTATTTTCTAGATGTATAGTCGTATAGATATTGATTTTTAATGTTTTTCTATAGTTGCATTTTTCATATTTTTGTTAGTTATTTTAAGTATCCTTTAATTTCTTATTTTATTTTTATTAGTCTATTTTATTTTTAGAATCAAACTATTTTATTATTAATATTTTTATAGATATTTAAATAATAATACAGATTTTTCACTAACTTTGGTATTTCAAATCACACATTATTTGAATTTTCATAGTTGCTTCTTTGGTTTACAAAATTTATAAGGGTTTTTATAAGGTCTTTATAAACTTTCTAAGGTTTATATGTCATTTGAAAAAATACCTTTAATGTAGATAATTATTAATTATTTTGATAAAATTATTTAATTAATTACATAATTAATTTTTAGTAGGAAATTATATAACAATTTTTGGCAAGAAAATTATGGATCCATTTTTTGAGGGAAAATTTTGTAATAATTTGTTTGGTGGGAAAGTTACGGAATCAAAATTTTGGCGGAAAAACCACAAAAGATAATTTTGGCTGCAAAATCACGAAATACTATTTTTTGCGGAAAAATTAAAAATTTTCATTTTGGTAAAAAATTACGGAATTGCATTTTAATAAGAACTACAGAATGAAGTTTTGGCGGGAAAATTACCTTATAAAAGCCTTATAAAGTTTTTTATAAAACTATTATATTACCTTATAAAACATTTATAAACATTATAAAACTCTTATTTTATCTTATAAAACCCTTATAAATGTTTATAAAATCTTATAAAATTGTATAAAAACATTCATATAAGGTTCTATAAAGTTTGATAAGACCTTATAATCTTATATGGTTTTATAAAAGCTTATATTAGTCTTATAAAAAGGTTATAAAGACTTTATAAAAATATTTATAAGGTAATATAAGAGTTTTATAAGGTTTTATAAAGGTTTGCTAAGATTTTTATAAAGGGTTTATAAGCTTTTATAAGCTTTATAAGGTAATATAAGGTCTTTATAATGTAATATAAGGGTTTTATAAGGTATTATAAGAGTTTTTTTAAAACATTTATAAGAGTTTTATAAGGTCTTATAAGGTAATTTTCCAGCCAAAATGTGATTCCGTAGTTTTCTAAAATGCAAATCCATAGTTTTTTGCCAAAAAGAAAAAAAATCAATTTTCCTGCCAAATAAAATTATTCCATTATTTTCCCGCCATAAAAACTTATTCTATAATTTTCTATTAAAATTAATTATGTATTTTTATTAAAAGAATTAATCATGATCTTCATTAATAGCAATTAAGTCAAATACATACCCAAAGTGGTATAAATGAAAATGGACTCCTTCCAATGGTATTTTTGAAAATGGACACCCATATAGTGGAATTATTGAAATTCACCCTTTTTAAAAACTTAATATTATTATTATTCTAAAGTTGAGATAAATATCAAAATTTATGGTGTATATGTGGTTGCTATTTATTTATCAGTGTAAAATAGATGTTAAATTCGGTTTTATTTTTATGATTTATTGTATCATATTTAATTATTTTTAATTGTTAGTCTTAATTCTCTTTGATTTAATTGAGACTAACAATTTTATGATTTATTGTATCATATTCTCTTTTCCTTAAAATAATCTAAAAGAAATAAATAGGGAAAAGAGAAAATGTGTATTTAAGGAAAGACAGGTGACAACATTTCGGAGTTCTATAGAAAGATAATCTTACTGTATTATATTTTTAGAATTATACCTTGAAATTTTAAAATATATCTCTTAAAATTAAAGAATGTTATATTTTAAAAAAACTTTAGTAGAGATTATGTAGTTTAATTTTGGAAGCATTTTTAATTTTTAAAAAAATTGTGTGAAGTATTTAGAAGAGATTGAGAGTTTGAGATTTTGTGGTTTGGTTTTTATAGCAATAAGTTTATTGTGTTAATATGTTAGTTTGGTTTATGACACAGTTTTTCTGTTCCTAAAATTTGTAATCTCATTAAATTGGTAGTATTTTTAATGGAATATTTAGTATTGTTTTAGATAATATTTTTTGGTTAGAAAAAAAATAGTCTAAAATAACTAAATTAGAAAACAATGTGTTATTTATGAGAGACATGTGGCAGCATTTCAGAGCTCCACAGAAAGGTAACCCTACTATATTATATAAGAATTTTTAATGCAATATGTAGTATTGTCTTAATTAAGATTTTTTGGTTAGAAAGAAAATAATCTAAAATAATTCAATTGCGAAAAAATGTGTTATTTATGAGAGACATGTGGCATCATTTCAGAGATACACAGAAAGGTAACCCTACTATATTATATAAGATAGTTATTATTATATAAAGTGCTCTTTACTCCAATATTGATCTTAAATAAAAAATGAACAAACTCATACTTTTTATAATAGTTATTATTACAAATTTTGGGTTAAATGAAGCTTGCGAAAAAAATGTTGTAGAAATTTATAACCAACTTGGTTCTGGTCGTATTCTCGAACTTCATTGTCATTCTAGAGACGACGACCTCGACGTACAAAAATTAAATTTCAATGATCCTCCATATATCATTAGATTCCATGAGAGTGTTACTGGTCTTTTAACAAAATGGGAATGTTTTCTTAGGCAAGGAATTAAAATGGAGTATTCTTTTGATCTTGTAGCATACAGAGCGAAAGGAACATTTTTTCCTAATTGTGGTAAGTTACGCAGATGGACAGCCAAACTTGATGGGATATATTTTACGAGAAATTCTAAAAACCCGGCAGTGCGCGTATTGTATTGGAATAAAGAATAGTAAGAAGCTTTTATTTTTCATAAAAAAAATGAAATGATATATTTGGTTTCCTTAACATCTTTGTTTTATAATATATAATAAATATAATAACAAAATATGAGTTTATTTTATATTTATTTATATTGTATCAATTTTATGTATAATAACAAATATATATTATCAATATAAATGCATCTATTTTTAAAAGAACTATATACCTATATTGTGATTTTACAAAAACATATTTCTTTTAAAGTCGATTTTTGTTTTTTTACTAAGAGGTAATAATCAAATACATACATGGATATATAGATAACAGAATGAAGCTGCAGATATCGTATCGAAGATGGTACTCCCAGAAGATTCCAAATTTCAATTTTATTTCTATCCACCTATTCGGTTGTTAAATGTTTTACATAAAGACTTTGTATGTTATGAGTATTAATGAAATTTGAAGATGTTAAAAAAAAACAAAGATGTTCTTGGCAGAGGCCCATACAATGTAATTTAATTGTCCTTTGGTGAGCAGAGGCCCAACGTGAATTGAACCTGTGACATGCTAAACTCCTAAGTCCCTACGTTTTTGGTAACTTAGGGGTTTAACCACTAGGCCAACTCATTGTTGGTTTAATTCATTTCTTCATTTTACTTTATATTGTCATCCACTGGTTTTTGTAACAAAAAGAAGTACCACATGAATTCAATTGTTGAAAGTCAGAGTGAGGTTTGAAGGTGAGAGATGTACTATATGAAACTTTATTTTGTTACAGATCTTGTTTCCATTTTTGTTATCTTAGTTATAAGGTTTGACTATAGCAATCCCCCAAGTATATTCACTCAAACGTTTTCGCTTCAAGCTTCTAACATCTTTAACTTATAATCCAAAAAGTTACAACTCTTTAATAAATATTACACTCTATTAACATATATACAGTTAGACATATATTTCAAAAATGATATTCGTCTATAACATGTTGTTTTTTTATAGTTGCATTTTTCAGGTTTTTGTTAGTTATTTTAATTATTCTTTAATTTATTAATTTTTTTTATTGGTCTATTTTTTTCTTGTAATCTAACTTTTTTATTATTAATATTTTTCTATAAATATTTAAATAATAATGCACATTATTTAAATTTTCATAGTTGCTTCTTTAAAATTTAATATTATTATGACTCCAAAATTGAGATAAATATCAAAATTGATGGTGTATTTGTGGTTGCTATTTATTTATTAGTGTAAAATCAACACAATAATAACACATATGTCTCTCCTGGTGTTGATACATCAGATTATTCAGAGATTGTGGTGTTGACATGTCAATAAATAAAAAAACTTTGTGATCCAATAAAATTATTTCATTAATACACATAAGTAAACACATCAGATTTTTGAGCATTATGAAGATGTCACATCAATTAATAAAAAAAAACTGTGTAAACCAATCATATCATTTTAATTATACACATAAGGTAATAAAAATTGAATTAATCATATCATTTTAATTATACACATTATATAATATTTACTTTTTACCATGAATAAATTAATGAAAAAACTTTCTAAATAAATTAAATCATTTTAATATATACACATATAATATTTATTTTTACCATGAATAAAACTACATGTGTTTATTAGCTGATTTTTAACCGACCTAATCTAGTCCCATGTGTCCATGTCATTGATTAGCATTGGTTATAGGTTTTTAAGCTAATTTTTCTTGTTAGATAAGATTTTTTTTGTTAGAAATAAAATAATCTAAATGAAATAAATAGGGAAAAGAGAAAATGTGTAATTAAAGAAAGACACGTGACAATATTTCAGAGTTCCACAGAAAGATAACCCTACTGTATTATATGTTTAGAATTATATCTTGAGATTTTAAAGTATATCTCGTAAAAATAGAGGATGTTATATTTTAAAAACTTTAGTAGAGATTATGGGGTTTGATTTTGGAAGCATTTTTAATTTAAAAATCAAAATTTTGCATGAAGTATTTAGAGGAGACTGAGAGCTTGAGATTTTGTGGTTTGGTTTTTATAGCAATAAGTTTATTTTGGGATTTTAAAGTATGTTACTTTGGTTTATGACACAGTTTTTCTGTTCTTAAAATTTGTAATCTCACTAAATTGGTAGAACTTTTAATGCAATATTTAGTATTGTCTTAGATAAGATTTTCTGGTTAGAAATAAAATAATCTAAAATAAATAAATTGGAAAAAATGTGTTATTTATGAGAGACACGTGGCAGCATTTCAAAGCTCCACAGAGAGGTAACCGTATTATATTATATATATATATATATATATATATAAGATATAGATATCATTTATGATATTAATGAGACCATATATTTATATAAGATTTTTAAAATATTATCTTATTATTTTATTGAATTTTGTTAATTTTTACATTGGTCCAACTTGAAACTGAATAATTTTATTATTTTATAATGTATTATTTGATAAAGCATTAATTTATAGAGGTTTGATTATAGTAAGTGTTACGAAAAAGAAAGTATTCTGAGTTTCCGCGATCTTGAAAAGTTCAATCTAGTTTTACTTGGTAAACAAGTGTGGAGATTGCTTCAACGTAGTGTTTGATGATGAAACTGTAGAACCGCGAAATCCGGATATGAAAACTGCCAATAAATAATAGAATTATGGAAAAAAATTGAGATGAAAACTATTTATAAAACCCAATATAGTGGAGTCGAGATATGATCTCTTTCCTTAATTCTTAAAATCGCTCGTAGTGTGACGGTTTGATATGATTTATAATCCCAAGATACAACCACTAGAAGACCGTGATCGCTACACTCGAAAGACGGAATATGAAATGACCGCTTTTTATTTTTTTGCACATGGAAATAATGAACTAATGCCCATACATTAAACATCCAAAACCATACAACAACCAATTACACAAATGACCACGAAGGTCAACAGTTCTACCGGTTCTAGCAATCCTACGAAAGCTACCAAAAAACCACAAAACTATCGGGTCCTAATCATCCCCTTCTCACTGCCTTGATTTCACGATCACGCTTTATTTTTACCTGCATCGACAAAAGTGATGCATCAACATTTGGTAAACCAAGCGCTAAGTGAGATTGATCCTCCCAACAACATGTCATATGAAAGCACCACGAAATTCAAACAACCACAACAACACGAAATAATAACACCACATATTACTTCAAACAATCAATTAACAATTCAAACTCTATGAAAAGCTAATCAATTACACCGATGACTAACCACCTAGCAATTCCAAACCTCATGAAAAGCTAATCAGTCACCAAACAAAACATGAATTAGTCTAACAAATATTCACACGTGGGTACTGTTCACCGCTCACAAGTCTGCTTTACTAACGACACAACTCTGCCGCCTATACACCTTATTGCCTTAACACACAAATGGCCAACGACTAACAAGCCTACAACAATGGGACTTCAACAAGGCAATACCCCACACCAAGCAACAAGGGAACACTCCCAACAAGCCATGTAATCACCAAGAAACCACAACACATAATTTACCAAGCAAAGCACATGAACACAGTCAAGCTTTCAAGGCACAAACAACAACAAATCCATGATTCCGTAACCATCAAAAGCTTAGTAAAACTCACTAAAGCTTCCCAAGTGACCCATGGAATTCATCAAGAACCCACAAAAATCACAATCATCAAATCAAGCATAAGAACTCACAATCAAAGCTTAACAAGGCACAACAAGCACAAATCCATGGTTCCCTAACCACCAAAAGCTTAGCAAACACTCACTAAAGCTTCACAAGTGATCCATGGAATTCACCAAGAACCCACGAAAATCACAATCACCAAAACAAGCATAAGAACTCACAATCAAAGCTTAACAAGGCACAACAAGCACAAATCCATGGTTCCCTAACCACCACAAGCTTAGCAAATACTAGCTAAAGTTCCACACATGACCACAAAGCCTCTAAGCCTCTAAGCATCCTAGCAACACCACAATGCTTAACAAACCCCGCAAGCCCCCTCACAGGGCTTAATGTTAACTTTTGGTCACAACTCACCTTAGAAAAGGATGGATCTAGCCTAGGATGAACTCCCCAAGCTCAAGAAGATCTCCACTCTCTTCCCTAGCCCCACGCCAAACCCTAGCCTCCAACCCTTCCTTTTTAAGCTTTACCCCAAGCTTCACACACACTAGATCACAAAGATCCAAGCACCACAAAACTTTTTTCTCTCTTCTTCTCTCTTCTCTCTCTAAGCTCTCAAGCACAAAGCTCTCTCCCACACTTAGTGAAAAAGGCGAGCACAAGGTGGAGAAGAAAAAGAAGCCAATTTGATTTTGTCCACTTCCTTTTGAGAAAAACCCCACAACTTCCGAATCGACTTATGACACCCCCGGAATAAATCTAAATTAATTATTTCAACCCCATAATTAATTTCTCTAGACTTGTCTAAGGTTCATAAACTCGAAAGAATTTCTGAATTAATTAAATTAATTAATTTTCCAGAACACAGGCGTTACAATTCTCCCCCACTAACATAGATTCATCCTCGAATCTTACGTTACCGTTCATCTCCAGTGAACCCTAATCGTCGCAATGATTTCTTAAGCCTTGGCCAACCCGGCCAACTCAACACACACACGAGGTCTACTACCAACCTCCGAGGTTTTCCCACTACCTCTTGACCTACACAACCAACACACAAGATTAAACACTAATCCCTGAGGTTTCCACACAACCTCTTGACAAACCCGGTCAACACACACGTACACATGTACACACATGTACACACGAGGTCCATAACTAACCTCCGAGGTTTTCCGACTTAGTCACTATGCTTATGACACTGCAGCATCATATGTGCTTATCGCTCAGACACTGACCAAACCCCATAACTCAAGACACCGCAACATCTCTGAGTTCTGAGCACCTGCCATACCCTGCAAGATATCAATCATACCTCGAAGGTATCAACCATACCACAGCACCCAAGACACCGCAGAATCTCCGAGTTCTGGGTATCTGCCATACCACTCCACTCAGGCTAATATAACCTATAAGAGCCTCAATATCCCATACCACTCAATTCTGGGCAATATATCCTATGTCTAGGATATACACCTTATGAATCCACGGTATCATATATCACTCTAGGCTATACACCTTACGAGTCTAGGTACATCGCCAGTCGCACTCTCAAGACACGCAGTCCTTCAAGCTATCGGCACTAGAGGAACTAGTCCTCTCATCGAGCAATAAGTCACACATCTATAAGCACCTCGGCTGAACTACCTCCCGTAATCCATGTAAATCCTCGCAAAGTAACACCGGCATCACCCATATTCCGCATCCAGAATACCTGCAGTGCATAACCAATAACCAGGCTATCGCACCAATACCCAATCACTTTGGGTACACCATAATCTCTTTCCGATTATGAACCAAGCTTTTAAATTCTCATAAAACTATCATCTTATTACTCACATGCATTATCGCTTTTTAACACCAAAACGAAATACATAACCATGACTCCCAAAGTCATCAATAATAAGAAATACCCATCTTATTAAACATCATAATGTAACATCGTTATACACATCAGAAATACAAAATGAAAACACATAGCATACAACTACACACCGAAACTGGAACCTCTCGATGGAACTCAAGCCGCAGCTTACTTCTGGAACCACTTCCGGAACCTCGTTTCCATCCTAGCCTCTGGCTCCCAAGTTTCCTCCTACACTCCGTCACAGTCCCACGGAACTCGCATCATCGGAATCCTATTCCGACAAAGCTCCTTGACCTATATAATAGATGAAAAGAAAGTATTGATTACCAACAAATCTAAAATGACTAAAACCAAAAAAAAACTAAACCTAAATGATTAAGGTTAAAGCAAAGGAATCAAGAAGCTACATGAAATTGATGAATTCAACTATTGGATTTCAACCTAAATGATTGAACTATGAGATTGAAAAACGACAAACTCAATCTTCTATACCTAAGTGATTAAGGTCAAAGCAAAGGAATCAAGAAGCTACATGAAATAAATCAGTTGAACTCTTGGATTTCAACCTAAACGATTGAACTCTTGGATTGAAAAACGACTAACATGACTAAAACTCAAACTTCTAAATCTAAATGATTAAGGTCAACGCAAAGGAATGAAGAAGCTTTATGAAAATGATCAATTGAACAATCAAAAGCCAAAATCCAGACCTCTAAATCAAAATCAAGTCTTCTCAATCAATTCTCCGATAGGAGAAAGCTGGTTGTCGCTAGTCATCTCTGATTATAGTCCCAGTCATCATTGGTTTATTCGATTGAGAAAAAGGAATAGGCTTCATTATGTTTTATTTTTTGGGTATTCGATTGATTTTATTTAAAATAACATTCAACTGATTTTTTTTCTTTTTGGGATTATTTTAAAAACCCGTGTTATTTAAGCGGATTATAATATCTAGGGCTACGAATAATTACTTGTTACTCATGTTGTACCCGCTACTTACCTTATATTCACCTTAAAAAATTATATTACTTGCAAGTCAATGTCAAGTACCTTGCAAGTAATGAAATTTTGGACGGGTACTTGATCGACCAAATACTCATTTTACCTTGCAAGTAATGAAATTTTGGACGGGTACTTGATCGACCAAATACTCATTTTAAGCCGGTCAAGTAAAAAGCTAGAAATTTAATTACTATGTAAGTCAAGCCACATCAGAAGTACCTTTAAATTGGTAAGTACTTACCTTGTGCCCGGACCTTATTTTTATTTTTGTCGACAACTCTTTTCATTAGTTGAAAAGACTCATTAAAGGGAAATACAACTAGTATACAAAGTTACAACCCTAAATTTAAGAGCCAGGACATGAGTGATATATTGACACGTGTATACACATGGTAACCTAGAGTTGAAAGAAGGAAATCGCCACCACCGCTCAAAGGCTTTACCTCTGCACCGCTCGAATACCTCAGAAGCAGATTAGAACATCCACCAATCGGCCGGAGTCTGGAGAAACAGTGAGAGATAGTTGGATATTGAATGATACCCACCTTCTTATTTTTTGCAGAGCCACTTGATTCTTCTTCGGTTATCAACCGAGATTCTATTTTCACTCTTCATTGTCTCTTCCGATTAAAATTTGGCTTGATCTTCGAAAAAGAAGTTTTACTCCACCGCCTACTTCTCTGAGATGGGCGGACGACGTCTTCATGGAAAGAGCAAATATATTACTCTTAAACATAAGACATAATTATACTTAGAAGAGGTTAGAAAAATCAAAAATGAATCACCTGAAATGTCATTAAGGTGGGGTAATTGAATATTGTATTTTAATGGAGTTGAGTATATTTTAAATTCAAAGAAAAATCTAGTGTTATTCAATTGTGTATTTGAAAAAATATAATAAAATCCTCTGTTATTGGATACAACATTTGTTGAATGTATTTTAAAATATATTAAAAACACATGTTATTGAACATGGAAATGATTTTATTGTATTTTAATAAGGATGGACTTTGATGTGATATTTTAACTAAAATATGAGTAAATGAAATATCACATCTTATTCTAGTATTTCTAATATCTTTCATCTCTCCTCAGACTCTCGATTCTCAAAATAATGAAATTTAATTTTATTAATTTAAAATAATTATCATTGTAAAGTTTTGACTTTGTGAAAATTAAATATCGTTGAAAATTTGATTGCATTTTCAATTTTTTATTTGAATTTATCACAATCGGATATTCTACATTTTTTACATATGAACAAAATAATTGGTCAACAATTAGAAGGTCGGGTATTTTGGTTGACTGAACAAATATTTTTGTTATTTTATATTGAAATTTATGGATTTTTTTCTTGTAAACGTTTTGATGAATGTTATTTTGTTATAACTATTTTCAAAATATTAGGTAATTATTTTATTTTCAATGATTTCTAAATACAAGGTAATCCATAGAAAAAATATTAGCAATGGATTTAAAACTCATGTTTGAGTCTTGTAATTTCATCAAAATCTATTAATTAGAATTTATAATAACTGCAACTTTAAATCTATTAAAATCAAATAAAAACTTAATCCAATTACAGTCCCTAAATACCATAATGGTGGTGTATTGAATTGAATATTTGGAGAGATTTGAGTTTTAATGAGTTTTGAAATGATTTGGTGAAATTTTGATGAATTAGGAATTTTGTTATTAAATTTTCTGAAATCTTACCTAAAACCATGAAATTTTGGTCTTTGTATTTTTTAGTAAGAAATTCCCTCAAATTTCACCAGAAACTTTTAAATCAAATTCTAATCATGTTTTCAATAACAGTGAATTTGAGTATAAAATTTAAAATCATTAATCTAATAACACTGAATTTTAAAAGATATTTTAAAATTCATGTTTCAATAACACATGATTTATCACTAAAATTTAAATCTCTCTAAATACTGAGATCAATACACCCCTAAAAAGAAGAGAAAACCATGTCTTTGTTAAGATCAATCAATTAAATCAAAATGGATTCAATAAATTAATCAATCAAAGACATGATCAAAAGAAAAGAAAACCGATATTAAAATCAGAATTATTTACCAACATCAAAGTCAGAGGATTATTCAATACCTAATTGGAAAACTAAACCGACATTAGATCAGAACATGTACAACAAAACAGAAGAAAAACTTTTTTTCTCTAAAATATCAGGATGAGAAAAGAGAAATAAATAAATAAAATTCTGGTACACCGGAAATCTCCCTCTTTTGACCTAATAATATCGATTAACATAATGGAATAATATCTCATCCAATCAGTTTTCGGCGTTACTTGGAACCTCCTCTGTGGTTCACCGGACCTTGTTGATGGCGAGAGTTCTCTCTCTTGGACCGTCAGTCGCGCCATGTCCGGTGAGACAGCCGACGGCGCACGGCAAAACCCTATGTGGGTTTGAGGTCTCCATTATTGGGCTTCTGCAACATTCTTTAGGCCCAAATCGTGGTTTAGTGAAACCCATTACAAATAGTTGCAGCCCTATCCCCTTTCCAAGTTGGGCCAGGCCCGTTTACTTAACTCTATTGCATAGCCCACTTATTTTGAGGATCCGATACTTGGTTTCAAATGGTAGAAGACACCATTTCTGCTTTATGTCGACCTCTTTGGTTTGGTTATACAGTAATATTTTTCGAACCCTTTCCCAACCCTCCTCCTATATGGAGAGAACTCTCTTTGAACCCTACCGCCCGTGACTTCTAGCTTTCAAGCCGAGCAACGGAGCAAGAGTTCGGGCTCCTTAATTATTTCACTTGTTTGCGTAAAGCATTTAGCACTGGCAAGTTTCAAGGTTTTGGAAGCTTTTTCAACGCCAAGATGTCTAATGACCATGACTATTCTCCCACCTCCCGATGTGTTCGAGAGTGTGATCCCGGCAAACTGTCTTCTCGCTTGTGGCAACCTCAAAATCTGTCTCCGAGATTTCATGGAAACAGTGTCGGCTTATCTTCCTTATGTTGCACATTTAGGTGCTTTTATCCTTATTGTTGTAAGCTCTAAATTCGTAGAATCCATAAGCTTTGTATTCCATTGAGTATAAATGAAATCAATGCTTTTGTCCACACAAAAAAAGAAGCATAATGGAATAAGAAAACAAAACAAAAAATTATTTCAATCAAAATAAAGGTTTATTTAGCTCAAAAACCATAGGTTATTTAAAAATTAAGTTTGTGGAAATTGTTTTTCACTACTTAGTTATCTCTCTTCTCATAATTGTTTAGACCAAAATGCCCATATAACAATTTTAATGATTATTTGTTAGCGATCAAATATTTGAAAAGATTAATTCTAATTCAAAACGGTTAAATATTTTGTTAACGTAACATATATTCCAGTTTTAACAAAATGATTATCATGTTATTTATTTGGTATTTTACGATATATTATTATATATCAATAATAAATTTAGAATATGTTAAATTATGTTCTAGCATGCAAATAAGTAATTGCTCTACACAAAATATAAATATTCAAAGTAAATATAATTTTGTGTTTTGTTATTTATGAATTATGTCATTCTAACAAAATGATTATACAATTTTTATCTACTTACCTTACTCTATATTATTATATATCAATAATAAAATTTAGAACATGTGCTAAATGTGTTTTTATTAGGTAAATAAGTGATTAATATATACAAACATAAATATTCAAATTAAATACAATTCTATATTTTGTTATTTGTGAATCATATAATGTTAACAAAATGATTAATATGCTATTTATTTATTTAGCATATTAATCAATTTACTAAAAACAATATAATTTTAATAATAAAATATATAAAATAGTAGTGAGATAAACAATTTACTAAAAACAGTATTTAACCATTAACAAAATGATATATACCATGTTAATAAAATAAGTAATCGTATAAAGTATAATTTATCTCTCCAAATAGAACAATACTTGGGTTAACCCTAGTATTGTTCTATTAGATTAATCAAAATATGCTATGTAATATTATCATTAATCACTCTTTCTAAATCTAATGAATAAATCATTAACCATTCTTTCATAATAAAACAATTAGATTAAATTATTAATCACTCTTTATAAATCTAATCAATAAAAATATGCGAACTAAAATTATATTTAAACAGATATAATAAATTAAAATTACAATTAAACAAATAAAATAAATTAAGAAAATTAAATTTACTAATATTTTGAGATCACGAAATAAAATAAACCATTTTATATTATGTTTCGGCCACTCGTTTCGCTATTTCCCTTAGGTTCGCCGAGTTGTATTCCTTAGGGTATATTTTTATATGTCTTTCATATTTATTTTCGTAAAGATGAGGTGAACAAAGGGGTTCACATAAACCCTTAGGAGTGAATCTAAATATTGTTCCTCCAAATATTTGATTGTTAACTATTAAAATTATGATAGAGATATTTTGGTCTAAAAATTGATGAGAAGAGAGATAACTAATTAATAAAAAAACCATTATCATTCTTTTAATTTTTCAATTATTTGTTGGTAGTGATTGCAATTTCCCTTATTTTAAACAATTTTCTTTGGTTTTTTCTTGGTAACTTTCGAGAATATAGGTTTGGTGGCCCTACTTTGGACAAAATTCTGTACTTGCAGCATTTCTGTAGAATCGGTAGGTAAGTTAGCCCCAAACCTTGCCGCCGTGAATCAATGGAAGGAGTAACAAATCAAACGATTCTCAGTGAAATCGAACGTATGCCAGAAGCTCCACGGCAACGTATCTCTCATCACCGACGAGCTCGCTCCGATACTTTCTTCACCGGTGAATCAATCGACGATCTCCTCTTATTCGATCCTTCCGATGTAGATTTCTCTTCCCTCGATTTCCTCACCGCTCCACCACCACCACAACAACAACCACAAACACAAGCTTCTCCGATGACCGTTGATTCTCCTCCTGAAGAAACCTCATCCAACGGTCTTCCACCAAAGCCGTTAGGTCGTCATGTTCGTAGCTTCTCAGTAGATTCAGATTTCTTCGATGATTTAGGAATCACTGAGAAATCCTTACCTACTAGCTCCGGTGAGAAGAAGGTACATCATCATCATCATCGGAGTAGTTCCATGGATGGAGCTACTAGTACGGCGTCGTTTAACCTCGAATCGATTTTAGCTTCTGTGAGTGTTAAAGATGGTGGTGTTAAGAAGAATATGGGTATGGCTAGTGATAGACTTGCTGAGCTTGCTTTGCTTGATCCCAAAAGAGCTAAAAGGTAGTAATTGAAAATTCAAGAATTAGGGTTTCCTTAATCATTTACCTTAATTAATAGTGTTTTTTTTATTGTGATGATAGGATTTTAGCGAATCGACAATCGGCGGCGAGGTCGAAAGAGAGGAAGATTAGGTATACTGGTGAGCTTGAGAGGAAGGTTCAGACTCTTCAGAGTGAAGCAACTACACTCTCTGCTCAAGTCACTATGTTACAGGTAAATTTCTTTTTAAGGCATTGTTGTGTTTATGCTTCTCATGTGATTAGTGAAGGTTATATGCTTTGTGCTTGTAGTTTTATTGGTTTCGATATCTTATATTGAGATTTGAGATTTGAGACCGAGTTTGTTTAAGATTGCTTCTTGGTGTTTCGAGCTTTGAGAAAGGATAAGCACTATGACATATCGAAAAGCTTCTCCAGTAGATTATATATATTAGTAGCAGAGCCGAGCGGCTGAGGAGCCAGTACTATATCAGTTTGTTACTTGATACAAGTCTACATGTTAGTTGAACTTACATGTGAAATATGTCAATAGTTTTATGAAAACACTTGCGATAGTGTAGGCTTGCAGTTAAATGATCGAACCAATGGCCGATTAAGATGAAATGATTCTTGTTCTGAGAACATATGTTGTGTGTTTGCGTATTTCAAGATCCATTCTTATTTGTTGTGTTCTTTGTGTATTGTGCAGAGAGGAACCTCAGATTTAAGCACTGAAAATAGACACCTTAAGATGCAGCTGCAAGCTTTAGAGCAACAAGCTGAACTTAGGGATGGTAAGCCATTTTTTAATTGTGCCATTCTGAATATATGTAACCAAAGTTTTTTGTACGAAAGATTTTAAGTGCTCATTACGGCATATATATTGTTTTGGTGTAAACTTGCAGCTTTGAATGAAACGCTGCGGGACGAACTGAACCGACTCAAGATAGCCGCAGGAGAAATTCCTCAGGGGAACGGAAATTCATACAACCGTACTCAGTTCTCATCTCAGTTTGGGAACAACAAGAACCAGCAGATGAACACAAATGGGCAGCCATCGCGCCCAAGCTTTATGGATTTCACCAAGAGAGGCTAAGTTCGTTTCGCCTCTAAAATATGGTGGCTGAGTTATATATACCTTATATTCATTTTGGGCTGGAGTATTGGATTTATGTATGTATGTATCTATGAATGTATTATTGCTTGATTGTATGTTTATGCAGTTATGTTCATGGCGATTAGTCTATCTTTTAATAGTAGTAACTACTGTAATACTCTTGATAAATCTTTTAGTATACACTTTTGCAAGGCTTTTAACATCAATTATCAATCAGCTAGTTAGGCAGCTACACAATGCTATCGATTGTGGTGAATATTCGAATTGAGCTTCAAACCAATTCATCATTCTAGTGGTATCACAAACATAAAACCTTAACTTATATTAATAAGAGAAACTAACAAAATTTTAAGCTGATTGAAACAGAATTCAGGATAACAAAGGAGATTTGATTTAAACTAGATGTGGCTTACAACAACACAGAGCAATGCCAACATATGAGAAATTGAGCGGTCACTTGTGAGCTGGACAGATGCAGTTGTTGGTTCCGACCTCCGAAGCAAGGCATGGAGGCTGAGTTCCATCTTCATACCAGACCACTCTATGTTTAACCAGGTCTTCCAGGAAAGTATCAAGCTTGTCGATTGTAACACTTGGCATAACCACCACATGAGCTATATCGCCTTGGCAAGCAAGCTGCCACCTTCTAACAAATTCTTCATCTTTGGGCCGTTCAAAGACAACAGTGCTGCTAAGCTCATTGAGCATCGCGCTGATCCCAGCTTCATGGAGTCTGTCTTTGAGGTAATGCGCATTTCTCAGACATTTCTGAACTTCTTTCTGGAATCCTTTGTACCCTTTTCTGTTTAAGGTGTACCAAAGGAACAAAGGGGCAT
Source organism: Cardamine occulta (assembly GCA_028015245.1). Classification (NCBI taxonomy): domain Eukaryota; kingdom Viridiplantae; phylum Streptophyta; class Magnoliopsida; order Brassicales; family Brassicaceae; genus Cardamine; species Cardamine occulta. The sequence goes on from CM051362.1 coordinate 12,770,816, forward strand.
GCCCATTCCTGCTTCCCATGATTGTTGCATCCCTCGAAGCGAGGTACTCAACGTTATTGGAAAGGACTTTAATGTGTTCCATTCTTGTTATCTGAACACCACAAGGCATTGGACACCCGACAAACTTGTGACCTGAAACACTCACACTTCCTATCGGTTTATTAAACGTGACTTTTGGTGCCTGCAGAAAAAGGAGAAAAAACAAACAGCTCAGATCACAATTAAGGTTATCATAATGATTGAAAGACTGTATGTTGTACACTTACACGTTTGACAAAAGGCATCATAAGTCCAAACAAAGCTCCATCACAATGAATATAGAACCTATCATGTGAGAATCCACACTCTTCAAGAGTTTTGATAACAAGATCAAGATCATCAACAGCTCCTTTAACCGTTGTTCCTAGCAACACAACCACAAATATATATCAAACATGAGCCAAAAACTCCACCTTTAACAATGTAAATAAAGAGACACCAACACACCTATGTTAACATTAAGAATCGCGGGTTTATCTTTATTTGCCAAGAGCTTTTTCCTGAAATCATCGCAATCAATCTCCCCAGAGATAAGCGTATCAACCTTCTCACAATCCATTCGATACATACGAGCTGCTTTAAACACAGAGTAATGTGATTCACGAGACGCATACAAAATCCCATCAGGAAACATTTCTCTCCTGTAAACAAAACAAAATCAAACACACCGAAAAACAAAACCACCAACAAAATCAAATCTATCAAAAACTCACCCAACTAAAATGCCATGAAGGTTTCCTTCAGTACCACAATTAGTAATGTAACCCCAATAATCATCTCTCTCAATCTCCCAAAGACGAGCAAACCAATCCAACACACCAACTTCAAATGGCCTTGAGTGTACACCATAGTTACTTTCAATAAACGGATCTCCAAGATTATTTATTGAAAAATGCTGTAACTGCCCAAGCGCACCATAGTCGAAATCCAAGTTATACGGATAACCTACGCCAATATTCACAGATTCATCAATATATTCAAATCTTAACAATGTTCATACAGATTCATGAAATTAATCGAATTTGTAATTTACCTAAATGGTTTTTAGTTCGTTCAACCAAAGTTTTCCGGTAACGAGCAAGAACACTAGCCATATAAGCTTCTTTATCTCCGGTGAATTCATCGTTCACTTCTGGTTCCGTAACGGCAAGAGACGTTGTGTGGATATTTCTACCGAGAACCATTTCTCTTTCTCCTCCGTTAATCTCCGTCTTTTTCTTCTTCTCCTCGTGATTTGCTCCGTTTCCGTTTGTTAACGGAGAAGGCAACGGTTCGGAAACTACAGCCGTTGGATCGAAATCTTCAGATAAGATCGGAATGTTTTCGTTCAAGTTCGTCATTGAAAGGAATTGATGATCAGATTCTAGAGCTCCAACCATGGTGATTTAAAGATTCAAAAGTAGAAGTAGAATCTGTAGATCTGAGAAGAGAGAGAAACAAGTGATTGGTGGAGAAGCAATGAAAATGGTGGGACAAGAGATCGAGAGAGACGTATGCGGCTTCGTTGATATTTATACAAGGGGCAAAATTGAATCTTTGATTTTGCCCTTTCGTTGCCACTTGTGTTACTTAATTGATTTTTGTTTTGTTTTGGTTATAAAAATGTTTTTTTAAACGTTGCTATGACATTTGATTTATTAAAAAAATATAAAGGTTCTGTGCCAACTTGCCCCATGAGATTATGAGAATTTTGTATGATTTTGTTTTTTTATTACTTAAATCGAGAAATTAAAAAACAGAACAAAACAAATTTTGATTTGACAATACTTCAAAGAAATCATTTAAATATGGTGCAAATATTATAAAAAGGAAATATTTTTCCATTATAATCCTTTATGTATAGTGTAAATATTACATTATTAGTTTTCCAATTTGACGGTTTAGGATATGAGTATTGGTAGCAGAATTATTTATCAAAATGTTTTTTAAACGTGGATATGAGTGTGGCTCTGAGATTTGATTTATTACAAAAATATAAAGGTTGTGCCAACTTGCCATGAGATAATGAGATTCTTGTATGATTTTTTTTATTACTTAATCGAGAAATTTAAAAAAAAAACAAAACAAAACTTAAAAACAGAACAAAACAAAATTTGATTTGATATTATTTCAAAGAAATGATTTTTTTTCCCTAAAAAAAACATTTCATTAAAGGAGTTGGAGCCAAAGTTGCAAATTGGACTACACGACAAACTCAACAGAAGGCCCAAAATATAAAATAAAATAAAAAAGACAAAAAACTGGAAAAGATCGATGAGATAGCAAGAAGGTTCTAGCAAACCAGACTTTGATACGGAGGAGCAGAGACACCCATTACCATTCTGCAGAGAGATAACAGATTCAGACGGTTCTTAGTATCTTCTCCGATTGGATTAATGGAAGCAACCAAGAGGGCGCCCCTCGTGAGATATAGGATTGAGATCTCCCTTCCAATGTAACACTGCGTGCTATTCGAAGGGCAGGAAGATTACAACTTTTCGGTGAGAGAATCAACCTCCACTCAGAGAATTTGTGGAACAGAGAGTGTATTTCAGCCACCAACTCTGCAATTTCTCGGGATCCATTTATTATTCCAAAGGCTTCAAAAGCAAGAGCCGAGGACAGCTCAAAAATCACCTTGCTTTGCCACAAATTCCCCAGATTCTCCAAGACCCATAAAAGGCTTAGTAAATCCGCTTCAATTCTTGTTCTGACATTGGAATAAGCTCTGCGACTATGGAAAAGGGGGTTACCCCGAAGATCCCTTAAGATCCAAGCGGCACCACAATGATGTTGAGGATTTATCCAAGTGCTTCCGACATTGCATTTAGTAAACTCTGGCCATGGAGGTCTCCATCGGTTGTTAGCTGTAGCAGAAGGAACCTCTTCCCCCACATGATGCTCCTTAATTGAGTTAGCAGCAAACCATTCATCAGCGTTATCTATCGCCTTCTTCACTAGGCTTTCTGCTGAGATACGAGCTTTTTCAAAGATAAATGAGTTATGAGCTTTCCAAATGGTGCAAATATTAAAAAATAAGGAAATAATTTTCCATTAGAATCCTTTATAAGGAAATAACATGATTACTGCGGGTAATCATGTTAAATTTATATAGTTTGAATTTTGACCTTTTAGGATATACATTGGTAGCAGAATAATTTAGAATAATTATACAAATATTTTTTAAACGTTGCTATGAGATTTGATTTATTAAAAAATGTAAAGGTTGTGCCAACTTGCCACGAGATGAAAACTCATGTACAATGAACTTTTAGTTACTAAATCAAGAAATAAAAAACAGAACAATATAAAATTTGATTTGAAAATATTTCAAGGAAATCATAAAACCATGTTGCAAATTCAAAAAAAAACAAAAGGATTGATTTTTCACTAGAACTAGATTCGAACCAACGGTATACCGCGAGTCAATTGTTTTAATATAAATTTATAATTTTTTGTAATTTTACTGTATATAAATATTTATATTTTCATATAATTTTTATTTTCTATTGTTTTGTTTTTTTATTGTTTATAATTTTGTTTGTTTGTTTACTATATATTTATAGTTTTTTTTTTGTTTCTTTACGGTTTATAATACATTTAACATGGTTTCAATATCAAATTGTGGGTTTTCAATATAGCAATAGCAAATTTATATTGTTTGGTTCAAACCTATTCAAATCAATCATGTTTTTTTATTCTTATTGAAATAATTCAGAGCAAATTCTACGGAATTAAATATTAAATTTATCCGAATCATATTTTTGATAAGTATAAACTGATTTCGTAATCTTTATTGTTTAGTTTGCAAAATTGTAGGAACCAATTTTTAAAAATCTCAACCACTGGTGTTGTAGATGAAATCAGATTTTGCAATCTGGAAAATAGGTAAAAAAAACCTTATCTTTTTTTAAAATAAAAAAAAAACCGTTATCTTTAAAAAAATTTTAAACCATTACTTTTTAATAAATGATGAAATAAACCTGAAATATATGTAAAACAAATTTTAAAGAGGCTCATGAGCTTATGCGGTGCCTTAAGGTGTATGGTGATGCATCTGGCCAACTGCCAAGAGATAAATTATCAAAAATCCTCTATCACTTTTGGGAAGAAGTTAGAACCTAATATGCGTTGGCTTATAGGTAAGTATATTGGAATCTCGACAGAAGGGGGAGCCGGGAAGTATTTCGGACTTTCAGAATGTTTTAGTGGCTCCAAGAAGGAAATGTCACTACAAGAAATATGGACAAATTTCACAGACCTCGACGAAGAAGACAACATTTTTTTCCCATTTCACCTGTGAGGCTTTGACCATGGCTATGCAATCTGGAATTGGGTTATCGAAGATTTTAAATTTTAGCTGGAGCAGGTACTTGTAAAGGTTATACAAGTACGATTCTGGTTAAGAATGGAAAGATGTCTGATATATTGGGTGAGCTACGATTCTGCAGTACAGAACTTGACAAAGCATTTGGACACTGTTTATATAAGTATTTAGAGCCAATAAATCTGATAAAGGTCAAGGTGAGAAAATCAACAACCTCTTACTTGTTTATCAAACCGTATCATTTACTTGTTTGTTTCTGCTTGGAACTTGGTCTTTGAGTAGATTATTTTTATGAGCTTGTGATGCTAATGGTGGATTTTTAAATTTGAAGGAAGTTGTTCTTTTACCTATTTTTGGTGGATCGATCTAGATTTTGTATGTATCGATATGAATTCTTCTGATTTGCTTAGAAAAAAACTTTTGAAGTTAAGTTATAGATTAAGATTTGAGATCTGTGTTTATTAGATTCTTTCCAAGTCTCAGTTTTCTTTGAATTGTTACTTCTTGTAACATTTTAAACCAGTTCAAGTAAAACATGTCCATTGTCAAGAATTGAAAGTGAAAGTTTTGTCTTAATCGTACTTGGAAGCTTCCTTGACATTCTGTTTCTTTTGCAGAAATCTGGATAAGAAGCTTACATATTGGAAGCAACATACAAGGACCCGACTGTGAGTTCTTACCTACTATTTACTCTTCCATAGCTTAGATTTTGTATCTCAATTGTAGTTTTTGTTTTTGGTATAGGATCACACTAAGATCATTATCATATTTGAATTGAATATCATTCACGTTTATTGTATGTCTATAAGCTCTACTTTTTGGTTTAAAAGTGTTGTTGTGTCGTCTGAGCTCTTCTTTTTCTGTATGTCTATAGTGCAGGGAAAGTGGATTTGGTTTATTTGACATGTGGTCTTATGAGCTGCAAATGGATACAAGTTCTTACTTGGTTATGCGGCTGGCTTACAGTTGTTCATTGGATTGTGGTCTTATGAGGTGCAATGGATAAAATTTGAGCTCGTTGAAGCAGAGTAGAAGAAGAAGAAGATTAGACAAGAGTATAAGACTTTGTATGATATTTTGTAAGACTTGTTTTGTTTAATATAATATTAGTGTTATATATGTTTTGAATGATTTATGAAATATATAAGTTATATATATATATATATATCCAATAAATTACTTTCAACAAAATAGAATTCAAATAAAATGAAATAAAATAGCAGATAACAAGAGATCAGAGCATAAACCAAAGCTATAAGTATGTTTAATATAGCAGAAACAAAATGCTACAACACAATATAATACAACATTTAACATGAGCTATAAGAAAATATATTATAACATTTTACTAACGCTATTATAGATGATTTCTAAATAGCACATGAAAAACTGTTATCGTATGGGGTGACTCTATTATAGCTGCGGCAGTAATAGCGTAAATGCTATAATATATCTTTGATAGCATTATACATGAGCTATTAATGCCATTTTTTCTTGTAGTGTGTTAGCATACATTGCGGACAAGCTTAAATCCAGATTGAGTGGTTGGTATGCTAAGACAGTTTCTCTAGGCGGCAAAGAGGAGTTATTGAAATCGGTGGCCATGGCGCTCCCGGTTTATGCAATGTCTTGTTTCCGTTTAAAAAAAGACCAATGCAGTAAGATTACGAGTGCGATGTCAAAATTTTGGTGGAACTCGTGTAAAGATAAGAAAAAGATGCATTGGGTTTCTTGGAAGAAGATGTGTAAGAAGAAAAATGATGGTGGGTTGGGGTTTAGAGATTTAAGCAATTTCAATTAAGCGTTTTTGGCGAAACAAGCTTGGAGATTGCTATCGAATCCTTTATCCTTGGTTTCACGAATTTACAAGAGCAGATATTATGCTAAGAAAAGTTTCTTGGAATATAGACCTTCTTATGCTTGGCGTAGTATTCTCCATGGCAGAGAATTGCTGGAAACAGGCTTGATGAAAGCCATTGGCAATGGCAAAGATACAGATGTGTGGTGTGATAAGTGGGTTTTTGATGAGGATCCTTGGAGACCTATAAATATCCAACGTACAATGGAGATTACTATGAAGGTCGCAGACTAACATGGGATCTGATTAGAATGCAAGAGATTTTCACACCTGGTGATATTTCGAAAATAAGTGCCTTCCTGCCTAATCTGGAGGTCGGTGATAGTTACATTTGGGCATATTCCAGGAATGGCGCTTATTCCGTGAAGAGAGGGAACTGGATTTTATCTAAACCTCGGCCTGGTGAGAACTTCTTGACACAGATTGATCAAGAAGGCACTCCAAGAAATGTAACCCGATTCCGACAAAGGTATTGGTCGGAAATTGGTCGGAATCTGGGAGTCGAAAACGAGTTTTGGTCAAAAATTGGTCGGAAATTTCAGACCAATTTCTGACGAATAGAAAAAACAAAATAGTTGGAAATTGGTCGGTATATGGTCGGAAATTGTAGTCGGAGTTTGATCAGAAATATGTCGGAATGTTACCGACGAGTTTCCGACCAAATTCCGATGAAAAAAAACAATTGGTCAGAATTTGATCGGAATGGGTTAAGCTATTCCGACCAAATTCCGACCAAAATTTTATACGTGTCCTACTGTACGACTAACACCCGGCATATTCTCAAAATTCTCACCATGCGAAAACCATATATAATATTCTGGCGTAAAACCTCTATTATATAAATGCCTCCAAACTAAATATATTTTAACAACTTTTTCATTTTCGCATTTTACGCAAGGACAAATCGCCATACCTTGTTACCGCGCAAGTTCTTGATTTGTTACAAACCCCATAAATTGCCGTAGACCTTCCTTATACTCTTCTCGAACCTCTCCGGTCTCCTCATCAATCCGCTTATACATCCACTCTCTAACACGATAAATGGGATGTATTGCCATTAAAATTTGTAGAAGTTTTTGTATGGTTTTTTTTTTCCTGATGTGGGATGCCAAAGAAGTGAGTTTTGTATATATAGATGTGGTTTGGTTGGATTTTGGTCGGAATACCCAACATTTATATTTCAAATTTTCCGATTAAATTCTGACCTATTTCTGACCAATTTCTGACCACCTACTATTTAGTCGGAAACACATATTTCTGATTCCGACCATTTTCCGACTACCCAATATTTGGTCGGAAACACATTTTTTATTCTAATTTTCCGACCATTTTCTGACCAAATTTCCGACCATTTTTCCGACCAAAATGGTCAGAAATTCATCAGAAAACTCTTCCCGTTTAACGGTAACATTTTTCTGTCCATTTCTTGATGCTTTTCCGACCATTTTTTCTAACCAATTTATGACCAAGTTCCGACCAATCATCCTTTCGTCGGAAACTGGTAGGATTTTAGTCGCAAATTTCCGACCACCATGGATGGTCGGAATGTTTGGTTGGAATCGGCTTACTTTTCTTGTAGTGAGGGGTTGTTCTCAAAGCAAAAGTATGGCAGGTTAAAACTGTGCCTAAGATACGTTTGTTTTTATGGCGTGCTTTGGCGGTGGCTGAGTGTTTGAATATACATGGCATCCAAATGCCTTTGGTTTGTAAAATCTACAAGCAAAGTGCCGAAACAATTAACCACGTCTTATTTCATTGTGTGCCGGCCAAAGCTGTGTGGAGTAACAGAAACGTACCTATGCCTACAGCTGATTTCTCGCAAACTCTCTATGTGAACTTCCACTACTTATTTGCTCTGATGGAGGACTCGAGGATTGATGAGAAGCTAAGGGCAGTTATCCCGTGGTTAATATGGGGAGTTTGGAAGCATCAAAATGATCTAATGTATGAAGAAAAGCAAGGAGGTATTAATGTATTAGTCTATTTTGCCTTTGACGAGGCTGACATTTGGAAACAACAACAAGATGCTTTAGTTCACGAACAAAGATTGCCGTGTTTGAGCTCTCGTGGTACAGATATATGTTGGTCCAGACCTCCTGTTAACAAAGTAAAATGCAACATATTTTCTTCGTGGCGTAGTTCGTCGGATATGTGTGGTGGAGGATGGATTGTAAGAGATCACGTCGGGGATGTTAAGTTTCATGCTACAGATGCTTTCCACCATTAGCGTGTAAACTTGCTGCTGAATTCAGATGCATTATTTGGGTGCTATGAAGTCTACGATATTTGCATGTTGTCTCATGTGAAATCTGGACTGAATCAGCGGCTGCAGTGAGTGCAATACAGGATAGTAGCAAATGGCTACGGTTTCAGGCAGAGCCGTGCCTATAGAGGTTTGAAAAAGGCATTCGCCTAGGGCCCCGGAATATTAGACAAATGTTAGGGCCCCAAATTTTTAAAAATATTTTGGTATATATATATAAAATATGTATAATTTTCTTGAATTTAAATTTTTATTTCATATACTAAAAATAGTGTTAATTCTTTTTAATATTTTACAAAGTTTATCTTAAATTTTGGTATTTTTATAGATTAAATATTATGAATTACATATAGATTACAAAATAGTATAATTTATATTCTATACCTTAAGAAATGTTTTATAACTTAAAAATTTTCTACTTTCTTATATTCTTCATAAAATATCTACACAATTTCTAAAAAATTATATTTTTCATAAAAAATAAGATTTATTATCTCTACTTTATTATAAAAATACGTTAAAGTTTAGTTATGATATATATTTTACCGTAAAAAATAATATATATATATATATATATATAATGAGATTTTTTCTGCCTTAGGTCTCTCAAACCCTTGGCACGGCTCTGGTTTCAGGTACATTTGAATTAGATTCATCACCTTCTTATGGAGGTCTAGGGTTTCTGTTTTGTGGTGTCTCCGCCTCAGGTTAATTCGGTGGCAAGAGACATTGCCCAAAGTGTTACTCGCGATGGACAGTTTAGGTCTTACCTATCAATCGGAGGTCCATCATGGCTTCAATCGCGGATCCGAGATGAAAGACAGGGATCCCTTGTTACTTGACGTCAGTTTAGCTCTGTTTTCTCTTTAATTCTGGTTTTATTATAAGTTGTGCTTTGTTTTAAGACTGTATTTGTTTCTACCGAATTCTGCTCGATTAAATTGAATAAGATGAACAAAAAATAAACCCTAAGTATTATAAAAAAAAACTAAGTACATCATTATATTAAAATAAAGATAAATAAATAAAATTTGATTTATTAAATACTTATTAAACCAATTGTTTCCTATACTTTCACACAATTTATGCAATCTATTTTACAGTCAGATTGCCATTGTTAAGGAAATAGTAAATATTGTCAACAAACATCAACGAGTTGGAGATTAATGGAATATTATATTCTATATTGAATTCCAAAAAAACGTTTGTACAAGAATGAGGTTAATCAGTCCCTTCATGTCTTCGTCTAGATCTTCTAATCAATACTCCTTTTTACCTTGTAAATCGTTTGTATTTATATCCTTACAAAGTATTTTGTCCTTCTTTTTTTTTTAATTAATTAACATGTCTGATTTTTTGAGATTATACTGCAACGTCAAGAAGAAGATCAATATTTCGATGGTCGACAAATCGAAGGCAAGAAAACCACATGGTTATTATCAGGAGGTAATTTTCGGTAAATTTGATTTAATGATGGCATGAAAACAATTGATTTTGAAAAGCGCTTTACATGCTTTGCAAGAAAAGTATGCAGTTTTAAAAACTACTACCCAAATATCAACAGGTAAGGACAGACCCAGAAACTATTTTAACTTGGATCAAAATGGCAATAATTATGCAAAAGAAGGAATCAAACTCGGGGCTAGAGGGTTCAATAGGCGTAATCTACCATTTGTGCCACTGATTTTTATTGATTTACACATACAAAATTCATATATATTTGGATTTTGGGTGGGTTAATTAACACACCTTTTTCCTTTCTGGGTCCGCCCATGTCAACAGGTAACGAAGTAAATCAAGTATGCATTATGATTCCCAGACAACAGACTTGTTACAGAACGAAATTGAAACAAAACAAAAAAAAACGCAGCATTTTTCTAAGGAAGCGACTCAGAGGGCGATAGGGTTAATATTGTTTCTTCAGGTCCAAGGCAAGCCGCCGTCTCCTCCGATCAATGGAGGGGGTGGTTTCGATGGTGGGGGAAGCGACTCCAGCTCCTTTTCTAACTCCACTAACGACTGCTTCATTAGTTTCATGGGCAAACGTGGTTTAGAAGAAAAAGAGTCCGACGAAATATGATCTGAAGGGAACACCCAATCACCAACCTTAAAAATGACATCACTGATAGAATATTACGATATTCTTGTTACTTAGACATGTAGATATTCTTGTTAATATCTTTTGTAACCCCTGATTTTATGTAACAACCTCAACTATTTATACCTATGTTAATAGAACAATCCCATCAAGGGAATTCATCCTCATACATGGTATCAGAGCACACAAGCTCCTAAACCTTTTTAATTTTTTTTCTATCATCTTCTTCTTCTTCTCCTCTCTTCTCTCTTCTTCTTCGTTTCCTTTTAATTTTCTTTTCATGGCTGCTCAACCACCTCCCGCTGTTGAGAGAGCTTTTGGTGTCACCAACATCAAATCTCACATTCCCATCATCCTTGATCTCAATGATCACAACTATGATGCTTGAAGAGAATTATGTCTCACTCACTGTTTGACATTTGATGCGCTTGGGCATGTCGATGGCACACTATTCCCAAACGGCGATAACGATAATGCGTGGAAGAAAAGAAATGGCTTAGTCAAACTTTGGCTCTATGGCATCCTTGCTCCACCTCTGTTCCGCAGCTCCTTCAAAACAGGCGGCTCTGCTCACGACATTTTGATCCGTATTGAGAACCAGTTTTGCAACAATAAAGAAGCCTGAGCGATCCAGCTTGACAATGAGTTAAGTACCACTGAAATTGGCGACCAGTTGATCCAAAACTACTGTCAGAAACTCAAAACATTGGCTGGTCTGCTTTCCAATGTTGATGCTCCTGTCTCAGAGAGAACATTAATTATATCTCTCCTGAATTGACTAAACGAGAAATATTATAATATTATCAATGTTATCAAGCATAAGGAGCCATTCCCAAGCTTTGATAATGTGAAATTAATGCTTCAAATTGAAGAGTCACACCTCAAGAAAACTCATAAGCTTTATTTGGCATCTCACACTGATCATTCTTCCTTCACGACATCCCTTGTTGTCAATGACCAGAAACCGACAGTGAAGTTCAACAACAACATCAATGGTACCAAGTGAATATATTTCGTCAGCCGATATATCACAACTATAATCAAAGTGTGATTATCGAAATGCGGCAAACCATTGATAAAATCTATAGAAATATCCTCCCATACCTGATTTGGAATCGGTAGGGGTTGAAGTAACCCTGCTGGGGATAAGCTCTCCACTTTGGTGCGTTGACACACGTCACAAGCCTTCAAAAATGCCTGAACCGACTGATGCATCACATGCCAGTAAAAATGTTCAGCTAACCGCTTGAACGTCCGCAATATGCCTGAGTGTTCCAACATCATTGTACTGTGAAACTCATGGAGTAATGTCGTGACAAGAGATGACTTTGGGGGAACAATAACACGATTATTGTAACAAACTAACCCGTTTCACCGTGAATAAGGTTGTCCTAGAGCTGTATCCGCCAGTTTTCCAACCTGCAGAAAATAAGGGTATGTGTTAGTCACTCCTCAGAGTTGGTCCCATATCTCTGAATTGGACGTGAATATTACCGTAAGGCAAGGACTGTCGAATCTGCGAGACAAAGCATCAACTGCGGCGTTAGCTGTCCCCGGCTTATAGTGAATAATTTTCCCATCGATTTCTACTGTTCTGGTGTCAATATTTGTTGTTCCAACAGAAAACAGAGACTTCGTTGATCTGTTTGTATAGTGAATCTTTGGTCCAGTATGTACGGTCGCCTTTGCCGTATTGGTATGATGATAACATTTCTCTCGCATAAGTCGATCAACTGCACTTTGTTACTCCCAACGTATAACTCATAAAATAGTGCTAGTACCCTCCCTCGAAGCATCAGTCTAGATCACAAATGGAATTGAGAAGTCCGGTAACACCAAGGTGGGTGTTGTTGTCATTGCCATTTTCAAAGCATTAAAAGCAGTGTTTGCCTCGGTGGTCCATACGAACTTCCCTTTCTTCAAAAGATTTTTCAAAGGTTGTGCAATACTACCATAACCGTGTATAAATTTTTGATAGTACCCTGTTAATCCCAAAAACCCGTGCAACTTAGTAACTGCCGTTGGAACCGGCCAAGTGATCATTGCATAAATTTTGGATTGATCGACCTTACCACCATCGTCGGATATGATGACCCAAGTATTCTAGTTCCGTTATTCTGAACTCACTTTTTTTTTAAACGAACAACTTGTTGTCTCATAAAATGTGAAGCACCAGTCGGACATGCCCTAAGTGGTCTTTCCGTAAGCGGCTATAAACCAAATTATCATCGAAAAATACCAAAACGAACTTACAAAGATGGTCGAGGAACACGGCATTTATCGATGATTGAAAGGTAGATGGTGCGTTGCAGAACCCAAAAGGCATGACCAAATACTCAAAATGTCCGCTATATATGCAAAAGGACGTTTTATGGCAGTCTAGGGGATGGACTCGGAGTTGGTGGTAACTCACCGTTAAGTTGAGCTTTGTGAACACTATAACACCATGGAATTCATTGAGCATATCATCCACCATTCGGATCGAGAATCTATCTTTGATGATTGCGGAATTGACAGCTCTGTAGTCCATACAAAATCTCCAAGACCCATCTTTCTTCTTGACTAACAAGACTGCCGACAAGAAAGGACTAGAACTTGGTCGGCTTAAACCGGCTTGCATCATCTTTTTCACCTGTCTCTTGATCTTGTCTTTTTGAAAATGGGCATATCTGTAGGGACGTACATTGACTGGATCTGCTCCTTCCTTGAGCGTGATGCGGTGCTCAATCGAACGAGATAGAGGTAATGTGATCGGAGTTTAGAAGAAATCCTCGTAGCGGTCAAGTAGTGAAAGCACCTCAAAATCCATATTAGAGTTTATATCTTCCTCGTGAAGCTCATGAATGTGTAAATCAAAACACGCTTAGCCCGACCTGACCTCTTTTCTGATCTCTTCGGGTTGACCCGGTATCATTTGTAGGCCACGGATCCCCTGCACCACTCTCGTCGTCCACGTTCATTGGAACTCCATACATTGTTCTTTCCAATCGCATAGTGTTAGTCCAAGTGTCTCTAACCATTGTACACCGACTACCTAGTCGAGGCCAGTAAGTGATATGATCCTCCTATAATCGGCACTTTCGAGGGGTAGAATGAATGAATTGATAGATGGATAAGGATGGAGTGAATGGATCGCACCAAGGTTGTAGAAGGCCTTGGATATTTCCTCAATGACTTTTCCAAGATATGACACACTTGAAAATGCCAAGGTTTGAATCGCGGATATGACACACCTTGATTCGGTTTGATTGAAGGATATTACTCACCAACAATCAGAGTTTGTTCTTCAAAGAACACAAGAGAAATCACTCTCAATTTTTAATAAAAACTTGGATGATCCAAAAATGAGTACAAGAAAAGAGTTTTAAAGAAAGATGGAGTAAAGAAAAAGCTAGAATTAATTCATAGAAAATTAAGAAAACATTAACTAGTTTGGAATATCTCTTGGAGTCTCCCAAGCCAACTCTTCCACTCCCTTGGCCGATTTTAATCAGATGATTATTGAGCTGGGCTGATTTAATCTCTTCTTTGGGCTTGAGACTTCAAAAGATAAATCCAAAAATTATTAGACTTGGACCTGGACCAAACTTGTTTAACTCTTGTGGACTAAGATGGATTAGAGTGACCCATTTGCCTCATTAAAACCTTCCTTTGGAAAACCCATTGGGAAAAAACCAAAGGCTAGGAAAAAGAGTACAAACGAATCACCCGTTTATTAGTCCACTCGAGCAACCAAGACGGTTTGATTTTCCATGTTCTCGAACTGAGCTTTAGTCGGTTGAACTTGAGTGAGTAATGCGGTGATGGCGTTCTGAAACTCTTTTGCTCTCGATCTTGTCATTGGTCCACTTGGTACGGCCAAAGCATCCTCAGTTTCAAGCTGTTTCTGTGAGCTATCCATGATCACATCATCCCCTCCCTCTTGAAAAGGATTTGTCCTCAAATCTTGAAGAGATTTTACTCGGCAACTCTGGTACAAGTTTAGTATGGTTCAGCAAAGTTTCCTTGTAAATAAATAAAAGAACGGGTTGTTGAGAGAACAAAGCTCTCTTAACCACATTAGATCTCACAAAGAAATTTGAATGCCTCACGGGTTTACTCTCACAAGCCTTTTTCTTGGTTTTTCTCAAACTCTCGTTTTTACTTTGAGGTGGCGTGTTTAGGGGTTCACTCACAATGGTTTTCCTTGTTGTTGCAGCTGAACTTGGTCTTGATGAACCTCATGTGGTGCCAAAGGAGCAAGTATCGTCTTTCGGCCATTGAACTCAAAAGAGTAACGATTAGTAAAACCGTCATGTAAGACCCTTCTATCGAACTGCCATGGTCTTCCAAGTAGTATATGGCCGGCCTCCATAGGTAAGACATCACATAAAATTTCGTCCTCATACTTGCCTATGGTTACAGGAACCAATACTTGGCGGCTCACGGTCATTTCACCGGCATCATTAAGCCATTGAAGCTTAAAAGTTTTCGGATGCTTCTTAACTTCCAGCCCTAACTTCTTCACCATTGTTTCACTAGCCACATTAGTACAACTTCCACCATCAATAATAAGGCTGCAGACCTTACCTTGTACCAAACATCTTGTGTGAAACAAGTTCTCCCACTGCTCTTGGACAGTATCTTTAACTTGAATACTCAAAGAATGTCTTGTTACCAATAATTCTCTAGTGGCTGGTAACTCTATGCCCTCATCCTCGGTTTCACCATCACTTTCAAGCTTTTCCTCCTCAGTTTCAATCTCGCCATTATCCAATAAAATCATAGTTCTCTTGTTGGTGCACTCGTTGGCGTAGTGTCCTCTCCCTTGACACTTGAAACACTTAACGTCCCGATTTCTAGATGGTGTAGCTACAGCCTTACCCTTGGCATCTTCAGCAATGGCGTAGGGCTTAGGATCCGGTTTTGGCTTGGTAACGGTCCTATCCTCTCGGCCATAACTCGTCCTAGTGTTAGCCGCTCCAGCTCCATAGGAAAGTCTAGAAGTGCTTCTCCTCTTAATTTTCTGTTCAACCAACACATCCTTATGAAGCATCTCTTCCAAATCTTTATAAGTTTGAAGCTCCATTCTATCTTGAATATCCCGAGCTAAACCACTCAAATACCTGGCCATTGTCGCCTCAGCATCTTCATCTATATCAGCTTTAAGCATTAGAGACTCCATCTCTTGATAGTAATCCTCCACACTCTTACTTCCTTGAGTTAGACGCCTAAGCTTTAGATGCAGCTCCCTTTGATTATGGCGTGGAACAAATCTTTTTCTCATCAGATTTTTCAACTCTTCCCAAGTGACTACGGGCGGTTCTTGGTTACGTCTTCGACTCTTCACAATCTAATCCCACCAATTAATTGCATAATCAAAAAACTCCGTTGCCGCTACTTGAACTTTCTTTTGCTCCGAATAGTTTTCACAATCAAACACGAGCTCAATTTTTTTCTCCCACTCCAAGTAGACATCCAGATCATTTTTTCCATGAAATGGTGGTATCTTCAACTTAAGTCCACTGAGATTGTCTTCATTTCGACCCCTAGCTTCTCTTACTCGTCTCGGCCTTCTTTCACTTTGATTAGAAGCTTGGCTCCCTCTGCTGTAATAATTCAAGTCATCCCCATCAGCTTCTTCTTGAGGTCGTGCTCTTCTTCTTCTAGCAGCAGTATTCGGCAATAATCCTTGATTAACGGACTCTTGAATCGTATCGATCCTTGCATTGACTGCACCCATCTCTTCTCTCACCATCCGCCTCATTTCTACCACTAAGGTCTGCATGTCCAGAGTGTTATTCCTTCTTCTTTGAGCTCGGTTGGTGCTCTCAACTTCTTCGCTGGAATGATTAGACATATTGATTTTGTTTTCCCTGCACACTTAACAAACATTAGTAATAAAAAGTCAATCCTCACAAGTGCTTCTCTTCTTTTTATTCACTCAATCACTCAACACTCAAAATGATCTCTCTCAGCGATTTTCTCAATGGTTCGTATGGAACAAAACTGATCAAATCGGATGAACAACTCCAACAACACATATTCGAAACAATGGACTTGAGATAGAAAGAAAAGAGAAAAGAGTTTAGTATTTTTTTTTTAATGAACAGATCAAGGATCAGAAAAATTAAGGAGATAAAATTAGAAAAATAAAACCCCCCCTAATCTAATTAATTTCGGACTAATTATTTTTTTTTTCTTTTGGTCCGATCAACTTCTTCTCTTTTTTTTTAAACAACTCAAAATTTAAACTAGAACTAAATAGAGATCAAAAAGAAAATTATGATCAAAATAAAAATAAATTGACTAATCCCCCAAACTATTGATCCGATCAAATAGAAAAGAAAGACTAGAGAAGATAAAAGAAATTGAAAATGAAAAGATAGAGGATGTAAGAAGATGGAAAAGGTGAGAAGATGATAAGACAAATACCAAACCCGAAAGTGTGCTCTGATACCACTTGATATGATCCTCCTAGAATCGGCACTTTCGAGGGGTAGAATGAATGAATTGATAGATGGATAAGGATGGAGTGAATGGATCGCACCAAGGTTGCGGAAGGCCTTGGATATTTCCTCAATGACTTTTCCAAGATATGACACACTTAAAAACGCCAAGGTTTGAATCGCGGATATGACACACCTTGATTCGGTTTGATTGAAGGATATTACTCCCCAACAATCAGAGTTTGTTCTTCAAAGAACACAAGAGAAATCACTCTCAATTTTTAATAAAAACTTGGATGATCCGAAAATGAGTACAAGAAAAGAGTTTTAAAGAAAGATGGAGTAAAGAAAAAGCTAGAATTAATTCATAGAAAATTAAGAAAACATTAACTAGTTTGGAATATCTCTTGGAGTCTCCCAAGCCAACTCTTCCACTCCCTTGGCCGATTTTAATCAGATGATTATTGAGCTGGGCTGATTTAATCTCTTCTTTGGGCTTGAGACTTCAAAAGATAAATCCAAAAATTATTAGACTTGGACCTGGACAAAACTTGTTTAATTCTTGTGGACTAAGATAGATTAGAGTGACCCATTTGCCTCATTAAAACCTTCCTTTGGAAAACCCATTGGGAAAAAACCAAAGGCTAGGAAAAAGAGTACAAACAAATCACCCGTTTATTAGTCCACTCGAGCAACCAAGACGGTTTGATTTTCCATGTTCTCGAACTGAGCTTTAGTCGGTTGAACTTGAGTGAGTAATGCGGTGATGGCATTCTGAAACTCTTTGGCTCTCGATCTTGGCATTGGCCCACTTGGTACGGCCAAAGCATCCTCGGTTTCAAGCTGTTTCTGTGAGCTATCCATGATCACATCAGTAAGTGGTAAAGCATAAAAGTCCAATACAAAGTCGACTCCTGTCAGACTCATGATGACTTCGTGATATTTGCCCCGGTAATGCAATAGATGCCCATCCGCTACACGAACTCAGAACGCCGGTATTGGTGTGATCTTGAGGTTTAGGCAATTTGGTGCTTTGTTGCTGATAAAATTATGTGTAGAACCAATGTGTATCAAGGTGACCACCTTTTATTGACCAATTGATGTTTGCACACAGATAGTTTTATGTGACCACAAACTTGTCAGTGCATGTAACGATATTTCTGGTGCTAGTGGTTGTGATCAGGATCCACTATGACATCATCAACTTCCTCGACATCATCATCTAGCCCTTCCATTAACAGCAGTTGCAATTTACGACATCGATGTCCTGCCGTATATTTCTCATCACATCTGAAACAGAGGCCTAAGCTTCGTTTCTTTTTAACTCATCAAAGCTTAGTCGCTTGGGCATTCCATGTGGTGATTATTGTAGCTCCCATGGAAAAGAGGGTCGTGGCATAGGCAGCGTATGCATAGGAGCCCATTTCATGGTTGTTGATATGGACAAACTTTGCGGTATGAAAGGTCGTTTCTGCTTCTACAGTTGATCATCCCGAAGTCGTGCCCGATCAATTGTCTCCTTCCGTGTTTGTGGTCTGATATTCGAAAAGAATCTGCTATACTCGAGTTCAGACCTACCATGAATGTGCCTACCAGAGCTCTTTGCGACTACGCATACACCTTGTTTTAGAGGCACTCGAACTTCCTTAAGTACTCACGCAATGTTCCCGTCTGTTGTATTTTTGATAACGCCTCGTCGAAATTGTCTAATTGACTTGGTCCACAATGAGACCATAACTCTGCTTCGAACACTACAAGAAATCTACCGCAAAACCGACGGAATTTCCGACGGACAATAATTCTGTCAGAAATTTCCGACGGCTTCCCGAGATTTAAAAATTCTGGGAATCCGTCAGAAATCCGTCGGAAATTTCCGACGGAAATAGTTCCATCAGAAATACATGCCGTTATATTCCGACGGAAATTTATATTCCGACGGATATCCGTGCCATTTTATTCCGACGGATTTCCAACAGCTTCTGGAAATATGTCAGATAATATGAACATTAATGTAGCCGTTGAATTTACCATTGTAAACCGACAGATTTCCAACGGAAACGAGTTTATATATATGTTTTTCCCTTCCTCCATCCCATTACACAACAATCTTAATTTCATATCTCTCTCTTATTTCTTGTTTACTTAATACGAATTCTATAAAAAAAGTGAAAAATATGTCTAGATATTTTTGGTCATGGATGGACGAACCATTGATGGATCCGGAGACGAACAACTTGAACGAGGAGTATGCACGAGACATATACGAGTTAATGGAAGTGGCGGGAAAGAAACCGCGTGTTCAAAAATCAGGTAAGTTAAAATGTCCATGTTCAATTTGTAGGAATTCTCGTAATGTTGCGATAGAGATAGTTTGGCATCATTTGTATAGTAATGGGTTTACGCCGGGTTACAAGATATGGTATTTACATGGAGAAACAAATGTCGAGTATGGTAGTACTAGTGAACCAACTGTCTCAGATTGTTTAGGAGGTAGCACGGAAGTAGATGTAGGTGTAGGGATCGTGCAGATGGTCAATGATGCGTTTAGAGAGAATGTCGAGTTTAGCGGTGAAGAAAGATATAGGTTCGAAGAACCTAATGTAGAAGCAAGAAGATTTTTTGATATGTTAGATGCTGCAAAGCAGCCACTATATAAAGGGTGTAAAGAAGGTCATTCGCCTTTATCATCTGCAAGTAGATTGATGACGATTAAGACGGATTACAATTTGGCAGAGGAGTGCGTTGATGCGATAACAGATTGGGCGAAAGATTTATTGCCAGAAGACAATCTTTTACCCGGATCATACTACGAGGTACAAAAACTTGTATCTGGTCTTGGGTTACCGTATAAGGTAATAGATGTGTGCATCGGCAATTGGAGAGAAGATGAAAACCGCAAAAGATGTCGATTTTGTCGTAAACCATGGTATCAGGAAAGTAGTGGCAGAATTCAAATTCCATATAAACGTATGTGGTATTTACCAATAACATAGAGGTTGAAGAGGTTATATACTTCTCAAGAATAATGAGATGGCATGCAGAACATCGTCAAGATGGAGATATTACACATCCTTCAGACGCAGAAGCTTGGAAACATTTTCAATCATTGTATCCGGATTTTGCGTATGAGCGAAGGAATGTGTACCTCGGGTTATGTACATATGGTTTTAACCCATTTGGGAAGCATGGAAGGAAGTATTCATTTTTATATCTCTCGATTCTTGTTCCCGGCCCAGAGCATCCGAAGAGATCACTTGATATATTCCTCTAACCATTGATCTATGAGTTACAAATGCTATGGGGGCATGGTGTGGAAGCGTACGATGTTTCAACCCAACAAAACTTTAAGATGCGTGCGGTGCTTATGTGGACCATAAGCGATTTTCCAGCATATGGTATGTTATCTGGATGGACAACACATCGGAGATTATCGTGTCCATATTGCCAAGACAACACTGATGCATTCCAACTGAAGCACGGTAGAAAAAGTTGTTGGTTTGATTGTCATAGAAGATTTTTACCGAGTGATCATCCGTATCGTCGTTCGAGAACAATGTTTATGAAGGGTAGGCAAGTTTTTGATGGTCCACCGCCTGAGATAGACAGTGAGACTTTATTGGAGCAGTTGAGAGATTTTGGTGCTGAGATGACTCCTTATTGTGGGGGTAATGGACATGAACCTATTTATGGTGTCGGTGAATTTCATAGCTGGCACAAGAATTGCATATTTTGGGATTTGCCTTATTGGAAGAACCATTTATTGCGGCATAATCTTGATGTGATGCACGTTGTGAATAACTTCTTTGAGAACATCATGAACACTGTCTTAAACGTCCAAGGGAAGACAAAAGACAATATGAAATCTAGATTAGACTTGCCAGAATATTGTGATCGAGGTTTTCTTGAAGTACTCCCAAATGGTCAATGTCCATTTCCATTATACCGGTTAGAAGCAGCAAAGAAAACAGAATTTTTTGATTGGATTCATGATGATGTTAAATTCACTGATGGATACGCATCTAATCTGCGTAACTGCATCGATTATGGAGAAGAAAAGTTTACTGGAATGAAGAGTCATGATTGTCACGTTGTGATGCAGAGGCTTCTTCCATTCGCTTTTGCTCATCTTCTTCATAAAGACGTCCACCAAGCAATTGCAGGAGTAGGTGCTTTCTTTCGCGATTTATGCACAAGAACACTTACTGTTGAGGGAATCCAAAATTTACAGGCCAATATCCCGGTGATCCTTTGTAATTTGGAGAAGATATTTCCACCATCTTTCTTTGATGTGATGGAACATCTTCGGATCCACCTCCCACGAGAAGCAGAACAAGGAGGCCCGGTTCAATACCGTTGGATGTATCCATTTGAGCGGTATATGTTTCATCTGAAGAAAAAGGTTAAGAATTTGAGTAAAGTAGAGGGATCTATTATCGCCCAGAGCATCAACGAAGAGGCCTCACAGTTTGCTGAATATTACTTCCCGTCAGAAGTTCATACGAAGAGTAGACGTCCTAGTCGCCATGATGATCGTGGTGAGAGAGCGATTTACCCCGTCGTTGTTTCAGAGTTATTTTCCCAAGTTGGGCGAGTCAGTGGCAAAGGAAAAAGGCGTAAATTATCTCAAGAGGAGTTTAAACACTTGCATACGTATATCCAAACCAATTGTAAAGAAATTACGGAATACGAAAGGTAAACAAAAATTCTTTTGTGTCATTTAATGTATAATTGATTATTTTATATGTTATTATTAACTTGTCAACAATTTTGGTTTTCGTACATGATTTACATGACATTAATACGCGGGTACTATATGGATAAGACAGAAGACGAGCTTCAAGTCCATAAGGAGGAAGAATTTATGCCTTGGTTGCAGTTTTACGTAAGTGTTTAAAAACGCTAAATCATTTAATAAATATATTTTTTTAATACTAATTTGTAACTTATTTTTGTAGGTTTCTGAAGGGGTAAGAAGCGGACAGACATTTCCCACATGGTTATTAGAATTTGTTAATGGTCCAAACTACATTGCAACTTCTTATCCTAGATACTGCAGTCGTGGATATGGGTTTAGTGTTCATGACGAGAGAAGGACAAGACAAACTACAGATTCTGGTATTTCAGTGAAATCTGGTAATGATGTTTACTACGACGTTCTTCAGGAAATATTGGTAGTGCGGTACCCAAGAATGTTAGACTTGAGGTGCATTGTTTTCAAGTGTGATTGGTATGATTCAACACTTGGTCGTGGGCTTCATGTGGACCAATTTGGTGTTACCTCTGTTAACTCAAGTCGGAGACTAGAAACGTATGACCCATTCATTCTAGGATCACAAGCGTTTTATAAAGTTACCGAAACCTTATCGAGAACGTGCGTAATTTTTTTTTTTTTAAACTGACTGATTTCCGACGGATATATCCGTCGGAAATATCGTAATATATGCCGACATCGTCTTCTTCCTCCTCACTTTCACAGACAAATCTTCCATATTTCCGTCGATCCATCATCCAAATGTCTAACAGTCCCCCAAACATGTAAGTTTTTAAGTTTATATTATGGATTGTTAGGTTTTGAGTTAGATTGATTGGTTTAGAAAATTAGAATTGTTAGATTTAGGTTTGTAATGTTAGATTTAGGATTTGGTTTGTTAGTTTTAAGATTTACCTACTTTATAACATGGATTGTTAGATAAATGATTTTGATTTGGAATTTTAGATTTATTAGAATTTGTGGTTGAATTATTATGTTAATTAGTATTAAATTTTGTTATGTTTATTGAAATTATTTGTTTTTTTAATTTATTTATTTATTTAACTTATTTATAATTATTTTCATGCATTAAAATTTTCTTAATTTTGGTATGAATTATTATTTTTAGAAAATTATGATAATTTAAATAACAAATTTTAATCATGTTAGTAATTTCTAATTATTTTTTTGAATTATTCATTCTTTTATAAATCATGGATTTACAAATTTATAATTGTTTTGGAATTAATACTTATAAATATAAATTTATGATGATTTTAGTAATTTATAAGTATTTCCATCAATTATTCATTATTTTATAAATGTATAATTGTTTTGGAATAGTAATGAATTTAAAATATTTTTTTGATAAATTTTTATTATTTTGATAATGTATAATTATTTCATGTAATAATCATGTATTTACAAATTTATAATTGTTTTGGAATTAATACTTATAAATATAAATTTATGATGATTTTTGTAATTTATAAGTATTTCCATAAATTATTCATTCTTTTATAAAAGTATAATTGTTTTGGACTAATAATGAATTTAAAATATTTTTTTGATACTTTTTTATTATTTTGATGATGTATAATTTTTTCATATAATGTTTGATTTCTTTTTTAATTTTTCTAGGGATTGCGGTCGGTTTATCCATTCAGGCGGCGGCGGACGTAGTAGTCGCCGGAGAGGTAGTGCCGGTTCGAGGAGTTCTTCCGGAGACAGCGCCTATGCCGACGCCTTCACCTACTGCACCGACGCAGATGAGCGTCAAGGATTTTGTCGCTCAACCAGGACGAGATAGATTGCCTCGTCTCCATCCGGATTGCGTAGGCAGAGACACATGGTCAGTTTTTGTTAATTTTAAGAATTTTAATATTTATTTACTATTATTACTTTAGTTATAATTCAAATTATTTGCAATAATTTCTTTTGTAGGTTTGGAGATTCCGGAAATAGGATTTCCAAGTCCATTAACCGGATGCTCAATGGAATGCTTCGGCATCTGTACCCGACTTACAACCAAATGCCGATGGCGGATCAGGAATTGTGGTTTCGCCAATTTGCGGTAAGTACCTCATATTTTAAATTGTTTTACTTTTATTTAATATAGTTTATTTTAATTTAATTTTTGGTTTGCAGCAAGAATTTACTTGTGACAGCCACATGACCGCCTTGGTTAGACGATGCTTCGATAGAAAAGCAGCGAGAATGTATTCATGGAAGCTGAACGAGTGGAAGGAGAAGTGGCACAAGAATGATGTCCCAAGGGAGTTGCTTTCCAACCCGGGCCTATGGAGCGGGTTATGCACTTA
This sequence comes from Cardamine occulta, assembly GCA_028015245.1. Taxonomy (NCBI): domain Eukaryota; kingdom Viridiplantae; phylum Streptophyta; class Magnoliopsida; order Brassicales; family Brassicaceae; genus Cardamine; species Cardamine occulta. The sequence goes on from CM051362.1 coordinate 12,794,879, forward strand.
TTGGAGTGAAGAACCGACCAAGACAAGCTCCACAACTCATTCTGTGTGCCGAAACAGCGATCGCAAAGGAAAAGGCAAGGCGACGCACAATCTAGGAGCTGTTAGTTTGGTCACATGGGCCAAACAACGGATAAGTTTCTTATTTAATTAAAATATTATTATTTTAGTTTTATAATTTTATATTTTACTAAATTTTCATTTTTGTAGTTTCGGCAAGACGGTGTCCAACCTGGATGCGCATACCAGCAGGAAGAACCATGAAATCCAAGATCCGCTGGCTCGGGAGATCATTGACAATTATGAGAAGATGAAGGAAGACTTCCTCCTTTCACAGCCACTCACCAAAGGAACGCCTCCAATGACCGATCTTCCGATCAAGAAGATTAACGAATTCGTCTATGAGGTAAGTAAAATATATTTTAAATCGTTTTTTTGTAATTTCTAATTTTTAACAAAATTTTCGTTTCTTACCGCAGTGTACTCCGAAGACCAAAGTTAGTGTATTTGGTCTTCCGGACGACGTATCTTCTTCTGTAACTTCGCGTTTCTACGGCGATTCTCTCGATATTAGGGCACAGCTCGCACAACGAGACGCTCACATGGACGCCATGAAGATGCAGCTGCAACACCTCGCAGAAGAACTAGAAGCGGATCACCTCCAACAAGAAGTGGAACGCGAGAGAACCCGCAAATTGGAGGCGGATCACCTGGAATTCTTATCCTGATTCCCGCCATCGTAGTTTTAGTTTTTTTTTGTTTTTTTTATAATTATTTTATAAATATTGAATTTTTATTTGAATTATTGCATTATTATATAATTATTATTTCTTTAATTTTAATTTATATTAGAAAACAAAATTTTAAAATTAATAAATTTATTTTTAAAAATTCGATTATATAATTAAAAATAAATAAATAATTCCGTCGGAAATCCGTCGGTCTTTATCCGTCGGAATTCCGTCGGTTTTGTATCCGTCGGAATTCCGTCTGTTTTATTTCTGTCGGAACTCCGTCGGTTTTTATCCGTCTGAATTCCATCGGTTTTATTTCCGTCGGAATTCCGTCGGTATTAAAATATCAGAAATCCGTCAGAAATCCGTCTGTTTTAACGCCGTCGGAATTTCGTCGGTTTTAGATCCGTCGGAAATCCATCGGTTTATAAATATCAAAAATCCGTCGGTGTTGTATCCGTCGGAATTCTGTTGGTTTATTTCCGTCGGAATTCCATCGGTTTTTATCCATCGGAATTCCGTCGGTTTTTATCCTCCGGAATTCTGTCTGTTTTATTTATGTCGGAACTCCGTCGGTTTTTATCCGATGGAATTCTGTCGCTATTAAAATATCATAAATCAGTCAGAAATCCGTCAGTTTTAAAGCCGTCGGAATTTCATCGGTTTTAGATCCGTCGGAAATCCATCAGTTTATAAATATCAAAAATCCGTCGGTGTTGTATCCATCGGAATTCCGTCAGTTTCTTTCCGTGGGAATTCCATCGGTTTATTTCCGTCGAAACTCCTTCGGAAATCCGTCGGTTTTATTTCCGTCGGAATTTCGTCAGTATTTAAATATTTGAAATCCGTCAGAAATCCGTCGGTTTTAACGCCGTCGGAATTTTGTCGGTTTTAGATCCATCGGAAATCCGTCAGTTTATAAGTATTAGAAATCCGTCAGTGTTGTATCAGTCGGAATTCCGTCGGTTTTATTTCCGTCAGAATTCCGTCGATTTTATTTTCGTCAGAATTCTGTCGGTTTTATTTCTGTCGGAATTCCGTCGGTATTAAAATATTAGAAATCCATCAGAAATCTGTCGGTTTTAACGCCGTCGGAAATTCTGACGGATTTCTGACGGATTTTGCCGTCAGTTTTGCGGTAGATTTCTTGTAATGGAACACTTCCCAAGTGATGAAAACACATTCTTTAGTGAGAGCTTTGGATGTCGCTTGCCACCATTCGTTCGCTTCGTCCTCTAGATGATAAGAGGCAAAGCTAACCCTTAGATCCTGCGGCATTGCTTGGTATCCGAAATATTGCTTTGCCTTGGTTATCCAAGAAGTCGGATCGCCTCCTTCAAACCTTGGAAAGTCAAGTCGAACACATCGATTTGGTGCTGGGGCCATCGGATTCACGTGATCACCGTGATGTGGCGTCTGACCAGTGTTGTCATTTTGGTGAATTGGTGGATTAGGGCCTTCGAATCATTTATTACCTTGTGCAGTAATGTTTCCTTCCTCACGATTGATGATCATCATCTCTCGCATTCGCGATACTGAATCTTCCATCATTCTGTGAAAATAACTCTCCATGACATGGAATTGTTCGTCCATGGTGGTGTTGATTTTCAGGATCTCATCATGAACAATGCCGAGGCTGGATTCCAGATCATAGAGTCTCTCCTTGTTAGAGGCCATGGTCTCCTCCAGTGTGGGAGATTCTGTGACGTGCTGTTTTTGAGATTTTTTGTGTGGCTGGAATGGTTGCAGCTTGACACTACAGCAAAGTGGTCCGGGTCAAACTTGATGAATTTGGTTGTGGAAAAAAAGAGCATTGCTCTGATACGAATATGATATCGAAAATAAGATAAGAACACAAGAACTTTTGTTGGCAGATGAAGACTGCCTATTTTTGTCTTCTCTTTGTTTAAATAGAAGATTACATGAAGCAAAATAACAACAGAATCACACACGACTCTAAACATGTAGGGAAATGAGAAAGTGGAGATATTGGTTCCTAAAAAATAGGATGACCAAGTCTTTTATTAATTGAAACATGAAATAACAATTGCATAAATAAAACGCAGAATCTCCATTGGTTTAATCCAAATACCTCTAGTTTGGTTTTCTGGTTCGTCTAGAGACATGTCGGTTTGGTATGTCTTGAGCCAACGTTTATTTTACTCCCATCATTACTTTGGAAAATAGCTTCAGGAACTCTTGCTGTTACTTCAAGATTAAACCATCGGGGAGTAAAATATGATAATATTTATCAATGATGTGGATTAAAAAAAGAAACTATTAATCACGCATTTTTTAATGTTCATACACTGTACAAACTTGGACGCTATCAAAGGTATCGTCATCAATAAACAATTTTCCGACAGCATCGGAGTTTACGAATTTGGATTATCTATATTGGAGAATACCAAATCATATAAAGGAACATGGTACGTCCATTTGTTTCCCTTGGATAATATATTTTTTTGTGGAAAGCTAGGAATAAGAAGTTATTTAAAGGCAAACAAATTGATTCTCAGGACATATTAAATCGGGCTATCACTGAACATTTAGCCTGAGAGGAGGTACAAATAAGTCCAACAGAGGAGGATGTTAATATGGAGTTGTTGTAAATGACCCCTTTATCGTTTCCTTGTCATATTGATGGTTCTTGGAAGTCATATGATCCTACTTCTGGCATAGGTTGGTTATATCTTCAGGGAGATGATAATATAATATTGATGGACACAAAGTGTTATCTGAAAACGCTTTCATCCCTACATATGGAATTGAAAGCACTATTATGGACATTGGATTATATCCTTTCGGCAAAAATTAATTGTCAAGTGTTTGAAACAGATAGTGCAGAGCTCGTGTCCATGGTGCAATCTCTGGAGTGGCCCGCTTTCTCTAATCAGCTTGATGATCTTGCTCGTCTACGTGATTTTCTACCTGAGTTTTCTATCTCTTGTATCCCAAGATTGAATAATAAACATGCGGACTGCTTAACACGAACTTCAAGAGTTTTATTTTCTGAATCTATGTTTGTAAACACTTTTCTTCCAGTGTGGGCAACCAATTCTAAAGTGAATTTCTAATTAATGTTTGGTTGAAAAAAAATAACAATACTTGGGTTCACCCCTAGGGTGAACCCCGTTGTCCACCTCCTCTTTCTGTAACCAATAAAAATATGTCATGTATTATTATTATTAATCACTATTTTCAAATCTAATCAATAAACCATTAATCACTCTTTCATAATAAAATAATTATAATAAATCATTAATTACTCTTTTTAAATCTAATCAATAAAAATATGTCAACTAAGATTATATTTAAAAAGATATAATAGATTAAAAGTACAATTAAAAAAAACAAAATAAATTTAGAAAAATTAAATAAATTAAGAACATTAAATTTACTAATATCTCGAGATCACAAAATAACCTAAACCATTTTATATTATGTTTCGGCCACTCATTTCACTGTTTCCCTTGGGTTCGCCGAGTTGTATCCCTTAGGGTATATTTTTATATGTTTTTCATATTTATTTTCGTAATTTATTTTTCATAAAAATATATCATAAGGATACAACTCGAAACATCAAAACGAGTGGCCGAAACATAAAATAAATTGGTTTAGGTTATGTCGTGATCTCGAGATACTAGTAAATTTAATTTTCTTAATTTATTTTATTTTTCTAAACTTATTTTATTTGTTAATTTTGATTGTAATTTATTATTTCTGTTTAAATATAATCTTAGTTGATATATTTTTATTGATTAGATTTAGAAAAATGATTAATGATTTAATCTAATTATTTTATATAGATAATATTATATGACATATTTTGATTAGCTAATAAAGAAAAGGTAAACAAAAGGGTTCAAATTATAAATTCAAGAAAGTATTGTTCAACTTAAATTACAATTTCTTCAAATTATAAACTTAAAAACTACCTATTCTCCCAATTTTGTCAATTATAAAACTAATAATTGAAGCAATGAAGCATATTCATGTGGAATCCTAAACAAACATAAAAGCGAAAACTGAGGAAATGATAAGTTTCAAAATTAGACTTGGGACATGCATGTGGAAGCGATTACGGCCGGAGAGCGCGTAAGAGCTCCGACGATTTGAGTTGAGTAATTTGTCTGAAACCCTCACCAAAAGCTCTAAACCAACCAACTAAACGAAACCCTAATCTCTAATTGCTCTGAATCGTGTCGCATTTGGGACCCTCGTTTTGCTAGGAATCAGCGAAAGTTTCCGACTTTGAAGTTTCTGTTTGTAAAGATGGTAACTTTCTTACTCAATCCTTCTCTCTTTCTCTACAGTGATTGTGTTTTTGTGTTTGGGTATTGGGGTCGATGCTCGTTGTGACGTTGATTGTATGTTTCCGGAACTGGATTCTTTTGTTTCCTTACTCTGAAATGCCAATTTTTTCACGCCATCGCTTTGAATCTTTGATTAAAGACGAAAAATTTGATCTTTCATTTTGTTTCAGGACACTGTTTGTCAGACTTGTGGCGACATCGGTTTCGAAGAATGGTTATTGTATTGTGATTCTTGCAAGATTAAGGCTATACACCGGTGAGTTTTGGTTCTGGTTGATTCAATTGTATTCTGTTGTGTTGCATATGATGGTTCTTGATTTTATCCTGTTGTTGATTGATTTGTGTTCCATTGCATATGATTACACTGGAGAAACAATTTTTTGTTTGGCTTGTGTTATTTGTTTAGAGTTACTTCTTCTGTTTTTAAAGTTCTTGGTAGTGTTGTGGTTTGCTCTTTGTGTTTATTACCTCTTTTCTTCTGTTCTTCAGCTATTGTGTAGGGATAGTGCCGGTTCCTATTACGGAATACGTAACTTGGATCTGTGAGGACTGTGATGGAAGTGACAGTGACTCTAATTTCCAAGAAATTGATCAAACTGCGAAGCTTGGAAATGTTGTGAAGAAGTGTGACAAGAAGAAGAAGAACAACAACAATCACACCTTTCCAGTTTTAGCCGAGGACCATGGGCTCCAGGATGCTACCAATGCTGAAGCTATGGAGGTGTCTTCTTCACCAATTAAAGAAACAGTGAAGGAGTCTAAGAGACGAGAAAGTTCATATAGTGGAAAATGTCATGAATTGACTGGTTTAGTAAGAAATGGAGCATCCATCTTGGAGGCTGGAGATTCATCTAGTTTCCCTGACTATAACTCGTGTACTAGCAAAATGAGTGAGAGTAGTTCTGTTCGCAAAGAAGTTGATCAGACTGATAAGCTACATATGTCGAAGAAGAAGAAGAAGATGAACAAGGAGAAGAAGAACAACAAAATGAGCAGCAATCACACCCCACCTGTTTTAGCTTTTGAGGACCATGGGGTCCAGGATACAACCAGTGTTGAACCTGTGAAGATGTCTTCTCCACGAATTAAACAAACTTTGAAGGAGTCTAAGAGACGAGAAAGTCCAGCTAGCGGAAAGCCTTCTGAAGGGACTGGTTTAGTAGGAAATGGAGAATCTGTCTCTGTGGTCGAAAAGTTATCTACTGTGCCAGATCATAGCTCTTGTACCAGAAAAATTAATGACAGTGGCTCTGATGACAAAGAGATTGATCAGACTGCTATGTTTGGACGTATCTCGAAGAAGAGTGGGAAAAAGAAGAAGAAGAAGAACAAAACGAGCAGCAATCCCTCCCTACTGGTTTTAGCTGTTGAGGAAAATGGGCTCCAGGATGTGGCCAATGTTGAACCTGTGAAGCTGTTTTCTTCACCAATCAACGAAACAGGGAAGGAGTCTAAGAGCCGAGAAAGCTCAGATAGCAGAAAATCTCATGGATTGACTGGTATAGAAAGAAATGGAGCATCTGTCATGGAGGCTGGAAATTCATCTAATATGCCAGATGATAACTCCTGTACCAGCAAAAAAAGAAAAACAAGTTCCGGCAACACACCGGTTACTAATGAAAATAGACAGTTAGCTCTGGCTGAATCAAATATGCCTCAAACGCCTGCAGGGTTCACATCTGAGCATTATAGAGCGCAACCAATCAAGAAACCCATATGGAGGTAAATTGCTTTCTTGTTTTATTGCTTTGCTTCTCAAAGTTTGTGGATAGCATCATCACTTGAAGTCTGATCTGTTTTGTCGATTTCTAGGGGATCAATATCTGTTAAAGGAGGAAACATTTGTAGCATTGATAGGATTGTCGCTCATGTATCAAGCTTAGCCTGCGTTAGAGTCCATGAGACAGCGAGTTCGTTACACACTCGCCTCTCTGCTGAAATGTTACCAAGGTTGGCAATATGGCCAAAAAGCTTTCTTAAGAATACAGGACCTAAGGATGAAAGTATTGCTATTTATCTCTTCCCTTCCAGTGAAAGGTATAAATGTTAAAAAAACTGATATGTATATTTTTCTTTCCCTATGGATATGTTTTGTGAAAATATCAACCGTTTTTTATTTTGGTTTGCAGTAATGATGAAAAGGTTTTCCATTCTCTTGTTCTTGAAATGAAGAAAAATGATTCTGCAATGAGATACATGCTTGATGATGCAGAACTTCTACTCTTCACCTCTTATATGTTACCAATGGATTCTTGGAGTAAGTCAAAGATAAATTTTTATACTAGAGTTTGTTTTGTTCATTCATTAATCTCATGAATCGTTAAAGCTAAGAAGGGTTAGTTTTCTTTCGCAGCTTTTAACTCAAAGGAGTATCTTTGGGGCGTCTTCAGGCCTAGACAAACTTCTCGACATTAGTCGCCAGACTCCGCTTACCTTTTAACAGTTTCTGAATTGTAAGCAAGGATGAAAAGTCTTAAGTAGGACCTTGTAGGAATCTCCTTGACCTTTTTGTAGAGCGTATGGTAGTTCTGTTTCGGGTTTAAGACATCTGGTTTTGGGTTTTCCACTTGTTTGATAGTTTAGCCAGATTTTGTATAGATTCTTTGTCATTTGAGGCTATATATGTTTAGTGGATTTGTGCAACTGATTAGTCAAATTGGTGATAACTTTGAGTGTGAAAATACTGTGTTCAATGATGAACAAACAGTGAAAGCAGACAGTATAATAATATTATTAGTTATCACCGAGTAATTTAAGTACACCTACTAAGTTAGGTACTGACCAGTCCACTCAGCTCAATTATAACTGGTCAACGAACTCTGACGGTTTAAGCTACCAGTTAATTCACTCTGCTCCCTTAAGTAGTTTATTGAAAGATGAATTGGTGATATGGTTAGTTTTGAAAAAGAGAATATACGATTTACAATTAGTAAAATAAGTCGTCTTTAGTGTTTATCTCATACTACTGTAGGTCTTCATCCACGCTATGCTCGGATATTTTATAGATTTTACAGTTTTAAATTAAGTAATTTTAATATAGCTTAATTTTACAGTGTTAAGAAATTTAATGTTTAAATAATATCTATTTCAATTACAAACTTTTTGGTTCTAATTATATGATTTTTATAATATATTCTTAAAATTAGAAGAGACAAATATTATAATGTAAGTTTATTATATAATCTAACAATATTATAAAAAAATATGCCCATCATCAAATAATAATTTATTTATGAATAATCGATACAAATTAGTTTTTTCACAAAATGATCATAATTGTTTCACCAATAGTTCTAAATTGATTGTTTTTTCCAATCTACAGAAAATTACTTACAATTTAAACCAAAATTATCAATCATCTTGATTATGTGTGCTTCTGAATAATAAATATTAAGTGAACTTTGTTCTATTACCAAATAAAAAAATTGAATCTATATAATATATATATATAAACTATAAATCCTTAACCCATAACCTCACCTCTAAATCCTAAATCCTAAACTCCAAATCTTACACCCTAAACCTTGGAGATTAATTTCTTAGATTAACTTCTTTTCTGCTTCGAGAAACAGCTAAATCTCATTGAGAAAGCGAAAGAGCCATGAAAATTATTTACATTTGCAATAATCATGTAAATTTTCTTAGCAAAAATCTATACTATATAAATATACAGGGATTCATAAATATTATGCGACCAATTACCTTTATTTTAAGGGCAGTTGATTAAAATTGACCCTTTAAAAATTTTATTTCTAAACGGAGTTTCGTGGGAAGGATTTAGTGTTCTTAAGACGTCCATATAGGATTTAAAAATATATTTTATTGGTATACGTCATCACTTAACATAAATTCTGACAATAACTTACCAAAAACTAAAAATAGAAAAATCAATATATGCCAAAAACTTAAAAGAAAAATCATCGCCAAAAATAAGCAAAACAATAATTGAAATTACTCAAAATAATGAGTTTAGTATATAAGAAAATTATTCTTTAATTTCTTATTATGAATAATGTTTTTTTTTTAAATTCATATCTTCATATTTTCCTAATAATTAATTAAGAAATTATTTAATATTTTTTTAAAAACGTCGGCCTTTAAAATAAAGGCAATAGGTCACATATTATTTTTGAGTCCCTATTTATTTAGAAATTACTCAAAATAGTGAGTTTAGTATATTAGAAACTATGCCTTAATCTTGTATTAATGAATAACTATAAAAAATATTTAATTTTTGAGTACAATAGAAAGTAGAAAAATCGATATATGCCAAAAACATAAAAAGAAAATCATCGCCAAAAGTAAGAAAAAATAATAGAAATTACTCAAAATAATGAGTTTAGTATAGAAGAAAATTATGCTTTAATTTCTTATTAATGAATAATTTTTTAAAAATAAAAAAAAATTCATAACTTCATATTTTCCTAATAATTAATTAAGAAATTATTTTATATTTTAAAAAAACTTCAGCCTTTAAAATAAAGTCAATAGGTCACATATTATTTTTGAATCCCTATTTATTTAGAAATTACTCAAAATAGTGAGTTTAGTATATTAGAAATTATGCCTTAATTGTTTATTAATGAATAACTAAAAAAATATTTAATTTTTGAGTACAATATTCTTTATTTTGAGTAATTTCTATTAATCTGAAGCCTAGAGAAATCGTTAGAAAAAGGAGGAAGAAGAAGAATGAGAGAAATCCCTAGAAAAGAAAAGAAGAAGAAAGACACATCGTAAAGTGTTTTAGTAATTAATTTTAATGTCAAAGGAATGAAAACTTTCACTATAACTCAAAATATTATCAACATTACAAAACATTAGAAAGCATCATGCCCTAGAAAGGAAGAAGACGTCCACAAAATTTTAAGGTGAAATCATGTGTTATAGTTTTAGTAGTTTTTATTCAATATTTTTGCTAAAAAAAATTTACGTGATTTTTGCAAATATAATTAATTCTCACGACTCATTTGTTTTCTCGATGAGATTTAGCTGTTTCATGAAACAAAAAAAAACTAATATGAGAATTTTATCTCCAACATCCCTAACAACTTGAATAAATGAAGCATATTGAGGTTTGCACATATTAGACAATTTAGATGAAATAAGTTTATAATATCAAAAATCATCATATTCAGACGGAGCTGGAAAAAATTAAATAAATTATTACTATAGATGATGTCAGTAAACTCTTCTAAATGATGTTGGATAGTCGTTAAACTCATGTATTTCTATATTAAAGTATGTAAAAGTAAAAAGAACTATTCTTTAAAATTCATGAACCATTGAACCATTTTTTCCAAGGGTAATGAAAAGTCATGAAAGAGTTTGCTTTCCGGCAAGGGAATGTCAAGGTCATGAGCATGTCAAATAATAAATTGAGTCCATGTAGCAGTTGGACTAGCAGAAAAATTAACTTGATTTTATTTATTCTAAAAATATAAACCATCAACATTATTAGGATATTACTGTGTTTAATGATATTCAATTTCGTAGAAATTGTAAACCTGAAATCTTTTTTAGAGTACAATCATGAATGTGTGTTTTCGATTTCAAATCATAAGACTATTGTGGTCAATAAACTAAAATTTTGAAAACTGTTGTATTTGTTAACACATATGTTATATCAAAATTGGAAAAAGAATAATAAACTAAACCTGTTTGTAAAAAAAAAAAAATTCAAAAATATTAGAGGAATAAATGATACCTTAAGAAAATATCATCACCAGCAAAAGATATACTAACATATCTTATATATATGTATATTCGTATTTGAAAAAAAAAACAAAAAAAAAAGTTAATGAAAATAATTTTAAAACAAATAAGAATTGATAGAAAAGCTGTGTGTTTCATATATATTGATGTACAAAGCCTTTTTAAAAATGGCCTTTGTACCGCTCTTATTTGGATCGTATATATATCATCTTCTTGATGGTTTTTCGTAGTTATATGTTTTTATTGGCAATGCCCAAGGCAAACTCCATAGCTAGAGACATTGCTAAGAGTGTGACTCATGATGGACGGCTTCGTTCTTATCTCTCCATTGGCGGACCAGCATGGCTACATCAACGAATCCTCGAGGAAATTTGGGGTTGAAGTTTAGCCTTTTTACCTCTCTTTTACCTTATTTCTTATTTCTTATGTCATCAGTTTAAACTTTTTTTTTGGTTTGCTATTGGAAATGATTATTGATGCCAAAAAAACAAACACATAAGAATGAAAAGAAGTATAAACGGGATATTATCTAATGGTCATTTACAAACAAAAAGAGAGAGGTACAAATGTTAGAGGAATAAATGATGCTTAATAAAAAGAGCATCACGCTTAAAAGAAATAATAAAATTTATTATTTACATGTTTATTCGTAGTTAAAAATAAATTTTAAAAAATTAGAAAAATTTCAAAACAAATAAAAATTAAAAGAAAATTATTGCACTTCCTATTTATAAATTTTAAGAACCAAGCTAACGATATAAATGAAAAGAAAATCTCGCCAATGTAAATAGATTTAAAATTGGAAAATAAAAGATAAATTAATTACATACATGAAAAAATCCTATGTAAATAAATTTAGAATAAAAAATAAATAAATAAAAGCAAAGTAAACTCAAAATAGGACAAAAGAAAATCCGATAAAATGAAAAATAAGAAGTAAAATATTGCATGTTAAAAATATATTCTATGCATAAAATATCATACACATACTTCCTAATTCCTATAATAAATTTTATAAAGATCTTTGTTAAAAAATATGAAAAAATAAAAACAAAATATCTATATATAATCTAACAGAAAATGAGTTATTTTGAAAACTTACACATTAAAACTTATAATAAATTAATAAAAAAATAAAACATTCAAAAATACCAAATAGTAATAATTGAATTTTATTATCAGTTCATTTTCTAGATTTACACTACTCTTGTTAACTTTTATTAAAATATTAGACTTAATTATACTTTTAAAATTTAAGGATTAAAGTCACTACAATTTGTTTTCAAATACTAAATATATATTATTATTATCTCCTATATAGAAAAGTAAATAATTTGAAAAACTTATAGAATGCATAATCTACTCTATACTATATAAAAGTTGAAGCTATAAGCTTCTAAGACTGTCCACATAGGATTAAAAAGGGGTTTATATTGGTCCACGTCAATATTTTACATATATTTTGATGATAAGCTGCCAAAAAACTAAAAAAAAAAAATATTGATATCTGCCCAAAATTTAAAAGTACAATCATCGCCAAAATAAGCAACAAAATAATATAAATTACTCAAAATAATGAATTTATTATATAAGGAAATTTTACCTTAATTTCTTACTATTGAATAATTTTTCCTTAATTTCTTAATATTGAATAATGTTTTAAAAATATATTTTATTTTTCATAATAGATAAAAGATATATGTTATGAAACGCCTTTAGGTTTCTCCAGTTTTATTTTTCATAACCAGTTTTATTTAATTTAGATGTAAGGACATGGACCAATAAGATTGATTTCTAAAATCCTATGTGGACACCTAATTAGAAAGCTTATAGCTATATGTGAGTAAACTTAAAAAAATTGAATATTAACAAATTTAGTGACTAATATGGATTATTTGTATATATTTAATGATTAATTATTTTTAGATGTAAATAATCATCTAAAAATACTACAATATTTTTCCATGTATTCTTATGTTATAATGTGTAAAAGTAAAATCAACTACTATCTAAAATTTCTGAACCATTGAACCAAATTTTCTCTAAGTTGGTGTCAAGAACTATAAGGATACTGAAAAGTAATGCAAGAGTTTGCATACCGGCAAGGGATTGCTAAGGTCATGAGCATTTCAAAAAATAAATTGAGTCTGTGTCGCAGCTAGACTAGCAGGAAAATTAACTATAACATAAATCATTAACACCAATAAGACTATGTTTTAGTATATTCAATTCTATAAAAATTGCATACCTGCAATCTTTTTCAGCATACAATCATGCATGTGTGTTTTTTTCAAATTATAAAACCATTGTCGCCAATAAATTAAATTTTTTTAACTATTGTATTTGTTCAAACGTTTCCTATGTTAATCAAAAATGGAAAAAAAGAAGAAGGGTTATTTGTCACAATAACCTACTTTATTTTTGAAATAGCTAAAGTAACTTATCAAAAATTTAAAAATTTAAAATGCAATTATTTCCAAAAATACCTTTAATGATATATTTGGCAGACTCTACGAAGATTTGGTGACTCTACAAGCAATTGGCAGACTCTATGAACATTTGGCAAACTTTTCACATATTTGGCAGACTTTTCATATATTTGGCAGACATTGTAGACATTTTGTAAACTTTACGGAGTAATTGGCAGACTCTGCGGAGTAATTAGTAGACTATGCAAGGTAACTAGCAGACTTTGTAAAAATTTGGCAGACTTTACGGATATTTGGCACACTCTCCAGAAATTTGTCATACTCTGCAGAATAATTTGGAGACTCTATGGATATTTGGTAGACTCTTCTGAATAACAGACAGAGTCTTTAAGCATTTGGCAGAGTGTGCGAGCATTTGTCAGAGTCTACGAGCATTTTCGCAGAATTCCTGGGCAGAATCTGCGAGTATTTGGCAGACTTCGCGAGTATTTGACAAACTTTGCAAGCATTTGACAAAATCTGCGAACATATGGCAGACTATGCGAATATCTAACAAACTTTGCTAATATTTAGCAGATTTTTGTAATAATTTTTAAATTAATCAAATATTTTAAGTAAAAATAAATATTGGAAACTGCATTTTTAATTATAAATGAATTGAAAGAGAATAATTAATTAAAATGACAATTTATAATAATTTCTTTGCAAAAATATTTATTAGTTAGAAAGGATAATTTTGGTATTATGGACATAAAATATTTTGAAAGTAGATTTTAGGTTTTTTATTTTATTTTTCTTCTACTAATGTTAAAATCATTTAGGTATAAAAGAATTTAGTTACATAAATTTTAAATATATTTATGATAAAAATAATATGGAACTATCAATTTTGAAAAACTCATTCACTATTTTTCTTTAAAAAAAATCAAAAGGATAATTTTGAAATTATGAAATTTGTTAGAGAATAAGTATGTTATGTAGCCAATAAAAGTTAAAAGAGGTTATACTAGCTATTCAAAAAAAAAGGGATTATATTAGACTAATCTCTCAAAGAATATTGTACTAAATCAATTTGGAAAAAATAGAAAATACAAAAATGTTAGAGGAATAAGTGATAGCTTTAAAAAAAATATCATTACCATCAAAATAAATATGAACATATCTTATGTATATGTATATTCATTTGAAAAAATGTAAAAGTAAAAACATAAATAAATAATAAGAGAAGTATAAACAGAAAATTATCAGAATGGTCATTTACAAATAAAAAGAGAGAGATAAAAATAATAGAGGAATAAATGTTGCTTAAGAAAAATATAAAATTTTTTATAAAAGTTTGAAAACAAATAAAATTAAAAGAAACATAAAAATGAGGTACTAGCTATATGTAAACTTTCAATACCTAGCTATCGACATAAATGAAGAGAAAATCCCGCCTATGTAAATAGCTTTAAGTTAAAAAAAAACTAAAAGAGATATTAAATAAAAAAGGAAAGTAAATTCAAAATATGAAAAAATAAAATCCTATAAGATATAAAATAAGAAGAAAAACAAAATATTGCATGATAAAAATATATTGAATGCATAAAGTATCATATACATACTTCCTATAATAAATTTTAGGAAAGAGATTTGTAAAAAGTATTTTGAAAAAAACAAGGTTTAAAATCATGTTTCTAATTGGAAAAATATCTTACTATATATATAAACAATACAAAATGATTTATTTTTCAAACTTATACATTAAAAATCTATAATAAATTAACAAAAAAATAAAAAACATAAAAATATACCAAATACTAATAATTGACTATTTATGATCAATTTATTTTCTAGATTTACATTACTTTAATTTTCCAAATTATGTAATTTTTTATTGATATATTAGAGTTAATTATACTTTCAAAATTTAGGGATTAAATTTACTACAATTTGTTTACAGATACTAGATGTATATTATTTTCATCTCATATATAAAAAATAATATTTTGATAAATATTATAGATCATATGTTATTTTTACAAAATATATATTAAAATACCCACGCGTAGCGTGGGTTCAAAATCTAGTTTTATTATATAAAACTTGGTTGCTCTCACGAGAGTTCCATATGTGTCAAAATTATAATTAACGAGATCATGACATATATCGCTTGATAGATGATATTTTGACACTTGAAAAAAATATTATGTTGTTTTTGTTTTGTCTTAATTGAAAAGGAAAATCAGCTAAAACAATTAAATAATAAAATAGATAACTTTATACTTTTTATTTTTCTAATATATGTTAAATTTTATTATCTCAATAAATTTGAATTTTCCTTTTCAAATTTAGATTTTTATATTATTTAAGCTCTAATAATTTTTGTATCATACGTTTATAATTATTTGAACAAAAAAAATAGATATTTAGACTTTTGTTTTTTTGTCGTTCAAGAACAAAACCATTACATAAGCAATAAAAACAATAAAACAGAGCAGACCAACATAATTAAAAACAGAGCATTGATAGAAAAAACAGAGCAACACAACTCATAGGTTCCGTCGTTGATCATCCTCAATGGTTGTATTTAACCAAGTAGGTGGCACCCCATGCAAGATAGGATATGACCCTACTTTTGTGTGTGACACTCTTCGCAATCGTCCGAGCTGCCGTGTTTGCCTTGACTGATGATAACTTCACTTGACAAGACCTAAACCTCGAACAAGCTTTCCACAACCGATCCACTAGTGACTGATATTTTGGCCAATCTTTTGGGTGATTTATAGCTTGAATCGCTGCACCACAATCTGACCAAATCTCTACATCAAGAAGACGGAGGTCCAAAATGCTATTAATAGCCCATAAAATACATCGGAGCTCCGACGCAATCCTATTCTGAGCTGGTAAAAACACATCCTTCACATGAAATCGAACATCTCCATTCCAATCTCTGATAATCCATGCACCCCCACACCTTAGAAAGCCATTAACCCATAATGAATTAACATCACATTTTAAAATTCCTGTCGGAGGTCTACACCATCTTTTCCTTTCCGATTGACCTCTTATGCAGCTTGGATTATCATCGTGATCATCAGCATTGACCCTCGTCCATTCCTCTGCTTCACCATTATGCGGGTTAGCTGATATTTAGACTTTAAACTTTAAAATTTAATAAAATTTAAATTTTCCTTCTCATAGTTAGATTTTTTAGTTTTTTTAATATTATTTAAGATCCAATAGAAGAATCTAGCATGCTTCTAACTATTTGATCACGACACATGTTGGTTGATTGATAAAATTCTGACACGTAGAAAAAAATTGTTTTATTTTTGTTTTTCTTAATCGAAAAAAAAACCAACGAAAACAATTAAATAATAAAATGTATATACATTTAATTTCTATTTTTTCTAAAATATGTTAAATATTATTACTTTTTCAAATTTATATTTTTAGATTATTTAAACCCCAATAACATTTTTTACACACTTCTAATTATTTAAAGGAACAAAATTGATTTTTTTATAATCCAACATAACTTACTATTCTAATTGGTTATGTGTTAAATAAAATTTAGAGTAAACTTTAGTCTAATTTGTCAACAGAGGTTACATATAATTGACACAAAATAACAAATTGGTTAGACAATCAATAATATTCTCGGTTTACGAAACGAATAAACAACATCTCTATTGGACATGAAAATTGAAGGGAATATCCTCCATATAAAAGAAAAAAATGTGTAAATTATCTCTCGCAAAGGAAATAAGTAATAATTATTTTCTCCCAAAGGGAAAAAGTAAAAAAAAAAAAAAGAGGTTAAAATACACTCAGAGAGAGTTGCTTATGCAGAGCTAATCTTATTATTATATAAAGATTAGTTGTTCTCACGAGAATTCGACACATATCAAAATCATAGTTAACGAGATCATGACATGTGTCGCTTGATCGATGAGTTTTTGACACATGTAAAAATTATTATGTTTTTGGTTTGTTTTTTCTTAATATAAAAGGAAAATCAGCTAAAATAATTAAATAATAAAATAGATAACTTTTTATTTTTCTAATATAGGTTAAATTTTATTATCTCAATAAATATGAACTTTCCTTTTCAAATTTAGATTTTTAAATTTTTATATTATCTAAGCTCTTATAATTTTTGTATCATACATTAACAATTATTTGAACTAAAAATGATTATCAGGATCACATAATAAAATAGATATTTAGATAAAGACAACGGAAAAAAATAAATTATAAAATAAACATTTAGACTTTAAAATTTAATAAAATTTAAATTTTCCTTAGATTTTTTTTTATAAAATACTATTTAAGCTCCAATAAAAAATATAGCATGCTTCTAACTATTTAAATATAGCATGCTTGTAAATATCAAAGTGTGAAAATCAACGTGAAAAAAACAATCACACCAGAAATACACGTTCCCATGCGTTTTGTTTCCCAAGGAATCTTTAGATATCTTAGGTCTCTCTTATCACTTCCACAGAACTGCAACTCATTTAGCCAATCACCGCCGTATTGAACTGAGTATTTCTAAATACATCACTATACTTTTGTAAGCATACATATTACTATGCGGGTATTTAATAAAAATAATATTTAAATAACTTTTAAACAATATAAGTGAAACAGAGTTTATAGTACCGAGATCGCCAACGACTTATCCAATAAAATAGCAATTATTTGGGGAAGGATAAAGTATATACACAAATATCTTCCAACCGTCCTTTTGTCTGAACAGTGTGTAAAACTAGTAAAGTAACCCCTTTCATATAATTGAAGATCCGTAAATATGTTAAATTCGTTAAAAGCTAACTAAACCAAAATTAACCTAGAATAGTAAATACTAATATGTCTCTTATATATATAAAAAAGTAATAATATGTCTATTTTATCAACTTATTACCAAGGTTTTTTATTTTGGTTAAAGGTTTTACCAGGATGTTTTTTTTTAATTATAAATATGAAAATCTATTAGAACACTTTCAATGGAATCTTTTTTTTTGTCCTAAAAAAATATATTAGAGTATTTCCAATAGAGTCTATAAAATAGAGACTCTATTAAAAACAATAAAAAATAAAATAAAAAGAGGGAGAGAGAGGTAAGATGATTTTCTCATTTGATTTGAGAAACTCAAGTCTCTAATCAAGAGACTCAACTTGCCACTTGTTCATTTTTAATTGGTTCAATTTGTATTTTAAAAATAAAAAATAAATACATAATTAAATTATATTAAAATATCAATATAATAATGTTGAAATACCTAAAATGGGTATCTAACCATTGTACATGCTCTTAGTTACTTTGATATTCCCATTTCAGATATGTAATATTTTCATATATTTAATATATATATTATTATATAAACTTTGTTTGCTCTCACGCGAGCTCGACACCTGTCAAAATTCTAATTAATAGGATCATGATATGTGTCGGTTGATTGTTTACATTTTGACACGTGTAAAAAATTGTGTTATTTTTGTTTTCCTTAATCGAAAAAACCAACAAAAAGGAAAAATAAATAAATAATAAAATAAATACATTTCATTTTCTAATATATATTGAATCTTATTATTTCAATAGAATTTAAAATTTTCTAAATTTAGATTTTTACATTATTTAAGATCTAATAATTCTTTTGGTCAAATAGATCGACCCATGAACACATAACATTTGATTTATAAGAACAACCATCATAAAATAATATGAATTAATTAATTTCATGAATTCAATAAATTATAGTGTCAAAAGTTTCACAGAAAATTAAAAAAATATATAGATTTTTAGTGATTCATGAATGCAAATCCGAGATAAGAATAAAATCGAAAGATTGTGACAGAAGGGCTGAGCTAGAAGATGTTGTCGGAAACAAAGAATGGAGAAAGATTTAGGCGAGTGAAGGTAGGAGAGGGAGATGATACTAAGTTAGAACCGATATAAGATCTGAACCAGAGTTCATCAGAGATTCACCAAAGATCTTTCCAAATGAACATTTTCCCTAGATATGAACGAGAGCATAGCTGCCGGTCACTAGATCTGTTTTTTCAGATCTCACACAAAACCTGGACATCCATGTTTGATTAAGGTCTTTCAGGTTTTTGGGTTTTTGAGGTTTAGTGGCCCATGATCCATTCGGCTATTTAGTATTTTTGGTCCGGTTCGGGTATACGAAATATCATGAACAAATTGTTTAAATTTGAATAAAATTTGGTTAAATTTTCACAAATATAACTAAGAACTTTCATATGTTTTGGTTATTTTGGATATTTTGGTTAATTCGATTTAAACTAAATTGATATTTTTGGGTTAATAATTGTATGATAATTGGATTATCTGAAGTCTAAATATACTTAATATTTTTGGGTATATAATTGTATTTCAAGTATTTTGGTTATTCATTCGGTTCTAGGTTTGGATTTGGTCTTTCAGATATAGGAGTCTAGGATCTATTCAGATTTTTTTGGATTGGATTCGAGTTTGGAACCTCTTTTCGGGTTGGATTCGGTTCAGTTCTTGGTTATGGGTATTTTTTCTATGCCTATCTCACACAGTGGTCGGAAAAAAAAACAATAAGAATAAACCAAAAATTACAGGCTATGGTATAGTTTTTAATATGTTAATAATAAAATTATAATATAAAAAGTTAAATTAATTTATAAATATGTAAAAATTAATTTATTTATATAATTATATCCTCTAACAAAACATGTTTTCTACTTCTTTCCCTTTAAACAATTTAAGATATATCATTAACAGCATATACCTAGTTTAATAATTTTACTTAAATTTAATTTACTTAAAAATTAAAAAATCCACCAGATCCTAATCCAGTGTATATATATTTCATATATTGTCTATATTCTATTTGATCTAGAAAATCTCCGAGGCTGTAGTTAGCCATGGGCATTCAAGTACTCGAGTCGGGTTCAGATTTTTCGAATAGAGGAATTTGTACCTATATAGATACCCATCGAGTTTTGAATCAGTTCTACTCGGATTCGGGTAGAGAAAATTTGTACCCATATTTATACCCATAGAGTTTTGGGTCGCATTCGGGTCGGGTTCGGGTACCTGAAATATTAGGGAAAAAAATTGTTTAATTTGAATAAAATTTTGGTTAAATTTTCAAAAATATAATTAAAAAACTTTCGAATGTTTAAGTTATTTTGGGTATTTTAGTTACTTTTTTAAAAAATAATTAATATTTTCATGTTTATAATTGTAATTTTGGGTAATTGGGTTATATAAAGTATTTATATTATTATTATATTTAGATATATAATTATATTTCAGGTATATCGGGTACCCATTCAGTTTTCAGTTCAGATTCGGGTTCGGTGTTTTGCGTATAGAAATTTAGGACACATTCTGGTATTTTATTGATTCGAGTTCGGGTTCGGGTTCAGTTTCACTTTTCGGGTTGGGTTCGGTTCGGTTTTTTGGTTCTTGGTTTTTATTAAGGGGAATTGAACTTTATAACTCTAACTAACATTGGGTGCATTTTAACCATTTAGCTGCTAATAAATATCATGTTTAGTGTAAAAATCAAATCTATTTATATTTTTATAGGGTGCACTTGCCTCCATTTATTCGAGTATATTATATTAAAAATAAATATTGACAAACTATTAATTGTTTTTCTTGATTTTATTTATTCATTTATATATGAATTTTTTATATATATCAACTGCAATACAAAAAGATAACTGTGAGATAGCCAATCAAGGAATAGAGAAGAAGAGAAATACAAGTTACAAACAAAAAAAGCGAGAGGATCCCGAGATGATAAGAAATAGCAATTATGTGATTCATTATAGGAGAAAGAAACCTTACAAACAAAATAAAACGGATACTAGTAATTTGACTAATTTCTTATAGAAAATGCTGATAATTAATTATGTTGTTTACTCATTTGTGTTGCATAATTCATCATTTGGATTTAATATGTATAATGCATGTTAATCATGTAGAAAATATGCTAGCAGTTGAGCATGTAGCTTAGTTGTTTGTACAAATATTGTATGTTCAGATTCAATATTTTCAGATTCAAATTCGTATTTAATATAATGTTGATGAAAAAAAGATGCAATTTTAGTTGCTTACCCAAATATTATAACCAATTCTTGGTGATGTCATGGTACAAAACATTATCCTAAAATTGGTGTTCAACTCTATTTATATGACTTTAACAAAAATATTTATGTTATAAAAATTGTCCGAAAGTTTTTATTGTGCATTATTGAACTTTGCCCTGAACGGGTAATACTTGTACAATCTATAAACCCTAATTACTTTATTAACAGATGACTAATCTATCCCTATACAAAATGAATACAATATGGTTTATGACCGAATATCCCTTTCAAGTTGTATACTATAAAGATCTCAGATGTCCAATTTGAGAAGAAAATAGTGAAAATGTGGTATGTTCTATATCAAATGTCCAATTTACTAGGACTTTAAGAAAAATGTTAGGTTGTAAAAATTGTCCAGAAACCAACAATGAGTTGGCTTATTGGTTAAACTCTTTGGTTACCGGAAATGTATGGATCATGGCGGTCACATGTTCGATTCACGTTGGAAGGGATCTGCTCTCCGAAGAAGAGTTAAATTATATGGTTTGGACATTGTCATGAGAGAAAGTACTGGCCTACCGGTCCAGAACCTCTAGTCATAAAAACAAAAACAAACAAATTGTCGGAAATTTGTTTGTGAGCATTATAGAACTATGCCCTAGACAGGTCATACTTATACAATCTATAAACCCTAACTGATATATGAACAGAAGACTAATCTATCCCTATACAATATGGTTTATGATCCAATATCCCTTTCAAGTTGTACTATAAAGATCTCAAATGTCCAATTTGAAAAGAAAATAGTGAAAATTTGGTATGTTCGACATCAGTTAGGGATTTTAACAAAATATCATGTGATCGACATTACTCTAGGGATTAGTGTTTTATCAAGGAAAATATAGCAAAATATTAACTTATTATTTACACATAACTTAATTTTATTAGTTAGAAACTTAAAATGTAAAAAAAAAAAA
Organism: Cardamine occulta; assembly: GCA_028015245.1. Classification (NCBI taxonomy): domain Eukaryota; kingdom Viridiplantae; phylum Streptophyta; class Magnoliopsida; order Brassicales; family Brassicaceae; genus Cardamine; species Cardamine occulta. Next base: position 12,817,126 of record CM051362.1, read on the forward strand.
CTGTAGGGAAAAAATAGAGTGAAAGACTTAGTGGACATGGGAAAAAAAATTGTTTGTGTATAAATACGTAACTAAGACATGTGCACTTGGCACAGACACAAGAGCAGAGGTTAAACACAGATCAAAGCGAGACCCAAAAACAAAGAGAGAGAAATGGCGGGCGGTAAGTTGCGATTCCTTGAAGTAGCAGTAATGGTTATGGTCGTACAATGGTGGGGTTATAATGGTAATTTAGCAGAAGGATATCCAGAAGAAGATCTAGTGGTGAAGCTGCCTGGACAACCCGAAGTGACATTCAGACAATATGCTGGTTATGTTGATGTCGACGTCAAAGCTGGTCGGAGTCTCTTCTATTACTTTGTTGAAGCTGAGAAGCAACCTCACACTAAACCTTTAACCCTTTGGCTCAATGGAGGTTTGTTTTACTTACTCTTGTCTCTTGTTTCTTCTCTCTATTATTGTCTAACAAATTAACTTCTAGCTTTTTTTTTTGGTTTTTTTGGAGGATAATAGATGTATAATCCGGTGGCGTACTTTGCAGTTTTGTTTTGGTTTAATTGATTTTATAAAATTAAAATTTATTTACAATAGTTTTTTTTCTTTCTTCGGAAGTGAGGTAATTATGGGCCATAGTTGCTGAAAATGATGTAGTAATAACATTTTTTGTAAATACGGCATATTTTTAAGAATATATAGGGCTTAAAAACACGAATTATGTAACATAGTATGTTACCGAATAAAAATAATATTATGTTTTAGAAAAAGTTAATAACCCAATGGAATCCATGTTATTTTTGAAAATTTTTGCAATAAAATACATCACTTAATTCAGCATGATATTTTTTAAAAATAACAAATTATGTTAAATAGCTTATCAAATCATGTTTGAAAAAAAAAACAACAACTAAATAAAATTTAGTTTTACTTGGGTTCAGTATTCCACAGATGCAATACGGTTTGGTTTATATGACCACCTCTGATAAAAAAAACTAAAAAATATTGCAGGACCAGGCTGTTCATCTATTGGAGGAGGAGCTTTCACAGAGTTGGGTCCATTTTACCCCAATGGAGATGGTCGTAGCCTCCGTAGAAATTCGGAATCTTGGAACAAAGGTCTCTCTCCCTCATTTATAAATCTTTTAAACTTAATTTAGAGTTTCTGCTACTTATCTTTAACCAAGGCAAAGTCTCTGTTTATTTAGGTCTTTATTGACTTAATTATTGTGATGCAGCCTCAAATCTGTTGTTTGTGGATTCACCGGCTGGAGTAGGATGGTCTTATTCGAACACAACTTCTGATTACATCACTGGCGATGAATCCACTGGTATTAAAATCATATTTTGTCATCATCAATATAAAGATTTTTTAAAAAGACTTGTTCTTGAATGATGTTTTCAATGATAGCCAAGGATATGCTGGTGTTCATGTTAAGATGGTTAGAAAAGTTTCCAGAATTCAAGACTCGAAACCTCTTTCTTGCGGGCGAAAGCTATGCAGGACACTATATACCTCAACTAGCTGATGTCATACTCAAATACAACGCACAACGCTCAAATAGATTCAAGTTCAATCTCAAAGGCATTGCAGTAAGCTATAAGAAAAAGAAAAAAACTTTTCATATCTCTGATTTGATGGTTCTGTTTTTGATTCATAGCTCTGTTCTTGATCAGATCGGGAATCCGCTTTTGAAGCTCGACCGGGATATTCCTGCCACGTACGAGTTCTTCTGGTCACACGGCATGATCTCTGATGAACTTGGCCTCACTGTCATGAACCAATGTGATTTTGAAGATTACACCTTCTCAGGTTCACATAATATAAGCAAATCTTGTGAAGCGGCAATGAGTGAAGCTGGAACCATTATCACTCGATATGTCAATTACTACGACGTCCTCCTTGACGTTTGCTACCCGAGCCTCTTCGAGCAAGAGATGAAAATCAAGAAAATGGTAAAAAAAGGAAAAACCAAAATACAAGTTTGCCACAAGAGTTTTACTATTTGGTTGCATTTACATTTACATTTACATATTATTATATAAGATTATCTTTATAAACGAAACCACAAATTTTAGTATCTTGAACAAAATTATTTTGGCAATTAAAAACCCTAGATGCAAATCTAAAACGTAACTATGTTTGCGTTTACACTTAGCAAGATATTTTACGAACAAATTGAAATTTTGTTCCTTTGAATATATATTAAAAAAAAAAGAAATTCACAAATATATAAATATATAAATAAGAAAAATACTTGTAACCGTATGTAAATTTTTTTTTTGGGTTTATGTGTTATGATAGAAAATGAAAATAGGAGTACTTCGTTTGGGTTTTAGATATTTCTGCAAAACTGTTTCTTAAAGGCGGAAACTATTTTTTTGTTTCAAAATATATTTGACATGAAAATGCAAAAAAAAAAACAAGAGAAAACGTCGGCATTTGAAACGTATAACTAAGGATATGTATTCTAATGGTTTCTGCTAGTATCATTGATGCGCCGAATATATATGTTCAAACTGCATTGTTGACAAAAATAAATCGCTTTGAAAATGTTTTTTAGGGTACACATATGAGTTTTGGGGTGGACGTGTGCATGAGCTACGAAGAGCAGTGGTATTTAACTCTTCCCGAGGTTCAAAAGGCTCTTCATGCTAACCGAACTCAACTTCCATATACATGGTCTATGTGCAACAGGTACAAACTTTGAGCCATCTCTTATCTCAATCTCATAGTTTATCATCTAACTCCAAGTTAATATTTTCACCCTCACAGCCGCTTGAAATACAATGATAATGACGGGAACACCAACATGCTTCCGTTTCTTAAGAGAATTGTGCAAAGTAACGTCCCTGTTTGGGTCTTCAGGTAATTCGATTTTTTTCTATTTATTTATACCTTTCATTTCTTTTGTAATTTGTTTTTTAAAAAAAAATCAAATCGAAAAATGCAGTGGAGATGAAGATTCTGTGATTCCACTTCTTGGTTCGAGGACTTTGGTACGAGAACTTGCAGAAGATCTCAACTTCAAAACCACAGTTCCCTATGGAGCTTGGTTCCACAAAAGACAGGTTTGTACAACATAATTAGAAACACTAATTAAGTATGCTTGGCTCTTGGTTTGAGGATTCGAGTTTTGGTTTGATTTGATTTTCTCCGATTTCTGTTTGGCTATGTGAAGAGTAAGTTCTATCCAGTCTGAAAAATAATTTTTTTTTGTTTGATTCGGTTTTCATATAAAAAAGTACTAAAATACACTATTTCAAAATACTAGTTTATAATGAATTCAACTATATTCGATTCTATAGTACTAAATTCGGTTTTGGTTTGGTTTATGCGATGTAATATTATTATTACCTTCATTTAAAAAAAAACATCGGTTCAGTTTGGTACTTGGGTCTGTCTACCCCTAATTGCAAACGTGTTGACATGAGGTAGGTCGGCGGATGGGTAATAGAGTATGGGAATCTACTGACATTCGCAACAGTAAGAGGAGCGGCTCATATGGTGCCATACGCACAGCCTTCACGAGCTCTGCTTTTGTTCAACAGCTTTGTGCTTGGCCGGAGATTGCCAAAGGAATCGCCTCCTATTCTTCATGGTTGAAGAGGAAGGCTTCTCTTTTGTACTCTTTTTTTGGTTGTTCAAAATTGTGGTTTAAGTCTATGTGGCGAATGTAGTGGAGTTTTTTAATGTTTTTTTCTTCTGTTTCTAAGGCCATGTCTATCGGTAGTTCTGATGGGTGTTCTGATTGATTTTAAGGCCCAAAAAAAAAAGAAAAAATGTTAAAAAGTTCAGAACATGTTCTCGTTTCAGAGTATTGAGAACTCTTCAGAGCAGCATACGTGGCTGAATGTAATTGGACGCGAGATAAGAAACAAAAAAAAACGCAAAAGGAAAAAAATTCTCATTTCGCCTCTCTCTATCTCTTGTCTCGTTCCTGTGGTCTCTCTCTATTTGGAAGGCGATTCAACGATCCATCACCGGATTTGTGCTCGGCACGACTCCGATTCAATCATCATCAACGGCAGATGATTCCGATTTGAAATCGCCGGTGATATGACATCGGAGTCCACCAGATTTGAATTCTCCACCATAATCACGCTCTTAAGTTTTTCTTCAATTACTTCCACATCTTCAACCTCCGGCATCACCACCTGATCTGTTATCTTCGCTTCCTCCTCCTCATCGTTATACACAACCGCCGTAACCGCCTCCAGTTCCAGCTCCGCCACCTCCAAATTCGGAACCACGAAACCGAATTACGCACCGGGTAAATCCCACACGATTCTAGTGAAACCTTTTATTGTTCTTTTATTGAAACCTTTTTCACATTCTATAGGAATTAATTCTTCATGCTTTCTTTTGATTTGGATGATCTTGTTCTTGAGAGTTATTGATGAATTTGGTCTGTTATCTCGTGTGCTATGAATTACAATGATGGGATGTTACAATGATGGTGTTAACACTGAAAGTTATCAAGTCCACTGCAAAAATTTCTTTGTTTAATTCCGATTCTTTTTGTAGACTGATCATGATTAATTCCTTTGTTTTGTTTGTTTTTAAATGTTTCAAGGAACATTGATGGAGTTCAAGGTTCGGTAGTTGAGGGGTTAAGTAAAAGCAAATGCAGATATACATCAAGGTTAGTGGTTCTGTCTTATAAATGCTTTGCTTTGTGTTAGTTTTAGGGTGTATAAATTCTTTGCTTTGTGTTGGATTAGCTTTGAGGGAGGTGTTGATAAATGCTCTTGATCAGTTTGTAGTTGGTCAATTATAAATGCTGCAGTCTAAATCGTAATTGAATTGGTAGTAGTTAAGTCTTTAAAGTGATTGAATAGCTAATGCGTAATGGTGTAAACTAATTGAATTCTCATGGTAGTAGTTATGTCTATAAATTAAAACATAACTCTACAATTATTTAACACTTAAAACTATTTCTCTTTCATTCCTCTCTAAACAAAAACCGAACCACTATAATTTTCTCATGGATTCTATGAATCCATGTGACTACTCTTCTGGTTTCATAAACCTTCTAAATAGTCAACAAGAAATACACATTGCTGATACTTTTTCCCCTACAATACCCCTTCCATCATCACAACTTCCAGAGTATAAGAGCCAATGCAATGATGATCCTAGTCCACCAGTTGAGAAGACACGTGAGGGCGTGAGAGAAAGTAGACCCAAATGGAAAATTAATGAAGATAAAGCCCTCATCAGTGCTTGGTTAAACACCAGCAAGGATGCTGTTGTCGGGAATGGCCAAAAAGCAGCTGCTTTTTGGTCACGCATTGCTGATTATTACGCAGCATGTCCCATAGTGGCTGGTTATCCAAAAAGAGAGCCGACTCATTGTAGGCAGAGGTGGGTCAAGATAAATGACATGGTGTGCAAGTTTGTTGGAAGCTATGAGGCTGCTCAACGTCTGAAAAAGAGTGGCCAAAATGAGGATGATATTATGAAAATGGCTTATGAAATCTTTGAGACTGACCACAGCTCCAAATTCAATCTTGAACATGCATGGCTGGAGCTTCGCTTTGATCAGAAATGGTGTCCCAACACTGGAACGAAAGGAAATGGAAGCTCAAAAAGAATCAAGATAAATGATGGTTCCACACAATATTCAAGCAATGTAGCAGATGAAGTGGCTAGGCGTCCTCCTGGTGTTAAGGCGTCAAAGGCCAAGGGAAAACAGAGTGTGAGCAACACAAGTTCACTGCAAAAAGAAGTCAGCAACACATTGTCGCTTGAAGAAGTTTGGGAGATAAAGAAGAAGGACTTAGCTTTGAAAAAAGAAATAAAGCAGATGGGACTTCTAGAGCAACTCCTTGCTAGAGGAGACAAACTATCAGAAGTAGAAGAAGGTTTGAAGAACAAGCTCATTAGAGAATTGTATGAATGAATGATATAAATGTTCCTTGTTACTTGTTTTTATTTCTTGTTGCTTGTTTCTTGTTTCAGTTATTGTAAATCGGTTTGTGTTTGAAATGATCAATGTAATATTAATGAAGTTTCTGTTCTTGATCAGTTTTTATTAATTAAGTTTCTGTTCTGTTTGTTTTGCAGTGTCTGATCATGTTTTGCAGTTCTGTTCTTGATCAGTTCAATGTTCAATGATCTGTTTTACAGTTTCTGATATGTTCAGTTTTTATTAATTAAGTTTCTGATCTGTTCAATGTTAAATGTTCAATGTGATGTTCAATGTTCAATGTTCAATGTGCTGTTTTGCAGTTGCAGGTCACACCAAATATTCAATGAAGTTGGACAGAAGGAGACAAGAAGAGGACAGAAGGAGACATGAGAAGAAGAGGACAGAAGAAGAATACAAGAAGTTACATACTCACGCTGTAGAATCACATGTGAAGAGAACATATGAAGAATACAAGAAGTTACATACTCACGCTGTAGAATCACATGTGAAGAGGACATATGAAGAAGACAAGAAGATTCTTATTCACTCTGTAGAATCACATGTAAAACTTTCACTTGTGTTTTTGATATTCTAAACAATTCCCATCTCTCTATATAAAGATCACAACCGAAGCAATCTCTTTATATTTTGGTGTGTGTGTTTTTGATATTTTCTCATCATTTGCAATCTCTTTATATCAAATATATATCAAATCTCTTTTCTACGCAACCTCTTTATATTATCCATATTTACTCCAGCTAAAAAAACACAAAACACTTGTTTCCACAAACAATTATATATATGGCATCTTCTTCTTATAATCTTTTGGATCCATCCAGCGATGATGAATATGATCAACTAATTGAACAAAAATTTGAGGAAGCATTGCAGAATGCAACCGCGTCGAAAAAGAAAAAACGAGCCTACATTGAAAGACAACGCGAGGTAGGACACAATCACTTATGGAGTGATTATTTCAGTGAAGATGCAACTTACCAAGCTTCTACATTCCGACGTCGTTTTAGAATGAACAAGCCGTTGTTCATGCTTATTGTTCATCGCCTATCTAACGAAGTATCGTATTTTCAACAAAGAAGAGATGCTACCGGAAGATTCGGTCTCTCCGGACTACAGAAATGTACAGCCGCAATTCGTATGATGGCATATGGTTGTGCGGCGGACGCGGTTGACGAATACCTTCGCCTCGGTTCTACTACTGCGCTCCTATGCTTGGAAAATTTTGCAGAGGGAATAATATCTTTGTTCGGAGATGAGTATCTACGAAGACCCACACCAACTGATCTTCAACGCCTACTTAATGTTGGAGAGCAACGCGGATTTCCTGGGATGATAGGAAGCATCGATTGTATGCACTGGGAGTGGAAGAACTGTCCCACCGCTTGGAAAGGGCAATATACACGTGGATCTGGAAAGCCAACAATCGTTTTAGAAGCTGTAGCTTCACAAGATCTATGGATTTGGCACGCATTTTTTGGACCTCCAGGTACCTTAAACGATATAAATGTTCTTGACCGATCACCAGTTTTTGATGATGTATTAGAAGGCCGAGCTCCAAAAGTTAACTACTTTGTCAATGGACGCGAATATCATATGGCTTACTATCTCACTGATGGTATTTATCCAAAATGGGCTACTTTTATCCAATCAATTCCACTTCCACAAGGTCCGAAAGCATCACTATTTGCTACATACCAAGAATCGGTTCGTAAAGATGTCGAGCGTGCTTTTGGAGTATTGCAAGCTCGATTTGCCATTGTAAAAAACCCGGCTCTTATTTGGGATAAGATAAAAATTGGAAAGATTATGAGAGCATGTATCATACTACACAATATGATAGTAGAAGACGAACGAGATAGATACACTCAGTTTGATGTATCAGGATTCCAACAAAGAGAAGAAAATAGAACTTCCCAAGTGGATTTGACGTATTCTACAGATATGCCTACAAATCTCGGGAATATGATGGGCATTCGAAATCAAGTTCATGATAGAGAGATGCATAAACAATTAAAAGATGATTTGGTTAACCATATATGGCAAAAATTTGGCAGAAGTATAGATTAAAACAATTGAAAGTTTATAATTTGCAAATTTATGTTTTAATTATTTTATGTAATCTATCTTTAAAATTTCATTAATGTAATATAATTTTTATTTTATAAAATATTGTAAGTTTTTCAAGTTTTATAAAAATAATTATAAAATAATTTTTATTTTTATTTTTGAGAACTCCAAAGGAGTTCTTACCAATGGAGGATACAAAATTAAAAAAAAATTAAGGTGTTCTAATCTTACTTTATTATTAAAAAATTGTTGAGAACACCCTTATATGCTCTCACCAATGTACATGCCCTAATCACTTTTCTTGTTTACGTTTTTCCGTTGGTCTTATATAATGGTTGTTTCAGTTGAAAGCAATTATTTAATAGTAACATTTTAATAATATGGTGTAGTTTCATAAATGTTCTACAAAAGAAACACAATAATTTCACAATTCTCTTAGTACGTAAAATCAACGTTGGAATTTTCAAAACGCATAAAATTTAAATTTGAATTACAGAAGGATCTAGAATATCTTGAAAATCCTTGAATATATAATATTGTTAATATACTAAAATAACTCTAAACTTTAAGTTAATGGCTAGCATTTGGATTGACATTTGATGGCCTAAGCGACAAGATCATTCATGAGGTTCGGGTTAAGCTTGCTTCAGAGATATTCGCTGAAGTTCACGAGGAGGTAGAGAGGCTCTGGACTCTAGATTATTGCCGTGAGGATATTGGTATCCTTCACCTTTTGGTTGAAGATGAGATTGACGTTGAGGAACTCTAAGTAGTTGGTTTATTTGGTTTTGTTTCTTAGTGACATTTGTTTGCATTTCTTCTTTCATACTTGTTAATCACATGTTGTACTACCTTACTTTGGTGATTTTATGAATTTAGTTATGGGCTTTAAGACATTTTCGTTTATTGAATGTTTAATTACGATGTTAGTTATCACAGATTTTTCATCAATACCGCATTTATTGTCTTTTGTTGCCTCATATTTTTCATTGTAACTGCATATATTTTTATCTAATATAGTTTTCTCTTTGTCTTATTACAGGAGATATTTTATCTCTTTACCGAAATATGTTCGGTATTAAGCCTAATTTATCTCAATTATACAATTGACATAATATACTACACACTAGAAAAAGCAAATCAAATACCAATTCATCGAAATAAGCATCCAAACAAAAAAGTTGTACATGTTTTATGGTTATGACCAGCTAAGTTAATGTTTTCACATGTGTATTGCTTCTTTGACATTTTTTTCTCCATAGCGACTTCCAAAGCAGATTTAATCCTCGATTGTTTTGGTCTACGTGGTTGTTGTCGAACCAAAGGGGAATAACAAACTATAAGTGTAGTGAAATCGCTTGGGAAGATGGCGTTTGCGAAGGAGTTATGCAAGAAACTCTTCTGATAATAAGGATGACACATTGAAATTGGTGAGATTTTTCTCCTCTCACAAGCAGGGCTGGTGCTGATTTTTGTAAGCCCACAAGCAAAAAGAAAAATGACGGCCAATTTTCTAAAGAAAGAAAACAATGTCATTGCTAAGGTTTGAACCGGTCACCTTTCTAACAAGGTATATGCTTTTTACCACCAAGCTACTAAGAACTATTGAAAATTTAATGGCCGCTAAAATATATGACCTTATTATGGGCCGCAAGCCCGGCCTCAGGGCCGGCACTGCTCAAAAGCTGCAATTGCGTGCGCACACAGTATTTTCCATGTTAAACCGACGACATGTACACTTTTTTCTCTCAAATTAACCACATGTACAGATGATTCGCTTGTCACTTGCACATGATGAGCACCTATATCTTGTACAGTAACAACTTTAGCATACTCAACTCGGCTTTGGAAAACAATAATATGGTTACAATTGCGTAAACATACAAATATACAGTGAAATGATACTACAATACAAGTTCTTGTTTTCCGCTACCATTTTTTCCACTCCACATGTAAGAGTTGTTTTTATTTCTAATGCAGCATTCATTCACTCTGAAAACCATCTTGTCATCATGGACCTCACAGAATCTCAGAGTTGTACAATAGGAAAACTCCTAGAATGGGATAGAACATTATTTATTGACTCAGAAATGTTGCTAGTAATAATATTGTACCTAACACCAGGGAAGTGCGCACGTGTCCACAATCTTAAATCTGCTCTTTTTAGATAATTATGAAGTGTTGGATTCAACACTTCAATCTGATCAAATGTTGTTTGAAATTCATCAAGTGTAAAAGAATTGTAGCCTTCTTCACCAACCCAAACGCTTCTCAACCTTTAAATCGAACCAGAATATTTTTGTAAAGGTGATAGACGGTCCAAATTGCTTTACCAATTGATTTGTGTCTATCAGACATAATTGTAAGATTTTTATCATCTGGGATCATATAGCTTAGTTGCTTGAAAAACTATTCACATGATTCATTATTTTCAGTATCAACCACAGAAAAAGCTATGGAAAATATCTGAAAATTATCATCTTGAGCCATTGCGGTAAGAAATGTACCTTTGTGTTTTCCTAGTAAGAGAGTACCATCAACCACCACCACTTTTGAATGAATAGAAATCCAGTAATACTTGCACCAAATGCCAAAAACATGTACTTGAACCTTTGACTCTCATCAACTTCAAGTCGCGTAAGTGTCATGTTATTTGCTCTGCGTATCATGTATAAATAAGCATGTAGCTGCTCATTCCCACTCTCAGGGGAACCTCTAACCAGTTTTCTGGCATGTCGAAGTGTTCGGTAAGCCTTCCAATAATCCATCTAGCAAAATAAAATTCAAAGAGTGGATATAAATGACAATTTCAAAATGCAACCAAAACTAATAAATAGTAGGCGTAATCAGTACTTTGATCTTAAATCGTTTAGTAAGTGTCTCGGCAATATGCATCAACCTAACAGTTGGTCTGATTCCACCGACACAATCCTTGTATAACATGTTAAGTATATCATGAGTTGATTGTCATGAAGATGCAGACCGTTTAGTAACTAAACATGAATGTTCAGCAACATACACACGAACATGAAATGTTAGATCAACTCCTTTAGGTGCTGCTAGTAGCCTCCAAGTACATCCTTTAACCCAACACTTGACAGTCAATAGTTTAGTATTGAATAACCTACATGAAAATCAAAATTCTGTAGCATTTTTAAGATCTTCAACCTTGTCTCCAAATGCTCTTTCATTGCATAACATTTTCTAACAACTACATTCATGGAAGACATCTCTAAATTTACGAAATCAGGAAGGTCATTAGCTTGATGTAAGAAAATCATTGATTCACTTTTTTGCTTCATAGGTACATCGACTTTATCTTCTTCCTCTTCTAGTGACATTCTATATTTGCTAAAATTATCATCATCTGAATCAGTTCCATCCGAGTCATCACAATAATCAAATCTGCTTTCATCATCTTCATCTTCATTATCAGAAGTGTCACCAACCTTGTTGTCATTATCATCATTGTTGTCTTTAGCCCTTTCGCATTTTTTGTCATTATTATAAGCCATAAACTCATCTTCATCAACCTCCTTAGATTCACCCAAATGTCTCTCTTTAACTTCCACACAAAGTCTATTCGTTTCTAACTTTGATTGAGCCAAAAAACTTTGAAATTGGCTACAATTACCAATAATAACTGGAGGTGTATTTGCTAGTAATTTTTGAAGGAGTTTCTTCGGGAACATGTAGCCCAACTCAACATTTCATAATCTCTTATTAGCCCATAATCCTCTTACACAATTCCGACAAAATCATCATACGTTTTTTTTGTATTTGCTTCTCGAATTCAAAAACTACCTTTGCTATCAACAACAAACAACCATCTATTATCTGCAAAAATCAATTTCCCAGAAACAAGGATGACCTGCTCCATATAGTATTATGAATTCGTAGAGAGAATCAGTAAGAGGCTTACATAGAATGTATATCAAGTAAATAAAGAAAAGAGAAGATGAAAATTCATAAAAGAGAATAGCTTGGGGATGAAGGTGTAATGAATGATTATGGAAGAAAAAGAAGGAGGCTGAGAAAACCCTAAAAAATTCGTGGAAGAAGTTAACATTTTTTGGGAAACATTTCCCTTATTTTCGTCACTAATTAGGGTAAAATAAAAAAATATGCTATATCATCATAACAAGTCTACGATACAAAAAATGATGTAACATGGGGGCAATAAATCTGCCATAGTAAGTCTACGAATACTAAAAAAGTTATTCTAATAAAGAAAAAATGTATGCCGTAAAGGGTGTTGAAAAGTCTGACATAAGTAGTTTTTTTTTCTGAAAACCATAAATCTTCTATAACATGAAACAAATTTGCGGTAACTACGAGGTTATTCTAGCAAGAAATTTTTGGTTATCAAATTTACAGCCACTTGTATATGAAACTAAACTCTGCAACAACTAAAAATGTAATATGCGATGGAAAAAAAATCTGCAACTTGGATCTGCAACGAGAAAAAAAAAATATGCAGTTGAAATTGTTACATGCCATAGAAATGGAAAAATCTGCTGCCTCTATCACAATCTTCAGAAAATAAATCTACGGAGGTTAATAACTCGACGATGAATTAAAACCTTTACCACCACTAGGACATGCAACTCTACGGTAAAAAAAAAATATAAAAACAAATCTGCGGCAAAACTTAAAATCTGTCATTCAAACAAATTTACCATAACATAAAGCCACAGATTTATTTCACAAACTTTTCAGTCGGCAGTGGCAAATTCGTAAATATAATGTGTTTTTCCGAAAAAATACTGATGAGACATTAATTAATAATGTCACTCTTGTAATTAGGTTTTTCCTAACACATGATTTTAAAGATATTTTTGTGATAAAAAGAACTCACATAACCTTAATTTTTTCTAAGTTAAACTAGCAATTAACTTACTAATAAGAATTATTCTAGTTTTTCTCCCATTTGTACTGATTAGCATATTGAGAAATTTCTCATAATGTTTCGTAAGCAGTGGATGACTGTTTCTGCCTTCAACTTGATCAATCAGCGACTTGGAATCTTCAGATAACCTACCAAGAACAAATTCAATTTGATAGTCTGATTCAATGATCTTACCAACTAAAACGATGTGGTCAAAACGAGTTGTAAGTCTTAGAGATATTCATCAACTGTTTTTTTACCCTTTTTTCTTTGAACGGCCTTTCATATGTGTTTTACATTATAAGCACACCACAATGTGAAATTGCTTGTCTAAGTGATCGCCTGATTGATACGCAAAACGATACCATTATTCAGGTAAAATCCCAAAAGTGACACTCTCCATGCTAAATAAGCTCATACTCATAAGTTTCAACTCATTCTTTGTTTTTTTCCTTAATGAAAGTTTGGATTTGGGGTTAGATCTAACTGTTCGAGTATGTACATGCATAAAGTAAAGAACACAGAGTTTCACGAGGATCGATTTTTCCTACTTGTCGAGAACTAGTCCAGAACATATTCACTAGAACAAGATTGCAACTATAATTGCATATGGTATCCAACACTACAATGTCCACCATTCTTTTCTAGATTAATAAACAATGAAGACAGTATTAAGCCTGTACGTATGACTATAACCCGCCATCTATGGTGCATCACCATCTTCTAAACCGCTACAGTTTTCATAGAAATATACCACAAACAGATCTACCAATCTTGTATGATGGAACGACGCCACACACACATGTGTGCATCTATTGAAAATACCCTAGGCACATGTCTTCATAAAGCCGCCTCTTGATATTAAAAATACCACCAACATCTATTTTTTTAGTTTTGTTTATAAATGGACTAACTAAATTTACTATGGTCTTTAGACATTAAATGATGAGTTTGGGTCGGCCCTGAAGCTAATCTTTAGTTCTTGGAATCCTCATCATCAATTCATCACCGTCCTCCTTGTCTTCTAGAATATTCTTCAATCACATTTTTCATTACGACAGAAGGAACCCTTAGGAAAGGACATGGAAGCATCTCTGGATGCGGCACACATACTTTTTGTGTAACAAAGAGATGCATTGCCTCTAATGGATGTCGTTACAGTGTATTCATGTGAATCATTAGATACTGATATATGTATAAAAATATTAGATAATGGTAGATGTATAAGAATTCTTGATGGATTTAAGATGGCATAAATATTAAAATTCAAACTTTAAGATTGTATGCAAGAAATTTTCAAATATCATTATGTGGAATAAATTAAAGCAATATTGATGCATATAGTATATATATACCAGTCTCGGTGAAGAATTAATAAAAGAAAGATATGTTAACGTTCTTATATTTCTATGTGTTTTCATTAACAACACAAGATTATAGTTTGTAATTATCACAGTATTTTTTTATGCTTTAAACATTATCAGAACTCAAGGCAAAATACAGAAAGTAACAAATTATTTGAAAGGAAATTTGAGATAAAAAAATTGGACAGCCAAAGTTTTGTCTTGGTTTACCAATTGAGAATTCTCATAAGATAGTATTTGTGCACCAATCTTCATACACTAAAAAAGTGTTAAAGCATTTTTATATGAATAAAGCAAATGTTTTTAGTATATTAATGGTCATTAGATCATTTGATGTTGAAAATGAGAAAAAAAAAACCCATTGATTATAAAATACATTTTAAGTGCAATTAGACATCTTGCAAAATATACTCGATATGATATACTATTTTTATTAATATTTTGGCGAGATTTGTTTATCCCTACACAAAGACAATGAAATGGAAGTTAAACATGTCTTTCACTACTTTCAAGGGACTACTAGTTTAGGGTTATTTTATCCTCAAAATTCAAAAAGTCAAATCACTAATGTTGAAAATGGAGGATATTTTCCAGATCCTCAATCGCGAACACTCTATGTTTTTGAAGATGGAGGAACCACTATATATTAGCAGTCTAAAAAAAAAGATTGTGGCTACTTCTTTGAACCATGATGAAATTAGTGTGCTTCATGAGGCGGGTAGATAATATATATCGATTAGATCATAAGTCAATACATTCAGTTAAGTAGTGGAATCCGTGTTAACACGAAATCAACTATCCTATACGAAGATAATGTTGTATGTGATGTTTAAATGAAAGAGTGATAAATCAAAAGTGGCAGAACCAAACATATCACTCATGCACTCCCAAAACTTGAGAAAAAAAGATATTACAATGAAGGGTATGATTGGTTAAAATAAAGTAAGTGAGGGTAATAAAAAGTAGAGTAATTTAAAAGATTAAAAGATTCAGCTGAGTTTCTTAAAATTAAAATGAAATCATTGATACATTAGATATTTCATTGATTCGAGGTATCCTAATTAGTAGATTTATTAAAGAAGATACTTTTTGTTAGTATTTTACAAAATCAGGAAAATATACGGTAAAATAAGGATATTGGACGGAACACAATTATCCCTCATTTGGTACTACACTCTCTTTTTTGGTCCAGACATTCGGCCCCTACAAGCTCATACATGGAAATTAAAATGTCCTCCTAAAATACAACATTTTATATGGCAAGCTATTACAGGCTATTTATCGGTTAATTCGAATCTTAGAAAAGAGGAATAAATTGTGACATCTACTGTGCTCGGTGTGGAGCAGAGGAAGAGACAGTTAATCATACTCTTTTTGAATGTCCGCCAGCAGTACAAGTATGGGCGTTATCAAAAATACCATCGGTCTTTGGTTTCCCAGGAAATTCTTTGTTTTCCAATATAGATCATTTATTCTGGAGAGTTCCTGAAATTTTTAAGGATAATAGTTTTCCGTGGATTTTGTGGTATATCTGGAAAACGAGAAATGATAAGGTCTTCAATAATATCGATAGAAACCCGCATGATATTTTAAAATTAGCGGAAACCGAATGTTTACCTTGGGAGTCGGCACAAGTTAAGGATAAGGATGAGAATAATCAAATCTCTCAGGGTACTGCTGTTATACCTTCGCCTCAAATTACAGCCTTCCAAGGGTTTCACTGTCAAGTAGATGGCTCGTGGAAAGAGATAGATAATTTTTCTGGATTAGGGTGGTTCTGCTTTAAAAATGACGCGGAGAGAACAACTATGGGGGCATGTCACACTCGCAGGTGCCTCTCCCCATTGCACACCGAGCTAGAAGCTCTTATCTGGGCTATGATAAGTATGATCGCACAACAAAAAACAGAAGTAGCTTTCTCAACAGATCCGTCCGAGTTGGTGAAGATGTTGTCTACACCGGCGGAATGGCCTGCTTTTTCAGCACACCTTGAAGAACTTGTGAGAATCAAGAATCTATTTTTATTTTTCTCACTTTCTTTAATTTCTCGTAATTTAAATTCAAAAGCGGGCAATCTAGCATGTAGTGCGAGATATTTTCCGTATTTAATTATTTATGTAAACTCTATTCCACCGGTTTGGATTTTTAAACCGTTCTAATAAATTTATAAATGTTGACAAAAAAAAAAGAACTAACCACTAAAAATAAAACATGTGTATGAAGGGTATCTTTAATAGCTAAGAACCGGCTCTCAAGTATCTATTTTAAGATACGTTTCTAACTCTCTTTCCTATTTTTTCTTTATATTATTATTTTTTAACTTTTAGAAACTTTCTAAGAGACTAGCGTTGGAGCTGCCAAACAAACCAAAAGTAGGAGAGATGAATAGTAAATAAAGTAATTTGTTACTCCACTACAAGCGTAACTTGAGAGGGGGGATAATAACAATACTATTCATTTTTTCTTTTTATCCACCTAATTGGACATATTTTTACCTATTACTATTACGCCAACTCAACCTTCCAGTCACACCCGAAGTATGTGTGATCATCAGACAATACTACATTCATGAAACATGTAACATCCGCAAACCAATAATGGGGGTGTATTTATTGAATTCAAAAGTTAGGGTTGATTTGATTAAATCCAGGAGTTACAGTCGGGTTTAATTGATAATTTTAGAAGTTTGGGGCCAATTGGTGATTTCGGAAAGTTAGGGGTTTAACTGATCAAATTGGAAGTTTTCAGATGGGTTAAATTGATCGATTTAAAAGTTTGGGATCAATTGCGAAAGTGGCATAAAGTGGGAGAACCGTTCGGTGTAATACGGAAAGTGTGATACATATATGTGTATCATCACGTGTACCTCCCTCTTTGTCAAACCTAGCCGCCTCCGAGCTTGAAAGAGAGAGAGAGAGAGAGAGAGAGAGAGAGAGAGAGAAGAGTGTTCCGGTGGTGGTGAGTCGTGCATGTCAAGAGTCTTCTCCGCCGTGGTTGTTACGGTAAGGTCTTCTTCCTCCTCCTCTTTAGTTTCAGGCGATCGGTTAGGTTAGATGTGGTTTGTTTTCCGGTGGTGGTCGGCGTGTAACGGGGAGGCTGTCATCGTGACGGAGGTTGGTGATCGGAGTGGGTTCGCGTGAGTCATGGCGGTGACAAGAGGTGTTGATCGGAGCTTTTTCGGCGAGGTCATGATAGTGATATGGTTGAGTCGCATCGGGCTGTGATGGTGGTGTCGTGATGATACGGTGACGTAAAGTTCCACAATTAATGTGGTGGTGTTCGTCGATGGCGATCGTTTGTTGGTGTTCTCGGCGTGGTGGGGATCGTCACGGTGATGGCTCCGGCGTGGAGTTGCTGCTGAGGTCGTGATTTTCCGGTGGTGGTGAGGCCACGCTGGTTGTGGTGAACGGCGTGACGTCGCGTGAATTTCCAGTGGTGTGGGTTGATCGGATTTTCACGTGATGGCGAGTGAAGAAGATGTTTGGTGTTGACCGGTTTAGTGTTGGTTCGGTTAAGTGTTATTTTTATTTTAGTTATTATTATTTTAATAAATATTAATATTTATGTCTCGGATATTTTTGGTAAATAGGTATTTAGGATTTCTGGAAGTTTCAGAAGTCGTCAAACCTTACCCCGGGCATATCCCGAAGTTTTTGAGGTGAGTGCTTGCGTGTTAGAATTGGTGATAACGTAGTATAATCTGGTGATAGCGTTGTTTGGTGATTTCGTGGTTATTTTGTGGTGTACATGTGTTGCATGTTTATTTTGGTGTAGCTGACTGTGTTGTTAGCCCTGTAGTTTTATGCCTCATTCAATATCTTTTATACTGAGGCATCTCATTATGTGATGCTGGTAAAAATTGATTCTTACTGGAGCTTGTGGGACCAAGGCTGTGGGGATGGATGACATGACCAGAGTCGGGGTTGACTTTATGTTGCTTTTATGATTATTTATTTATTATTGAGACGGTATTATTTAGTAGTTTACTTCCGCTAACTTGTTAGATTTCATTTATTTATTTAGAGCTTGAATGTGTTAGGTGGTTAGTGCGGTCCACAGGGCAGACCCCATTTATGTCACCACTCAAGAAAAATATAGCAGTGTTTTGACACAATAAAAAAGACACAATTAATTGAATAAAGACAAAAGACACTCCCATGTGCGGGATAAAAGTTATGAAACCGCAGTGGACCGCATATGACACACCACCATGTGTGGTTTGAGTGGTTGAGAAGGAAATTTTTAATTATAAAAAAACAAATTTTCGTCTATATAAGCACACAATCTCATTGTGCACAAAAAAACAAAAGGACATTGTGCAGAGAAAAAAAACACAAGAGCATTATTCTTATTTTTGCAAGATCTCAACCTTACGATTTGAAGATTTTCTTTCAGGTAATTTTTTTTTTAAGCTCAAGCTGTGTGAGATTGTTTTTATTTTTGTGAAAATTTGATGTGTTAAACTCTATTTTTTATTAAAGAATAAAATAAAACAAGTTATGGAGAAATTTATAATTATGTTAATTTTAATAAAACAATTATTATAGTAAATCTAGACTAATTAGAAAATAATTATTTTAATTTAAAATAAAATATTTTGACAATAATATAAAAAATTTGGTCGAGTTATACATGTTACTATATAGATTGTGTATTAGTTTTATGATACAATTACGTCAAAATATGAAGTCTCTTAACAATTGGTTATAATGAATTTATATTTTAAAAAATTATAGTAAATTTTGATATGTTCTTTAGCTAAGAGTTAGTTTATATTTTTGGATTTAATATTTTTTTGATACAACAAGAAATGCATTTTGTTATAAATATTAGTTAAGTAAAAAAATATATAAAACAATATTTTAAATGATCATAAGATAATAAATTTATATATTTGTTGATAGTTAATTTTGTTTAAGGTTAAGTTGTATAACATATATTAGTTTGTTTATGTTAAATTGTTACATTTTTTATCAACCAAATGTGATGACCCAACCAAAATTGGTATTTTTGTTTATTTTATCTAATCTGTATTATTATTTTTGTTACATTTATTTTACTTACCAAATCATGGATTTCCGTTGAATTTATGTTCATAAAATGCAGATATGAATAGACATCGATCGAACACAAATTCTTCCGGACAAAGAGCCTCGAATGTTCTCAGTGATGCAACAACAAGAGTAAAATTTTATTTCGTTTCCTACAAAAAAGTTTATATTAGTGTACATTTGATAAACGAAAACAATATTAATTTTCCAAATATTTTATATTAGTGTATATTTTATTATTTAGTATATTATTTTTATATTAGTTTATATTACTGTATATTAGTGTATATTTTATTATTTAGTATATTTTTATATTAGTTTATATTAGTGTATATTTTATTACTTAGTATTCTATACAAAATTTGATAAGAGTTATATTTATAGTAGTGTATAAAATTAATTCTATAAAATGTTAAAATTTGTAGAGCACATCAAGATTTTATTGGACGGACGAGCAAGAAAGAACATTATTTGAGTTGTATGATCATGCAATTGCTATAAACAATTACACTCTGAAGGATCCTCATACTCTTGGTAGAGAGTATATGGTTGAAAAATTCAATCTTAAATATAACATGAATGTAAACTACGGATTTTTCAAAAACAAACTTGATGACTTCAAAAAAGCATACAAGAAGTGGAAGTTCTTGATGAAGTCTACTGGTATCAGGGTCGATCCTGAAACATCCCGGATTGATGCACCGCTTGAGTGGTGGGAAGCTCATGAGTCGATAATAATTCGTAACCATTCTCATTATAATAACTAAATTAAAAACATAGACAGACTAATATATATAACATATAACCCATATATTTTTTTTAGGGATGCAAAATTACAAGATCGTTTGATCGAGAACCACCAAAAAATTGGGATTTGATGCAACGCTGTCTTGTGTTACACGATGTTTATTCGCAACCTCAACAATCATCACGACAAAGAAAAGAAGAGATATTAACTGAGAGACGGACAGATGATGGCCTTCATGGTTTCTCAGATGCTGATGGTGATGACATGCCTCAAAATAGGAATGATGATACAGATCAAAATGAAGAAGTGTACCGTGTTAACATTGATGATGATACACACCCATCCAATGAATTCACCTGTGAGACCACTCGAAATTCTGTTGGAAGAGGTGAACAACATGGTAGGCGTATGAGTACTTCAAGCTGCAGTGGGAGACGTGGGGTTAGTACGCACATATCTGAAAGGATCTCGGGGACCAGTACTGGAAGTGGATCGAAAGGAGCTCGAAGAAGACAATCTTTTGAAACAACCATACAAGACACCATCACTGGCTATAGAGAGTTTCAACGACAAAGTTTGCAATAACTTTGCCCAGGTGCTTTTGACCAAGATGATTACGATGAGTTTAAAAAGGCAAAAGCGATATTTCTTGCGTTGGAGCTTCCAAAGTACACTAGATTCTATTGGGCATGCATTAACACACTTAAAGAGCTAGTGTTTTGGAGAAAATATTTCATTGATATTGCTAGGAGCACTGATGAGGATAAGTTACAACTGCTAGAAGCTATGACCGGCATTTCACGGAACAACCAAGATGTGCCAAAACAATTGAACTCTAACCAATCTCTTGGGAGTCAACAATCAGGAGGTGTATCATCTGGTAGTCCGTCTTCGGTGGGTAACAATTCATCTGGCTTATGGGGTCCTAATTTACAATAGTAGGGAACACCACCAAATGCACAACAGTGGGGAACACCACCAAATGCACAACAGTGGGGAACGCCACCAAATGCACAAAAATGGGGAACGCCACCGAACGCACAACAGTGGGGAACACCACCAAATGCACAACAGTTGGGAATGCCACCAAATGCGCAAAAATGGGGAACGCCCGCAAATGCACAACAGTGGGGAACGCCACCGAATGCACAACAGTGGGGAACACAACCAAATGTACATCAATGGAACACACCACCAAATGCACAACAATGGAGCTCACCCTCAACTGATCCACACTGGGGTCTTTCCTCAAACTTTCAATATGGGGGTTCACAATCAAGCTTTCATCCAGGAAGGAATGCATCAATTTTTCAACAAGGAGGCTCATCAGAAATGACTCCACCAATTGTTCAATATGGATTTACCATTGGAGGACAAGTAGATAATATGGAAAATACTCGAGAAAAAGGTTCAGAAGGTGCAACAGTAGGCACTTCACCTAACGTTCAACGATCATCACCACCCAATTTTGGTTTCACAAATTATTTTGAATCGGGAAAAAATTCACAGACACATAGACCTGGAGGTTTATTCAATATATGGGGAACCTCGCAAGGTCGAAGTGCAAGTATAAATGAAAGTCATCAAAGTGATACTGAAAACGAGGATTAGTTGTCAATTCCATGTTTTATAAATTTTATTTAAGTTACTTAATATTTAATGTCTTTTGATTGTATGGTTTGTAAGATGTTTTAACTTTTTACGTTTTTTGTATAATTTTATAATGCCAAAATTTTGTTTACCTAATGTACAATTTTTCCTGTGTTTATAATTTTCAGGCTTTTCGTATATGTCAGTTGCGAGCACAAGGCCTCAACAATCTAAGTTACGAAGAGAGAATTGAATTGTATTGTTTGGAAAATGACGAGTTTGAGGAGTTAGTAATCTAACCAACTTTGTCTTACTATGATCGATATTTTCAAAGAGCACCTGTTCAAACAGATGGAGGTTTGGGATGGAGAAATATTTGGTGTCGACTACAACAAGATGATGCCGCTTGTCTTCAACTATTACGAATGTCACTTCCAGCTTTCACAACATTGTGTAATCTTCTACAAACAAACTACGGTCTCCAACCAACATCAAATATAAGCATTGAAGAAAATGTTGCTATGTTTCTACGGATATGTGGACACAATGAAGTTCAAAGAGATGTTGGATTGAGATTTAGACGAAATCAAGAGACAGTGAAGCGAAAATTTAGTGAAGTTCTAACGGCGACAGAATTACTTGCATGTGATTATATTAAAACTCCGACGACGCAAGAACTACACCGAATTCCTGAAAGACTAATAGTAGATCGAAGATATTATCCATTTTTTAGTGGATTTGTTGGAGCTATGGATGGAACTCATGTATGCGTCAAAGTGAAACCTGCATTACAAGGTATGTATTGGAATCGACATGACAATGCATCCTTGAACATCATGGCAATATGTGATTTGAATATGTTATTCACTTACATTTGGAATGGAGCACCGAGATCATGTCACGACACAGCTGTGCTGGCAATAGCAAGACAAAGTGATTCTGAGTTTCCTATGCCTCCGTTAGACAAGTATTACCTCGTTGATTCTGGTTATCCAAGCAGACAAGGATTTTTGGCACCATATAAATCATCACGTAACAGGGTGGTGAGGTATCATATGTCACAATTTAACTCTGGTCCTCCTCCGAGGAATAAAGAAGAATTGTTTAATAAATGGCATGCTTCTTTACGTTCTGTCATAGAGAGGACGTTTGGAGTATGAAAAAAAAAATGGAGGATTCTATCTGATTTTCCAAAATATAACGTTAACGTACAAAAGAAAGTGGTAATGGCAACAATGAGATTACACAATTTTATCAAAATTTCAAATTATTCAGATGCAGATTTTGCAGAAGTAATGACAGAGACGGGAAGAAATAACACAGATGAGGAACCTGTTTCAGCTGATATGGAAGCATCAAAAATAGCAGATGGAGAATATATGACGCAAATAAGAGACAATATCGCAAATATGTATTGGCAAAATCAATAGTTTTTAATAATTTTATTTTTTGCATTGTATTGTACTTAAAACAGTTTATCTTTTTTTCCAACAAAAATAGTGCTTACAAATTTTAAAGTACAAATTTTTATATTTAAATAATATTTGTGTGTATGCTTATTAAATTAAAAAAAATTTATTTTTCATAAATAAATATGAAACTATAATATAGTAATATCATATATGTACCCCGCACCGCTATTTGCACTTTTCACCATTCAAAACTTTACTTTTGTACCGCATATTGTTTTTTTACCATTCAAACATTATCCCGCACCGCACTTGAACCGCACCGCACCTCTTAAACCGCTCTTTTCCACACCGCACCTCCTAAACCGCTTGTCACGCACCGCCCAAACAGTTGTCACCATTCGAAGCCTTAATTGGTGAATTTAATAAATAAATCGTCTAAGTTGTTTAGAAAAAATTTAAATTTGCTGTTTCCACGCGGTTTCTATGTTAGTAAACCGGTCCCGGTTTAGGAGTTTCCGGGATGGGTCGTTTCAAAGCATGTCTAATATATTGGAATGTGTTATCGATAATAATTGTGAAATGTTATCTTAGTCATTTTAAGGAAAAACTTGTGTGGTTGCATTTTTTTTTTTTTGTATTCTTATAGTTTTTATCATTGAATTTTCTTAGAAATGTTATAAGAAAAGTATTTGCATAAGTAATAGAAAAGCCATTCGTGTAGAAGTTGAAATGAAGTCTAATACCATTATTTTCATAGTAAATTTTTTTTCTATAAATATAAAATTTTCGTTCAGTTGTAAACACTCGACACACAACTTACACTTTCTCTCCCACATAAATAAATTATTCACTTATGCTTCTTATTAATCATCTCTTTTGTTAATTAATTTTTCAAAAACTAATATTTTCTTCTTTTATAATATCATAATATAATTATAACATTATTATATATTTGTGTTTTATTTATATTATATATTTTTATCCCGGTAAATGTTATTTTAAATTTTTTGATTAAAAAAAACTTTCTATTGAAATGCAGATAAAAGTTATATCTAAAATTGAGATTTGAGAATTCAATTTATTTTGTACCTTTTTTATTTATGTTTCTAACACAAGATGTAAAAGGTATAGAAAAAGGGTTAAAATTTAAATATCAACATGAACCTGAAGAATAGAACCTTTAAATATCAAAATGTTAATATCAACATGAAAAGCAATATACCAGAAAATTGATTTTGTTTCCCAAGGGAGCTTTAACTTATATCGTAGGTCTCTTATCACTGCTTCCCCAGATCTGCAACTGCAGCACACAATCACCGCCATAACATTGAACTGAGTTTTTCTAAATACGTCACTACACTTTTGGAAGCATACATATTAAAATGGCAATATTTAATTAAGAAAAAATGTTCATATAACTTTCCAACAATATAAGCAAAACAGATTTTATAGTACCGAGACAGCCAACAACTTATCCAATCAAATAGAAGTTATTTGGAGAAAATTAAGTAAAACTATAAAAAAATAATTTTTTTTTTCATCTGTTTTTATTGATAATGCAAAAGAAATATACATTGTTGAGATATATAAACCAGCAGAAAACTAAATATTTCTGGAGACTGAAAGGCCAAAAAAAGGAAGCAAAAACCCTAAGAAACATAGACACTAGATAACAAGGTAGTACAAACCACAAACGATGAAACTACAGTCGAAAACTTGAAACGTTCGAATGAAAACGAATTTGCCAAACCATCCTTTTTTGGTAGTATAGGTAGTTTTTTTTAAAGTTATTATAAAAATGGGTGGTGTAATATATACGATTGGCAAAAAGATACATTGTAGCTGTGTAATAGAGATTGATAGTGGATTTGAGCAAAGACAAACGTACCCCTGCCACAAGAAGAAAGAAAGACACGAGATTTTGTGAGTTTTTGGCGAGGGCCTACATCTCTTTTTTTCCTTTTCATCTTCTTTCTTTCTCCAAAATCTGGGTAACATAATTTCAATATAAAATTTTCATAAAATTTAAATAATCTTAAATTCTTATTTTATATTTTTTTAACGAATCTAAAGAGTACAATTTTGTTATAATTTTCATATTTAAAACACCATTTTGTACATTAGTATATTTGTATTTGTTAATATGGCTGTATAACTTCTAGGTATACGTGCAAACAAGTTTATTTGTTAATTTGGGTACAAAAGTTTATGATGTACAGAGATTTCTATATATGGGTGTACATGGTGGCAGTTAAGACGATGTATACTTTGGTGTACGAGATGATGTTTATATCCGTGGATGATAGAAACAATGAAACTGAATTTGACTATATTAGAATTTGCTAAGATGGTCTCATCTTTCTTGTGACTCTTAAAACTGAATTTAATCATAAAAAATAGGTAATTGATATTAAAATAACCAACTATTTCTATTTCTATTTTATATTATTTATTGGAATTTTTAATTTCCAAATTAGATAGATATGATAAAGACATAATTTATAAAGTATATAGTTTTTTTTAAGTAATTGTAAAAGATGGTGAGTTACGATTTACAAGTAGAGAATTAAGATACTATTTACAACAATACAACATGTATAATGCCTCGCACACCAACATATCTCGTATATCAATCCGCTTCGTATACCGATTTGTCTCGTATACCAACCCGTTTCATACACCGATCTTAACTCAAAAATATAAAAATGCCCCATCATCTTATCTACTATCGAAGATAGTACATCGTACACCGACTCGTCTCGTACACCGAGTCACATCTTACACCAAGTCACATCGTACACCAAGTCATATCGTACACTGATTTGTTTCATACACCGGGTAGTCCCATATACCAAGTCTCAGATGTACATTATTTTTATGGTGTACATGATTATGGTGTACGTGTAGTGACTAATACACTAATGTTTGACAGTGTACAAATGAAATAATATAAACAATAATATGGTGTACATAGACAGTGTATACTACGGTATACATGAGTGTATAAAGACAATGTATGAGAGACGGTGTACATGAAGATGTACGCGTGTACAAAGATAATGTACGTAGACAATTTATATAGTTGGTGTCCAAAAATGATGTACATATATGGTGTACAAGATGATTTTTGGTTGTAAATTCATACAAAATGGATTTTGTTAGATTCACAATATATTTTAAAAAAAATAAATATTTTTTTTAATTTTTTTGGATATCTTATTTGTGAGATAATAAAAAATTAAGAATTGTAAAGAAAAGAAAGAGAGTGTGAGAGAGAGAAAGAAAGAAGAATCGGAAAAGAAAAAAAAAAGATAGAAAAAAATTATTGGTCATTACACTAAAATAATAAAGGGATAAAAACTAAATTTAACCAAAAAAAAATGTTTTTAAAACACAAAATGACACTTATAATAAAACATTTTTTAAACAATAGAACGAAACTCAATATGAAGCGGAAGGAATACGAGTTTAACAAAAATATCATGTGTACCACATTATTCTAGGAATTAGTGTTTTATCAAAGAAAGAAATAGCAAATGTTAACTTATTTTCTTAGGGACAATAATTGTTTGTGTATAAATACGTAACTAAGACATGTGAACTTGGCACAGACACAGAGAGCGAGACCCAAAAACAAAGAGAGAGAAATGGCGGGCGGTAAGTTGCGATTCCTTGAAGTAGTAGTAATGGTTATGGTGGTGCAATGGTGGGGTTATAATGGTAATTTAGCGGAGGGATATCCAGAAGAAGATCTAGTGGTGAAGCTGCCTGGACAACCCGAAGTGACATTCAGACAATATGCTGGTTATGTTGATGTCGACGTCAAAGCTGGTCGGAGTCTCTTCTATTACTTTGTCGAAGCTGAGAAGCAACCTCACACTAAACCTGTAACCCTTTGGCTCAATGGAGGTTTGTTTTACTTACTCTGTCTCTTGTTTAGCTTTCTGGAATATGTTTTTTTTTAAGAGAATAAGACAAAGTTATTCAAATCTATATGTATAAATCCGGTGTACTATTTTGTTTTGGTTTATTTGACTTTACTAGAACCAAATCAAAACTAGTTATAGATTTTTTTTTTGTTTTAACTGATTTTATGAAATTAAAACTAAACAAAAATTATTTGTAATCTAGTATTGGTTAATTTTAGTTTTATGTAGTAGTTTTGATTTGTTTCATCTTTGTTTTCGAGTTGAGTTTGATTTGGTTTTAAATAAAAAGGTAACATAAATAGAAAAGATATTTAGTAACTAATAATTATACTTATGTGATATGATTTTCTATCGATCTTTGTTACAGGACCAGGCTGTTCATCCATTGGAGGAGGAGCTTTTACAGAGTTGGGTCCATTTTACCCAACCGGAGATGGTCATGGTCTCCGGAGAAATCCCAAATCTTGGAACAAAGGTGTCTCTCCCTCTCTCTCTCTTTATATCTTTCAACAAGGTTAAAGTTTGTTAACTTAAATTATTTGTTTTAGCCTCAAATCTGTTGTTTGTGGATTCACCGGCTGGAGTAGGATGGTCTTATTCGAACACAACTTCTGATTACACCACTGGCGATGAATCCACCGGTATTATATAATCATTAAAATCATCTTTTGTCATCATGAATACTCAATGAAGTTTTTAATAAAAGACTTTCTTGAATTTTGTTTTCATTATTAGCCAAGGATATGCTGGTGTTCATGTTAAGATGGTTAGAAAAGTTTCCAGAATTCAAGACTCGAAACCTCTTTCTCGCCGGCGAAAGCTACGCTGGACATTATATACCTCAACTAGCTGATGATATACTCAAATACAATTCACGACGCTCAAATAGATTCAAGTTCAATCTCAAAGGCATTGCGGTAAGCAATAAGAACTATACTACTAAACCTTTATCAAAAAAAAAAAAAACTATACTACTAGAAAAATAAAAATAATAATTGAAATCTCTATTTTTTTTATTTTTTTGTTAAAGGGTTTCTGAAATCTATGTTTTGCTGGATCTGTTTTTGATTGATTCCTCTGTTTTTGATCAGATCGGGAATCCGCTTTTGAAGCTTGACCGGGATGTTCCTGCCATGTATGAGTACTTCTGGTCACACGGGATGATCTCTGATGAACTTGGCCTCACTGTCATGAGCCAATGCGACTTTGAAAATTACTCATTCTCAGGTGCACACAACATAAGCAAACCTTGTGAAAACGCAATGAATGAAGCTGGAACCATTATCACTCAATATGTCAATTTCTACGACATCCTCCTTGACGTTTGTTACCCGACCCTCTTCGAGCAAGAGTTGAGACTCAAGAAAATGGTAAGAAAAGAAACGAGTTTGCCTCAAGACTTCTACTATTTGGTTGCATTTGCATTTACATATTATTATATAATTTCTTTTTCTAAACGAAACCACAGATTTTAGTATCTTGAACAAAATTATTTTGCTAATTAAAAACCCTAGACGCAAATGTAAAATGTAACTATGTTTGCGTTTTACACTATATGCAACAAATTTTATGAATAATAAAAAAGTTATTTCTTGAATATATATATATATATATATATAAAGAATTTCATATGCCGTAAAAATATATATACAGAATTTCATATACATATAAATGCGAAATATACTACTTGTAAGCGTATGTAAATTTGTTTTTGTGTTTACGTGTTATTATTGACAAACAAAAATAGAAAGAGAACTTCGTCTGAGTTTCAGAATTTTCTGCAAAACTGTTGGTTGAAGGCTGAATATATATTTTATTTGAAAATAATTTTAAATATGTTTTCACATGAAAAATGCAAAAAAAAAAAAAAAAACTAGGGAAAACATATAGCATAATGGTTTCTGCTAGTATCATCAATGATGCGCCGCCATATATGTTCAAACTGCATTATTGACAAAAAAAACAAAAAACGCTTTGAAAATGTTTTCAGGGTACAAAGATGAGTTTTGGGGTCGACGTGTGCATGAGCTATGAAGAGCAGTTGTATTTAACTCTTCCCGATGTTCAAAAGGCTCTTCATGCCAACCGAACTCAACTTCCATATGAATGGTCTATGTGCAGCAGGTATAAACTTTGAGCCATCTCTTATATCAAATCTCATAATTAATTTATTATCCAACTCCAAGTTAATATTTTCACCCTCACAGCATCGTGAAGTACAATGATAATGACGGGAACACCAACATGCTTCCATTTCTCAAGAGAATTGTGCAAAACAATGTCCCTGTTTGGGTCTTCAGGTAAATCGATTTATTTAGACCTTTTGTTACTTTTGTAAAAAATTTAAAACTTTTTTTCAACTCGAAAAATGCAGTGGGGATGAAGATTCTGTAATTCCACTTCTTGGTTCGAGGACTTTGGTACGAGAACTTGCAGAAGATCTCAACTTCAAAACCACAGTTCCCTATGGAGCTTGGTTCCACAAAGGACAGGTTTGTACAACATAATTAGAAACACTAATTAAGTATGCTTGGCTCTTGGTTTGAGGATTCGAGTTTTGGTTTGATTTAATTTTCTCCGATTTCGGTTTGGCTATGTGAAGAGTAAGTTCTATCCAGTCTGAAAGATAATAGTTTTAGTTGATTCCGTTTTTACCTAAAAAAAAGTAATAAAATACACTTTATTTCAAAATATTAGTTTATAATGAATTCGATTTTATTTGACTATATTCGATTCGATTTTACTAAACTTGGTTTTTGTTTTGTTTGTTCGATGTAAACATATAATTATGGTTCAGATTCAAAAGAAATTGGCTCACCGTTCTCTTAAAAAATAATTAGTTCAGTTTGATACTTGTGTCTACCCTTAATTGCAAACTTGTTGACATGAGGTAGGTCGGCGGATGGGTAATAGAGTATGGGAACCTACTAACATTCGCAACAGTGAGAGGAGCGGCTCATATGGTGCCGTATGCGCAGCCTTCACAAGCTCTGCATTTGTTCAACAGCTTTGTGCTTGGCCGGAGGTTGCCAAACAAATCGCCTCCTGATCTTCATGATTGAAGAGGAAGGCTTTTCTTTTTTACATTTTTTCGTTGGTCAAATGGTGGTTTAAGTCTATGGGCAATAGAGTGTGGAGGTTGTGTTTGTTGTTTTTCTCATCTTTTTCTTCTAGTTTTTCTTGGTATGTTTTATTTTTAGAATCGGTTACGTTGATTCGGTTGAAAGCAAGTTATTGAATAACATCATAATATGAAGGGAAAATTCTATAAAAATACACTAATTATTTATCGATTTCCATAAAAATACACAAACTTTGTGGATACCCAAAACAAAATACATGAATTAATTATTTCTTTTATTATAATACACAAACTTTTAAATTGAATCCATTTAACATAAAACTAGAATCGGATCCGCACATACCTACGGGTGATATTTGTAAAATGAACTTGTTTGGTATTTAAATTTAAGATATATTTATTTGTAACATGTATATTTTCTAAACTAATCAAAACATTTCTAACAACTTGATTAGAGGTGTTAAATCGGATTTGGATTCGGTTTTAGTTTAAATTATTTTAGTAAATAATTTAGGCATACCTATTTTGAAACGGAAACCCCGTAATATAGTATCTATCAAAAATCTTCCATCTCATAACCATTTTTTAAATAATTATCCGTTCGATAATTTTAACCCAAAAAATTACCCGTTCGACAATGTTTATTATGAAAAATTGCGTAAGAGTTTTAGACGGGATACATGTATTTTCCATTTGAATATTTATTTTTTATAAAATAATAAAAAATATCAAAAATATATATAATTCTAAAAATGCTCTAAATGTTTTCAAAAATTACCCAAAATTCTTAAAATATCTGTCTCGATGAGGATTCTAACTCATCCCATAATTAACTCTTACCAAAATTAGTGAAAATTTGATAACTGAATTTATCTACCCAAAATTTTTGATCTCATACTGCTACACAAAATTCTTGACCTATTTTTTAATCAAAATTCGTTTGAGTAATATTTTTTGTCACCCGAATTATTTGTTTCCGTCCTACACCCACTATTTTCTGTCCCACTACCAGAAATATATTGACCTTTACAAGAGCATACTGATTCTGTCAAATAACGATTTTAGAATAATCAAAATTTAATTATGGTTTTTGGTAGTATATGTAGTTAGTAAAATAAATTACTTAAAAAATGGGTATAATTTAGAAAAACAAAACAAATTATATACATATGAATATAAATTTAATGTAATTTTCTTGGGGAATTTATGTTTTTTTGTGGTCAAAAAGGGCATTTATGTTAAATATTATTAATATTTATTGTATCTGAAATTAAGTATTTAAAATATTTTTATTTATTTTATTCGGTAAAATTATTGGTTTTTTATCCAAAAAATTATTGGTTTAACTAAAGAAATATATTAAATTAATAAACTGTTAAATTTGGATGTCTAATAAGGCAATATTGTTTCTCATTCAAATTTTGAATCATTTTTATTATTTTTATAATATGACTTTGAACCATTGTTCTAAAATTTTAACTAATGTGGGACTTTGAACACACACTTTTTCTTCATCGATTGAGTAATATATATCTATTTCTTAAAATTCGATTCACAACATATGCAGAAAAATCTATATTTTTATTACCTATAAGTATTATATAATAATTCAAAATATTTTGAAAATAAAATGAAACAAAGATGATAGAGGAATCATAATTTTAAATCTTAAAAAATCTTTAAAAGATAATGACTTAAAATAAATAATATGGTATAATTAGATATGAAATCTTAATTTTTTAATTTTGATTGGTTGAATTTTTTTTTTTAAATTTTAATTTAATTTTCGTCCATCTTATTATATAAACTTGGGTTGTACTCACGAGAAGCTGACACAAGTCAAAATTATACTTCACGAGATTATGACACATGTCGTTGCTTGATTAGATTATGACACGTGTAAAATAATTATTTCCTTAATTAAAAAGGAAAAACCAACTTAAATAAAATAATAATAATAAAATAGATAAGTATTTACATTCTATATTCTACATATTATTTATTTAATTAAAAAGAAAACCAACAAAAAAGAGGAAATATTAAATAAATCATCAAATCAATAATATTTATTTTCCATTTTTTACATATATAATTTTGAACATATGTTAAAACAAGTTTAGATATTTTAAATTAACCTCAAATAAAAATAAAAATTTTATTCATTTAAATCTATATTGAATTAAGTTAAAATTTTAGATAATGTATATTTAATTAATTATTTACCTAAATTATTTCATTAATAAAAAAAAAACCCAAGAAAAAGAGAAAAAAATAAATAATAAATTATATAATTTATACTTCCATTTTTTCTAACACATGTTCAATCTTATTATTTCCATAAAATTTAAAAAGTTTCAAATTTTGATATTTGGATTTCCATATTATTTAGAATCCAATAAAATTTTACAATAATCCAAACTAATTGGTTAAGTGTTAAATAAACCATAGAGTAAATTGATTGAATAAACCCATAAATACATCCAATTAATGGCTTGAATTAACACATAAATCTATTTAATTTCATGGATGAAATAGTTAAATAGTTAATTATATAAATAACTTTTTCTCTAACTAAAAGCATTTCTACTTCTTTTCTAAAAAATATTTTAAGATACATCACCTATATTTTTGTTTTAAATGTTTTTACCTAAATTTAATTTATTTACAATGTTAGTTTTCTAAGTTTCATGTTTTCCTACTAAATTACTAATAGTTGTTTTTAATTATTTTTATAATATTTATTTTATATGGATATTTGTTTCATATGATGCATATTGTTTTAATATAAAAGTTTTGTCTTCTATTAATTTATATGGTGTATACATAAAGTTAGAGTAAGATTTTAATATGATTGAACATTTAGTTAAGTTGTATAGAAAAATTAAATGTGTAGGAAGAAAATCTGACTTAACAAAGAGAATAATTGGTATTGACAAAAAAGTTTGCAGAATGATAATTAGAATCCAAATAATAATCTAATAAAAATTGATATATTTTACCCGCGTATAGGCAGATCCTAAACTAGTAATTAATAAGAGAGATAAAGTGAATTTATTTTTTAGAAACTAATAATTATTTAAAATAACTTTTATAATTTTTTGTTTAATTAAATTAATTTTTATTAGTATTGTACCCTTAATGATTTTATTTAAAAACACTAAAAATGAATGACATTACATGAAATATTTTTAGAACTTAAAAATTACTTTCAAATTGTGCTTCCCTTTTAATAGTATACTAAATTAATAATCCGTGCTTGCACCCGGGTGCAATATTTTTTGAATTATAAATTTATATTTTTTGTGTTAATTAAATTATAGATTTTTTTTGGATGTAAGAAAAGTGTAATTGTTAGAATAATGATTGATTTAAGTTATGTAGGTGTTTTATGTAGCTTTCATCTTCATAAATCGAAAACATCTTTCATCACTATGAAATCTTATATATAACTTAAGATGTGTGCGGATGCAGACGCTTGGGATAAAGTAGTTTAAGAACATCATGACTCTTGATATCCCATGTTAGCATCCGAGTGCAATATTTTTTTTATTATAAATTTGTGTTTCATTTATTAAAGTATAAAAAAAAATTGGTGAGAAGAATGTAATTATTAGTTGAGTGATCGATTTAAGTTACATAGGTGATTTAGGTAGTTTTCATCTTTTCTAAATCGAAAATATTTTTCATCAGATCACTATAAAAGTCTAGATAAAAATTAAGATGCATGCGGATGGCCGAGGTAAAATCCGAGGTAAAACATTTTAAAAACATCATGACTCTTGATAACTATTGCTGACGTCCAGAAGTAATGTTTTATATTTATTTATTTATTATTATATATAATAATAATTATAAAGAAAATATTAAAAGAGAGACAAAAATAAGCTTTACTGGAACTCCGCCATGCATGCATTTAAAAGTGACTCTTGGACTTCATTTTTGTCACTCTCTCTGATGTGAAAATTAAATCACTTCTTTAAGCATTCCTTGACTTGTATGAAGGTTTAAAATGGGTTGGGCATAATAGTATATATCCCCCCTTTATGCAAAAAAAAACCCTATCTTCTCCCTCTTAATGCTAGGACGACCACTAAAGTATAGATACCTGGGAGATCGAAGTCCATCAGAACAAATAAAGCAATTAAACCGGCTAAACGACTCATCCTCTTCGGAATCGTCATCAAAATCGACCTGAGCATAGTCCTAACGATCATCAAAATCATCTATCTCATTAAACTCGGTTAAAATGCGTCATAAATTGACGAACTCGAGTCCGAGCTTTCATCTGAACTCCCGCAGAAAGCAGGCTTTATGCTGTACTCGGCCAACCACGAAATGTAATCAGTCGAACTATTACAATCGTTCAACGCCTCGTCAGAATCTGAGGATAAAACGATAACTTTAAACAGCGAACAGCGCATCACCGGAACTAGCGCTGGACGACAAGGGACAGAAGGAAAATGGAAGCAAAAGAGGAAAGAAGAAGTCAGAAGAAAAAGTGACAATGACCCCTCCACCCAAAATCACGAATACTTATACCCTTAAGAGGAAAAATGAAGCGTCGCCGGCATTTAATGCGGCAGTTGGCATTAAAAACTGACAGGACGCGATCAGCGAGCACATCGGGAATAAGTGAAACGTCACCTCCACCGCATTAAATGCGCACATATATAATAAATACTAAACAACATTCAGACGTCAGAGACCAAACTCAAGGATCCCGAACACCGAGCCCATCTCAAACCAAGCAAGGAGTCCGGAGGTCGTAGAAGGAGTAAAAGGAAGTCGACAGAAAAGGAAATCTTATTAATAGAATAAAGGTTAGGTTCATTACAAAGACCAGAGCCGAGGCTCGACAGATGGGAAACAAATAAAATCTAACATGAACTCTAAAGACAAAGGTCACTCTTCTAGCAGCCTCAAATCCTCCAAGATCTCTAGCATCATGTCCAGAATCCTCGCAAAGTCATCAAAATCGAGTTCCTTCTCATGCCACAGATCGCTCTCCAACTCCATATAGTGATGCTGAAGATCGCATGTCACTCCCATCAGCGCCCGACGCTGGTCCCTCAGTATGCAAATCTGATCGGGATTTGTTTGCGAATACCCAGCGACTGCTTCCAAGGCTTGGATCACCATCCGAAGCTAGCTACGTTTTGTCAGCAACTCGTGGAGTTTCCAAGCAACATTGAAATATTCATTCTCCACCTGCCGCATGCCCAAAATAAAAGAAACATTGATTCAAAGAAAATTTGACAAAGTTACATCAGAAGAGTGAAAGAAAAGAAAGGTAAAACCATTACATCGACATAGAACTCATAGGAAAACTAAAGGTCGTAACCCTTGAGAGCCTCAGCCTCCTTGTAGGGAAACTTCAGACGAGACACCCCTAGAAACCCCCGCTCGATCACGTTAGGGGACCATATCACCCTGTGATAACTAGGAAAATCTTTGGGTTCGTCGGAAGCAGCTATAACAACGAAGGAGCAAGAAGAACCAGAAAGAAAACACGAATAAAGAGTGAAGATTGGAGGAAAATCTTTCCAGCTATTTTTACTCCAGAAATGACGCGAGATACGAAAGGGTGCATTGAAGAAATGCATCGGGAATCAGAGCCATGGTTTCCAATGAAATTAATGTGCCGCCCACGCCCGACATTTAAACAGCCGCGATTGAAATCGACATGGTGGCTTCTCCAAGAAAAAAGATGATCCTGAACTATCAAGTCCAACAGTAAGAAAGCAAAACATGAGTAATCACATCCGACAACGAACACTGAACCATGCCAATTATAGCCAACAAGGCCGAGGCGAGCATAAGTATCTCCTCGCAAACATGTTAAAGTAAAAATTTAATCGGACTATGTTTAGGCTTGTTGGGTATGTAGGCAACCCGAGAACGGGCCCAACTATAAAAATGAATTAAAATAAAAAAACTCTTTTATTTTATTTATGTTTGTCGAACATTTGCCAGATAAGCCAAGGTCTGCCTCGCAAAAATGTTCCCAGACCATTTGACAGAATCACGGTTTGGACAAAGAAAAGATGTCAATCGAAGCGGAATCCACACCTTCAGCGCAAAATGAGTCCAACTTGCACTGTGTCCTGGGTCCAAGGCATAAGCCGAAGTTACTTCGCAGCTTCGCCATGGAAATCAGACGAAGTATCAGATGGAAACTCAGCTTCATATTCCTACTGATATGATTACCATGAGGATTCACAACCCAAAATCGTTACCGAGATGTTAAGAACACGATAGGATGATTCTAGACCTGATTACCGAGCACCTAGAAGTTTAATGGATTGAATATCATCATAAAAAGATGCAGAAAGTCCACTTGATAAGACTAAGAGCTTCAAGATCGAATCACATGAAACCGAAAGCAATGATCTATAATTTTGAAAGGGATTTTTGATTAAAAAGATGAATATGTTACAATGAGGTGTCGATACAACATATAAAGACAAGGAGACGAAGAGTGGAGAAGAAGAAGTAAAGATCGGATGTTTACGAGAATGCCACCACGATGACCATGCAAAAATAAAGTCTCCAACGTTCAAAATTTAAAATGAGATAAGAGAAAATAGATGAGGCCGCATGATTAGATGAAGATGGGCCTGGAGTTGGATCAGACCTAGCAAATGGCAAGATGAACATGAGACCCATACACCTTGTTAAAAACATTTCCCGGAAAACGTCTTGGAAAAAACCTAGGAGAAGGGAAAAAGAGTATGCATGGTCCTTATGGTCATTTGCTAAGTATCTTGGGGGTGTATCTTGACCAGTGTAGCTTTGATACCCTCATGATAGCTCAAATGATCCTTCAGAGTATTCACTTGGTATAGTGAAACTCTAAGTGCTTGATGAAATAGCTTGTTCCATAGATACTTCATGAGTCCAATGAATGTTTTCCAAGCTCCTTTTGCTCCATGCTCGTACATTGCTTCCTTGTTGTTGCCAACTTTTTGTTTTTGGGTCTTGATGCTTCCTATTATCATATCATCTACCAAACCCGAGCCCATACCTCGCTTGTCATTCCGAACATCATATGAGCCAAGTAAGCCGAGCTTCTCGCACAATCAATGGCCAAGGATGGGGGTAATTAGTCCACATCAAGTCGAGCCCTATTCTCGCACCGCACAATATGTTCTTTCGATGTAAATAATCCAAACCATAACTCGTGAATCGATACAGAATATAAAAGCAAAATTCATGTTAACACCAAAAAGCCAAGTACTTAAAAACAAGAGATTCATAGTGAAAACCCCTATGGGCAATATTCTTACAAAGCTAAAATAAACAAGAACTTAAACGGAAAACCATCACTTGGAGACGCCTCCATGAAGATTGTCAATCTTGGAAGCTTGAACCCCATCCTCTAGAGCAGCGAGCTTGGTGTCCTCAATGATCATCTCCTCAATTATAAGGGACAAGGCTCTTCCAATATCCCCTGAGTCCCAAACTTCAGGAATTCTCCCCTCGATGGCCTCAGGATCTTTGACTTTGGAGGTCGCGTTCGCAATCGTCATCCCTATCCTCGGGGACAGAGTCATCTTCCTTATTGAGAATCTTGAAGTCATGATCTTCCAAGATATCACTGATCTCTTCAGTAACCGCAGGTAAAGGCATCAGTTCGATCTGAACCTCTGGAACATCCTTATCAAGATCGATGGAAACCACACTAGGCGCAATGATCATAAGAAAGCCAACCTGTCCAGGAAAGATGATCGGGCAAAATTGAGAAACTACATTTAGAATAATACTGGCACTAGGATCTATGACTTCCATCCCATCCAGCTCGTTTTGATGCAGTTGAAGACCCTTCGCTGAAGCCATCGTCACCTTACGAGGAATAGGGATTTTAAATTTATCTCGCAAACACAGGATCCTTGAAAAAATCCCTCCCCAAACTGGACCAAAGGTACTACACGTCCACCTCCTCACTGTAAGTGAGGAATCGATCCAAAAGGAAAGCGGATGATAAATGTGTTCCTCCACCTGACCCATTATCCTTGACCTTTCATCCGCTAGCAACATGCTCTCGCGCTCCTCCTAATTTCCCGGTACTTTGTCTTGCTCCTCAGCCAACTTTTGGTTCGCCTTGAGAACCTCCTAATGCTCTTTACAAAGTTCGCTCATCTGCTCTTTGAGACTTCGAGACCTAGCGAGATCAGCTTCGTATGGTATACGCACAGACTCAGCCGAAGCCTTAAGGACATCCAGCGGTTTAGCCGACAATCGAGCTACCTTCAACTCACGATCGTACGCTTCCACCACTCTGTTCCCTTAGAGATTAGTTTTCAAACCAGAAAGCAAGGACCAAGTAAATACGACTCAAGAACCGAAGACGCAAAGGGAAGCAAACAAAAATAAAGAATACATGGACCAAGGAAACAGAGAAATCCTTGTAGAGCTCGTATTTGGTCAAAGATTCTGAGCTAGGCAGATCCTTCATGTTCCCGTGAACAGATGCACAAAGCTCGACATATTTATGAAGATCGGCCAACATAGCCAAAACTAAAGCCACACACACCCGAACCTGAATCACACTTCGAGCATTTTGGAGATCTTTCCAGAGTACGAGTGAGAGCCACCAAGGCTTGCCTTTCGGTCTTTTTGTAGGCAGCAAGGTCCCCAACCCTCTTGGTCGGAAGAAGCTCTCCTATTTTTTCCTTCTTATCAGTGTCGGGGGTGGTACGCTTACCCCTATGTTTCTCCTCTGGGTCGACCTTCTTGGAAGATCTCTTCTTTTCCAAGATGTGACCTCGAGGCAGCTTATCGGCCGAATGTTTGGGAGCAGATGGTTGTGTGATGGCACATGTTCATCATCCTCGACAAGAAAGATCATCGATAAAATTGACCCCAAGGATTTTTGCAGCCATTTGCAACTTAGCTGCATAAGAAGAAAATGAATATAGTTAAAGATGCAGCAAATACCCAATAAAGCTCTGGGAATGCACGATTTAATACACTTACTGTATCTGTTACAAATCTCAACAATTCGGTGTCTTCAAAAAAATAGCCAATCAATGTTCTTAGCGTTTCTCACGTCTTTGAGAAGCTTAATATGATTGACAAAGAGCCTCGGAAAACTTTCCCACAGGGGAGGACTCACCGAAACAAAGAAATTTTCATCAGAAGCAGAAGGAAGAGAAGTGTAGGGATCTACTGCAACAATGGATCTCTACCAGCACTCTTTGTCCAGGTACGTCTTATTTTCTCAGTGAACACAGACATCGAGTAGCAATCGATCTTAACCCAAAAGAAGTATTGCTCCCAGTTGTCCATCTGCGATAGAAGATCCCTGACGAACAAGCTCTTACACCCAGATTTAAAGGTCAAGTAGAACGTCCCCATGATGGTTCTTGAATTCATAGAAATTTGAGTAATGGCCTCTAGAAAATGACTGTTAACCTCAAATTCGCACTCACTACATGCCACCGCTACAACCAGGATATCGCGGACAACGTGAATGACCAACAGCACAATCACCATGTTCCTCGCCAGATAGTATCTAATGATGAGATCAGGAAGGGGGAACCAAAGCCCGCATTAAGTGAAATACCCTTTGTATAAACACAAGTAGCCATCTGAAACCTCGTCAGGATATTGATCCGGGTCGGGGACGAGGAACTCGAGATGATCCAACATACCACAGGATCGGCGCATCTTCTCCAACCTCATGAGCAATGTCTGAGACGAACCACAAGGACGTATCTGCTTCCACTTGGGCTTCTTCTCATCACCATGATCATGCTTTGACCCTCCCTTTGAACTCTAGCTCGGGTATTTCGTACCTTAACCTCAAGGGCTCGATTTGAGGCTTCGAAGGATTGATGTCGATTCCGCCAACTCTGAGCATAGGACCAAGAACTTTGAGAGCCCGACCCGAAGTAGAGGTTTCGGCATGAAAACTCCTTGAGAAGTCTGCTCCGCCGAACTCGTTTGTTTGGATATTGACATTGACGCCTCAAATATCTGTGGGCTATGAGATTCTGATATCTGAGAATCTGATCCCTCCAACCCAAAGTCAGAACTTGATTCAATATGTATGACCCCCATCACCGGAAAACTTGAATAATAATTGGAAAACTCGAAGAACAGCCAGAGAATTCAACACGGTGCTGGAGAACTCGAAGGTATTCAACCAAAAATTGCAAGGAAGCGATGGTCTGCCATCGATGGGACGAGGAAAATTGGCCAAACGAAGGAAATAAAACAAGCAGCAAAGAGTAAAAACGAGAGAAAGAAAGAGAAAAGTTACCTTTTTCTAAAGCGCTGCACAAAGTAAAACATAAAAACGACAATCAAAATATTATATAGGAATGCATGCACTGGAATTCGGGAGAAGTAATCATGACGACGCTTCATAATCATGACGATGTTTTGTAATCTGTGCTAACCCATCCAAAAGAATCATTCATCGCTCTTTCCCAAGAAAACCACCGCCTAGGAAATCCTGAAATTCTCGGGATATTGACATTGCCGAATTTAAACCTCCTAGGGTAATTCTCCAAGTCCACCAATACGAATCTATGCCTCAGACACCAAACTGAAGGGGGAAAAGTGTTGGAGATGGCCCGAGCACAGATCCAAAGCTCGTCCCAATTTCTTCAACTCTCTTCAAAATGGGCTCAGGTCAGTAAAAAGCCCACAAAAAAAAGATTCAGCTTGTAACCAAAACTCGAGTCTCGAGGTACCTATCCTAGTGACCTACTGCCAAAGCTCAAATTATTCATGTTCAAAATAAGATATGATAAACTAAATCCTATTCCGACTCATATCCGATTGAGAAATTATAAAAGATAAATTATTTTTATAATCCTCAGGTTTATAGAGAACTGGTAGTTTTGATTCAGCTTCCAAAATCAATATAATTAATTTAATATATTTGACCAAATATTATTTGTTTATTGTATCAATATTGTTATGGTTTCACAATGTTATCATCTTTTCATGGTGGTAGATTTTAGGCTCAAGTTCTTCACATTCATCATGTGAATAAATCATACACATTTATCAGTGTCTAAATGCAAGAGGTGATGATATTTTATTAATTTGAATATGCCATTACATAGAAGAACTATGATTAGAAAAGCTCTCGTTTTACATCAAACTATGTGTTTTAGTTGCACTTTACGAGTTTCTACAAGTTTTTCTTAGATCATTCACATCTGTTAAGCGGCTTTCATTATGCTAAGGAATTTATCGGAATTGATAATCTATCAAATTAGAACACAAAACTAGTTTTTTGTTGTGGTTGAATCTTTCGCCATCATGTGCATGTTTTATATATGAGGGTGTTGTCTACAACCAATTTGTTGTGATGGCATATTGAAGACAATGTCCTCACGATATAATGCTTGCAGGGGATGCCGAAGGTTTCAACCTCAAAAAACCTAGTTTAGTATACTTACACTACACCAAAACCGGGTATTTGCTACTGATTATGCAGTAGCTAAATTTACCGACTGTTTTGCTACTGATTACCGACTGATTTACGAACATTTCAAAACAGTCGTAAAACAGTCGGAATTTAGCGACCTATTAAATCAGTCATTAAATAGTAGGAAGTTTACGACTGTTTAGTGACTAAAGTGAAGTAAAAAATGTAGTCGGTAATTAGTAGCAAATATGGAGAAAATTTACCCACTCATTTGCTACTGATTACCTACTGCAAAAGAAATGAAATCCACGTGTGTGCATACTTACTTTTAGCGACTGATTTGCGACTGTATTTGGTGGGTCGAAAAACAGTCGCTAAAAGTAGTTAAACACGTTTAAGTCATCTAGTGGTTGGTGTACCTAATTTCGGCTGCAGTCGCTAATCAGTAGCATATCAGTAGCTAAATGCAGTTAAACACGTGGAAATCATTTGGTGGTTGGTGTACCTAATTTTTGCTGCAGTCGCTAATCAGTAGCAAATCAGTCGGAAAAGTTTCTATATATATACCATACACGAATTTTCTTCTCACAATTGTAGAAACAGAAAGGAAAAAAAGACATTATAGACACAAATCAAAGAGAGATTTAAGTTTGTCAACTTATTTATGTCTGGAAATTATAATTATGGTAATTCTCATGAGTGGATGTATCGGAGGTTCGATGAAGCGACGAGAAATCTTTCGGCAGAGTTCATATCGGGGGTGGATCAATTTGTGGCATTTCCAAATAGCCAGCCTCTTGCACAGAGAAATCGTGGTATGTTTCACTGCCCTTGTATTATTTGCGAGAATGAGAAATTTATCCCGGGTACAAGAGTTTTGAGACATCTGTATAGTAGAGGATTTATGCCAGATTATTATATCTGGTATAAACATGGTGAAGAACTCGACATGGATTTAGGAACAAGTTATGTTGATAGAACGCATAGTAATGGGAATGAAGAAGTGGGTAATGTAGTAGAAGATAGGTATGTGGATATGGTGAATGATGCATTTCGTGTTAACGTTAGTTTTGATAACTATCATCAGGATGGTAGTTATCAAAATGTAGAAGAACCGGTACGAAATCTTTCTAAAAAATTCTATGACTTGTTGGATGGAGCGAATACTCCATTATACGATGGTTGTCATGAAGGTCACTCGCAGTTATCCTTAGCTGCTCGAATTATGCAAAATAAGGCTGATCGTAATATGAGTGAAAAGTTAGTGGATTCGATGTGCGGAATTTTGAAAGATTATTTACCTGAAGGAAACCAAGCAACCAGTTCACATTACGAGGCTGATAAATTGATGCGCAATTTAGGGCTCCCATGTCATACAATTGATGTTTGCATCAACAATTGTATGATATTTTGGAAAGATGATGAAAAGATTGATAAGTGTCGGTTTTGTAATTCAGAAAGATGGATGCCTAACGAGCAAAACCGTAGGTCCAATGTACCATATAGTCGTATGTGGTATATGCCTATTGCTGACAGATTAAAAAGAATGTATCAGAGCGAGAAGACTGCAGCGGCAATGAGATGGCATGCCGAGCACGAAACAAATGAGGGAGAAATGTGTCATCCGTCTGATGCAGCGGAGTGGAAAAAGTTTCAAGATCAACATCCCCGGTTTGCAGAAGAACCCCGTAACGTTTATCTTGGATTGTGTACGGATGGGTTCAATCCATTTGGCATGTCCAAAAATCATTCGTTGTGGCCAGTAATATTGACTCCTTATAATTTACCCCCTGGTATGTGCATGAATACGGAGTATTTGTTTCTAACCATTATCAATTCTGGGCCAAATCATCCGCGAGCTAGTCTTGATATCTTCCTCCGACCTCTCATTGATGAGTTAAAAGAACTGTGGTCTACTAGAGTCGTTGCAAACGAAATCAAGGTAAACGCTATAATTATTTAAAGGTTAGATAAGGCATTTGATATACACTTGGTAGATAGTATAGAGTGATTTAACTACTTTGTTCAGGTTAACAAGATTCGCTGAAGGTGATGTCCCCAAATATCATTTCGATGGAGTCCCGGATATTTTTACTCATGTAGGTCGACCCTCTGGCGAAATTCATGAAATTTGTCTTTCAGAGAAAGCTATCAATGTGCACATGCATATGTTTTGCGAAATTGTGGTTATTTCGAGCCACTTGAGAGGTATAATTTGGAATGTCTATAACTTACAATTAAATATAGTCCATATTCGATTTCTCATATATTTTCTGGTGTTATATATATATATATATATAGTTTCTTTGAAGATTATATTAGTGTAAAATATTCGGACCTCCCCGAGAGAGAAATCCTGGTGAAAAGAGCTGAAGAATATCCTTCTTGGATCAAAGAATATGTATGTCTCTAAATATTTGAAATTTGTATTTTTTTTCTTCAATATATTTGATATTTTCTATCTATATGCAGGTTACTGCTTGGAACACTGAGATTGGTTTTCCATCATGGGTGCTCGACATAATTCATGGTCCCGTGAATAAGGCCAAAACGTGCCCCATATATTATACAAGAGGATATTTGTTTCATACCAAGAATCACAATGAGGGAAGAAAGACTTGTAACTATGGTGTATGTGTTACTGGGGAACATTATAGTAAT
Source organism: Cardamine occulta (assembly GCA_028015245.1). NCBI lineage: Eukaryota > Viridiplantae > Streptophyta > Magnoliopsida > Brassicales > Brassicaceae > Cardamine > Cardamine occulta. Next base: position 12,861,231 of record CM051362.1, read on the forward strand.
GCAGCTGACCGAGCTGATTTCCACGGTATCTTAACTGATATCATAGAACTCGAGTATGAGGGGGCGGTTAATTTGAAAATCACACTTTTTAAGTGTAAGTGGTACGACCCTGTGATCGGTAGAGGAACGCGGAGGAGCAATGGTGGGATTATAGATGTTCTTCAATCAAGAAGATACTATAAATACGAACCTTTTATTCTTGGTACGTACACTCGTATTGTCTCTTATTCGTCTCTCAATACCATATGTTGATATACTTCTATTTATTGACATTGCACAGCCTCTCAAGCGGATCAAGTTTGTTATATCCCGTACCCATACTACCGTAAACCAAAAATTTTGTGGCTAAATGTTGTTAAAGTCAACCCGAGAGGAAATATTTTAGGAGCCTACGTTAACACGGAACCGACTATTTCACAACAAGAAACTAATGATCATGTAATGCTGACTACTTTTGAAGATTTTGTAGTCGATAATTCGCTACATGGAGCAAACCCAATTAATCTCGATAACGATGTCGGCGATGCAGATCCAGAAGATGAATTTATGTGTAATTTATCGGAATCTGATGATGACGATTCCGAAGGTGTAACATCTTACTAATGTTGAATAATTTTTTTTTCAAATATGGTACCTAAGATATTTTATGCATTACTATGTTATTTAAGTTTAGTTTTTATTAATTATGAACCATTTAAAATATTTTTGGTGAAATTTTCACCCCAAATTTTTAATTCCCGCCTATATATTTGGCTGAAAAAATTTGGTGGACTTTTGTTTTTGGTGGGTTTCGTTTCATACTTATTTCTAATTTTAACACTTAGAAAATTTTTATTCCTCTTTCACTCTAACCCTAATCGATCTCTTTCTCTTTTGATTCCTCTGTCTCTCTCTCGACTTTTGAATCCTCTTTCTCTTCTCGCCACTCGATTTCTTTCTCTTTCGATTCCTCTTTCTCTCCCTCCATTCTCTATCTCTTTCTCTTCTCGATCTCTTATTCTTTCTCTCACTCGATTCTTGATCTATTTCTCATTCGATTCCATGGGTGGAAAGAGGAAGCGGAAAGTCGTCCCTCCAAGCACCTTAGTGAGAACGCCGGCTTCTCTACCAAAATCTCGGTATGATTTTGTACCGAGAACGGCGAGTGACCCACCTGTTCTCCCCAACAACCAACGTCAGCCATTGGTCAGAGACTACCCTCCTCCGAAGCAGCTTTTCCGGAGCTCAGCGGCTTCGCCATCTGGTGCATCTCCTCCAGCCATAGCGGCTCCGCCATCTGGTGCATCTCCTCCAGCCACAGCGGCTCCACCATCTGGTGCATCTCCTCCAGCCACAGAGGCTCCGCCATGTGGTGCATCTCCTTCGGCCACAACGACTCCGCGATCTGCAGCGTCTGCAAATCGAGAGGCTCCAACGCCTCCACCTTCCAGACCATCTCAGGCGGCTCAAATCGGAGGAGCTGCATCTGCTGAAAATCCTCATCGACCGCCTCCACATCGACCAGCTCAATCTCCTCACAGTTCTCAGGCACAAAATTCACACTACTCAGAAGAAGATGAAGATGTATCTGATCTCGGAGGTCTCCCTAAACCCAATCTCTCCGAAGACCAGATGGAGTCTCTTAACTCGCTGCTTCGTGCGCCACGGCCGAAGAACATCACAGTCCTTGATCCCGACCTCCTCGAGCCTGATTCAACTTGGTAAACTCGGTTTCTCTCTGTAATATCTAGCTATTTTTTTGATGAAGTTTATTGATGATGAAGCTTATTGTTTCCGAGTTCGATACAACCTCAGCAGCTCGGATGTCTGATCGTAAAGGTCTCGGTCCTCACAAACACACCTCTGGACAGAAGTCTTACCGACAAATTGAACAAGAAATGGTAAGTTATTTTTGACATTAACTTGGTGCTTGAATCTGTGATATATATGGTTTATGTTCTTAATCATTTTTAACATTTACTTGGTGCTTGACTCTGTAACATTTTTAACATTTACTATATCTTATCCTTTTCCCATTTCAGGTTGTTGAATTGGGGAGACCAGTGAGCTTCGGTGAGGTGTTCAGCAGGGCTCATACCAAGAAAGATGGGACCTTTGTTGATCTGAAAGCGAAGCAAGTTGCTGAGGCCTATATGAAGAAAAAGGAAGAGAAGTTGTATGGACAAGACTCGGAAACCACAGAGCTTTCGGATGGTCGTCATCCAGTGCTATCCATAGAAGAGGATAACAAGCTCTTTATTCAGGTGAAGTGATTTGTTTATGTTGTTTATGTTTTGGAAATTGATTGATGCTAGTGTCTGAGATTGATTGATGATCACTGCTACTGTGTGAGATAAGTGATAGTGTCTAAGATAAGTGATAAGTGATATGTTTAGGAAATTATTTGATGATAAGTGATAGTGTCTAACATTATTAGGCTTTCTTTTCTTTTTGTAGTCTACACTCACAAATGAAAGAGGAGATATGTTTGGTTTTGGAAGCCTCAAGAATCTGCTCAAGGGAAATGTACAAAACCCGGAAACCTCGGCTTCTTTCCGGCAGATGCAACAACAACTTCAAATGGCTGAAGAGAAGCTGAAGAAGCAAGCTGCTCTTATCGCACAGCAAGAAGCAGAGAATGCTCGAGTTTCAGCTGCTCAAAGCGCCCAGACCGCCGAGCTTGCGATTGTCCACAAAATTTTGCAAACCGATGAGCGATTTCTCGCATTCCTCGCCCAAGACACTTCTTCTGCTTCTGCTAATCCCTAAGACACTTGTTCCTTTATGTTGTGTGTTTAAAAATCCAGTCTGAAACTTGTTTGTTTCTTTTGAAACATGTCTGAAACATGTTTAAAAACATGAATTATGTTGTGTTTAATAACTTGTTCGTAAGTTTTTAAAATGTTTATTACTTATCAATTCCTTTAAATTTGTTTTTTCTTTTCTGTATAGCTTCAACATTTAATTAAAATCAATAAACCGATTAGTTGTTAAACACCATTAAGAAATTGATAATTTGTAGTAGGTATTCAGTAGCAAATTAGTAGTAAAAACAATAAAAACCAGTAGTAAACCGGTAGGTAAACATTGCCAAAACATCTAAATCGATGATCAGTTTAGTCGTAAAATACTAGCTCAAGTAGTAGGTAATCAGTCGCTATTTAGTAGCTATATTTTACGACTGAATACAGACTGAACTTTTAGTAGTAAAATTCAGTCGCTATGTAGTCGTTATAATTACTACTGATTAGCGACTGATTACCTACTGATTTTATCAGTCACTATTCAGTCGTAAATCAGTAGCAATTTTGCTACTGATTTATTTAGCGACGAGACTTTTAACTACGACACATATCAGTCACTAATCAGTCGTAAAACTATGTTTTGCTACTGATTTCCTACTGTTTTTGCAGTAGTTAAAATGATGTTTTCTTGTAGTGTAACTCGTTGGTGTTGACTCATAAGCAAAATCAAAACTGCTTGTCATATGTGAATGATATTAAAAGAACTTGTTGAACATCATAAACAGTGCAACTAAAACTCATAGTTTGATATGTTTAGGATTGATTAGTGATGATGATACATATTTGAACTTCAGACGAAAGCTTTCTATGAAAAGAAAGCTATGTAATGGCATATTTAAATTAGTAAAATGCATCTATTATATTCAGACACTGAATGATTCCTATAATCGTACTCAAACTTAGGTAATGCATATCGAAAGAAGCCCACATCACTTCCATAAAATACTAGTGATAACTGATAATTAGTATAGATTTCACGTGCTGTTTCGCAAAATATAATATTTCTTTAATAACACAATTCTAAATTATATTGCTTCTTCTGTTCTTTTTAAACAAGCGTCACAAACGATAATAACCATTAAATATTTTCTTTATCTAGTTAACTCTACATTTAGTTCATCTACCAAATAAAAAATAATAAGATAAAACTATTTTAAATAATAAAAAATCTAATAAGAGCTTTATATATATAATAGTTCCTTTATTACTAGTTTTTATTTGATAGATAACTAAATGCCGAGTTAAACTGGTGGAGAGAAACATATTTGGAAAGAAAAAATGAAGCAACATTTATCATGTGTGGAGAGACAAAAATGAATTAGTCGGGCTTAGACAAATTTATTGGGATAAACGATAGTAGATCACAAGAAATTTATTAACAAACAAGATTCAAGTTAAAGATCATTAAACTGAGCAAACCACTACAAAAGAAGAGGCATTTTACGTGGTTATTTTTTCTAGTTTACGTCACTTAAAGACTGAAGTAAGAATATTAACGTTAGTTCCTAAACCGACCATAAAAAATTTCAATCATCCAAATGTAACAATTATGTGTACAAACATAATTTTGTCAAAAATACAATATATCCTAATTACAATACACATTATACTCACTGAAAATCAGTATGCAGCTTTTGTATGGCCATTTGCCTGAAATCAGAAAAATAGCAACAATATAGAAAACTTTATGTAATAGCAAAAATCATTAATTACATGATCAGTTGAAGTATCTTAGACGACTTGTTTTTGGTTGCCATCACCATTTCACCTCTATAAGCATTATGCATTGGTTACACAAATTATGGTATCCAAAACCAACAAGTTAGTTTAATACTAGGTACCCGCATGATGTTTCTGTATTTTACCATGTTTTAGCATGCATTTGACATCATTTAGGTAGAGTTTCATCATATGTTTCACCTCATTTAGAGTCCTTTTCACTCATTTAGCATTCATATTAGGATTTGCATTAGATTTCCATACATATTGCATGTTTGGAGTGCTTCTAGGTGTTTTGGAGGCATTTAGAAAAATTTGGAGTCATGGAGTAAAGTAGGATGTGATATTCATCTGACACACCGGAAAGCTGTGGCTGGACGAGGACTTTAAGTTTGGATTCAGCCTCAACAGTCTTCATAAAAGTTGTAGAGGAGTGATTTAGCTTTCCAATGGAGGTAGTCTTGAATCATTTTGATGAGTCTTGAAGGAGTTATGACCGAATTACTGCAACTCAGTCAGGCCTAACGATGGACTCAACACCACTCGGGTTCCCAACTCGATGTCCAACTCGACCTCTGCCCTTGCAGTCCAACTCGACCTCTGCCCTCGACGTCCAACTCGACGTCCAACTCGACCTCTGCCCTCGTAGTCCAACTCGACCTCTGCCCTCACAGTCTCCACTCGAGCCCTGCCGTGCGACACACCATTCGAGTCCCTACTCGACATCGCACCCCGACACCACGTCTTCCGTGCTCGACCTCCCACTCGAGTCCCCACTCGAGCTCCATTCGAGCCCCACTCGAGTCCCACTCGAACTCCACTCGAGCCCGTGCTCGCCACGCCACTCGAGCCCACGCTCGACCTCCCACTCGAGCCCCACTCGAGTCCCCACTCGAGTCCCCACTCGAGCCCCACTCGATTCCCCACTCGAGCCCCACTCGATTCCCCACTCGAGCCCTACTCGAGTCCCCACTCGAGCCCCACTCGAGTCCCACTTGAGTCCCACTCGAGCCCCACTCAAGCCCCACTCGAGCCCCATTCGAGTCCCACTCGAGCCCCACTCGAGCCTGTGCTCACCACGCCACTCGAGTCCGCATTCGACATCTCATCCTTAACTCGACCTCAGCTCCACCACGTACCACTCGTGTCACAACTCAACAACATCTACCCGTCTCAACTCGATACCACCCAAGTGCTCGACGTCCAACACACTCGACCTCCCAACTCGAGCTGCACCACCCGCGAAGACTCGGCTACTTCTTTTATCTTTTTCCATTTTAGAGTTTTCTGTATTTTACTATAAATACCGCTGTTGGGTATTATCCAGAGGACATGTCTTTTATTTTTAGGGTTTTTCTCTGCCTCCAAACCTTGTTCTTGGTGTTCTTCATTTTGTAATTCAGATCTCTCTTAATCTAGTACTTAGTTTACTTTAATTTTTTGCAGTCTTACTATTCTCATCCTAATCTATCTTTCTAAACTATTTTCAATAAATTCTGAGATGTTTGATTTTTCTGGGTTTATGTTCTTGATGATGATGATTTGTGTTCTTGAGTAGTGATTTAGGGTTTCTGAGGATGGGTTAGATCTGTGTAGGATTCTTGGTCTCCTTAGATGTTTGAGTTTTAAATTGCATAGATCTCTTCTGGGTTAGGTGTTCTTAATGCTTAGTTAGCCAAGACATTGGTAATTATGATCTCAGGCATTTCCCACTCAGAAGGTGTTGATAAAATGCTTAAACTAACTAATACCAGAGATTTATAGCTTTAACCCATGGCTTAAGAGGTTCTAGCTGTATTTTAACATTAATGAATTGGTTCTTAATGCTTGCCTATATTAAGTTTCCTTGTATCTTTGAACTGGGTATTAAGATTAGGAAGTGATATAGGCCGGTTGGTGTTTGTCACGAGAGTGGAGCCACCTTACTTTGATGTTCATTGTCTAGAGATAGCTTCTGTAAAGTTTTGTTAAGCATCTAGGAGAGACCAAGGAGAATCACATTTCGATTGCCCCATCCGAAGATCCCTATTTGCATCTTCTTGCTTTATCATCTTGTTTTAAAGTCATTTACTTGTTTAATTGCACCTTGCCTTTCATCTCTCTCAACTCGATTTTGACCCCGAGTGCATAGTTGTTTATCGTTTTCAGGTTCCACTCGATCTCATTGACTCATTCAGAGTGGTCGAGTGCACATTTTTGTCATTTTTCTACATTGACTCGGTCACTTGACTTGGTCTAGGACTCGAGTCAAGCACCCATCTTACTACATTTCATTTTTAGGTTATTAGATAAACATTTCCTTTCTATCTGGCTTGACTTAGTTGTATCTGATCACATCTTGATTGCTAGCATCACATCCATTTGGATTGACACCATAGTATTACAATGACAATGCTAGGGAATTGATACATCCTTCTGCATACACACATAACGAAGTTACATTGTTTTTACTTGGGGATTGCATAACTGACAGGAGATTTACATCCAGTAGGACAAGTTCCTATTGCTAGATTTCCCTTACCCATAGAAGTAGTCCCTGAGTAAAAACATTATTATCAATTTGCCGTCGTTGCCAATTGGATGTTTGTTTGCTACATTTGGGATTTCAGATTTCTTGAGATAAAGTTCATTTTCATTTAATTTCAGTTTTTTTAACTTTCTGAGTTTTCATTGTTTGAGGTGCCACTCGATCAACCTACCCGAGTGCATCAGCTCGGCCTGTTACATCGAGTTTTACTTGTGTTTCTCATCCACTCGGCTTACTTAACTCGATCAGCACCTCGAGGCAGCCAGCTCGATCTACTACACTGAGTACATCAACCTGAATCAACCAACTCGACCATTTCAACCGAGTTCTCCAGTCCGATTTCACTCTCTACTATCAGCTCGGTCTCACATCGGGTCATTCCACTCGACCTACTCCACCGAGTTCACTTCCTGCTTTTCATTCCACTCGGTCAACATTAGCTCGGTCAGACTCATCGAGTCCTGTATGGGAGAAAGACGATGTCTTACATGGAATCTATGTTGCAGTTCATGAGGGAAGAACAAGAACGATATCATGTTTTGTTTTCCACAGGCTTTCACACTAATGAACCATTCATCTCAAGAGTGGATCTGCCAGATCAAAACTATGCTCCAGGCAACCAGTGTGGATATGGTGAGACATTTCAATCATCAAAAATGGAGTATGGCTATGAACGACAATATTCCTCCCAACTATCTGAAGAAGACGAGACTCAAAACCTCATGCAGTTGATTTTGGAAGAACAAAAACGAGGGGCAGCTTGTCTTTCCGAAGGACTAGCGGAGATAATTGAGAGTATTCACATGTTTGACACCCAGCTAACTGATAGGAGTTCAAGTATTGTTGAGACAACGAGTGTGGAGCCCATCAACACCGAACTTTCACAATGGACCGAGGACACTGAAGACGAATGCATTCCCCCTCAGGAAACCGTTATGGAAGCAAAACCTCACAGTGAGAGTATTCCCATGTTCACACTATTCACTGAGGACAGTGATATTCAAGATGGGGAGGGCTGTGAATTGCATGGTCAAGCAGAAACACAGAAGTTGGAGGTCAAGCTCGACCACTCCACTCTACCTATTGATCGAGTCAAGCCCTTTGTTGTGCAACCACCAGAGATTTTCAACCTAAATCCACTCTTCTCAAATACCCCAACCGCACTCTCCAATGATATGGTGAAGATTTGGAGAAGACTGTACCACTGCTATGGAAGAATCCCCAAGAAGCTGTAGAGATTACACAAGAGCTTTATTTGCTTTCTAAATACACAGTTGATGAGAAACCTTTGCTGAGGTACGAAGAATTGAGTTATTCAACCAAGAGCAGTGAGGAAGCAGCAAGCATGATTGGAAAGGCATTAGAACATCCTTGTGAAGGTGTCATTGTTGTTGAATGCATATCTGAGGAGCGTCTGGGTATAACATCCACCGATGAAGTGAGCATTGCTGAACCAAAAATGATACTCTTTGAGATGATCAGGATGAAAGAGTTTAGGGGATGGTTCTATGACGAATATGATCCAGGTGATACATAGATTCATTGCTAGAGCCTAATGAAGGGATGAAAAGTCAAGCTCAGTGACTCAAAACAAGCTCACTTGTGAAACGACCGCACCCATATTTTTTTTTTTAAATAGGTAATAATATTCCCATAAATATTAAAATCCCTCAAATTCAATGAAATTAAATAATGCACAAAAACTCATATTAATTTAATTAATTCAGTTTAACCAAATTAAACCATCAAATAAATCACAGAAAAACTCAACCATAAATTAATTCATTGATTAAACATGATTAAACCACCACAATTAATTACCCAAATTTTGAAACTTAAATCACATTACTTCCAAAATTATTAACTAATTTAACCAAATTTCTAACATGATTTTAACTCCAAAAATCATAAAATAAATAATTCGTAACAATTCAATAATTATTCGAATTAAACAAAATCAACCATAAAAACCTCAACCGAGTTTTAGATCATCCCCTCTTCCTCGCCATGATCCCACGGTCACACTTTTTTTCTTCCTGCATCAAATAAAAGGACATGCATAATTATTTCGATAAATACTTAGTGAGGCAATCCTCCCATCTACAAGCTATACACACAAACGATTTAAAATATTTAACATATTTAAACACGAAATACCACATTAAATCAACCATTTCACGAGACACTCGATCTAGATCCACCCAAAATCATACACGACCTATATTTATGCACACATTAAATAATTAAATCATTTAGATAAGCTTATGGTCCTGCACTCACCTTTGCTCACAACGATTTTCCTTGATGGTATTTTCCTTTTAAGGAAACTTTCCTTTTCATAAAACTTTCCTTTTTAAGAAACCTTCATTTCCATGAATTTCTAGGGTTTCTTAAATGTCACAGCAACACAACCGCAACCTCTCTTCCTCACCCTACATCCAACCACAACAACAAAACAACCTTCAACCTAAACTTGAAAAATAACAGAAACGATCATCCTTAAAGATGGGATCACGAATCAAAATCTAACCGTCCAGTTTAAAATCTCACCGTTGAAATTCTTCTTCTAGATGTCCTGAAGCTACTTACGAAATTTCGTGACGATCAGACGGAAAGTTCACTCGTGATCTCCCTTTGAATACACGCTGGTCCAAATCGCATCTGAAACGTAACAGTTCACGAAAACGCATATAACTCTTAGAATATTGACTCAAATCAATATCCGAAAATTGACACATCTAGATCTAAGGCTTAGCTACAAGCCCATAAAATTTCTTTACCATTGGAGACGATTTGCTAGGACGAACCTTTGTTCTACCACGACATGTTGGAAATATTTGCATTTTCTTGATTTGCAAGCTTCTCCTTCCTCTCTTTAAGCCACATTCAACATCTCTCTTTCTCTTCTTAAAGGTGGCCACGAAAAAAGAGAGAGAATAACTAGGGTTTCGGCTATTTTTCTCTTTAAATAGACTTAGGGATTTAATTGGTTCATTTAAATTAAACTAAGAATTAAATTAAACCATAAATTAATTAATTCTCCCATTGGTTTAATTTTAACTCGAAATCAGCTTCTTTAACCAACATTAAACCACCTCTACTTCTTAAACCGTACAACATAAAACCGTCTCTCGATTTTAAGTCTCCAAAATAATACCCGTTTCACAACTCAGGATTTCCGTTTCCTGAACACGGGCGTTACAATTCTCCTCCACTAACATAGATTCGTCCTCGAATCGTACGCCCTAATCCATCCTCAACGGACTCATTCACCCTCGTCTCAACGATTTAATCTGCAACAATCCAGCTAACTCACCCAGTTCACCAGATCGAACACTAACGGTCTCCGAGGTCTACATTCAGTCACTATGCTTAAGACTCTCGTCATATACTCATGCTCATGACTCATACCCATACCACACCACTCTCAGACACAAAGTCTTGAAGTGATGGGTATCTGCTTACCACTCCACTCTCAGACACCAAGTCTTGGAGTTATGGTATATATCCTAGCCGTATCATTCCACTCTCGGGTTGTCACACTCAAGCTATGATATCAACTCTGCCAGTCGTACCACTCCGCTCTCGGGCCGCAACCCTCAAGCTATGGTATCGACACCAACCGTACCACTCCACTCTCAGGTCGCAACCCTCAAGTTATGGTATCGACTCTGCCAGCCGTACCACTCCACTCTCGGGTCACAACCCTCAAGCTATGGTATCGCCACTAACCGTACCACTCCACTCTCGGGTCGCAACCCTCAAGTTATGGTATCAGCTCTGCCGCACCACCCTACCCTTAGGTCGCAGCCTTTGGGGGATGGTACAAGATAACACTATCCCTCAGAGGAAATATCCATCCTCTCTTGAGTCATACAGGACAAAACCGTCCCATGAGCATCTTGACTACTCATCCCTAAGCACATCCCAACCGAAACTACCACTCATGACCCTCATACAACATCGCAATGTCAGATTCTCGTATTCTAACCCGGATAACCATCTACATCATGGCCAATTCCTCAGGTCATCCATAAAAACTCAACTGACAATCATCGTAATGAATCTCCAGCCCTGGCCCACTCGGCCAAGTCAACATAAGTCTACTAACCCCCGAGGTTCTACCCAACCTCTTGACCTACAAGGCCCAAAAATCCGTCTATAACACAGGACTTAACTCATAATCATCGCAATACTTCCAACACCTTGACCAATTCCCGACAAAACACACTCTCACACATGCACACGCATGTACAACCGAGGTCCAACTAACCTCTAAGGCTTCTCGTTCAGTACTTGTGCTTACTGACACCGCAGCATCGCATGTGCTTATTGCTCACTCACAGACCCCGCCCCATCACCCAAGACACCGCAGTATCTCCGAGTTCTGAGCGTCTGCCATATCCCGCAGGAAATCTACCATACCTCACAAGGTATCAACCATACCACAACACTCAAGACACCACCGTATCTCCGAGTCTGGGTACACCGCCAGTCACACTCTCAAGACCCACAGTCGTTTGAGATATCGGCACCAGAGGAACTAGTCCTCTCCTCGAGCAGTAAGTCACACGTCTATAAGCACATCGACCGATCTACCTCCCGTGATCCGTGTAACTCCTCGCAAGGCAACACCGGCATCACCCACATTCCTCACCCAGAATATCCACCGTGGATAGCCAACAACCAGGCCACCGCACCTATACCCAAACACATAGGGCACTCTCATGACTAGTTCAGTCCTGCCAACTAACACCTATCTCAAACCGGTAATGCAACACTAGCAACCAATAATAAGAACAACCTTCTTATTATTTTCCTGTATTAACGCTTTTAACACCAAGACGTAATACGTACCCATAACTCCCAAAGTCATCACTAACACACAATACTCATCTTATTACGCATTCACAATGTACTCGTCCCTTTAAAATGACAATACAAAACTGAACCGCATAGCATACACCTATACACCGAAACCGGAACCTCATTCTCATTCGAACCTCTGGCTCACCATTTTCCTCTTCCATCCCTATGCAAGCACTTCTTCCACCTTGACGCGTGGAAACCCTTAAGAAATACATGCATCACCCCGAGTAACTCCAACCGATACTCAACCGGCCCAACACGTTCTACCATCCAAACGGCCCCATATACCTTAGACTCAACTTAGTCACATTAATGGATATGTTAGGACCCCGCAACATAGCCATGTTGAGATACACTCTATCTCCAACCTCAAACTCGAGCTCTTTTTTCTCTTATCGGCATACCTCTTTTGCCGATCTCGTGCCTCTTTCAAGTACAATTCCAAAACCTGGATCTTCTACGTGGTTTCTTGAACAAGATATGTACCGAAAAGGCTCATTTCCCCCACTTGAGTCCAATATATGTGTATGACATGGCTTCCCATACAACACGTCATAAGAAGCCACACCAATATTCGCATGAACTATTACTATACGAGAACTCCACCAAGTTGAAGTACTCAAACCACTGGCCTTCCCAATCCAGTACACACAACCTCAGCAAATTCTCGTGGATCCGAATTGTCCTCTCGGCCCATCCATCTGCGGATGATATGTTGTACTCATGTATACTTTAGTGCCCATCCTAACTTAAAAGACCTTCCACACACCAAAGTGAACTTAGGATTTCTGCCCCACACAATACTCACAGGTACACCATGTAACCTCAAGAATGCAATCACATAATTCTTAGCCTGAAACCACCATTCCATCGGCCTTCCTAATGGCCAAAAAATTTGCCAACTTGGTCAAATAATCTATAATGACCTACATAGCATCTTTGGTCCGAGAACTGGCAACCCGACCACGAAATATATCGTAATCTTACCCCACTTCCACTCCGGAATGGATAAACTCCTCAGTACGGCACTCGGCGCCTGGTGCTCTGCCTTCACTAACTAGCACACATCACCAGCTGCGACCCAGTTAGCTACCTCTTCTCTCATCCCGACCAAATGATCGTACCCCTTAAGGTCACAGTACATCTTGGTCGCACCCGGATGAATCACAACCCGGCTCGCGTGAACCTCACCCACAATCTCTCGTCTCAACACGTCATCCTTGGGTACACGAGATTAACCCTAATCTCCGAGGTCTTCACACAGCCTACCGACCAACACGGTAAACACAAGAGATTAATCCATAAACTCTGAGGTCTCCACAACCTCCTGACCAACACGGTCACACACGAGATAATCCATAATCTCTGAGGTACTCACATAACCTCCAGACCACACAAGGTCCCACATTCGAGATTATCCACAATCTCCGAGGTCCACGTTCAGTCCCTATGCTTAAGACCCAGTCGTATCACATATTGCTCTCTACTCACTCATACCATCCACTCTTAGACAGACATCCTTCGAGTTATGATACACACACGTCACTCGCACTCTCGGGACCACTGTCCGTCGAGCTATGAGCATAAAACTACGCCACTCGCACTCTTAGGACCACTGTCCGTCAAGCTATGGGCCGCCACTCGCACCCTCAGGACCACTGTCCGTCAGGCTATGGGCCGCCACTCGCACCCTCAGTACCACTGTCCATCAGGCTATGGGCTGCCACTCGCACCTTCAGGACCACTGTCCGTCAGGCTATGGGCCGCCACTCGCACCCTCAGGATCACTGTCCGTCAGGCTATGGGCACGGAGGAACTCACCATCCTCCAACAAGTATAGAGCAATACATGACTCCCACTAGTCTCTAAGCATACTCGACCGAACTACCCCCACGTGCTCGACATCCCTATGTCACATGTTCACAAACCACATTCTAATTTTGAATCACTATTCTTTCCACAACATGACATCACCCGTCATCACAATAAGAAATCCTCGTCTTATTAATAAAATCATAATGTATTAATCGTTACACTACGAACAATACCAAATAAAATAACACCAACATACAACTGAAAAGAAAAATTGGAAACCCTCGACGACTGCTCAAGCCACTGCTTGCTTCTCGATCCACTTCTTGAATCTCGCTTTCATCCTCGCCTCTGGTTCCCAAGTTTTCTCTTCCATACCATCCCAATCCCATAAGACCCTGATCATCGGAACCTTCTTCCTCCGATCCTGCTTAATCCTTCTCTCGAGAATCCTCAACGGTTTCACCTCTACGGTCACGTTAGGCTGAAGATCTGCTGGAATCTTAGCCAACACCGTATCATCCCACAACAAGGAAGGATCCCCTAAAGCTTGGACTCCATGTAGTCCCATAAATGAATCAGTTAAGACCCACCTCTCAACAATGAAAATTTAGAGCCTACAACCCTGACTCTCTGCTAATAGTTTAGGCCTCTAACCAAAACCAAAAGCTCGACTCAACTTCTCAAAACCAACTTATTTATCGAGCTTAACCTCCCAGATAACTCTTGACCTCATCCGCTTAAGAATCTTGAGCACCTCCAGCCCTTAGAGTACTTATCACTTTTGGAAACTTTACCAAATTACCAATTCACAACCGCCGCTGCTCACTGGTGCGGTTAACTCCACGTTACCGAGTCGTCCTTCCTTGATCCAATAAACCTTTGCGAGTCTCACTACTCCCAACTTATTTTCATGGATTCTAATTCTCGAGTAACAACGAATTTCCTTAATCTCCATTCTAGGCAATTTTCTATTTTTGGAAACTTTCCATTTTAGGAAACTTCAGCTCCGAACCATACCACTCATGGTTCACTTTTCCGAAACTTTCTCTGAAACTCTTCCGAACTTTCCTGGGACTCCTCTGGATTCTCTCGAGACTATCACGACACTCTTCCGGAACTCTCCCATAACTCTCTCGGAACTCTCCTGGAACTCTCTCGGAATTCCTCCGGAACTATCCCGGAATTCCTCCGGAACTCTTCCGAAATTCCTTCGGAACTCTCCGGCCTCACTCGGCCTCTCAGCTCTAACTTTCCAAGGAATACCTTTAACTAACAAAGATTCGACCTTGAATCTCACGCAACCCACTTCAGATAGCGGATGAACAAATAATCTGATACTCCACTGAGTATCTACTTGATTGAAAATTCCGCTTAACACCGACTGCCACTTTTCTGCAGCTGCTCCCACATCCTCGGAGAAGATGAATGATCAACCGCAACCACTACCCCTGGCTGCTCCTCAGCTCCCGGTGGCACTCCCAGAGCCTACACTGTTACTACTCCCGATATCTGCTCCAACAGCTTTGTCAAAAGATCCGCAATGCGATCGTCTCCGGCCTGAGCAAAACCCGCTGCCACTCCTGCAGCATCCGCTGGCAATCCAGCAACACCGGCACCCACACCGGCACTAACACCGACCACACCGGCACCATCACCGGCCATACTCTCAGACTTCACCGAATTCACATGTGAATTTCTGACCCGCTCGACCGTAACACTCCATGCCACACTCTCCCCAACCACCGGAGCTATCACGTTTCTTAGTACGCGACCTCGATTTCTAGCTCTGTTAACCAACTTACACTCCACAACAGAAAGCTAAGAACAAAACATAGTTAACATAAGCAAAAAAATAACTCACCGTGGAATCTCATTGAAGGCTCGAAGAGGACGATCTAGAACTCCATGCCCAAACAATTGACTAACTCACATAATCAATATCCACAACGGTTTAACACATGCATCACACAACAACAAATTCAATTAACTTCTAATTTAATTCTCCTAAACCGTCCTAGAACCGTAATTGCTCTGATACCAAATTGAAACGACCGCACCTGTATTTTTTTTTTTAAATAGGTAATAATATTCCCATAAATATTAAAATCCCTCAAATTCAATGAAATTAAATAATGCACAAAAACTCATATTAATTTAATTAATTCAGTTTAACCAAATTAAACCATCAAATAAATCACAGAAAAACTCAACCATAAGTTAATTCATTGATTAAACATGATTAAACCACCACAATTAATTACCCAAATTTTGAAACTTAAATCACATTACTTCCAAAATTATTAACTAATTTAACCAAATTTCTAACATGATTTTAACTCCAAAAATCATAAAAATAAATAATTCGTAACAATTCAATAATTATTCGAATTAAACAAAATCAACCATAAAAACCTCAACCGAGTTTTAGATCATCCCCTCTTCCTCGCCATGATCCCACGGTCACACTTTTTCTCTTCCTGCATCAAATAAAAGGACATGCATAATTATTTCGATAAATACTTAGTGAGGCAATCCTCCCATCTACAAGCTATACACACAAACGATTTAAAATATTTAACATATTTAAACACGAAATACCACATTAAATCAACCATTTCACGAGACACTCGATCTAGATCCACCCAAAATCATACACCGACCTATATTTATGCACACATTAAATAATTAAATCATTTAGATAAGCTTATGGTCCTGCACTCACCTTTGCTCACAACGATTTTCCTTGATGGTATTTTCCTTTTAAGGAAACTTTCCTTTTCATAAAACTTTCCTTTTTAAGAAACCTTCATTTCCATGAATTTCTAGGGTTTCTTAAATGTCACAGCAACACAACCGCAACCTCTCTTCCTCACCCTACATCCAACCACAACAACAAAACAACCTTCAACCTAAACTTGAAAAATAACAGAAACGATCATCCTTAAAGATGGGATCACGAATCAAAATCTAACCGTCCAGTTTAAAATCTCACCGTTGAAATTCTTCTTCTAGATGTCCTGAAGCTACTTACGAAATTTCGTGACGATCAGACGGAAAGTTCACTCGTGATCTCCCTTTGAATACACGCTGGTCCAAATCGCGTCTGAAACATAACAGTTCACGAAAACGTATATAACTCTTAGAATATTGACTCAAATCAATATCCGAAAATTGACACATATAGATCTAAGGCTTAGCTACAAGCCCATAAAATTTCTTTACCATTGGAGACGATTTGCTAGGTCGAACCTTTGTTCTACCACGACATGTTGGAAATATTTGCATTTTCTTGATTTGCAAGCTTCTCCTTCCTCTCTTTAAGCCACATTCAACATCTCTCTTTCTCTTCTTAAAGGTGGCCACGAAAAAAGAGAGAGAATAACTAGGGTTTCGGCTATTTTTCTCTTTAAATAGACTTAGGGATTTAATTGGTTCATTTAAATTAAACCAAGAATTAAATTAAACCATAAATTAATTAATTCTCCTATTGGTTTAATTTTAACTCGAAATCAGCTTCTTTAACCAACATTAACCACCTCCACTTCTTAAACCGTACAACATAAAACCGTCTCTCGGTTTTAAGTCTCCAAAATAATACCCGTTTCACAACTCAGGATTTCCATTTCCTGAACACGGGCGTTACAACTTGGGAGGAAGTCCCATGGCTATCTTTTTTTTTATACATTCTCGCTTTCTAAGTTTCTTGTTATTTTCAATATGTTTTTCTAGATATGCTGATTATCAGGGCTACAGTTCTAGGATGGTGCAGCTGAGGTTAAGCAGTATGTGTTGGAAAAAACAGGGATAGATTCAATCAATAGGACTCGAGCAAACAACTCAAGTTAGGAAATGAGCGGACCAGTCAGACGACTTGGGCACAACACTCGGGCAACAGACCGAGTTGAACCTCCATCAGCCCACCAACTCGATATCGGTCTCCGAGTACACCAGGAAAAGCATGGAGGTGCACACCACCTCCTTTTTCACCAACCTATGAGGTACCAACTCCATCACTCCACTGTAAATACCATTGCATTTCTAGTTTAAATTGTTTTGTTTCTTGAATCTCTCAAACCTTCCCTTGAATTTTTATTACACAAGGGACTGTGTAATTTAAGTT
Source organism: Cardamine occulta (assembly GCA_028015245.1). NCBI lineage: Eukaryota > Viridiplantae > Streptophyta > Magnoliopsida > Brassicales > Brassicaceae > Cardamine > Cardamine occulta. The sequence goes on from CM051362.1 coordinate 12,879,064, forward strand.
TGGGGGAGTCCCAGGGTTTGAGATGTATTTGACATTGTTTCATGTTTTCTTATTTCAAATTTTGCATACCATTAGTCATCATCTACTGCATATAAAAACCCATAAAAATTTGAATTTTTTTCAAAAATCATTCCATAAAAACAAAGTGTCCATGTAGTTACATTAGCATCTTAGGATTGAGTCTAGTTGCATTTAATTCAGGAATGATGCATCTGCATAGGGGATTTGAGTATGACCTTTTGAGCATGTTGATTCACTAGATAAAATCAATGCCCAATATTGTCTGATGCATATTGAGTGAGTTTGAAGTTAAGACAGCACCATGCTTTGAATACATAACTTGACGTTCTTGTCTTGATTGAAACATGTTGTGATCTGATGCCTTTCCCTATCTATTAACTTATAATTATCATGTTTATGCATTGAAGTTGAACTCATAGATACCTATATACATACTTGGATATTCTTTCATCTTTTTACCTCTCTTGCTATCCAAGTAGCTGATTCCCATCATTGGAACAGTTTCCCCCACCTTGAACCTACCTTTCTTTCAAGCCAATATTATTTTGTGTGTGTGAGACCTTTTATTGACTGAGCTTGGTAGAAAGTGTTAGGTTGGAACCGACAAGGATAGGTTCGCATTTAGTAATAGTTCACGGTTTTTGGACTAGCTTGGACTAAGTGGGAATATGATTCTGGGTAGAAATGGAAATAAGGATATCCAACTCGGGGTAGAGAACTCAACTAGGTAACTCGGTCTCTTGCATCTAGTTATGCAGACCGAGTGGGTGGAAATTCTATTTGAGATGCAAACTCGATATGCTACACCGAGCTATGAAGGCCGAGTTATGGGAAATCATTGTGGGATGTGTTGAAAATGAAAAAGAGAAGAAAATGGGAAAGGAAAAGAAATTTCTAAGTAAAGGGATGTGTATGATTGAAGCTCTAGTAAGGGATTGGGTAGTAAAGAAAGAAAAAAATATGTATAGGCTCAAGAAAAGAAAAAAAAGAGAAACCTGTATGAGTTGCATAAGAAATAGAGTCTCAGATAAAAACCTAATCCGCTAGAGTAATCAAAAGAAAAAGAACCCCCTTAGAACACAAGGAAAAAGAAAAAGATTGATCAAAGAGATTCAAGGCAAAAAAGTGCCAAAGGGTAGTAATAGGATCATTTCTGGGTTTAGATTTAGGGGTTTGGGTTTGATTATGTATATGGATGGGTAGATGAGAGTCTATCCTTGTATGCATCGGTTAGCCCTGACTTTTAACCTTCTCTTAAAGCTCAGTCTTTTCTTGAGAGTCCCCTGAGTGAGAAAGAGTGTTAACTAGTTACATGAAGGGACCATCTTTGTCTTTTAACCTTTCCCTTAGCTAAATGAGTTCATTGGACATGCATAGCTTGACTCATAGTTTCTGCTTAATGAATGTTAAAGGTATTGGTAGTTTTGAATGCATGTGTAGGTTAAGACTGAAGGTTAGGTTGTGTTGTGAATAGCATGGCTAAGGTTTTTGAAGTAGAGCTTGCTTGCATTGCATTATTGAGCTATTAAATAGGACATTGGTTTTATCCTGTTTATTGGCATTGCTTAGGTTCTGAATCTCCATTTTCAAACTTCTCTTCCTGCTTATGATTTGTTTTCTTGAGGGCAAACAAAGACTAAGTTTAAGGGAGTTGATGTCTTTGTATTTTAGCATATTTTAGCATGCATTTGACATCACTTAGGTGCAGTTTCATCATATGTTTCACCTCATTTAGAGTCATTTTCACTCATTTAGAATTCATATTAGGATTTGCATTAGATTTGAATACATATTGCATGTTTGGAGTGCTTCTAGGTGTTTTGGAGGCATTTGGAGAAATTTGGAGTCATGGAGTAAAGTAGGATGTGATATTCATCTGACATGCCGAAAAGATGCGGCTGGACGAGGACTTTGAGTTTGGATTCAGCCTCAACAGTCTTCATAAAAGTTGTAGAGGAGTGAGTTAGCTTTCCAATGGAGTTACTCTTGAATCATTTTAATGAGTCTTGAAGGAGTTATGACCGAATTACTGCAACTCGGTCAGGCCTAATGATGGACTCGACACCACTCGGGTTCCCAACTCGACGTCCAACTCGACCTCTGCCATTGCAGTCTAACTCGACCTCTGCTCTTGACTTCCAACTCGACGTCCAACTCGACCTTTGCCCTCGCAGTCCAACTCGACATCTGCCCTTGCAGTCCAACTCGACCTCTGCCCTCGCAGTTCCCACTCGAGCCCTGCCGTGCGACACACCATCCGAGTCCCTACTCGACATCGCACCACCGACACCACGTCTTCCATGCTTGACCTCCCACTCGAGCCCTACTCGAGTCCCATTCGAGCCCCACTCGAGCCCGTGCTCACCACGCCACTCGAGTCCGTGCTCACCACGCCACTCGAGCCCATGCTCACCACACCACTTGAGCCCTTGCTCGACCTCCCACTCGAGCCCCACTTTAGCCCCACTCGAGCCCCACTGGAGCCCCTCTCGAGTCCCACTCGAGCCCCACTCGAGCCCGTACTCGCGACGCCACTCGAGCACAGCTCGAGTCCCCACTTAAGCCCCACTCGAGTCCTCACTCGAGCCCCACTCAAGCCCCACTCGAGTCCCACTCGAGCCTCACTCGAGCCCTACTCGAGTCCCACTCAAGCCCCACTCGAGTCCCACTCTAGCCCCACTCGAGTCCCACTCGAGCCCCATTCGAGCCCATGCTCACCACGCCACTCGAGTCCGTATTCGACATCGCATCCTCAACTCGACCTCAGCTCCACCACGTACCACTCATGTCACAACTCAACAACATCTACCCGTCTCAACTCGACACCACCCAAGTGTTCGACATCCAACACACTCGACCTCCCAACTCGAGCTGCACCACCCGCGAAGACTCAGCTACTTCTTTTGTCTTTTTCCGTTTTAGAGTTTTCCGTATTTTACTATAAATATCGATGTTGGGTATTATCCAGAGGACATGTCTTTTATTTTTAGGGGTTTTCTCTGCCTCCAAACCTTGTTCTTGGTGTTCTTCATTTTGTAATTCAGATCTCTTTTAATCTAGTGCTTAGTTTGCTTTAATTCTTTGCAGTCTTACTATTCTCATCCTAATCTATCTTTTTAAACTATTTTCAATGAATTCTGAGATGTTTGATTTTTCTGGGTTTATGTTCTTGATGATGATGATTTGTGTTCTTGAGTAGTGATTTAGGGTTTCTGAGGATGGGTTAGATCTATGTAGGATTCTTGGTCTCCTTAGATGTTTGAGCTTTAAATTGCATAGATCTCTTCTGGGTTAAGTGTTCTTAATGCTTAGTTAGCCAAGACATTGGTAATTATGATCTCAGGTATTTCCCACTCAGAAGGTGTTGATGAAATGATTGAACCAACTAATACCAGAGATTTATAGCTTTAACCCATGGCTTAAGAGGTTCTAGCTGTATTTTGATATTAATGAATTGGTTCTTAATGCTTGCCTATATTATGTTTCATTGATATCTGCTCTAAGTTTCCTTGTATCTTTGAACTGGGTATTAAGATTAGGAAGTGATATAGGCCGGTTGGTGTTTGTCACGAGAGTGGAGCCACCTTACTTTGATGTTCATTGTCTAGAGATAGCTTCTGTAAAGTTTTGTTAAGCATCTAGGAGAGACCAAGGAGAATCACATTTCGATTGCCTCATCCGAAGATCCCTATTTGCATCTTCTTGCTTTATCATCTTGTTCTAAAGTCATTTACTTGTTGAATTGCACCTTGCCTTCCATCTCTCTCAACTCGGTTTTGACCCCGAGTGCATAGTTGTTTGTCATTTTCAGGTTCCACTCGATCTCATTGACTCGTTCAGAGTGGTCGAGTGCACCTTTTTGTCATTTTTCTACATTGACTTGGTCACTTGACTTGGTATAGGACTCGAGTCAAGCACCCATCTTACTGCATTTCGTTTTTAGGTTGTTAGATAAACATTTCCTTTCTATCTGGCTTGACTTAGTTGTATCTGATCACATCTTGATTGCTAGCATCATACCCATTTGGATTGACACTTTAGTATTATAATGACAATGCTAGGGAATTAATACATCCTTCTGCATACACACACATAACGAAGTTACATTATTTTTACTTGGATATTGCATAACTGATAGGGAATTTACATTCAGTAGGACAAGTTCATATTGCTAGATTTCTCTTGCCCACAGAAGTAGTCTCTGAGTAAAAACACTACTATCACCGCACTACATCGTGGGGTCTTTTTTTAATAAATTGTTTTTATGGAAAATTGAGTTTTTTTTTTTAACCTATTTGTATATAGTTATTGTATACGCAAACTATTTTAATATTTTCTTAGATGAATTGATAACTTAAAATAGTTTGCTTAGATGAATGAGTAACTTGAAGATGGATGGGATATGTTTGTTATATTTACTTTTACGATGGTTTTTATGCCATAAAATTGGATAGACATGTAACATTAAAATGTTTGATTTTTTTTATTCTAAGATGGGTTGTGATTTTCTTTTCTTTGTTTTTTGTTTTCTCTTTTGTAGACTTAAAGTGTCTTAAAATTTGTGTTTGAAGTAGTTTTGTTTTATTAAGCCATCTTAAGAACATAATTGCATCTAGATAGAGATTGCTTTAGATAACAATTTAAAACACGACCATGCAGATACTAAGTAATACATAGAAGAGTATTTCCCAACAACTGTACATACTACTTCACATGTTTGCTTTATGTCAATTCTCTCCGACCAACCATGATATCTGTAAGGTGTGCCTTTGTTTTGTTCTCGTTATTGGTTTCTTATTCCTATTTGTTTGTTTATGTTGGATAAGTTAATTTTTTTTTATAAAGAGTTATAAAATATTTAAATATAAGTAGTTATATATACGATATAGAATACATGTTCTGCATAGAGATATTTTGAAGATTGAATCTTTCCTTCACATCATTTTGTATCTCCATCTAAGAGACCCATATTGCATTACAACTTTCTTTGAATGGTTGGTATGTAATGCCTTTAACTGTTTTTATTTCTTCATAGCTCTTACATCCTTTGATATGGTTTATCATCATGCATATATAATAAATTTCACCTGTTGATGGATGAATATTTTGTATCATGCCGATTGTATCTCCTCGTACTCTTTTCGACCATATCTTGTTAGGTTTATCCTACACAAACATAGTATAATTGTTTTTAATAGTATATGTAAATTGAATAACAAGAGCATCATTTGAGTGGATATTTATATACATTTATTCTTGGGCCATGAATGGTTGATAGCTTTTTAGTGGTTTTTGGTTTTTGGTTTCTGGTTTTTGGTTTTTGATTTTCGGTTTAGATTTTCATTTTTCAAAAATTTGAATGGTAATTTGTTTAAGGCTTGATTGATTCATCTGCAAACGCTGCGTTTGTGGGCAGTTTCGGTTGCTAACGTTTAAAACCAATCGTGGAAATCACAACATATCGTTCCGAAGCGCTTGAAATCGCACTATAATAAATTTTTAAATGCTTTATATATGTCGAGCTCTTAGTTTTTGGTTTATATACATATATATATATATATATATATATATATATATACTTTTCTGTGTGTTTCTTCTATTTTTTTTAGTTTTGGTTATATTTGTTTGCAAATTATTAAAATAAATTATACTAAATTTTAATAATCAAATAAAAACTTACAAAACTTCATAATACTAATAAAAATAATGATAAAATACATATAGATTTATTGCACGAAAATAAAACATTATTACATAAACTAATATCAACGTCCAAGTATAGAAAAAAAGATATTTAGATAACTAGATTTATAACAATATATACTAAAAATAGAAATTAAAAAATCTTTACGGCAAGTCTTGTGGAAACCTTCCAATGAATATGGTTTTAGTTTTAATGGTTTTGGTAAATAAGTTTTTTTTTTTTAGAGAATTCACTTTTTCCAAAATCGTGACAATAAATCCATATTCTCTATTTTTTAGTGTACTTGATGTTTTTGGTCTTCTCTTTTTGTAATATGTACATCTTTAAATTTTGAATGCATTGAATTTAGCATTTGTTTATCTTTAATATAATTTTAATTGAAATAGTCAAAGTGCATCATTTAATTGCAAGAGTAGTTCAGCTGTGTACTATATTAAATATGATGTGTGTAATTAAAATGATCTAACTGAATTAAAGAGTTTTTTTTATTATTATTAGTTGACGTCTTCACAAAGCATGAAAAATCTGATGTGTAAAAACTCTTGAACGATTTGATCAACCTCATACAGTCTAGCTGATCCAGTAACGGTTAACAAAAGCGCTTATATAGTCAATCGCACATAGATAATGAATCAAATAGACATTTGTGACTTAAAGCGAGTTTACTTTACAAACTCTGTATTCGAGCTCTAATTTAAGACACATAAACTGAATCTATTTCGTCCATGTTTATTCCAATCTCAATTTGAGATTAGTAAGTTGAGTCCACCTCACATCGAAGGTAAGTTTATAGTAGATGATTAGATCTCATTCGTAAACGGTTTGTTATTAATATTTGTTCTCTAAAAAAAAGAGTTACTCAACAAAACTGAGGGATCAACATTTTGTGTAGGATACTGCACACACCCGACCTATTTCAGTTTTAAGGTCGTCATCGCATGAAAATCAATATTATTCACATGTTTGCCTTGAATTGGAAGTTGTTCCCGCTATGTTTCTTACATTATTATACTGTTGATTACATACCTGAAATTAAGTTGCGTACAATGAATGAAAAATCTGAGGTGTCATCTCAGGAGAGACACACTATATTATTATAATGTTGATTACAAACCTGAAATTAAGTCCAAAGCTCAGACATTATGTTGATTCTATCAATTGATGTGTGTGACAATTAGTTACTAAAACCAAATACAGAAATTGAGACCATTCACAAGGTGGAGTATATAAATAAAAGTGATTGACTAATGCAGGTAGGTTTATGTAAGAAACATATAGTTGAATGCTTCAACATAGGCCTACCTGGAAATGCTTGTAATATTTGATATGTTCACCTAACAAGGTTTGTCAATCATGTGCCCAAATCTTCTTTTCGATTGATCCTAAAAGTAAAAATGTCAGCATCTCCTATGTAAACACATAGAGATTACCAAACTTTTTTCAGTTTTGTATGAACATGTTAATATAAAAGATGTATAGAATCCGAGAATTAAGTCAAGAATCTACAATTAGAACCTACAAAAACTACATCACCATAGCTCGTGAATACAAAAACTACAGCACCATAGCTTTTGAAAAACTCAAATAGAGAAATCGAAGCAATTCAAAATCATATTGAAAAATACTTTAAATTGACCATTCGGATGCCAAATCTCGGAGGTGAGGTAGACAGCTGATGGACTAAGCAATGTTAAGTGTATTTAAATTGACCTTCGACAATGCTGCTTAGTCCATTTACTGTGAACGTCACCTCCGAGATTTGACATCCTAATGATCAATTTAAACTAATTTTCAATCTGAATTTGAATTGCTATGATTTTTCTATTTGATATTTTCAAAAGCTATTTTGGTGTAGTTTTTGTAGGTTCTAATTGTAGATTCGTAACTTATACAACACTAAATATTCTTGGATTCTATCTTTGATATTAGCATGTTCATACAAAACTAAAAAGAAGATTTTTATGGAAGATTCTTTGTAATCTCTATGCCTTTACATGGAAGCTGCTGACAATTTTACTTCTGACTTTAGTGAGGATCAATTGAAAAGAAGATTTGGGCACATGATTTACACACCTTGTCAGGTGAGCATATCAATCATTACAAGCATTTTTGAAATAAGATGTCTTAGCTTTGGACTTATTTTCAGGTATGTAATATTAGACTAACTTGTTCGTTCTGGAGACCATAATTTGTCTAAGCAATGCATAATGCTTATATAGGTGAAATGGTGATGGCAACCATAGCATATTCTTTCTAGAATAAAAAATAGAAAAAATATGTTGGAGTAAACCCAATATCTATAGTAGAGTAAAATATAGGAATGGGTTGGAGATACTCTTAGCATCAATTTATATGTTTTTGCCAAACACCATAAATTTTTTAGATATTTTGTATAGCATTAATAAAATAAGTAATAGCATTAAATAACCATATTTTGTTTTTTGAAAAATTGACTAGTAATATTTTCATACATATGGTTACTATATGGTAGTTCATTTCTCACGCTTTTGTTAAATTTAGTATAGATTTCATAATATAATATTTACCTAATAACCCATATTCGTTCTAAACACGCGTTATAAACGATAGTGACCGTTAAATTTTTTCACCTAACACAGCATGCTAGATTTTGATATATTAACACCAAATAGGTAAAATAAGTACCAACCTCACTTGGCGTCCATGCATTGTATGTTCTATTGTTGTTAATTCTTGGTGAAAAGAGAACTGAATATACAAACAAATCAAAGTGATAAGTTAAAAGAAGAAAAGCTAAGAGCAAATAGAGAAAGCAAGAAGAAAAAGAGAACTTAGATGGATTACAAACCTTATGGTTGGGAAGAGCACTGATTGCAAAAGACGTACGAGCCTTAAAAAAAGTAGAAAAAAAAAATAATCTCACGTTAAGCCATCAACTTCTACCAAAACATATAGACATAAAAAGTTGAAGTTTTTTGTTTAAAAACCTGATTCTTTGCCCGAGTCATCACAAGCTTACTTACAAAACCAAATCATTCTGATGAAACAAGAAAACATTTAAGCTTCATGTCAGGTTATTACTGAAATAATGATACTCAGTTTCAAATCAGAAGAAGAAGTAAAAGAAGAGAGACTTACAAACATGAATGGCTTTTGAATATTCATTCAGTTATTTAAATTCAGATCATTAACTATATATAGAGCCCCCTTAATTATAATCGATGGTATTCCTTGAAAATACCAAACAGGGTATTGACGTTGTGATCTCATTATATAAATCGCAACCCTAAATGTCTCAAAAGTCTTTATCAAAAAGAAAAAAAAGTCTCAAAAGTCTTGTCTTATTCTTCCACTAGTTTTTCATTCTCTGTTGTTGGTTTTATCGTAGCCCTAAATAAAAATACCCTTCCCACGGCATGCACATATATCACGGCCATTTCTAAAACCTACAAACAAACAAACCCAATTGAGAGTGAGATTCATCAATCATTTTTTCCGGCTCGCCCACATTATCAAAATAGAAGAGTTCTATATTTGAATCTGAGATTCAGAATGATTCCAATCAAAATACAAAACATTGATCATGAAAATATATATGACATTGGAAAAGAAGAAACGATAAATATGAATGGAATCAAAACTTGTGTAAAGAAACCCAAAACATCAAAAAGTATCTCCAGATCTCAAAACAATAAACATGAATCGAAAGAAAACAAAAACATCAAAAAGTATCTCCAAAACTCAGACCCAGAGAGAGACAGAGACAGAGGGGAGTTGGCTTGCCTTAAGAGAGACAAAAAGATATAAGAGAGAGAAAATCTAAGAGAGGGTCTAGCCGCCAATGTTGTGTGCTTTAAACTTATCTACTAGTTTATCTTTTATACTATTTGCTTGGTGTCTATTTTCTCTCTAGACAAACCCTACTCCTTTTTTTTTTCTTTTTTTTGACAACCACTATTTCATTTTAAACCTCACAATAAACCCTATATGAAAATAGGTAAAAAACCGTCAGCTTTTACAAAAACATTTAAAAACTATTAAGTTTTTTAATGGATTTTTAAACCCATACCTTTTAGTAAATGATAAAATATTTCCCAATATCAATCCATCATATTTAAAACTAAACATATTGTTATATTAAAATATAAATAAATAAAAACAATTTAGTTTAGGATTTAATTTCCCTAAATTCTATATTACAATTTGTTTGTCCAAATAGAAGTCTTTAAGTTATAATATAAAAAAATTATATGAAACCGTAGACCGTAGTTCAACATCTTGTTGAAATATAGCAAATCGGTTTCTTTATCTTTAGCAAATCTGAATCTAAATCTTTTGGTAAAAAGTTTAATCAATTTTCCTAAATTCAAAGGAGAAAACTTGAAACCCGAACAAAAAAAAATGATATGTTTGTTGCGCGGGATTATCTTATACTACTAATTACTTGATTAGTACCAGTGCATTGCAAGAGATTCCAACAGTAAAATATTTTAAAACTTGTTAAATTATTTATAAATATTAATAAAAATCATTAATTAAAAATATATTTATAAAGCTAACTTATTATTTCTCATAAAACTTAGTATATCTTAACGTTAAAATCATCAAACGAGAGAAGAGAAAAGGCCAATTTTCTCCCTGGCACGGTTACCAAGACACGAAAAGCTAGGGTTTCATTGCAATCTCTCCTCAGGTCGGCTCCTCACCGGCCGACAATCTCCGATGTCAGAGAAGAAGAAAATGAAGCATGACATCCCACCCCCACCATCGAAGATCAATCGCTCTGCTCCAACAAACTGCATTAGCGCACGCTTCTACAAACCCTGATTCGACAGTCGCATATGTCTCTGCAAATAAGAGCTCACTAGTTGGTGATCCTTTAACATACTTAACACTTTCCTTAATCTTATGCAACAAAGTAGCAATCACTACCAGACCACTTTGAACAATTAGATTAAGAATATGAGCTGCACATCTCACATGAAAATACTGACCTTGACACAACAAATCATCTCGAAGCATAAGCTGGCTCTTCACAATCTCTTGTGAAGTATCATTGCTACCAGCATTGTCCAAGGTGAGAGAAAACACTTTTTTTGAATTCCCCCTTCCTCTAATTTCTGAATAATCTTCATTGTAATGTTCGTACCCGCATGAGGAGGTGGTAAAGCACAAAATACATGAATTTTGCTGTGCAGCTTCCAGTTTCTGTCAATGTAATGTGTTGTTATGCACATGTATCTCTCATGAGTTATTGCAGTCCACAAATCAGAAGATAGGTTGATCATTCCAGGAAGATTAGCTAATTCTCTCCTTAAATTTGCTGCCTCATTCTCATAGAACTTGAAAACATCAGCTGCCGCTGGGTTCCGGGTTATAAACTTCAAATCTGCATTCAAGTACTTCCAAATTGTTATTACTCTCTCATACTTAACATAAGAAAATGGAAGATCATGCTGAATGATACACTTAGCAACCATTTTACGAAAAACCATATGATCTATCGAGCCAAGCCTGCGGGGAAGGGCGGGCCACCTATACTAATTGGCCCCGATATGTACAGTGGTGGGGTGGGCCTGGACAAGATGGCTAGTGTCCATAGAAGTGCGGGCGTTGTGGGCGTGGTCCAGCCAGATGGCGGGCGATGCTGGTCGTGGGTTAGCGGGTTCTGCGGGTTCACTTTGAACCCTCCTTTTGACAAAGAGATTTATGTTACCCACTGATGCTGCACTAGTCGAAGACCCTTCATTCCTGCATAATAGCATATTTTCACCTCGTTATTACAATATCTCATAACAAAATCTGAACATACTTAATGAAAGCCATGAAATAGACAATGGAAAGATTAGTGAACCAGTGAGTCTTCCTTCTTCTGGACATTGGTCAGGTGCTGAGACAGTGAGACATCAACTCTCCCATATTTCATTGCGATTTAAGGACCACCAGCCTCCTGAATTTAATCTAGATTCATCAGTAAAGTTTAAGACCAACACATAAATCGGCATAAGAGATGTTAGGATACTTGTCTTTGATAGGTTGAACGAGCTTTAGAGCACTAATGAGACATGTAAGAACGTCAAAAGCAAAAATATAAAGACCAAAAACAAAAGTATTAAGCCACAAAGCATGTGAATGTGGTAATACCAACATTAGCAGCATGTTTAAGCTCATGCTCAAACCTAAGACTTCCATTAGCTTCAAATTTCAAATTCTCTTCCTCTATATATATTATAGAAACAAGCAAACAACAACAGAGTAATCAAAAGATTCAAAACGAAAGAGAAAGGAAACTTCACCCAAATTAGATGGCAAAACTTAGTCCGGAGAAGCACTTTGATATCTTCTTTAGCACTTCTCAATTGAGCTGCATCAGAGGCCGCAAATAATTTGAAGTTTTACTGGTAAGAGTAATTTTCTTTTGACAAAGAGGCTTTGAACCTTCTGTGTGAAGTAGAGTCTTTCACTCTCTTTGGAGGTCAGAACCTTCTCTATTTATTAGAGTGTTTCACTCTTTATGAAAAAACCTAAAAACCTACATAACCTTAAAAAATGATTAGTTATCAGTTATCACACGATTCACGAAATGAAAGTCTGTGTTGCAAGCAAAACCAGAGATCACGAAATCATTCATCAACCAGAGTCTAGAGATCATAAATTCACAGTGTGGATAATTTTTATCACGAAATCATTCATCAACCAGAGTCACGAAATCATAAATTCATCAACCAGAGTCTAGAGACACAACCAGAGTCACGAAATCATTCATCAACCAGAGTTTATAGATCATAAATTCATCAACCTTCAAAGTCTTAATCAAAAATCATAGCCACAATGGTAAGTCATTAAGTTACTAAGTTAGTATTTAATGATTTGAATCACGTCTAAGTTATCAGTTTTCATCTAACATAAATCTCTGCTCGTGTTGTTGTTATAGGATCCACATGATACTTTGCAGTTTAGCTCATCACTAGACTTGGAGTCTCATAATGTTATTGATACTGAAAAATTTGAACACGAGCAGAGATTGTTTGAAGAGGATGAACACATTGCATGTGGTAAAAGGCAAGCCATTGATGTTGACGATTCTGATGATATGTTTAATCAAAAAAAGACAGCAACAAAGAACAAGAAAAAGCAGTTTGATGAAATTGAAACATCTAAATCTCGTAAGAGGTCATCCATTGAGTTTAAAGATGATGATGGTGATGATTTTGACAAAGAAAAGTCACCAACAAATAAGAAGAAAAAGAAGTTTAATGAAGGTGAAGCATCTAAAACTAAGAAAAAGAAATCTATTGATATTGAGGATGATGATGATGATGATGATGGTGAGAAAGGGAATTCATCACCTAAAAAGAAAAGGCAGTATTCACAAGTGTGGGCACACTTTACAGTGATCACTAAGAAAGATAAGAAGGGGAAAATGAAGAAAGAGCACAGTGCAACCATTGTAAGAACGATTATGCATATAATCTACACAAGAACAGAACAAATACTTACAGACGTCATTTGGCTTCTTATAAGCTTAAGAGAAAAGATGGTGATCTTGGTGCAATGTTGATCAATTCGGAAGCAAGGTTGCAAGCTAGGAAGATAGATTATATGGTTTTTTGTGAAATGGTTGCTAAGTATATCATTCAGCATGATCTTCCATTTTCTTATGTTGAGTATTAGAGGGTAAGAGCACTTTGGAAGTACTAGAATGCAGATGTGAAGTTTATAACCCAGAACACAGTGGCAGCTGATGTTTTCAAGTTCTATGAGAATGAGGCAGCAAATTTAAAGAGAGAATTATCTAATCTTCCTGGAAGGATCAGCCTAACTTCTGATTTGTGGACTGCAATAACTCATGAGGGATACATGTGCATAACAACACATTACATTGATGGAAACTGGAAGCTGCACAACAAAATTCTTGTATTTTGTGCTTTATCACCTCTTCATGCGGGTACAAACATTGCAATGAAGATTCTTGAGAAATTGGAGGAATGGGGAATTAAAAATAAGTTTTCTCTCTCACCTTGGACAATGTTGGTAGCAATGATACTGCACAAGAGATTGTGAAGAGTCAGCTTATGCTCCGAGATGATTTGTTGTGTCGAGGTCAGTATTTTCATGTGAGATGTGCATCTCATATTCTTAATATAATTGTTCAAAGTGGTCTGGAAGTGATTGCTACTTTGTTGCATAAGATTAAGGAAAGCGTTAAGTATGTTAAAGGATCACCAACTTGTGAGCTCTTATTTGCGAAATGTGTGGAATCTGTTAGTTTAAAAGTTACGACTGGTTTGTTGTTGGATATGAAAACTAGATGGAATTCAAAGTATAAGATGCTTAATAGGGCTCTCCAGTATCAAGCTGCATTTGGTAATCTCAAAGTTATTGATGGAAATAACTACAAGTTTTATCCTACAGATGATGAATGGAAACGACTCCAAAATCTGCGTGATTTGCTGGAGCCATTTGATGTGGTTACTAATCTTATTTCAGGTTCCACATATCCAACTTCAAACTTGTATTTCTTCCAAGCTTGGAAGATCAATAACTGGTTGACAGCGAATGATTTTAGTGAAGATGTAGCTATCGCAACAATGATAATCCCATGAAGGAGAAATTTGATAAGTATCGGGAAGAAGTTAGTGATCTGTTTGCAATGGCAACAATGTTGGAACCAAGGTTGAAGCTAACACTTGCACAATTCTGTTTTAGCAAAAGTTTAGATAAAAATGCTTGCCAATGAAAGATTGATTACTTGCGTATGAAACTGGCTACTCTGTTTAAATCATATGAGAACAAGTCCATTTTTGCATCATCTTCTATAGAGACCCGTGCAGCAGATCAAAACAGAGATGATAATGAAGGAGAAATAGAAACTTTTGGGAATTATGATGTAAGTTCTCTTAAATTATGTCTCTCTTATGATCTTTAGTAGTTTATGGTTATGGACTTATGGTTTTTCAAATTGCAGGATTTTTTTGCCTTTCGCAACGAGACTATTGTTGCAAGTGGAAAGTCTTCTTTGGAAATGTATATTGAAGACCCCCATTAGACATGAACAATTTTGCGAGTTTAGATATTCTATAGTATTGGAAAGATAATGCTCAGCGCTATGGAGAATTGGCTTCCATGGCTTGTGACATTTTATGTATTCAAATCACAATTGTAGCCTCTGAATCATCTTTTAGCATTGGATCTCGAGTTTTGAACAAATATAGGAGCTGCCTACTCCCGAAAAATGTTCAAGCATTAATATGATGCCGCAATTGGATAAAAAGTTTTGAACCATATGAAAACGGTAACCATATATTTTTTATAAGTTTTTTAATTTGAGAATCTTAATTTCTGTATTAACTTCGTTTTTATTTGAATTTTGTAGAGGATGAAGAAGATTTTGATGGTGATGATGTGACATTACCTTCTTTCCAGTCCATTGTTGATGATGAAGCTTGAGTAGTTTCAGTTTGATTTTCAGTTTGAGTTTGATTTGATTTTGAGTTTGAACTTTAAGTGTTTTTGACTATTCAGATTTCGTTTACTTTGAATCAGTTTTCACAGATTTGGTTTGTGTTTCATTTCTAGTTTCATATTTGAATCAGTGTCTCGTTAAGATGTTTTATGTTTGGTTTATGTTTAGTTCACAAGTTTGTGTTTAAAAAAAGACAGAGACCAAAACACAAGCATGTTCTAAACTAGAGAGCTAACCTTGTTCTCACACTGGCCTGGTCACATGAATGAGAAACTGACAAAGAAAGCATTAGGCGGAAGAGGAGTTTGAGTTCTAAGCAATGTATACTTTCTTATTGGTTATGATGGTAAGAAAGTAAAGAGCATCAATGAAGAATCTGGAGCTGCAAAACTGTGGATGAACTTGCAACACATGAAACGCCAACAATCTTTATTTCAATGCAACAATCTTTAGTTTGAGCTTAACAAATACCACCAGTTTGAAACAAACAATGATCTATACAGAAATGAGAATCAAAAATTCTTTTCGAAACAAATTCTAATCAAAAGTTTTTCAAAGATAAAGAAATCTAACATTGTAAATGGCAGATAGTATTCAATTTGAAACTATAACATAGTAAGCAACAAGACCTTGCTCATAATATTCTTCATCAGAGGCTTCGTAGATTATATGTAAGGCAATTATTATTTACTCTTTTCCTTTTCTTAAGTGACTCTTCCAATTGAGCAAGCTTTTCTGTGCAGAACTTCTCCTGATCCGCTATCATTGCCTTCTCTTTCTTCCCTATAATGTTAATTATTTCACAGGTGAAAGTGAGTAAGTGTTGCCATCTTATAACAGTGGTCACATGATAAGTAGTTGGTTGGCTTACTTAGTTG
Source organism: Cardamine occulta (assembly GCA_028015245.1). NCBI lineage: Eukaryota > Viridiplantae > Streptophyta > Magnoliopsida > Brassicales > Brassicaceae > Cardamine > Cardamine occulta. The sequence goes on from CM051362.1 coordinate 12,895,112, forward strand.
CTCATATCGCATATAAAGCCTCTCCTTGTCCTCCTCAATCTTGGAGATAGTGTTTGCCAAGCAGAAACACATGTTCAGTTTTCGTAATATCCCAATTGGTGACACCTTACACTACTGACATTAAAAGTAAGAGATGACAAAAACCAGTGAGCAAATATAAAGAATACCTTTTTCAAAGATAGAACTCAATCTTTGATGCTAAAGCCTAGAGATAAAGATAAAGAACATTGAAATCAATTTCAAAGTTAAAGAAACAAGAACTCAAAACATGTTCAATCGATAACAACAAATCTATCCCATTTGGCCAAGAAGTCAACACAATCTAACAACAAAACTATCTCAGAAACACAAAACTACAAATGGTCATAATACAAAACAGTAGAAGGAAGATGTTCCAACTGACCTGATCACATTGGAGAAATCCTCGAAAAAATCCTCTTTAAAATTACCTTAAAAATATCCTATACTAATTGGGTAATGATGTTGTGTTGTGCGAGTGTCTCATGTGTGCTGCGTTTGTCAAAGTCAAGTTTTCCTCAAACACAAGTAATAAGCTGCAAGTGCACAGTGAATCAATTGTAGCAGTTAAGGTATCGAATCCCACAGAGAGAGAAGTTGTCTTGCAAGTCTAGAGGAACAAGTAAGGCTAGAACGAAAATATAAAAAGGGGTTTGTTGGTCTCACAGTTGCAAGTAAATGAAATCAAAGCAATAAAACGAATGTAAAACAATATAAAGCATGTGTTGGGTGTTCAAGGGATCGCAGGGGTTCAGTGATCAATTCATGCAAAACTAAGTTAGTGTAAATGCATGTCTACTCCTAACTCTCGGACTATGAAACACAAAATATAGATTAACCTATAATTCATAGAGAAAACCAGCTGAAATCAATATGTTCTGGTACTCAACTTACGCAGGCAACAACACATATATCAAAGCATTAAAATCAAGTTCAATTATTGTCCATAAAACTCCATAACTACGCGATACTCATCTAACCTAGGATCAAGCAAACTAAGCAAGTGGATAATGAAACCTAGATTGCTAAGATCAGTTACTAGTTCATGAGCTAGCTACATGCATTAAAAGAAAGATCAGAACGAAAGACAGTGCAAACAATGATGCATAAACAATAAACTCGCCACTTAAACAATATATATTATCTCCCCCCTTTGAATAACCATTTAAACATGTAACGCCCGCATCCCAGAAATTAATTTATTTATTTAATTAATTGAGAAATTCTTTCAAGTTTATGAACCTTAGACAAGTCTCGAGGAATTAATTATGAGGTTGAAATAATTAATTTAGATTTGTTCCGGGGGTGTCATAAATCGAATAGAAATTTGTGGGGTTTTTCTCAAAGAAGTGGCAAAAGCCAATTTGGCTTTTTTTTCTCCTTCTTTTCTTCTCATTGTCACCATTTGTGGCTGAAAGAGAAAGCTTTAGAGCTTGAGAGTGAGCTTGGAGAAGAGAGAAGAAGAGAGAAAAGAGTTCTTGGAGCTTGGATCTCGAAGGATCAAGAGTTTGTGAAGCTTGGGAAGCTTGGAAAAGAGTGGGTTGGAGCTGAGTTTGATTGTGGCTTTTGAGGAGGAGATGTGGTCTTTCTTGAGCTTGGGGAGTCCATAAGAAGCTAGATCCATCCTATCTAAGGTGAGTTGGGAGCAAAGGTTATCATTTAAGCTTGTGTGGGGGCTTAGGGAGTTTGATTTCTTTTGGTTGGTTTCCAATTTTTTTGGTGAAGCCTTGGGTTTGTTTTCTATGCTTGTGATGTTTAGAGAACCTTGGTTTCATGCTTGTGGTGCTTTATTGAGCTTTGATTGTGAGAATCTATGCTTGATTTGATGATAGTGATTTTTGTGAGCCTTGGTAAATTTTCAAGTCATTGTGAAGCTTTAGCTAGTGTTTGCTAAGTTTGTTAAGTTTTCTGTCACGCGGGTGAGCCGGGTTCGATCCCCGGCAACGGCGCCAAATTGATAGTAGTGTTTTTACTCAAGGACTACTTCTGTGGGCAAGGGAAATCTAGCAATAGGAACTTGTTCTACTGGATGTAAATCCCCTGTCAGTTATGCAATCCCCAAGTAAAAACAATGCAACTTACTATGTGTGTGTATGCAGAAGGATGTATCAATTCCCTAGCATTGTCATTGTAATACTAAGGTGTCAATCCAAATGGGTGTGATGCTAGCAATCAAGATGTGATCAGATACAACTAAGTCAAGCCAGATATAAATGAAATGTTTATTTAACAACCTAAAAACAAAATGCAGTAAGATGGGTTATTGACTCTGGTCTTAGACCAAGTCAATGCAGAAAAATGACAAAAAGGTGCACTCGACCACTCTGAACGAGTCAATGAGATTGAGTGGAGCCTGAAAACGACAAACAACTATGCACTCGGGTTCAAGACCGAGTTGAGAGACCGAGTCAAAAGAGATGAAAGGCAAAGTGCAATTAAATAATTAAACAGCTGTAAAATAAAATGATAAAGCAATAGAAAGTCAATAGGGATCTAAGGATAGGGTAATCAATCAATAGCAGCTTATGATCATCACTGGTGTTCAACAAACATCAACCACAAAGGCTATTCCCTAGACAACAAATATCTAAAATAATTTAGTCCACTCTCGTGGTAAGAAACCTCAAATGTCATCACTGACATACCAACTTTTGCTTGAACCACCATGATGAGATAGGCACAAAGAACCTATTTTCTAAAGCCAAAAAGTACCCTAAACATCTAATCTCTTAGGTTAGGATGTGCTAATCTCTGGAAAAAGTTGATTCTGATGATTCCATCACACTCTCATATGGAAATCATCTCAGATCTTGTTTCAGTTGATCAGAAAGCAACAAGCTTTAAGCACACTCACCCAAAAGGGAAATTCAACAATCAAGCAATCTTAAACACCAGATCTGATCATAAGCAAGCTACTAACCTATCCCATCCTCAGAAACCCTAAATCACTACTCAAGAACACAAATCATCATCAAGAACATGAACCCAGAAAAATCAAACATTTCAGAATTCATTGAAAATAGTTTAGAAAGATAGATTAAGATAAGAATAGTAAGACTGCAAAGAATTAAAGCAAACTAAGTACTAGATTAAGAGAGATCTGAATTACAAAATGAAGAACACCAAGAACAAGGTTTGGAGGCAGAGAAAAAACCCTAAAAATAAAAGACATATCCCCTGGATAATACCCAACAGTGGTATTTATAGTAAAATACGGAAAACCCTAAAAAAAAAGACAAAAGAAGTAGCTGAGTCTTCGTGGGTGGTGCAGCTCGAGTTGGGAGGTCGAGTGTGTTGGACGTCGAGCACTTAGGTGGTGTCGAGTTGAGATGGGTAGATGTTGTTGAGTGGTGACACGAGTGGTACGTGGTGGAGCTGAGGTCGAGTCAGGGATGCGATGTCGAGTGCGGACTTGAGTGGAGGTGGGCTCGAGCGGGGAGCATCGCACGGCAGGGCTTGAGTGGGAACTCGAGTTATGCTTGAGTGGCGTGGCGAGTATGGGCTCGAGTGACATGGCGAGCATGGGCTCGAGTGGGACTCGAGTGGGGACTCGAGCTGTGCTAGCATCCATGCTCCAAGTTGTACCTGTTTTAGCTCCGAAATGCAACATGTATGTAAATGCTAGTGCAAATTCTCCTAAGTGCAAAAACATAGGAAATTGGACTAGAAATGATGTGAACTCGAGGTAAAACTAAGCAAATAGGAAGGAAAATGTATGCATAAATCATGTAAAATACTGACATATCAGTGGTTATCAATTTTTGTGTGTTGTGGAATACTATTTATGCTGTGAAAGTGTGATTACTATTCATGCTGTGAAAGTGTGTTTACTATTCATGCTGTGAAAGTGTGTTTACTATTCATGCTGTGAAAATGTGTTTACTGTTCATGATGTGAAAGTAGGTACTATTCATGCTGTGAAAGTATGTTTACTATGCATGCTGTTAAAGTGGATACTATTCATGCTGTGAAAGTGTGTTTAGTATTCATACTGTGAAAGTGGGTATTATTCATGCTGTGAAAGCTTGTTTACTATTCATGCTGTGAAAGTGGGTATTATTTATGCTGTGGAAGTGTGTTTACTATTTTTGCTGTTGTTTAGCTTTTCTTGGTTTGGAATTGCTATTTTTGTTGTAGGAAGTTTTAATTGGTGTTAATTAATTCTTCATGTTGGCTTGGTTATTGAAAATTAATTGGTGCTTTTTGATACCCTGTTGTTGGGCGGATCAATCTCACTCAGCGTTTGGTTTACCAAATATTGATGCATCACTTTTGTCGATGCAGGTAAAGATAAGGTGTGATTGTGGAATCGAGGCAGTGAAGAGGGGATGATTAGGACTCAGTAGTTTTGTGGTTTTTGTAGGATTGCTAGAACCTGTAGAATTGTTGACCTTTTTAGTCTTTTATGTATTTGATGGATTGTGTTATAAATGTTTAATTATATTTCTGGTTAAAAAAAATGTGGTCGTTTCATTTTGGTATCAGAGCCAATACGGTTATAGGATAGATTGTGTGGTAGTTAGGTGTTGCATGAGGTATTAGAATCATCTTCTTCGAGCCTTGAGATTCCACGGTGAGTTATCTTTATTGTGATGATTGTGTTTTGGTGTTCCTTAGTCTCTGTTCTTACGAGTGCAGATGGTTAGAGGGTGTGGTAGGGCTCGTGGTTGTGGTAGAGGTCGTGGTTCTGTTATGGAGGAGCGAGTCGAGGATGAGGATGCGGGTCAGTTGGGGGACTAAGGGTATGGCTGGAGTTCCAGCAGGTGTTGTGGGTTTGGCAGCAGGTTATGTTCCGGCCCGGGATGATCGTATCTTGGATCTGTTGAGCGGTTACCAGAGAGGATGCCAGTTCAGGCTCCAGTGGTACCACCAGTGGTGGTTGAGGTTCAGCCTCAGGTTGTTGCAGCAGTGGTTGCTGAGGAGCTCCCATCCTATCTTGGGATGATGGAGTAGATGCAGAGGATTGGCACGAGATTTTTCTCGGGACATGCTAACCCTAGGGACGCTGATGCGTGGCTGTGGAGGTTAGAGAGGAATTTCCTCTAGAGTAGGTGTCCAGTGGGATACCAAGTGGGCATTGCAGTCCATATTTTTGGAGGAGGATGCACACATCTGGTGGAGGAGTGTGGCAGCCCGGACAGCTCTAGCCGGGATGGTTTGGGTCGATTTTGTGAAGGAGTTTTACTCCATGTATGGTTCACCAGAGGGTCTGGAAGATCAGATGATAGAGTGTATCCCGAGCTTTCAGGCAAAGGGAGTGCAACAGTAGGCTGGTTCGAGCAGAGGTGGTAAGCCGATGCAAGGGCAGAAGCAGAAGTGGAATGGCGCTTTAGGAGGTAGTCAAAGTGGTCAGGGTTGCTTCCGGTGTGGGAGCACGGATCACAAGGTGACGAACTGTCCACGAAAGAATAAGGCACATGCGGGTGCTCAGAAGTGATATCGTTGCGGGGAGGTGGGGCATATCAAGCTGAATTGCCCTAAGTTACCGCAGGTAGAGTCGATAGCGGCGGTGCCAATTAGAACGATTCCAGCAGAGCCTCAAGGGTATTCAACTGTGGAGTCGGGAGAGGCGAGTTCCAGGCCGGTCACAAGTAATTTTCTTATACTTATCTAAGTTAAATTCTTGTGTAGTGGAATCGGTTGCTTGGGGGTAGTGTTAAAGTTCTAAGCACATGCAATGTGTAAAGACCTGAGGTGTTGGGGGTGTTGAGTGTCATGTGTTGTTTGACACGGGAGCATCGCATTGCTTCGTCACTCCAGAATTGGCCGAGAAGGCTAATGTTCGTAGCGAGCCGGGTGTGAGTTTGGGTTTCGTGGAGGTTGCCAGAGGGAAGCTTCTGATGATTCACAGTCGGGTTAGAGACATGGATATTCAGGTAGCTGTAGAGTTTATGCTTGCTGATTTGATTATCTACTCTATGGAGCTGTACGACGTCATTTTGGGAATGGATTTGGTCAGGAAGTTCAGAGTGCATCTGGATTGCCACCGAGAGCTTGTCAAGTTTGACAGAGGCCAAGGGAAGTTGTTGTATCCAGAAGTGAGACCAACTTCTGGGAGTCTCGTGATCTTGGTTATGCAAGATGAGTGGATGATCGAGAGGGGTTCCGAAGTTTGTTGGTGTCAGGATATTATCAGATTCCTATCGATGGCTTTCATATCTCGTTATGGCCACTATGAGTTTGTGGTAATGCCATTTGGATTGTCAAATGCACCGGCTGCATTTATGAGATTGATGAACAGCATTTTCCAGGAGTATCTAGATGAGTTTGTGATCATCCTTATCGATGATATCTTGGTGTATTTGAAGAACCTTGAGGAGCACGGGGTGCATCTCAGAGTGGTTCTGGCGAAGCTGCAGGAACATAAGTTGGTTGCTAGGTGAGCAAGTGCACCTTCTGGCACCGGGAGTTTGTTTTTTTGGGTCATGTTATCTCCGTGGAGGGGGTTCAGTTAATCCAGAGAAGAGTCCCTAGAGTGGGAGAGTTCTGGAGAGAGTCCAGAGGGTCCCAAGAGAGTTCGGAGAGGTCCCAAGAGAGTTAGGAGAGGACCGGAAGAGTGAACCATGAGTGGTATGGTTCAGAGCTGTAATCGCCTAGTTTGGGAGTTCCCAGAAAAGAAAGATCAAGGGGGATCAGTTGTTACTCGAGAAGTGGGATTCTGGGAAATAAGTTGGGAGTAGTGATACTTGCCAAAGCTTATAGGATTCAAGGAAGTTTGCTCGGTAATGTGTAGTTACCCGCCGTGGTGAGTGGTGGTGAGTGGTGGTGTTTGTGATTTTGGTAATCACATAAAGTTGCAAAAGTTGATAAGTATTCTATGAGCGGGAGGTGCTCTAGATTCTTTACGAGGTATCCTAAGTGTTTGGATATGTCTAGAGATGATCTGGGAATTGGTCATGTGAAAAGCGATATTCCGAGTTGGGAATATATGTGGTGTAAGCATGACATTGCGATGTTATGCGTGGATCATATAAGTGAATGTGAATCCTGGAAGTCATTAGTGTTCGATCTCGTGACCGGTGAGTCGGTCGGTTGGTCAACGATAGGTTAAATCGTTGTGATGCTTTTGGCTGAGAGGAAGCCGGTATCGAGGTGTGATCTTCGAGAGTGAACCACTTTTGATGGGGGAGTAATAAAATGCGGGTTAGTATTTTATTGCTAATGGCTGGTGAGTGCCATGTTGTTAAATCGTAGGGGAATGAGAGAGTTCCGGATCGATTAAAGAAGGCTCTAAGGAGAGTTTAGAGTTTTGTGTGGTGGGCTGATATCTGAGAGTTCCGATATGAGCCAAAGATATTTGAAAGGTTCGAGTATCAGAGGAATTGAATATGAGATTGAGATGTTTCTCAAGGAGGTTCGTCGGAAAAGGATCCCAATGATGCTAGTCATATGGAAGTGTGTCGGCGTTCAGGAGGAAACTTGAGAGGCAGAGGCTAGGCTGGAAATGAGGTTCCGAGAGTAGTTCTGGAAGCAAGCTGAGGCTTGAGGTTCCATCAGTGGGTTCCAGTTTAAGGATGGTAACTGAGGGCTACGAGTTTTCATTTTATATTTTCGTTGTATATAACGATGTTACATTATGAGGTTTAATAAGAAGAGTGTTCTTATTATTGAAGACTTGCGAGTCAGGGTTATGCATTTCTTTTTTGTGTTAAAAAGCGAGTATGCATGTGAATAATAAGATGGGTGATTCTTATTGTTGTTGGCACGAGTGTCATGGAAAAGTTTTTCTGGGAGTAAAAGCTTGAGTGGTTCACGGACATTGCGATGTCGTAGGCGGATCAACAGACACCCAGAGTGATTGGGATGTTCTATAGTGGCATGAGGTGTTGTTTATGGACATTGCGATGTCGTATACAGACCACATGAGGTAGTTTCGGTCAGAGATGCTTATAGATGTTTAGACTTGATTGCTCTAAGGACGCGTAGGTTCTGAACAACTCACTAGGGGATGGGCCCTTATCTAGATCCTCAAATATGTCGATCGCTCGAGGGAATGTGTGGCCTGAGAGTGGGGAGGTATAAGCATGAGTTGAGAGTAATGTATGTCTAAGACATGGGTATGAGCATAGGGACTGAGAGTAGACCTCAAAGGTTGTTAGTGTTGACCTCATGTTTGTTGTTGATGCGAATCCAGTTAGGTTTGTTCGGGGAAACGGGTCAAGCGACAGGACCGGAAATATAGAAAAGTCATGATTCACCTGGGACAAGAATCAAAGCAATCCATGCAGCGGTTTAAAAGATATGATCCGAAGATTGAAGCCATCTCAACCTCGGTCACAAGGAGTGTGACCGAGGTCAAGCCTCCTAAGAAACCCGGTTACTCTACCCATGACCAAGACCACATGATGATTCCAGCCGCCTACTTGCCCAAAACACCGAGTTTTACTTCAGAAACCCTAAGACAGACTTTCTACACCCAAAGTCCTATAAATACTCATTTAACCTAATGTTTTGGGTGCAACTTTTGTGCCTTCAAGGAGACTTCATGTGATCCACCACCACAGCAGCCACAGCCCGAAGACACCTTCACAAGAGCCTCTTTGTCGCCTCCAAACCCTAGAAGCCGCCCCTTGAAGATTCATCCTTGTTCTTTATTGTTTCTCATCTCTTTCACACTTTTATTTGCTTTTGGGGAGACAAGCTTTCTTCTGTGACATCTAGAGAAGTTTCTTTTGAACCCCCTTTGATATATTGAATTTGTTTATAATATTATTTATGATGTCTTTTGCATTTTTTTGCATCATGAGCGAGTAGATCTCCTTGTTGGGTTTTATGGGGTGATTCTAGGGGAATTCATGGTTAGATTCATATAGGTTGTTAGATCTGATTTTCGGAAATTCATTAGGTATCTCTTGGGACATCTTTATATTAATGCATATTGCTTGACTTGATCACCAAGCACTGAACTTAGAGAATAGGAGCGCTAACCGTGTAAACCTAGATCTCAGACATAGTGTTACCAAAGCCTCTCGTCATGGCTTGCGAAATCTGAGTCATGGAGCTTTGTGAATGTATCGAACTCGTTAATAATGCTTTGAAGTGTGCATTGTTGCCTGCGTGAGTTGAGTAACGGAGTACATGGATCTTAGAAGATTATTTCTATGATTAACGGAGTACAAATGTTATAGATGAATTCACTTATATAAACGATTAACATAAATTTAAATTTATGATTAGTGACCTCAATTGTTGTATTTAAAGAGCCTATATAACTATTGAAATAAAAATTATGCATCTTTAAAATTTAAAAACATATAAAAAATTTTGCTTATGACAAATTTATAAACATTATAACAATAAGATAGTTTAAATTTAAAATATAACATAATATTTTCTTATATTAAACAATTAGTGATGAGTTCTAACATAAAGTCATTAAAAATACTAAATGTGTATTATCTTTATATATATATATATATATATATATATATGTGTGTGTGTGTGTGTGTGTGTGTGTGTGTGTAAATTTACATAATTATTAATTTATATTATTATTGGGACCATATATTTGCATAGAATTTCTAAAAAAATTATTATCTTATTATCTTATCGAATTTTGTTCATTTTTACATCGGTCCGATTTGGAACCAGAAAATTTATTATTTTATAGTGTTTATTAATTTATCGAATATTAATTTATAGAGGTTTTACTGTAATCACATTTTTGACAGAAAATGCAATTTTGTATTTTCGACGGAAAAACGTGATTTTTTCATTTTTAAATGAAAACGTAATCTTACATTTTTAAAATAAGTTAAAAGAATGAAAAGTTACTTTAATTATTTTTAAAACTTATAAAAAAAATCTGATAAATATTCTGTTATAAAATAAAAAATTTTGAATATGTTTGAGAGAATTTTTTTAAAAAAATATTTATTGATTTAATTTTAAAAAATCCTATGGATACCCTACACTTGATATAATACACAAATTAAAAAAAATGATTTTAGCATCCATATGTGCCCAGTTTTGCTGCGAGTGTAACGAACAGATCCACACTAAACAACACACATTCCTTTAACTCATGAGACAAGCAATAGTAAAAGATTCAATCAAAGTGAAGCTGCGAGAGGGAAAAGATATTATGTTGGAAACCGAGATATGATCTCAGCAAAAGGTTATCAGATTGGACAATTAAGATTTTGCAATGACGTCTCACCTAGATATGAGTGAGAACATAGTTGTTGTTCACTAGATCTTTTTTTACATCTCATACTAGGTCTGGGCATTAGGGTTGACTCATGTCTCTCAGATTTTTGGGTTTATAGGCCAATGATCTATTCGATTTGGTTTGGTTCTATCTGCATTCGAGTTAGGTTTGGATACACGAAATAGAAAACAAATATTAAAAATTGGTTAAATTTGAATAAAATTTGGTTAAATTTTCACAAATATAACTTATAACTTTCAAATATTTTTGCATTTTGCCTATGTTGGTTATTTTGATCTAAAAATAATTGATATTTTTGGGTTTATAATTGTAGGGTATACAATTGAGTTATATCAAATTTATATATTATTAATTGTTTTGAATATATAGTTGTATTTCAAATACTTCAGGTATTCATTCAGTTCTCGGTTTAGTTTAGGTTTGGTTCTTCAGATAAAAAAGTTTAAGATCTTTTCGGGTTTTTGTCGGGTAAGATTCAGTTTAGTTTTTTGGTTTTTGATATTTTTAAAATATATATCTCACACGGTAACCGAAAAAACAAATGACAAAATAGACCAAACTAGTGGATGTGGTATATATTTTTAATATGTTAATAATAAAATTATAATATATAAATTAATTTATTCATGTGAAATATGTTAATAATCAAACTCTTTTCTCTAACGAAATATGATTTCTACTTTTCTCCCTAAAATTTTATAAAATAAATTATTAAGCACACATATTTACTTTAATAATTAATTAACTTAAATTTAATTTATTTTAAAATTAAGAAACCCGTATAGTATAATATAATAGACAAATTAGCATCCATATAAGCCCAGTTTTGCTGCGAGTGTAATGAACAGATCCACACTAAAACATTCCTTAAACTCAAGAAAACGCCATATCACACATGTAATCCAGACAACAAATGTGAATTCTGACTGTAACATAAATCAGTCAAAAGATCTGCATAAAGTAAGCAATGAAAAGAGAGTAAGAGAACGCTTAACGTTTGATCCTCACTTGTTTCATCTCTCTCGCCATTGGCCTTCGTAAAGCTGAAATCAAATGGACTCCTAAACTTTTGCAGGCAAGGGCAACCACGAGTAAGGAAACTCCATACGACTTGTGAGATGTCAGTGACACAACTCAGAATCTTCTTAGAGTTTTCTTTAAAACCTCTGAGTGAATTAGGAGTTTCAAGCATATGACATTTGTTGCATTTGACATCAGATCTTCCAGACGAAAACTTCTGGGAAAAATCTAATAAAGATTCTCCAGCATTTGTCCAAAACTTTGCAGCAGACATAGCAAGAGAAGGTTCTGCGGAGAAAAAATGATGAGAAGCACATGCGAGGAAGAAAGAGCAAGCTGCACTTATCCTTCTCATGTCAAAAGCCTTCCTCATATCAGTTTCAGAATCAATCGAACGGCTTCTGTAAGCAGTAGCAAGAGTAATGTAACCATTCAAAGCGGCATGGTGAATCGGATGTAGCCATAAATGATGATTAGGCTGGTGATAGAGACAGAGAAAGAAGGATCGGTCATGAGACGGTGGTGATTGGTGAGAAGGCCATTAAGACGGTGAGGTAGTGATGATGTGACAACGGTGGAATTGAGGAGACGGAGGGCGGTACGGATGTCAGAGGAGAGAATTGGAGATAAGTCCGGAGGGGAAATGATTGGTGAATCGGTGAGGGAGGAGGAGCATGCGGCGGAGCAGTACAGAGAGGTTGGAGACTGTGGCGGCGGAGGAGATGGGGGAAGGAGGGAGAAGCAGGAGGAACAGTGAGAGGAGAGGAAGGACTCGTATAGAGAGAAAGCGAGAGGTTATTTCTATAAGAATTTGTATATTAATGCATAATTACTCCAAACTCCACATTCAATGGTTATTTTTATAAGAATTTGTATAGTTCGCCTCGGTTTCAACAAACAAACAGAGAAACCGAAAGAACAACCGTGGAGAATAATTTCGCAGGAATAAAACACTACGGAAGAAAGACAGAAAATAACTCATAACACAAAAAAACAGAGTAGAAATTCGACCCATTTTCCACCTCAATCTAATCTATCAACTATTATATATGATAAATGTCGACCATATAATCCATAATCTCAAATTTCTAACCGCTTCCAAATCCGAAGGTGGTTGTGATATCCAGCATGTTTGTGCCAATGACAATGCAGCAGATCTATTTACAAAGGTTCTTCTTACTCCAACATTAAAAAAGATTCAGATTATCAGAATGCATTTCTAGGAGCTGATGCTTCCAAGGAGAAAAATATGATATTTTCGTGGCTGCAATCTTTTTCTCTTATCATGGTTTTTATCGAATTGGGTTTTTCTATGAAAATATTTATAATGAGGCAGCAAATAATACGCAAAATATATACATCAAACGGATGTATTATCATCAAAGTCTCGCACTCTTCCAAAATCATTGTCATACATAAAGAGAAGTGAAAAGAATGAGAATTATCTATGAGACCTATAAAATGAAAAGATTATACCAATTTTTTATGGGTAGATTGTGTTATTGTTCTCTTTTTCCTTTGTCATCGTCTTTATCCCAATGAATTTTTCTATGATAATTGCTTTTTAATACATCATTAGCAATGGATAATCAAAGAGGAGTGTTAGAAATGGATTATCCATAATATGTTTTCACCGCCTCACATTTTAACCGGCTTCATTAACTTGGTTAGCAAGTTTTGCTACTTGTATAAATAGATGTTATATAGTTCATGTAATAATAATACATACAAGTACAACATCTATTCCTTTTAAAAAATATATACATCAAACTGATGTATTATAATCAAAGTCTCGCACTCTTCCAAAATCATTGTCATACATAAAGAGAAGTGAAAAGAATGAGAATTATCTATGAGACCTATAAAATGAAAAGATTATACCAATTTTTTTATGGGTAGATTGTGTTATTGTTCTCTTTTTCCTTTGTCATCGTCTTTATCCCAATGAATTTTTCTATGATAATTGCTTTGTAATACATCATTAGCAATGGATAATCAAAGAGGAGTGTTAGAAATGGATTATCCATAATATGTTTTCACCGCCTCACATTTTAACCGGTTTCATTAACTTGGTTAGCAAGTTTTGCTACTTGTATAAATAGATGTTATATAGTTCATGTAATAATAATACATACAAGTACAACATCTATTCCTTTTAAAAATATATACATCAAACTGATGTATTATAATCAAAGTCTCGCACTCTTCCAAAATCATTGTCATACATAAAGAGAAGTGAAAAGAATGAGAATTATCTATGAGACCTATAAAATGAAAAAGATTATACCAATTTTTTTATGGGCAGATTGTGTTATTGTTCTCTTTTTCCTTTGTCATCGTTTTTATCCCAATGAATTTTTCTATGATAATTGCTTTGTAATACATCATTAGCAATGGATAATCAAAGAGGAGTGTTAGAAATGGATTATCCATAATATGTTTTCACCGCCTCACATTTTAACCGGCTTCATTAACTTGGTTAGCAAGTTTTGCTACTTGTATAAATAGATGTTATACAGTTCATGTAATAATAATACATACAAGTACAACATCTATTCCTTTTTAAAAGTTTTCTACATCAAACGGATGTATTATCATCAAAGTCTCGCACTCTTCCAAAATCATTGTCATACATAAAGAGAAGTGAAAAGAATGAGAATTATCTATGAGACCTATAAAATGAAAAGATTATACCAATTTTTTTATGGGTAGATTGTGTTATTGTTCTCTTTTTCCTTTGTCATCGTCTTTATCCCAATGAATTTTTCTATGATAATTGCTTTTTAATACATCATTAGCAATGGATAATCAAAGAGGAGTGTTAGAAATGGATTATCCATAATATGTTTTCACCGCCTCACATTTTAACCGGCTTCATTAACTTGGTTAGCAAGTTTTGCTACTTGTATAAATAGATGTTATATAGTTCATGTAATAATAATACATACAAGTACAACATCTATTCCTTTTAAAAAATATATACATCAAACTGATGTATTATAATCAAAGTCTCGCACTCTTCCAAAATCATTGTCATACATAAAGAGAAGTGAAAAGAATGAGAATTATCTATGAGACCTATAAAATGAAAAGATTATACCAATTTTTTTATGGGTAGATTGTGTTATTGTTCTCTTTTTCCTTTGTCATCGTCTTTATCCCAATGAATTTTTCTATGATAATTGCTTTGTAATACATCATTAGCAATGGATAATCAAAGAGGAGTGTTAGAAATGGATTATCCATAATATGTTTTCACCGCCTCACATTTTAACCGGTTTCATTAACTTGGTTAGCAAGTTTTGCTACTTGTATAAATAGATGTTATATAGTTCATGTAATAATAATACATACAAGTACAACATCTATTCCTTTTAAAAAATATATACATCAAACTGATGTATTATAATCAAAGTCTCGCACTCTTCCAAAATCATTGTCATACATAAAGAGAAGTGAAAAGAATGAGAATTATCTATGAGACCTATAAAATGAAAAGATTATACCAATTTTTTTATGGGCAGATTGTGTTATTGTTCTCTTTTTCCTTTGTCATCGTTTTTATCCCAATGAATTTTTCTATGATAATTGCTTTGTAATACATCATTAGCAATGGATAATCAAAGAGGAGTGTTAGAAATGGATTATCCATAATATGTTTTCACCGCCTCACATTTTAACCGGCTTCATTAACTTGGTTAGCAAGTTTTGCTACTTGTATAAATAGATGTTATACAGTTCATGTAATAATAATACATACAAGTACAACATCTATTCCTTTTTAAAAGTTTTCTACATCAAACGGATGTATTATCATCAAAGTCTCGCACTCTTCCAAAATCATTGTCATACATAAAGAGAAGTGAAAAGAATGAGAATTATCTATGAGACCTATAAAATGAAAAGATTATACCAATTTTTTTATGGGTAGATTGTGTTATTGTTCTCTTTTTCCTTTGTCATCGTCTTTATCCCAATGAATTTTTCTATGATAATTGCTTTGTAATACATCATTAGCAATGGATAATCAAAGAGTAGTGTTAGAAATGGATTATCCATAATATGTTTTCACCGCCTCACATTTTAACCGGCTTCATTAACTTGGTTAGCAAGTTTTGCTACTTGTATAAATAGATGTTATACAGTTCATGTAATAATAATACATACAAGTAGAACATCTATTCCTTTTTTAAAGTTTTCTACGATACTCCCCCCTCCCCCCCCCCACCCCACACACACTTTCGTATTATTTCTTCTTTATTATTTATTACTCCCTCCGTTCCTTATTAATTCTATTTTTAGGAAAAAATTTTGTTTCAAAAAGTTACTATTTCTCTATTTTCAATGCATTTTTCAGCTATTAATGATAAATTGTAGATTTCAAAAAAAATAATAGAATGTTATTGGTTCAAAGTTATAGTAAATTGTTATTCACAAAAAATGATGCAACTTTAATATGTTTTATTAAAATGTGTGAAAATCCTAAGATATGATTCCATTTTTGGATATATTATTTTCAGTTCCATTGACCACCATTTAGTTGTAAATTTGTAATAAACACACCCTAGTTACAACTTTTAACAAATGGAACAGAGTTGAGTCGTAAAAGTATCATTTACCATTTCATGAGGAATTTGTCACCTAAAAAAAGGAAAAATGTATATAAATAGGTTGATCATGTACCGACCAAACAATCAACAATGGCTTTTCGTCACAACAGAATGTTCACAGATGACAAGTTTTAATGGTTACTCATAATCTATTGCTTCACTTCCAAAGAATTCTCGATTCGTTGAACGAGTTGGTTCGCAGGCAACGCACCCTCCTACCACAACCAAAAAAAACAAAGCAAAACTTGTCATGGAAAGTTCACTAAAACAAGCTCAATCTAGTCGATATCATTATTAGATATGCACGATTCAACAAACTTACGAAACGGTCCCAAAGTTTTCCATCTCTGAATAAGATGAATGTAGGCAAAGCTTCAACCTGGTATTTGTTAGCAAGACTTGGGTACTTCTCAGTATCGATTTTCACAACCGCAATCTTATCTTTCAAAGTTTCACTAACTTCGTTGAGTATTGGTACCATAAGTTGACATGGACCACACCTACAAAAAACAAGACTCTGTAACCAACCATATGATAAAGCAAAACAGAGACATATTGATGCTAAACATTAACTCACCATGTTGCATAGAAGTCTACTAGTAAAGGTTTATCAGAGTTTTGTAACAAATCATCAAAAGAGTTGAAAGTTTGCTTCTTTGCTCTTACCTGCATCAAAATCATTGTTAAAATCATACTCTAATGTTGTATTCTCAATTCTGGCTGATATAGTAAGTGTTTCAATCTCAGTGTTACATTATGTAATTACAGATTACTGAATTCTATCTTTAGATATAAACACAGAATAATACGAAAATGCAAATACTATATGTAACTACTGGTCATGAAGAAACAAATTAAACATGAACAAAAATAGAATTACTCCAAAAATCAAAGGCCTGTTCTAGCTATTAAGAACAGTGACAGTGACGGTGAAATAGAACAGAGAACTCACAGTGAGTGGGGCGTAGCGAGTCGACGACGGAGAGTTAAGACTCTCGTGGCGGATTCCGAAGCGGCGAATCTGAGACGGTAAGCGCAGGGATGAAAGAGAAGATGGCAAATACGAGGATGAAACGGAATTAGATGATTTAGGGGCAAAATGTGGAGAGGAATAGGAGAAGGGGAGAGAAATCGCCATTGAAACTGTAGAGTAAAGTTATAATTGGACATTTTCGTTTTTTGGATAACAAACCCAATTTGTAAGGAGAAAGAGAAGGTCAGAAGATGAGGAAACAAAAATTATCCTTTTTTTTTTGGGTCCAAACAAAAATATCCTTAAATAAGGAGTATTTAGTAAAAATATAATTAATTTCTTCATACTTCAATTTTGGTAGAATTTAAAAATAAACATTTGGCAGAATTTAAAATTTTACCATTTTGGTAGAATTTAAAAACTTTGGTTGAATTTAAGCAAATAAGTAAAAAGAATTTGGTAGAATTTAAAAATCTATCATCCTTTTATTTTCACTTGAGAACTAAAAAATAAATTATAATTTCCAATAACATTGAAATACATTTTTAAAATTCCAATTTTAACAGTTTAATAATACTATTATGTGGAAGTAAATTTATAATAGTAACTTTAATTTATTAAATATTACACGAAATATCATTACTAAATAACAAGAAAACATAGCTTAAGGATTAAAAATTCACAAATTTTTTAACTAAAGCATCAATCATTCCCAAAAACAAAAGTATCCTGATCATTAAAAATTTAAAACCCAAAAGGCCAAAAAAGTAACACAGCATTCTTAGTGATTCTTACAAACACTCTTAGCCGTCGCTTGTCAAAGTCAATGCTAGAATCACTATAGAAAGTGTTGTAAACACTGTTGCACAAGCAAACACAGTCATAGTCTTCTTCGAGACTTCACTCTGCTTCTTCTCTTCCCCAAAACTAACCTCCATCTCCTCCACAAGTCTCCTTACAGTTTCCATATCCGAATCCTTAGCGGCATGAACCAACCTATTCTGAATCTCCTCTAGTTTCATCGCCTGCTTCGTTTTCCTCTCCTCTGACCAAATAAAACCCGTCATTTTCCAAAGAAGTATACCAACGTAAATTGCCACGATGCAGTCTACAGTGTAATGATGCCGCTCTCTTACTTCTCTCTGCGCGCTATGTGCCACAAACAACCATATCATCGCTGAAGAGAAACCTCCATAAGCCTCCTGTAAAATGATTTTACGCCGTCATTGTTTTAAGTCGCATAGAAATATATCCTTAATGTAATTAGCTGATAAGTAATGAAGTTTTACCGTCCAAGCCATAGCGGTTAAAACCGCTACAAGCATGTGACCACTATACAAGAGATCATTACAACCACCACCAGCTTTCTTTAGTAAAGCAAACCAAGAAGATCCTTCGGAGTAACTCGGTCTCAAGAACTCATTGAGAAAGCTCATTGAACCCCAATCAGCTTTGTAGTCACTAATGTATTTGCTTGGTTCAGCTGTTAATATATAAAAAAGGGACTAATTAGTAAGCAATCCAGGTTTAAGTTAACTGAGATTAGATGTTACCATAAGCTGTATCCCAATGAAGGAGCTGTCTTATAGCAAAAGGGTCTTTAGCATAAGGGACATAATATTTTTGAGCCCAACGATGCGGATGAGAAGGAACGTTATTGAACCGGGCTGAAGCGCACCAAGGTCGAGCTGAAGGTAAGATAGTAGATATAAAGGTTATAGCTCTTAAAAGACGGCCTAATCCCATTGTGAATATGTATCTTGCGCCTAATCCTAAACCTGGAGCTTTCACTGAGTCGAATACTACAGAGAAACCCAACATTACAAATAGCATTAGAAAATGGTGTAATCCTATGATATGAGCTCTCAAGATTTCGACAATTGTCTCGGGAAGGCTCTCGTTTAGTGCTAGTAGAAACCATTGGCCTGTATCAGGAAGTGGTGATGTATCCCTATAAAAAATAGAAACCATTTATCATTCCTATTAATAGGTAAAGAGTTGCATATTCAAAAAACAATAACTGTAATGTTGTTCAAAATTTCTCAATGAAATAGAAATCTTTATGCAAACTATAATCAACTTAAAACAGTTTTCAATATTCGAAATCACATTTAGAAAATTTGTTAAATATTCATCTTCTACTCAAATTGAAAATTTATTTAGTTACAGAAATGCATAAAATTTTCAAAAATGATTACTGTAATTTCGTTCAAAATATTCTAAATGAATAAAAGTATATGCAAACTAAAATCAACTCATTAAAACAGTTTTCAAAATTCTAAATCAAACTTCGCCTTATGTTCCATATTCAAATCAAACCATCTTCTACTGAAATTGAAGATAACATACTTACAGAAATGCATAAATATGCCAAAACAAAAAAATGCAAACTATATTCAACTTAAACAGTTTTCAAGATTCTAAATAACACAGATTTTTTTTTTTTGTTAAATCACATTTACAAATCAAACCATGTTCTACTCAAATCAGATCCACTAGAACCATCAAGCTAAAAAAATGTAAACTTTATTCAAAATTGAAGTTAATGAATCAATCTTTGAGCTAAATCGAAACAGATCTAATCTTTACCTGTGCCAATCTAAACCAAGAACAGCTGTAACGGAGCGAACACAAAGAGCTTCAAAGAGAAGAGCACAGAGCAGAAAGAAAATAGAACCGAGAAAAGGTAAGGCAGCTCGTAGTTCTTTAGACCAGTGCTTATAGAACGGAACACGACTGAGTACGGTAAGAGCAAGAACCGACCAAAGAACTGGCATAAGACGAGAATGCCATGTTGGTGACACGTAGCGCATATAATCGACTGCCACGTATGACATCGCTGCGATTCCAAGTCCGCCTCCGGTCATCTGTGAGGTTGATGGTCGCCGCATCGTGCTGGATTTGGTGGTAAGAGGTTGAAGAAGGACAAAGACTGGGAAGAAGAAAGTCTTACACACTCATGTCTAAACTCGTCGCTTACTTAATTTTTAACTAATTAACTCCCTCCTTTTTTTTTTGTGTGTGTGTGCAAACCAAACTAATTAACTCCTTCCATTTTTTTGTAATTTATGAGGTTTTAATGTTCTTATTACTCTATTTTACATGTTTTAATTATATTTTTAAATACCTGTTAATAGAATTTTTCCTAGGTTGGCATCTAACATAATTTTATTTTTCATATTATTTTATGTTTTAGAACATGTTATATGCTAATATGTGGTTGAATATGAATGTTAGAAGTTTTTTTCCAATATTAACCGTTTTCTTCACATTCATACTATTAATAGTAGTATTACTGACCCTAATGATTTGACATAGAAACTACTTTAAATTTATAGTTACATATCTTAAATGCATGTAGCTATTTAAACCAAATAATATTTTTTTTTTGTCTCCATAAGAGATTAATAACTTTATACACAAACAACAATATTCACATATTATTGAGATATAGGGAATTCAGTGGGGTTTATTTTATAATACTATTTATATCCAAAAAGAAAATAAAAACTGAAGTGCCTGTGAGATTGAGAACATGTAATATTTAGACATGAAATTAAGTATATGTGAAAATATGTATTTTTGTAGATTCTAACATAAATAGAGCTAAATGGTAATGATTTTGTTTATGTAAATTCTTATTTTCATGTTTTGTTCTAATTTAAAATTTGGTTGAAAAATATAATAATAGAGCTTGATGTTTATTTTTGGGTTTTCACTTGAGATATGTTTTATTGTTATAAAAATAAAATAGATATATAAGTTTTTTAGACTAAAGACAAACAATACTTCTTTTGTTTTATAAAAAGTGTCGTTTGACACATTTCACACATATTAAGAAATTGTTAAAATATAAAAATATGACTTTATATATTTAAATTAAAATGACTTAGATACAAAAGTTTTTAGATTTAAGTAAGAGCTATAAATTATTTGAAAAACTGCAATGACAATACAAAACAAAAATTCAACTCGAGAACGACACTTTTTATGAAATGGATGGAGTATAATTCTTTAGACTTATGCTACTTCTTTTATCTAAATTAAATAAAATTATATTCATTAAGGGAGTATTATAGATGTAGAGAACAAATAGTATAATTAAACCTTCTTCTTTTTTTGACAAATTTTGTCATTGGGTATTGTTCTAAGTAACGCCTTTTTTTGCAGGTTGCATAAAAGTGTGCCTCTGCTACGTTGATGTGTGAGAAATCCCCATTCAACTTTTTTTTTTATATATATTTTTTTTTTGTCATTGATGATATTACTGAACTTCAAATCAAACTAAAGGTTAAAAACAAACTTCAAAGCAGAGCATTGGAAAATAAAAAAGCACGAAACTTAAGCTCGACTTTCTTAAAGAGTTGGAGAGTGAAGCATTCCTCATGAGTCATACTCTTGGCTATGTCTCCGGCAATAGAATCTGGTTTCGGAAAGGCCAATAGAAACTGGGACTTTAAAAACCATCGTGGAGGCGATGAATATGATCAAGATATGAATGATACAATGGTCATTTTAACGGATGGTTAATGGCTTCAACGGTTGAACTGGAATCTAACCAAACTAAAAATTATCGATATGGAGGTCACTCATGCTCTGGATTGTTCAAACAATGCAGCTCAATTCAGCTCCTAATTATATATGTTTTGACCAGTGTGAACACGTATCGAGCATGAAACAGAGCAGCTCCAAAACTATCACGAATAATCCATGAACCTCCATACATCTTAACATAATCCATAGTTACAAGGCTATCTTTGTTGTTACACACAATGACTTCATTAACAATAACGATCATAGCGAGTGAAAGCTTCTTCCATAATGATAATTGCTTCTTTTTCTCTACACCACAAGTAGTGTAACATCCCGGTTTCTAAGAAGAGGTTAAGAGATTTGATTTGGCTACCTATATCACCAAAGTGCACTTATCTTTTCCGTCACTTGTCCTGAGAGAACTCCAAAGTTAAGCGTGCTTGGACTGGAGTAGCACTAGGATGAGTGATCTACCGGGAAGTGATTGTCGGTACCGTGTGAGTGAGGCCAAAACACGGGGAAAGATCATGTGGTGATTTGT
This sequence comes from Cardamine occulta, assembly GCA_028015245.1. NCBI lineage: Eukaryota > Viridiplantae > Streptophyta > Magnoliopsida > Brassicales > Brassicaceae > Cardamine > Cardamine occulta. Next base: position 12,916,978 of record CM051362.1, read on the forward strand.
AGGGATAGTAACAAGTCTGTAGAGCCTCGGGAGATAACAAACCGGCCGTCAGACGAGGGTGAGTGCAGTACCTAGAAAGGACGTCGAGTGCTCACGGACCCTGGAGAGGGCGTGGGGCCCTTAGAGGTCGTGGAGGTGCTCACGGACGGTGGCGGTTGGAGCGTTATAAGTACCCTCCCTTAGAATCTTCAACACATCTTAGATTGTGACTACATGTTTCTCTCCAAAATGCCTATTCCAACCAGACAAGTAGGCAGGTTTTCTTATGCTTTTCAATTTCATTAGCTGGTGGTAATATGAAATTCTCAAAGGGAGCAACGAAGTGGGTAACCACCGTAAACTAACCACAACACATGCTTCTTTCGAGTCACAAAAGTTGTTTTGCTATAAGGCCATGGATTGTGACTACATGTTTACGGGAAAATCGTGAAATGACATTTTTCACCAAAAATACAAAATTTTGGAATAATGTTTTTATGCCAAAATCTGAGTTTTTTCGCCAAACCCGTCAAATCACAAATTTAGCGGAAAATCGCAAAATGACATGTTCCCGCCAAAACACACAAAATCATGAAATTACGTGTTTGTGCTAAAATCTAAATTTTTCCGCTAAACCTGTCAAATCACAAATTTGGCGGAAAATCGTGAAATGACATTTCCCGCCAAAAACACAAAATCGCAAAATTACGTTTTTGGGGCAAAATCATAAAATTTTTGAACTGAGTTTTTCATCAAACCAGTCAAATCGCAAATTTGGCCGGAAATCGAAAAATCACAGAATAACATTTTTGTGCTGGGAAAACCATGAAATGATATTTTTTGCTGAAATCTTAAGAAAAAATCAACAAACATAAAGTTTAATGCGTTTATAAAAATATATCAATATTTATGGAAAAAATTATATCAATATTTATAAAAAATTATTTTAAAATAAATTTTTAGTTCATTTATGTTATTACTTGGTTAACAAATTTAATGTTCAAATTTTATAAATAATTGTTGATGTAAATATTTTAAAAAAAAAACAAAACACAAAAAAAACAACTCGGGTACCCGCGGGTATACCCGAACCCATGAGTTTTTTTCTGGACTACACTGTTCGGATTTTGGGCTTTTCGAGTTTTTTAAAAAATGGACTCAAAACGGACAGGCTTAGGCGTTCGGATTTGGTTCATATATTTTGGGTTTTCGGGTTTAGAGGCCTATGATCCATTCAATTATTATAATTTTTGGTTTGGTTCAGTTCGGGTCTATCCGGATTCGAGTCATGTTCGGGTACACGAAATATCCGAACAAATATGTAAAAAATGTTGGTTAGATTTTGTTAAACTTTCACAAATATAACTAAGAAATTTCAGATATTATGGGTTTTTAGGTATTTTAGTTATTTAGATAGAAAAATAATTTAGATTTTTGGGTTTATAATTGTAGGGTAATTGTGTTATATTAAGTCTAAATATCATTAATATTTTTAGGTATATAATTGTATTTCAAGTATTTTGGGTATTCATTCAGTTCTCGGTTTTGTTCGGGTTCGGTCTTTTGAATATAGGAGTGTAGGACCCATTCAAATTTTTGTCGGGTTAAAACCCCTCTTCAGGTTGTATTCGGTTTGATTTTTTGTTCCCGGTATTTTGTCCACACATATATCTCACACGAATGACAGAAAAAAAAATGACAATATGGAACCAAAAGCTATTAGGCATGATAATTGTTTTAAATGTGTTAATAATAAAATTATAATATAAAAATAAAATTAATTTATTCATATAGAAAAATAAAACTTTGTAGATAATTATATTTTCTAACAAAATATTTTTCTACTTTTTTTCTAAAATAATTTAAGATATATAACTAACAATGAATATTTAATTTAATTAATTTACTTAAATTTAATTTATTTTAAATTTTAGAAACCCGCCCATCCGGGGATCTAACCTAGTTATGAATAATAAACTGTAATTTACCAATTACTTAAGAAAAAGTATCTAAATAGCTAATTAACTCTTTATTTAAATAGTATTAAAAAACTAAAAATTGCCAATTCTCCTAATTAAGAATAGTGAAGTGTCCATTTTACTAATAAGTTCATTTATGTAAATTGCTTAAAACCGCAAATTATCTCTCCTATTAAGATGTTTAGAAGCCCAATAGTAAATCCTATGTCAGCCCAGCCCAAATTCAAACAACACTAGTTAGAATCTAGCCTAAATTGAAATCTATTGTCGAGACCGAACGAGAAGGAAACGAGACGCGTGACCAAAGGGCCCAAAAGCCTTCCGTACGCCTCCTTTACCAACCAATTCGCCGGAGAAATTGGTTATCCTTTACCGGAGGTATATAACAAAACTCTCGACGATGATTGACGAGTTATAATACTTGGTCTGTTGATTTGTTATGAGTCTGTTTGATTCTTCGATTAAAAAAAAACTCAAACTCGTCGTTTAATGTGTCTGCTAAAATTTTTCAGGAAAACCTAATTCTCAGTATTCGCCATTTTTTTTTTTCAATTTGAGCAGTAGAAGAAATGTCGAAGACGCTAGTTCAGCCTGTAGGGCAGAAGAGGTTAACGAACGTTGCTGTAGTTCGTCTCAAAAAGCAAGGCAATCGCTTCGAGATCGCTTGCTACAAGAATAAGGTTCTTTCATGGCGGTCTGGCGTGTAAGCAAGCTTTCTCTTCCCAAATCTTTGCTTCGTAGCTTATAATCGTTTTTATCAATCTTAGTTTTGCGTTGTTTTTTTAACTACATGAGGCTTGGCTTTGCCGAATTTGTCTATTCGATTCTGATTTGGTTGTTTAGTATGATGAATTTGGTGTGAGGATGGATCATTTGTTTGACCTAATCTTATCTTTGTCTTGATTTTGGTTGATTGGCTTGATTTTGCGGAATTTGGTGGTTCGATTCTGATGTGTAGGCCTTAAACCCAATTGAGTTCTTTATCTTTGTCAATGATGTATCGAAGTTGTATAGTATGATGAAGTTGAATAATCGGATCAATCAATCTTCGTTTTGTGTTGTTCTTGACTACTTTTGGCTTGGTTTTGCTGGATTTGTCTATTTGATTCTGATTTGGTTGTTTAGTATGATGAATTTGCTGTGAAGATGGATCATCTGTTTGACCTAATCTTAAGAGAAACAAGTATAATTTCATCTATCAGTCTTTGTTTGCGTTGTTCTTGACTACTCCAGGCTTGATTTTGTCGAATTTGGTGATTCGATTCTGTTGTGTCGGGCTTAAACCCAATTTAGTTGTTAATGTTTGTCAATGGTATATGGAAGTTGTATAGTATGATGAATTTGGTGTTAATTTAGCATAAAATTTTACTTGGTGATTGTCATTTGATGTATTGAAGATGTTTAGTTTAACCCTGAAGGTCAAATTCACACTAATAGCATCTCTGGAATGAAAATTCTGTAGTTACTTATGGATCCTTTCTATTATTGGATTTGATTGACCTCTTGGGAGAAGAGTAATGAGATGCGAGCCAAAATGTGTTTGATGCAGGGAGAAAGACATAGACGAAGTGCTTCAGTCACATACTGTTTATTCGAATGTTTCTAAAGGAGTTCTTGCGAAATCCAAAGACTTGTTGAAGGCCTTTGGATCAGATGATCATACAAAAATATGCATTGATGTATGTTATGGCTTCTTATTTTATTTTCCTTATGATTTTTGAGACTCTTTAAAACTTGTCTTACATGTTTCCAACTCTGTCAATGTTCAGATTATGGAGAAAGGAGAGCTTCAAGTTGCTGGAAAAGAGAGAGAATCACAGCTTTCAAACCAGTTTCGGGATATTGCAACGATTGTTATGCAGAAAACTATCAACCCTGAAACACAACGGCCTTATACCATCAGTATGGTGGAGCGCCTAATGCATGAAATTCATTTTGCTGTTGATCCTCATAGCAATTCCAAGAAACAGGTGAGTTTGTATTGGTTATTGTAACTAGAAACGCAGTGACTTAGGTGAAGCTTCCTATTAAAAGTTTTGTTTTGATTATTAAAACTATGCAGGCCCTTGATGTCATCCGTGAGTTGCAAAAGCACTTCCCTATAAAGCGTTCTCCAATGAGACTTCGTCTCACTGTACCTGTTCAAAGCTTCCCCTCACTTCTCGAGAAACTAAAAGAATGGGATGCTAGTGTTGTCTCCAAAGACGAATCTGGAACACAGATGTCCACTGTAATGATCTTACATCTCTAGACTCTAAACATTTTAAAATATCTTTTTTTTTTCTCTGATTGTGGTGATACATACTTGTGCAGGTCTGCGAGATGGAACCGGGTCTTTTCCGAGAGTGTGATTCCCTTGTGAGGAATATACAAGGAAGACTAGAAATACTCGCTGTATCAGTTCATGCTGAAGGTGACACAAGCATGGATCATTACGACGAGCATGATGATATGGCATTGCAAACCCACAAGCCGTTGTTACCTGTTGAGACTGAGATCAAAGATTTAACCGATCCTGTAATTGAACTTAGCAAGAAACTGCAGAAGCAAGAGATGGGTACTACAGGTAACATAAAGCAACAAGGAGGAGAAGAAGAAAAGAAAGGGACCAGATGCAGCACTTGCAATACATTCATTGGGGAGGCTAAGCAATATAGAGAGCATTGCAAGAGTGATTGGCACAAACACAACCTTAAGCGTAAAACTCGTAAACTCGCTCCTCTTACCGCTGAAGAATGCTTGTCTGAGATCGACATGGACGACTCCAAAGCAGATTTGAAAGACTACTCTTTCTGAGATTTCACTTTAGTGCCTTTATATTTTTGTCAATGTTGTCATGTGAGTTTTGAATACACAAACAGTTTGTGAAAAACTTATGAGTTCAAGACACGTTTTTGATTTTTCTAAGTGTGACCAACCAAAGACATCGTACACAAGTATTTGCACTCAACGTTGTTGTCCGACGATATCGTACACAAACCATTTGCACTTACCGTTGTGTCAGACTTTAGGAAAGTTTTGTTAAGACAAATGAAGGATAGAGCCTGATTCATTGCCTCCCTGATGATGTGTCCTAAGGGAACACACCCATACAAAGATGTACATTATAAACTATAAAGCATAACTAAAAAAAACTCCCCAAGAAAAAAAAAAGAAAAAAAAAACAACTCAAGAGATGGTATGGTGGTGGTTGTGGAGGTGACCCAGAGAAACCAGTTGTTGGTACAAAGATTTGACTCTTCCCTTTCTTAAAGCACAATATCGCGGCTTACGGTCTTTATCCTTATCTTTAGTTGAGTTGAGTTGTTGTGATGCTGCGCAAAGCAGAACATTACATGTCCATTCAAAGTCTCTTCTTCTTCTTCTTCATATCGATCTCATGCGTTCCAATCACATTGATAATTGTTGAAACCATTCGCTGCTCCTAAGAGCTGGTTTCCAAGATCTTGTTGCACGTTTGGATCCCGAACCATCATCCCAACTCTTCCGTTCATGAGACTATTGTTACCGTTTATATTATTGATTCCATTAGCTGACATAGACTGACCCATCCCACCACCAAATCCACCAGCACCTCCAATAATTGGGTTGTTGTTGTTGTTGTTCACTTGACCGTTCATCATCAGAACACCAGAACTATTTACATTAGCTGCCTTCCCGTCATTCCCGAAAGACCCGTGTCCATGTCCAATCATGCTTCCTCCTGAGCCACTATTATGAGCTTGGCTGTTCATCAGGATTTCATTCAGTATCTTCTGCACCGAGCTAGACTCGTTTGTTTCAGCCTCACCCACTTGTTGCATTGCTGGTGAGTTTGTGGAGCCCATGTGATTAACAGATGTTATCCCGTTTTGAGACGGATTATTGTTATTAGATGAGGAAGTTGGAGACTGAAATGATGGTAGGTTGTGTTGTTGTTGCTGGGATGATGGCGCCATGGTACCCAAGGAACTAGGTGACTGCATCTGAACAGTGTTTCCACCATAAGGACTATTTGGAGGATTGTAAGCAGCATTCTGATGCCTTCCCTTCATCGAATTCTGGTGGATGAGCCCAGCGATGCTGCTGGTGGAGGTGGATGCAGAAGCTGCATTGAACGCATAATTAACACTGTTGCTGGGATTACCCTGCGTTAATGCAACTTGCCGATCATTGGTTGCATTCTGGGGAACTATCTGCTGCTGCTGCTGCTGCTGCCTTAGCTGTTCACCGCCTTGCTGAGGAGAAGGACCAGGCAGTGCAGATGAAGGGCCTGTTCTCCGAGGAAACTTGGCTAAACTTTCTGAACCACGAAAAAAGAAAGATTGACGGGGGATATCTATCAGTCAAAAGTTATTAAAACAAGCTGTTATGAAAACACAGGTAAACAAAATCACGGATTCACTTAACTTCATAAGGAAAATGCAAGAAGATATACATACTACATGAAAGATGCTACAAGATGAAAAGAGTCCTTTTCTTTGAAAGGTGGTCACAGTAACTTACCAATTGGTCCTGTTCTTGTTTCTCTGCTATAGTCTATCAAGTCCTTCATACTATTAACCACTTCCGAGATCTACAATATTGCAAAAGATCAACATTCATTAGCAAACATCGTCACTGAAACAGCATTACTACAAAGGTTCATTTAATTATCTCACTATGCAAGTATATTAAGTTTAATGCAAGAATACAGAGTTGCAATGACACTAGGTTCATATTGGGACATTGTTCACATACCTGTAAACACCGGACATATCTTTTTGTGTATCCTAAATCATTCACAAGTGGTACTTCCAGGGCCTTTGCCAATTGTCTAGCAGATGCAACAAACCTGCAGAACAGTGGCAACACATTAGAGATCACCAATAGACAGTCGAATAATGAGATTTGTTACATTACTCTATCAACAAAAAGAGGGGAAGTTTACATGTTGCAGTTATTTTGTAACTCTGGAAGAGCAGAATCTGTTGTTGCATTTTGAGCGGCTTGTTGATATTTCTGAGCAGCTGATCCAAGCTGACTAACCTGTACATGAAATACAAAAAATAGATAATTACATAAGCAGTTTTTGTTGATTTAGAGGTAATGTTTCACTCCTATCCAAATTTGGAAAAAAAGAAGGAAAGGTACAGTTATGCTCACGCAACTTAGTTACGCAAAAACCCAAGTAAAACAGATTAGATTACAAACCAACGGCAACATAGCCCTCTTTACAGACCCACAAGACGCAGGAAAATTGTTTAATTGTTCTGGAAGTTACCTGCGGTATCAAAAGCCTTCGTGGAATAAGCTCTTCATGCCGCCGAGCACAGAATTCCCAAGAGAAAATCTGAGAAGGAACTTACAAGAATAAAGGGCTTGCAGAGAAAATAATGGTATAATTGTTTGCCAAGAGAGAAAGAGAGTGGTTTGAAGAACCTTAAGATCTGGAGAGAAAACTATTCGAAGTTGGCCATCACGAACAACTCGAAGATGCTCAAATACACTCTCTTGTGTTGCTTTTGCGTACTCCAAGACAATTTGACCAGATGAATTCTGAGATTCCCTCGGCATGTCGACATATAAAAGTTCTTCCAATGTGCCACTTTCATACTTTATCTTAAAAAGCCGTGGGAGGACTTCAGCAGTTGCCTCTAAACAATGAAAGAGGTAAAGCAGACAATGGATGAGTAAGGAAGGACCATCTCATAAGAACTACAGAAAACTGATATATTCCAAAAATCAATTCTCAGCATAAACACTGATCATCTAAATGACATACCAAAACCACGTCCCGGCTTTCGGTTACATATCTCACAGTGCCACACATCCTGCAATGTTTGTGAATAAAAATACCCATGTAAAGAGATATAACATGAAACAAGTACGTAATTTATCCAAAACTGGCTCGGTTGCATAAGATCAGATTAGCGAATGAAGATGAAAAGTGCAAGCTTCTTCACAATCGTATTACAAACAAGAGAAAGTTTATTGAGTAGTAAACCTGAGGGAAAACGCCAGTTGTTTGCCGGCCACTGCCATACATAGAAACACACCATCTCTTTTTGGCATTAGGAGCAAAATACTCAGCTACAAATTTTCTCCAGAACTCGATGTTATTGTCCTGCATTTAATAGCAAGTGCAACTGTCAATCATGAAGAAAAGCACTATGCTGAAAAAACTTAATTTGTGGTAAGAAGCTTTACTTCAGGCCTATGTTGTTGTCGGTACATATACTGTGTAAGACGCTGAGCACCCATGCCAGGTTCATACACTGGTTTCAGAGGTGGCCTCAAAGGTAAATTCTGCTGTTGGAACTGCTGTGGTAATTGAGGACGTTGTTGAGGCATAGATTTCAAGAGTTGCTGTTGTTGAAGTTGCATAAGTCGCTGCTGGTGAAATATGTTCATTTGAGCCTGCGGAGATTGCCCCGGCATTTGAAGAAATTGTTGTTGTTGTTGTTGCTGTTGTTGCCTCTGCTGCTGTTGGAGAAACAATGACTGCTCTGAATGTTGAGGTTCCAATTTCACTTGTGCCAAGTTTCTCATAGCCTGAAGTTGCTGCGGTTCCAACTTCACTGATCCTAAGTTTCTCAACATTTTCTGTGGCGGCTGACCACTGTGCTGCTGTTGGTCGTTCGAAACCTGACCAGGCTCCATCTTAACAGGTCCAACACCTGCTAATCCGCCTCCACGCACTGCTGAAAACTGCTGCTGTTGCTGTTGTATTGACTGCTGACCATGTTGAAAATTCTGAGGCTCCAATTTCTTATTCCGTTGTTGCTGCTCAGCCAACAACTGATTAGACGAAACATTAGAGAATTGCTGACCACCCTGAACTTGACCTGACGACCGAGGTGACACCATACTCGGAGCATTAAAAGACGATAAACCATTAAACCCAACACTAGACAAAGGGTCAGACTCAGCTCCAGTAGCATCCATACCAATCACTGAACCAGGAAGACCATTTACAAAAGATTGGTTATTAAGTAAAGAAGATATGTTTGGTGCATTCCCAAGCATACTCATACTCATATTGTTACCAAACTGATTCCTCGGAGAAACAAGATTAGGAAATGCTGGTTGTGAAGGAAGTGGAGCTCCTCCTTGACCTCCTAATATAGAAGGCGGAATGGTTTCACCACTAGGCGGCTCGGATGGTACCATAACTCTTAGAAAATCACAACAAAGCTTAAAACAAAGTAATGATTTTTATGAATCTTTCTTCAGCTCTGTGTTGAAGCAAAGATGATGACTTCAATAAACAATGAACTTAAAACGTCTTCTTTCTTAGAAATGATAAGCTTCAAAGTAGCTGAATCTGAATAGTAAGATTCCGTATTGAACATTCTAGAACAACACCAAAAGAAAGTGCCACAGCTCCAAATCTTCTCAGTTGAATTTCAGATCCAAAACTTTAAACTTTCAGCAAATCTTGAACTCACAACCTTAAACAAAGAATACCCAAAAGAAAAAAAGTTAAGAAAAATCCAGAAAAAAAAAAAAAACAAAGCTTGATCAAACCCTAATTGAGAAAACAGAGATAAGTAAGTGAAAAAGGTATAAACTTTATAGACCAAAATTATACTTACATGAGCTGGAAATTGAAGAATAAAGTCTTCGATAAGTCTCAAATCATAGAGAATCGGAGAAAAAGATGTAAACTTTACAGAACAAAATCAGATTTTGAAATCAAAAATGAAAATTCTTAAGAAATCAGTAGAACAAAGGAACTGGGTCGTCTTCTAGGGTTTTTTTTTTTTAAGAGTTTGAGATAATAACCCAAAAAAAACAAAAAAGAAGGAAAAACAAATTCTCTGCCGCCTACAAATTGTTTTCTGGGTTTTTTATTAAACTTATTATACCTTTTTTTTTAAGCTCAGAGTATTGTGTCCTGTTCTTCGCTGTAGAGAGAGAAAGCATAAGATGAAGAGAGAGAAGAGTGTCCTTGCGGACGTCAAAATTGTATTCGATTGGATTTATTTCATTCCCTTTCTTACTTTTTCTTTTCAGTATCTCTCTCTCTCTCCTTCAGATGAAGTCAATGACATGCCCTAAGAAATGTTTTTCTCTGAATTTGTTTTTTTTGACATTTCCACGAACATTTATTTTTTGTTCTCCTTGTGTTTAATGGTAAATTACTATATTCTCTTTGTTTTATAGAAAGTAGGTTTAAAATCTTTTTATACACCATTATTTAATATTTTAAAAACTTTTTAAAGATATAAATAAATTGCGCTAGTTTAGTTTACTGTTTATTAATTTTAGATAAAGCATAAATTAAAAATGGTATTTAAAAATAGAAAATCATAATATAATTATAACGATCTTAAATTTTAATAGTGATACTCTTTTGAAACCGGATTAAATTTTATGATTTAAAATTTTGAATGTATATTTTGATTTTATAAAAGGTAGATTTTAATCTTTTAAATACATATATACTATATATAATATTTTAAAACCTTTTTAAAGATACACATAGATTACCATAGTTTATACTTAATATTAATAACTTTAAATAAAGTGTAAATAATTTTTTTTTTAAATCAAAATAAATAATATTTATATATATGAAACTATCATAATTTTTAAGAAATAAATATGATACTTTTTAAAAGAAAACAAAATGTTAAAATATAAGATTATAATTTATAATATGATTTTACAAAATCTAGGTTTAAAATCTTTTAAAGATACATGTACACTAATTTTTAATATTTTAACGACTTTATAAAGATATAATTACATTATGGTGGTTTACTTTAATGTTTATTAACTTTTGATCAAGCATAATTTATTAAAAGTTGTTTAAAATGAAAAATCACAAAATAATTATGAAATGATCTTAATTTTTAGGAAATAAATTAAAACAATTAGAAAGATACTAGTTCGAAGTGGAATAAAATGTTAAGATTAAAATTTTTAATTATATTTTAATTTTATTAAAACTATGATTAAAATCTTTTAAAGATATATATATATATATACTAATATTTGATATTTTTAAAGCTTTTTAAAGATAGAAACTAGAGTCGAACTCGTGCTACACTGCGAGTCAATATTTTCTTAATCATTGTAACAAATGCTTATAGTTTACAGTTTAATATTTTGTGTTCAGTTTTTCAGATAATTTATAGATTTTAAAATTGTGTTCGTTTGGTTTTTATAATTATTTTTCTTTTAGTTATATGTAATTTTAAGGGTTTTGTGCAAAAAACCATCCACCTTTATTTTTTTGCAAGATACACCCTCACCTCACCTACGAAGTCACCCGCAAAACAGCCATCGGGTGTATTGTCGACATGTCCAGTTAACCATCTGTCACAAAACAGATGGAATCCTTAAAACGACGACGTTTTAGCACTTAAAAACAGCATGATGTTTGGTTAAAAATCATGTCGTTTTAAATAATATCGCGAATTATTTCAAATCAAATTGGGGATAGATCTCAAAATTAGGGTTTCGTGTTCTTCATATCTCTCTCTCGAATTGGCAATATGTCAGGATTTTTCTTGGCTTGAATAAAGCTTGAACCAACGATTAAGTCTATCGATAACGATTAAACTTAATATCTTAAATTTGTGACTCTATATCTGAATTTCGTCACCCATTTTCTTCGATTTAGGTAACTCAATATCTTTAATTTTCTTAAATTCGTCTATATTACGAATAATCATGTATAAGTGTGTGAATTGTGCCTTAATCGTCGGTTTGGTTGAGGCTGATAGAAGCTTTTGATCATATTTCACAAAAAATTATGTATCTCATTGATTTAGGTTTTTACATTGGTTGTGGTTTGATTGTAGATGGGTTTCCACAGTTACAGTTGGAGCTCCTCTGAGGCGGAAAGTTGGGGTGTGTTGAACGACGTTTGGAGGTTGAGCGTAAGGAAAAATGTGATTTTCCTCGGAAATGTTACTGGGGTGCAAACCCGGTTCTTGTCACATGTACGGCCAAAGACAATCTGGGAGCAAATGTGGAGAATGTGGGAAGGAAGTACTACACGTGCAAGGTAAGTGGTAGATAGATTGTTTGAACTAGATATATATATATATATATATATATATATATATATATAGATTGATTGTGTTGTTAACTCTAGTTGTGGCAATGGTTTCTAAGGGTGGGGGTTGCAGTATGTTGAAGTGGTGGGATGATGTTGTGATGGAAGAGTTGCAAGAAATGAAAATGGAGAAAGAAAACTCGGAGGATAGGCTTCAGTACATCAACAAAGATTGTGAAGGAGCAGAGGTGGATCCCCAAATGATGTGGACCAATGTTCGTCACACTCGTGATGATATGAACCGTCTCCATTTACTGATTGTAGCTGGTGAGGAGAAGTATGAGGAGTTGAAATCGAGGGTTGACGAGCTTGCGAGGCTTCATTTGAGCATAGAGGTTAAAAAAAGTTGTATGGCTGTGAAGGAGATGAAGATTTTAACCGCTATTGCTATTTCGGTGGCTCTTGTAGGCTTGGTGATTCTTCTCTTCAAGTAGATTGTATTTGATATTGTTGAACATTTAGTTGTTGAAGTAAACCTATGAAACAAATTAAACCGAGTTCTATTTTGTCCTTCTTCTTCCTTCTTCTTCTAATCGGGTCTTAGAGAAAGGTTTACATGATTTAGAAGCTCAGATGGATACTCTAGCTATGGAAACACGAACTTGTGAAGCCGTAGCAAATAGCTATGAACTTGTTTGAGAGTTGTCTTTTGAAGTTGTGTCTCTATTGTTGTTGTTTATGTTGTATTAAACTCTTATGTTGATGTTGTCTTTTGAAGTTGTGTCTCTCTTGTTGTCGTTTTGGGAGTTGTCTATTTATGTCATACAAATCAAGTGAAAGTGCAAAAACCCATTAAAAGTCATACAAACATTCATAGTCATACGTTGAAAAGAGACATGTTCAAGAAAACAAAGTCATACATGTTCAAGAATATAAAAGAGACATGTTCAACAAAGGTAACTTCATTCATAAGATGGACTACATACCTTTCAACATTCTTGTAAGTAACTTCATACTTACCAAGTCCGCAAGATAAAGACATACAATGCTTGGCCTGGTCAATGTGATAATCAAGTAATGCAATAGCCCTAGGAGTATACTCAGTCTTCACTTTGACTGCTTGTAACCGTTTCTTGTCATTTCCAGTCATGACTTTCCTTCTAATTTCCTCTAGCATCTATACAATAGGCTTAGTCCTAGCTATTCTAATAGCTGCATTAAAGGATTCAGCTAAGTTATTTTCCACAGCATCACACTTTGAATAGCCTGAGAAATAAGCTATATTGACAAAGAAAAATACTAACATTAGATTATATGACAGAAGATATGAATTGTCAAATGCATAAAGTACTGTTGACCTACGACAAACCCTTTGTACTTTGTATCATCCAACTATGGCCTTCCTTCATCATACCTATCACTATAATAGTTCTCAACTTCAACACAAACATTCTCATCCTTCTCGTTATCAGAACCTACCTCATCATCATCTTCACCATCATTACCAGATCCAACTTCAACATCATCAGCATCATCTTCTTCAACATCATCAACAGCATCTGCTTCATCATAATCATCAGATAATGCTCTACCCCAACCATTCGCATATCTATAAACGGATCATCACTCCTAACTACATACAGTGTTATTCCACCTGACCCTACACCATGATGAACAGCTAAACCTAACTCATCATCATCTTCTATATCAGCTCTCTCAATCTGACCATGTGAAAACCAACTAAGCTTGCTCATATTATCTTCATAACCTAATATTTGATGGATAAGCTTTAATACCGAACTTATGGAAAAGCCTTCAGCACAATGAGTTCCACACACCTCATCTTCTCCACCTAGATATTCTCCATCACGACCCCAATAACCACCAATCTGAAAAAATAAATTGAAACTCATCTTCTTCTATATCTGCTTCAATCCTTCAAAAATTTAAAAAAATTAGAGAGGATATTAGTTGAAAATTACACAATACGACTTTAATTTAACAAATATTTAACCCAGATTACCCATAATCCCTAAATCCATATACAGAAATTTACCTAGAAAAGCCTAATCGATGAACATAAACACCATACCCCTTAATTTAACATACAACTAATTAGACACAGATTTACAAATATATCATACACACAAACTAATTGAACCTATTTTGAAGCTTCAATCAAGCTCAACAAAACTTCCCCAACTATACGGAGATGCGAAAGTCAAAAATATAAAGAGATTCGAAACTTTAAACGGAGATGCAAGTCCACTAAGTCCCGATATGAAGAGCTTCTAAAAGATAATAACCTTAATCGTTGGTTTAAGCTTCATTCAAGCCAAGAAAAAATCTGATATATTGCCAATTTGAGAGAGAGATATGAAGAACACGGAACCCTAATTTCGAGATCTATCCCCAATTTGATTTGAAATAATTCACGACATTATTTAAAATGACATCGTTTTTGTTTATAAAAATGACATGACTTTTAACCAAACATCATGCTGTTTTTAAGTGCTAAACCATCGTCGTTTTAAGGATTCCGTCTGTTTTGTGACAGATGGTTAACTGGACACGTCGACAATACACCCGACAGCTGTTTTGCGGGTGACTTCGTAGGTGAGGGGTTTGACATGCACAAGATTAATGTGAGGGTTTATCTTGCAAAAAAAAAAAGGTGGATGGTTTTTTTGCACAAAACCCTAATTTTAACTTCATAAAATTATAAAGTGTTAGTGTTGTTGGTTAGTTGATGTATATATTCATTTTAATTTTTTGTAAGTAGTTTTATGTCCAAGCCTGCCACCTATGTCCAACAGGTTAGCGATTCGGGCCGCATATTTGGTTTTTGTAATTTTAAATAATTAAAATATTAAAAAACTAAAATTAACAACTTTTTAAATAAAAATATTTTTAATATTTTTTGTAAATATTCTAATTTCATACATAAAACTCTTTATATTTTCAAATATATTATAGATTATATTTCATCAATTATATAAAATTATTTATTTATATATAGTTTATTTATTTTAATTAAAAATTGGTAGGCTACGGGGTGATCCACCAATTCGCGGTCTACTATTGGGCTTGGCCATGATGCATGATTTTTAATGGGCATAAAATTTTATGTCCATATCTACCCATGGCGGATTTACTTGTATCCATCCCACGGGCCATCGTTCCGATTGACACTTCTACCAATGTGGGACGTTGGATAATTTGAAACCTCTACTGTACTTTTTTCTTATTGATCGAGTAATATATATCCGTTTATAAAAATTTGAATCATAAAATATTTAGAAAAAAAATCTAAACTTTTATTAATTTTATATATTATATAATAATTCTAAATAATTTAAAAATAAGATCAAATAAAGATGATAGGAGAATCATAATTCATACTATTAAAATTTCATTATTAGATAAGAAAATTATTGTGTTTGGTTGTAAGAATGTATAGAGTTATTGATTTTATATTATTTATTTAGAAAGAAGATAAATATAGAAACTAAATATGAGAGTGATTGGATACATGAATTACTTATTGTTTGGATACATGAATAATTATCTGTACTTCAATTTTAATTTTAATAGTATAGAGATAAACAACAATCATTTAATTTAATGTTATTTAAGTTTGGTTAAAGCATATATTAGAAAATCTGTTTAAAAATAGAAAACAATACTCAGTCTCTCTGTTTGTCAAAATTTTCAAAGGACGATATTATTGAAAAACGAATCCACTATATCCAATTAAAGCATACTCTTCTTCTTGTGAATGGAGAAGTATTTTATCGGCTAAACCTTTGGTTAAAAAAGACTAATTAAAATAGTTGGTTCTTGGAATTTCACTTGAATCTGGAATGATCTCTGAATACCAACTAATTATAGAGACCATCATTATGTAAAGGACATAAAAAATTTCCTCAATCTAACGGTCAATCAATTAATTGACCTAACAATGATGATGTGGGATATTAAGTTAACCAATGAAATTATTGACCAGTTACATACTGAGATATTCCATTGATTCGGGGTATCCTAATAGTGGAACATTTAAAGCATATATATTTGGTTGGCATTTTACAAAATCATGAAAATATACGATAAATCAAGATATTTGATGGATCTTAATTATCTTTCATTTGGTAAAATACCCATTTACTATGGTTTAGAAATTCGCCCCTTCAAGCAATACATGGAAATTAAATTGCCCCCTAAATTACGTTATTTTATATGGCAATCTATAACAGATTATATATCGGTTATAAATAAATTGTGTTCTCGGTGTGGAGCGGAAGAAGAGACAATCAATCATACTTTTTGAATATCCACCAATAGTAAATGTATGTGCATTATCAAAAAATACCAGTGGTATTTGGACAATTCTCTTGGACTTCGGTTTTTTCAAATATGGATTAGATATTCTAGATCATTCTTGGAATATACAAGGGTGATAGTTTTCCATGGGTTTTATGCATGGTATATCTTTAAAGTTAGGAATGAGAAGGATTTTAAAAATATCGATAAAAATCCACAAAAAAATCTTAAAATTAGTGGAAACCTTAGAATCAGCATAAGTTAAAGATAAAGATGAGCTTAATCAAATCTCTAAGGATGTCTGTGTTTAAAGGGTTTCAATTTCATTTAGATGGTTCATGAAAAGAGACATACAATTTTCTGGATTAGGTTGGTTCTGTTTTCAAGATGAACTGGAGGGAACAATTATGGAGGGATGTCACTTGTAGGTGTATCTCCCCATTGCACGCCGAATTAGAAGCTCTCACATGGATCATGCACAGTTTAATTGAACAACAGATAACAGAAGTAGTATTTGCAACATATTCATGCGAGCTGGTTAAGATGGTGTCTACACCGGCGGATTGACATATTTTTTCGACACACATGGAAGATGTCGTTAGGATAAAAATTTGTTCTCATTTTTTCTCACTTTCTTTAATTTCACATAATGTCAAATCAAAAGCGGATAAATTAGCACGGAGTGCTAGACTTTATCCACAATTTATTTTTATGTACTATGTACAGCTTGTTTGGATTTCTAAACCGTTTTATTTCATTTATAGTTGTTGACGGAAAAAAATAGAAAATCACAATATAATTATGAAATGATGTTAATTTTTAAGATATAAATACAAGTAGAACAGTATCTTTTAAAACCAAATAAAATGTTAAATTTTATATTGTGATTTTATAAAACTGGGTTTAAAATCATTTAAAGATACATATACACCAATATTTCATATTTTTAAAAGCTTCTTATAGTTACAAATAAATTATGATCGATTAATTTCATATTTATTAACTTTGAATAAAGCAAAAATTAGAAATTGTTGTTTCAAAATAGAAAAATCACAATATAATTATGAAACCATCTTGATTTGTAAGTGGCAAATATATTTACCACAATACTCTTTTTAATCCGAATAAAGTATTAAGATTTAAAATTTAGTATATTTTGTGATTTTATAAAAGTTAGGATTAAAATATTTTAAAGTTACAAATAAATTGTGCTCGTTTAATTTTAAAATGGAAAACTTTAACGATATACGACCAACATTCCATCTCCTTCCTCACCGTTTTATTTTTTATTTTTGATATGGGTCAAGAGTGTTATAACTCCTTCCAAGTAATTTTGGATCCATCTTTGGACTGAAATATTGATTAACATTCTTGTGTGCGACACTTCTCGATCCCAACCACAAACCATTGAATAATCCTATTGTACAATCAACACACAACTCATGACATATATGGCCACTGCCACATGACATATGATGCTTATCTTCAGTATACATGAACACTCTCTAGAGTTTAAAAATACAATTAAGAACTCAAAGATCAATAAAGAATAACTCTCTTTATTATGCTTTAGAAAATTACTCAAAACTAAAGCTCTCTCAATCTCTCAATCTTAATCTCTATAAACTCATAAGTTATACCACACCTTGGTATCTTCTTATATAGAGAAAGACCTAGGTTAATTTCCTAATCTTTTTAGGAAAACACACAAATATATATATTTAGATAATTTCCTAATCTCTTTAGAAACCATAACTTGGTAGGATTAGGATAGCTTATGACTCAAGCTATCTTCAAGCTTAAACCAACATTCTCCCCCTTAAGCTTGAACTCGATTTTTGCCAAGTTTTGAACACCGATGAGATCCCTCATTTCATTGAACTTGATATTTCCAAGTGCTTTTGTTAGTATATCCGCATTTTGCTTGTTCTCGGGAACATGTTCCACTTCTATTTGCCCATTCTCAACACATTCTCTTATGATGTGATATCTCGTATGTATGTGCTTACTTCGACCGTGAAACACCGGGTTCTTAGTGAGAGCAATCGCCGATCTATTGTCAATTCGAATGACTACTCTTTCACATGGTAGTCATGTGACTTCACTTAGTAGATATTGGAGCCAAATTACTTGCCTTGCTGCTTCAGTACCTGCCATAAACTTAGCCTCACAAGAAGATAATGCCACGGTATCTTGTTTTTGTGAGCACCAAGTGATTGGATTTTCACCAAGATAAAATATATGTCATGTTGTACCCTTCCCATAGTCTGGATCAACATTATGGCTACTATCACTGTAGCGTACCACCTTTGGTATCTTCGAAGTTGATCGTTCAAATGTCAGACCAAGAGTGATAGTTCCTCGCAAGTACCTTAAACATTGCTTCATGGCATTTTCATGCGGTTCTCTAGGACTCTGCATGTATCAGCTCAATACTCCAACACAATAGGACAAATCAGGTCTCGTACGAAGTAGATATTGTAGATATTTCCTTCTCTTTTTCAGACTTGGATAGTTTTAGTCCAGATTCCATTGGTGTGTAGACCGGATTACAATCCTTCATTTCCGCCTCTTCAAGAATTTTCAGTGCGTATCTTTTCTGACTTAATGTTATTCCTCCATCGTGTTGAGCTACTTCGATCCCTAGATAATATGTCAATCTTCTGAGGTCACTCATCTCGAATTTTGAGGCCATCTCTTTCTTGAATTCATCAATGATGTTTAGGCTTGTTCCTGTCACAAATAAATCATCAACATACACCTGACTAGAAGATTTTCTCGCACCTCCTTCCGATAAACCGATGGTTCTTTCGAGCATTTTTTGAATTGAAGTTCCACAAGAATTTGATTTAGTTTGTTGTTCCATGCTCTTGGAGCTTGCCTTAGCCCATACAACGCTTTATTGAGCTTATAGAATTTGTCCTCACTCCCTTTCTCCAAGCAAGCAAAGCAAACTGTAGTCCTCAAGGTACTTTGGTCGGATGCTCTGTCTCGTTGTTCTTCTCAGAATTGGTGGAGTTCTATTTTGAACTTCGGAAGTCTCATGCTCGTGTTCGTGTTCTTGAGTCGTCTCTGTCTCTTCATCATTTTCTGTTTCGTCAAGCTCTTTAGTCTTGTCAGTGACTTGCTCTGTCTCAGTATATTCTTCTTCTCTTTGAATTCTACGGTTTCCAAATTCTCCAGACATAACGCTGAAACTTCCATTGCTATCCTTCTCTGTATTGTTATGATTCCAGTTCCAGCCCTTAGTCTTTTCAAACACCACATCTCTGCTCACTATTATCTTTCGAGATTGCGGATCAAGTAGTTGATATGCCTTCAAACCGGGTTCTGTTCTGAGATGAACAAGCATACGCGATCTCTCATCTAGCTTCTTTAAAGGAGTCTTGTCTATCTTTGTGTAACAAATACATCCAAAGATTCGGAGATGATCTATGTTTGGTGTCTTACCTCGCAAGACTTCATATGGAGTTGTGTCTTTAAGAGCTCTTGTGGTTGTCCTATTCAAGAGGTAAGTTGAATGTCGTATTGCTTCTCCCCACAAGTAGTTTGGTACGTGCATATGTTTCAAGATACTTCACGCCATCTCCATTAATTTTCTATTATGTCTTTCAACCACACCATTTTCTTGTGGAGTATAAGGAGCAGTGAGATGTCGTTTTATACCGGAATCATCGCAGAAAGAATTGAACTCTTGTGATACGAACTCTCCTCCTCTATCTGTTATGAACATTTTTATGCTAGTCCCTAAGTCTTGTTCCACCAGTTGTTTAAATTTCTTGAACTTTTTAAAGGCTTCTCTATTTTCTTTTAGCAATATTGTCCATATATATCGAGAGCAATCATCAATGAGGACGAATATATAATTGTTTCCAGTGATCGTACTTGGTGTGATAGGACCGCAAAGATCTCCGTGTATGAGTTCAAGGGTTTGAGTTGCTCGGTATGAGGTGGCCTGAGGGAATACTTGCCTTGTTTGTTTCCCAAGTAGACAAGAGCCGCATATTTCCTTTTGTATCTCAACTCGTGGTACTCGTTGAATAAGGTCTCTTTGAATCATATATTTTATTGTATCAAAGTTTGTGTCCCATCCTAGCGTGCCACCTGCTACTCTCACTTATCTTCGATAGATTTAAGCATGCCATGTTTCTTATTCCCATATGTACTTTGTACAATCGGTTTCTTGATCTTTCTGCTTTGACAAGTAGTTTCCCATAGTAGTCATGCATTGTTAGGTATCCTCCTCTCATCCGTATGTCGCATCCCGATTCTGTAGCTTGTCCCTTTTTAAAATCTGAGATGAAGTAGACATCGGTCATCATCCTTGGTTCACCATTCATGTTGATGAAAGAGATTTAACCTTTTCCCTTTATATCAATATGTGAGTCATCACCAAATCTGACTTTTCCAGTGATAGAACCATCAATCTTGTTAAAGTATCTTCGATCATGTGGTTGTTAGCTTCATTGTCAAGGTACCAGACATTCTCCTCACCCGTGGTTGTTTCATACTCACTTGGTATGCAATTCTTTTCGTTTAAGTATACCACTTCATGCATCATAAGCTCATATGCATCATGTGTATCATGCTTTTCTATTTCTTGAGCTTCTTGTAGCTTAAGTAATCGGTCAAGGGAGCTAGAAGCAAAATGACCTAACTTGTCACATCGGTAACATGTTACTCTCCACCATTGAACCGACCTCAACCTCTTCCCCTGTAATTGAAACATCCTCCGCAACGTCTATCTCTATATTCACCATTGAAATCCAGATTGAATTTATTTGTTTGAGTTTCCATGTTTGCATACATAAGTTTGCTTTGATCTTCTTGTGTTTCTTCTTCTTCTTCGAAGATACGTTCTTCATAGGCTTTTAGTCGGCCTATAATATCCTCGAAACCCATAGTATTAAGATCTAGCACTTGTTCGAGTGACGCTACTATATGTATGTATTTTTTTCTAGGAAGACTCTTGAGAAATTTCTTGACTAATTTTGATTCTTCAATGTTTACTCCTAGAGCCGCCGATTTGGAAGAAATCTCATATAGTTTTCCTGCAAAATCATTAATTTTTTCGGTGTCTTTCATCTTGAGGTGATCAAATTCGGACATCAACGTTTGTAGTCTGGCTTATTTGACTCTTTCTGCTCCCACATGCCTCGCCTTAATAGCTGCGCAAACTTTCTTCGATGTATCTAGTTCCCCAACTTGCAAAATTAATGTCTCAGGTATGGATTGAAACAACAAGGCTATGGCCATGTTGTTCTTCTCACCATCGGCTGGATCTGCTGAATCCGTCTCTATGATATCCCAAACCATATCCACCTTGAGAGCGATCTTCATCCTCATGGCCCATACAGTATAATTGGTTGAATTTAGCATAGGACTCTGGATTGATGAAGGCCCTCCTTCTTTTTATTTTCCCGTTGAGATAACCAAGTCGCCCATCTCTTTTCTTCAACTCTTTTTCGTATCTCTCAAGGAAAAGAAGATCCCCTCATGATCTCACAAAGCTCTGATACCAATTCTAGAGTTTAAAAACACAATTAAGAACTCAAAAATCAATAAAGAATAACTCTCTTTATTATGTTTTAGAAAATCACTCAAAACTAAAGCTCTCTCAATCTTAATCTCTATAAACTCATAAGTTATACCACACCTTGGTATCTTCCTATATAGAGAAAGACCTAGATTAATGTCCTAATCCTTTTAGGAAACATACACAAATATATATTTAGATAATTTACTAATCTCTTTATAAACCATAACTCGATAGGATTAGGATAGCTTATGACTCAAGCTATCTTCAAGCTTAAACCAATATTCTCATATCGTTACGTAATCCATAATCGGAATACCATGAATCTTCTAGTATGGGGGTTTGGTGTGTCGTTGATTTCTTTTCTAGTATTATTATATTCTTTATTAGTAGCTATTGTGTTTTATTCCGTCAGTGATTGATTCTCAAATCTCCATACTTGTGATTGGCCTCACATATTCCTTACTATTCAGACATCAAGTAGGTTAAATTTGACATTTTACAGTCTCATCATTAATAAAAAAATGGCTAATAGCACATTAGGATAGCACAGTTTTCATAACTGCTATTAAAAATAGATTCGTGATTTTTGTTACTATATAATAACGTTTTAAAGATGCTAAGATTATAATAACATATTAAAAACGCTAAGATAAAAAAAAATCATTAAACAGGAAGCTAAAATCACTTATTCCGCCATATTAACAAAATTTTCACTGAAGCGGCAACAATTAGTCAAATAATTCATTTACGCGAAAACTCTTAGACATGTCAAATAAGAAAAAATAAATGGGAAATTTGGCTAAAAATACCATCTAGCTTCTATTTTGTCCATCTATATTTTTTTTTGTAAATTGTCTTTTTTCCAAAACTGCCCATAGCAATAGAAAAACATAATTTTTATATTAAAAACTAGCAAAATATGTTCATAAAAAATTAGAAAGAAGATTTAAAGAAGAATTTTTTTGATTTTAGGCAGTTTTAAGTAGGTTTTTAGCTTGATAAAGTATGTTCTAAAAAAATTAGAATACGTATTCTGAGAGTTAGAATACGTATTCTAGCACTTCTACATGTTCTAAAAAAATTAGATTATGTATTCTAGCATTTGTTCATGTTCTAGGAAATTTAAAATAGAGATTTCAGAATACTTATTCTAAACATTTTAGAATTCACCTTCTACAAAATTTAGAATACACATTTTAGCACTTGTACATGTTCTAAAATATTTAGAATATGTATTCTAGGGATCTACAAAATTTAAAATACACATTCTAGCAATTGTACATGTTCTAAAACATTTAGATTATGTATTCTAGTAAGATTAGAATATATATTCTGAATTTTTTAAAATTTTGGTTAGAGATAGAAACTGAATCTAAAATTAAGGAAACTGAATATTTTTTAAATATTTTTGAATAAATAAATTTATATATATATATTGGAAATAAATATTATTTTTATTTTAAAAATATATATATCATATTTTCAACACTTTCTTCTTCCTCCTCTTCCTTTCACGATTTCTTATGTCTCTTCTTCTACAAATTTTTTTTTTTAATTTCACAATTATGCCGCCTATCTATATAACATGTGGTGAATGGAGATTGTTTGAGAGCAAGGAATGGAAATTGATTATTGATGAGAAAAAACGTGGGAGATTACTTAGTTTGTAATCAACTACATCTCTTGAAGACTTGAAAGTGATGGTTTTAGAAGACTATGAAATAGAAGATAGTATGGTTGATGTGGAATTTAGTTATTTACCCACAGGTCTTAGCGTTGAGTTTCCTCCTGTTGTTATTATGAATGATAGACGAGTGAAAAACTTCTTAGAGTGTTTTAAAAGGAAAAATATGATACCGTTTTGTGTGACGTTCAAAGATAGATTCAATTTCGATTTGAATAAAGATCCAAGTGAGAGAGACGATGATCCTAAGGAGGAGCCACACAATTCAGCAGCTGGCATTGATGCCACTAAGAGGCCACACGATTCAGCAGATGGATAAGATGATGGTAAGGACATACATGATTCAGAAGGATTGGTGGGCAATTCAAAAGATAAATCATCTAAAGCTTCTAATGATGTCATATATACGGTTGTAGATTCGACGGTAGATAAGGGAAAATATTTCCCAAGTAAGCAAGCTTTACAGGCAACTATGGAGATGTATGCGGTGAAGAATAATTGCAACTACATTGTTACCAAATCTGATATGGTTTTGTGGTGTATACGCTGCAAAGATAGGGTTTGCAAGTGGAGTCTTCGTGCTAAGTGTTTAGAGGGGTCTACTATTTTCAAAGTCAACAAGTATGTGGGTAACCATACATGTGCTCCTTCAATGAAAAACAAATTTTGTAAGACACCTTCAGCAAGAACAATTGGACATCTCATTACACATAATTATGAGGGTATGAAGGAAAGGCCTAGACCGAACGATATCATTAAGATGATTCATAAAGAGTATTGATGCAAACTACTTTATTCCCAAGCTTGGGAGTCTCGTGAGTATGCAATTAATGAAGTTAGAGGAATTTCGGAGAAAAGTTATGGTAAGATACCAAAATACTTGTTCATGCTAGAAGAAGTGAATCCTGGTACGTATACAAATTATGAAATTGATTGCAATGGTAGATTTAAATATCTATTTATTTCTTTTGGTCAGTCAATAAGAGGGTTCCAAAAGACAATTCGGAAAGTGATTGTAGTTGATGGAATGTTTTTGAAGAACAAATACAAAGGAGTTCTACTAGTTGCTACAGCCGTGGATGGTAACTCTAATTTATATCCAATCGCATTTGGAATTGCTGATTCTGAGAATGATTTTTCGTGGGAGTTGTTTTTAAGGCAACTTAATTGTATTGTACTGGATGATGAAGGTTTAGCATTTGTGTCTGATCGACATCTTTCTATTGGAAAATCAATTCGAAAAATCTACCCATTGGCTAGACATGGTATTTGCATCCACCACTTGATTGGTAATGTGATAACATATTACAAGGGAAGAGGTGTGGCTGATTTGGTTGCTAAAGCGTCAAAAGCGTATAGAGTTGCTGAATTTGAGGTACTTTTTGCAGAAAATTTGCAACATCAGTCATGCGATTGGAGGTTATCTTGAGGATGCTGATGTGACGGCGTGGGCTCGATGTCATTTTTCTGGATACAGATACGACATTAATACCAACAATCCTGAAGAATCGATAAATTCAGCTTTGAGAACTCCTAGAGAGTTTCCAGTAATTCCTTTGCTAGACAGCATCAGAGAAGTGTTAACAAGATGGTTTTATGAGCATAGAGAATTAAGCGCAAAGCAGAAATATCCTTTAACTATTAAGATGGAGAGAAAGATTTCTAGAAGAATATGGAAAGGTAAAATTTTTGAAGTCTTTCCAATGAGCAGAAACAGATTACAGGTTAAAGGCGATAGAGTAGACTACGATGTCGACTTAGAAAGAAAAACATGTTCATGTGGGAAGTTCGGCATCGGAAAAATTCCTTGTAGGCATGCTATCAAAGCAGCTTTTCATGTAGGTGATGATCTATATCCATACACCAATGATCTTTATACTACTACCGCATGGAGATCGCTATACGAAGAAACTATAAATCCAATAGGTGTTTGTGAAGAAGAATGGCGCGTTCCAGAACATGTTAAAGATGCAAAAGTTCTACCACCTGAAACAAGAAGACGCCCTGGTAGACTAAAAAAAAGACATGAAACTGTTGAAGATAAGATAAGATCGTCCCAAGGATCACAAGGAGCAAAAAGACACAAGTGAAGCCGTTGTCATAAAGAAGGACACAACAGAACAACATGTGAAACAGCGATATAATACCGGTTAGTGAAACTTTCGTTTTGTTTAAGTTATTTTTTTCAATTTAATTCAATGTACTCTTTATTGTATCCCACATAGAATAAAGTTTAATCATTTTACCAATTATTGAAAAGCTTGGTTGTTGCCTTGTTTTGACACTTTCAATGTTTATTCTACTTGTTTGTTGCAGCTCCGTCGTACGATAGAATTGTCTATCTTGAAGAACATCATCAGATCGCATACTTGTCGGTGTTTGATGCCTGTTGACAACTATCTTTTACTTCGTTTGTTGCTATATTTTTTGTTTTGTCAAGGAGGATTATTTTATCCTTTATTTTATCATGTTCCAATCCTTGATCTTAACTCTATTCGCTAGCCTTTTTTAGTTTATTTCAAATTTAATAATTATCCTTCTTCTGGCACTCTGTTCCTTTACTTAAGAAACTAAACCATCTATTGAAGTTTTGCAATTAAAGTGGTTTTATGCTCCAACTTAATGGAGAGTGTTCACTGTAGAGATACGAATATGTTATGTTGCGATTCTGATCTCTCTTCTCATCTTTTAGGTCTGCTCCATCTCTCACTTATTCTCTATGTTTTGGTCCTCTGTTTCAGCAGAGACAAAGAGAACATTTTACTCTCTTGTATCCTTTGTTTAGTTTCTAATTCTCCCTCGTTGAATCATCTTCTACCTGGGCCACCAAAAACACTAATTATAATATGGGCTTAACTGAAGCCTAAAAATGGCCTTTTACATTTGTGAAGTCACGACAAGTCGCTTCTTTGAGTTTGTCGTTGAGGACTTTTTTTTTTTCCCCCTTTAACGATACTATATTTCTCTTTTGCTTTCATTCCTGAAAGGGATACTGTTTTATTTATTATTATAATTTTTGCCTCCTTTAACAGGGAACCATTTTGAGTTTTACAAGTTAAGCTCAGTGAAAACCACGTCTACTGGTTTTGAAATAGAGTCTGAGTCATAAGTGAGTTTGAGTAAGGGACCCAGAGCTGTCCAGGAATTCATGCCAAAACAGAGCCTGAGTACCCGAGTGGACTTGGCAAGTAAGGTAGGAGAGGAAGATCCTACTTAACTACATCGACCAAAATACACCAATTTCAAAACTTCATAATCGTTAGATCAAAAACACCAAGTTCACAACTTCATAATCCAAAAATTATGGTCTAAAAATTAAAATAAAATAACATATTCTATTCTTAAAAGAAACAAAAACTAACACGTAATGCAATTGAAAAATCTCAAGCTCAATCAATGACTACAGAATCAGAAGACATTTTAGGAGGTTCAAACTTCTTCATTTGATCAATTAACACATGATCGTTTGCTGCTTCCCAAATATCAACTGCAATCTTATGTCGTGCTTCTCCAATGTTGTCATCGGTTATCAAATCCATACCTAGGTGAAGAAAATGACACTCAATGTATTTCAGCTCATAAACTCCACAATCACATGCCGATTTATTTAATCTAGATGGCAGGGGGTCTTCTATGATCTCGTAAGGTGTCAGCAGTGGAGTTTTCCCATTAACCTTTACGCCTATTTCCTTCAAAATACGAGGGATGGTGATTGCGAATGACTCCACGTGCCTTCTGTTGACATGTCTATAACAATCAAAGACTTCAACTGTTCTTAGCAAGAAGTTAACGCAAACCGAAATCCAATAATTACCGTTGACAAAGATTGGAGCATAAATTCTGTCAAAATTTAAACCCCATTTTTTCCGGTCTTTCCATGAGCTGGTAATTCACCGTTTGCGTAAGCGAGAATATGAGTACTTCGACTGTGTTGTTTTTTATTTGCCATATACTTCACGTGTTCGCCTTGTAATTTCGTGCTAAACAGACAATCCATGAAACCAACACGATCTTCCTTGTATCGGCCTAAAGATGTATACTCCCGAAATATATACATCATAGCATCTATTTCCTGAAAAATATTTAATCGTTAAATAAAATAGTTTAGCACAACATAAACAAGTTAAATATGGCATTTCTAAATATAATTAATAATATGTACTTCGTTGCCAAGCCACATGCATCCCATGATTCGCTTCCACAATGTTTCATCAAGTGTAGTTGGACCCAAGTTAATGTTTCTGCAAATTTAAAACAATCGCCCATAAATTTATGTTAATAAACAAAATTATTGGTAAAGCATAAAATTGTAATAATTTTGAAAAAACTAATGGAATGACTTACTCTTTTTTACTGCACCACTCTTGAAAAGATTCCCATTTTTCATCTGAAACGTACACCAATACAGCATCTTTGTCTTTTTCTGGCTCATGAACTCTTTTGCAATTAACATTCCCAGAATCTTCAACATTGCTTCCGCTCTCTTGTTTGATCGGTCGCATGTCAACCTTTTTTCCAAATAAATTAAGTATAGGATCAACCTCGGGTACAACCGATTTCTGAGATAGGTGGCCTATTTTTTCTTGAAGAAACTCTTGTGTATTCATATTTAGGTCTACGTCTTCAGGTTCAGAGAAAATGCCATCATAAAGAAAGTTATTTTCCTGTAAAAAAAAACAAAACATACACAACAAAATGTAAACAAATAGATAAGTGTACATCAACGAAAACAAAGTGTTTAGAACATATTACATAAAGCTTACAAGTCAAAATGTACAAACTAAATTATATGTATCCGACTAGATCAAACTGGCATGCAAAGTTATAACATACATTTAGATATATTTTTTATGTCCCCCAGATTTACTCTGCACTTGTGGTTGTTTGGACGTAACTCCAGATGTAGATATCAATTCCTTTATTCCTGAGACCTCCCCCTCTAATTTATCCAACCGCGTGACAATCTGCCTTTTAAAAGTCTCTAATTGCGTGTCAATGTTGTCCATGAAACTCTTGAAAAAAGAATCAAATAATCCAGTAAAGAATGACTTCATTTCTTCATTCAAAGTCTCTTTTACTGAATAACCATGTGTTGTTGCTACACGCTGACACAACAACTTTCTTTTCCGTGTCTCTGCACCAATATCTGTTTGCCTCTTCTTTCTGTTTTTCGAAGTAGACAATTCCACTTTATCAACTTGAGCAACCTCATGCTCATCTTGAGGAACCTCACTGTCACCTCTAGCATAATCTTCTGCTTCTGAATCCTGAATATTGTCATTCTCCGCAACATCATCTTCAAGACTTGCCCAAATGTGGTGTGTAAAGTCATAATTAGATTTGACCAAAGCCTTCAATTTATCCACTTCTAAATCTTTGATTTCATCATCCCTTAAAAACTCAGCAGACTCACATACGTCATAATTTTTTATAGAGGAAATGTATGGATAAACAACATCCTACATAAAAAATGTACAAACCACGTTAAAGATCAACCAAACCCAAAAATAATCAATAGGAACAGAAAGAGTGAAAGAGAAAGATTGTTCAACTAACAGTTGGTTGGACCTCTAGACAGTTAATATCATCAAACATCATTTTTGCAGCACCACTCCAATTAGAACATCGAGGAGCTTCTGTTAATTCATTGCTGATCTTCTTTCCCAACAAATCTCCAATCCCAGGAACTGTTTCCATAGCCCAAATTTGAAATGCATAAGTGAAACCATGGAGAGAGTAGGACAGTTGCTTCAACTTATCTCTTCTTTTGACAATGGTGTCAACTAAAAGGTCAAAAACTACAAGACCCCAAGGATAAGTCCTAACCTTTTCAAAATCCATCACCAACTGGACGTATGATAGTGGGATAATCGCCTTCTCATCTATAGCCATTACTAATCCAGCTATCACACAAAGATACACTAATCAAAGTCTGTCATCTTTTAATTTCCAATCATGAGCTTCGACTAAGTACACATCCAGCAGCTTCTTCGACTAAGTTCCTTCCTCTTCAGCAATTTATTCCAAAAGCCATAATCATCTGTCCATTTCTCTAAATCAGAACTACGATCATCATTGAATTTCAGTCCAGTAATTGCATAAAACTCTTGCATGGAAAATCTAAGAGGCTTCTTTCCAAACACAAACCAGAGCTCGTGTTTTTTCTTCGTTACCAACTGCCTACACAGCATGGCGTGTACAACCCGACCTGAAAAATGTAGACCGTTTTCATGTATTGCAAATACATTTGCAGAGACAGAATCACTCATCACTTTAGTGTACTCCTTTGGCAATGTATCCTTGAGTCTGTCTAACATAGGCATTCGGCATGAATTGTTTATTTTTATCTTATCCGATTGTGGCTCATATCCTTCTCTTAAAAGACGTTTTGGTAACTCCATTTCCATGCCTACAGAAAAACAAGAAACAAAAACTTAATTATCAGCCACCATAAGTATATAGTGACGCCAAATAAATAGCTACAGTTTAAATATGAAAAAGCAAGAATAAGATCAATTACTACCAACAGAGCAGATTATTACACACTTCAATCTACGAAACAAAGACCAACACATTATAAATAGGGAATTCTGCTAAAAAACCATCGAACTTATTAAAAATTACAAGTTTGACACTCTTATGGTCAACCTATTGAACCCCAAAGTCACCACCATAATACAGCCAACCGTTGTATAACGTGGCAGCGTTCAAAAAACTAAGGGTTTTCTGCAAAAACCAATCGAACTTATTAAAATTTGCAAGCTCGCCTCAACCTAAAAAAGTGCAAGTCAATCCACTCACCTGCATAGTCCCCCCAATATAGCCACCAGTATTGTACATGGCACCGTCTTCAGCTGTTAAAAAACTAACGGTTGGTCTTAAACGCATAGTTTTGTGTATATATTTTTTTTTTTTTTTTTTTTTTTTTTAAAAAAAACGACCGGTGTTTTAATTCCTCTATATCGCGATTTCTTATCTTCACAAAATCTCAAATCTCTTCCGTTAAACCACTACAATCACCGATAATAAAAACCACATTTTTTCTCAAAACACAATTTACATAAACAAAACAAAACAATCATATGCAATATTAATTGGATTAAATTAGATTCAGTCTTTATCATAAACTACAACACTAAAATTTCTTCTCTCGAAAAAATAACAAAAATAAGCTCGGAATAGGAGGCTCTGTAGCATTACTTGCGGCAGTGTGAGAGGATCAGGCAATTAATGAACCCCATGGCTGCCATCCATCAGTTTGAGCTGGTTGAGATGATGATCCACCTTCACCAGAACCCCAAGAATACCATTCAAGGTTGAGATAAACAAACACGATTGAGATGATGATCCACCTTCACCAGAACCCCAAGAATACGAATCTCACCAACCAGAATTGTTAGCAGAGACGATTGTTAGCAGAGACGAGCAGAGGAGAGGAGAGGAGACGAGGAAACCTAATTTCAACTTAGCCCTAATTCGATTTTGAGATTTTGTGAAGATAAGAAATCGCGATATAGAGGAATTAAAACACCGTCGTTTTGTGTTACAAAAACGACAACATAATTCGAAACTTCGTGTAGTTTTTAAGAGCACAAAACTACGTCGTTTTAAGCCAACCGTTAATTTTTTAACAGCTGAAGACAGTGCCACGTCGACAATACACGTGGTGGCTATATTGCGGGTGACTATGCAGGTGAGTGGGTTGACTTGCACAGTTTTGAGGTGAGGGTCGAGCTTGCAAATTTTAATAAGTTCGATGGTTTTTTTGCAGAAAACCCTTAGTTTTTTGAACGCTACCACGTCGACGATACATCGGTTAACTGTATTGCGGGTGACTTTGGGGTTCAATAAGTTGATCCACACAGTTTTCAGGTGAGTGTCAAACTTGCAATTTTTAATAAATTAGATGGTTTTTTAGCAGAATTCCCTTATAAATACAAGAAAACAATTATAAATCTAACACAATGGCCATATAAACAATGCAAGACGTCACCATATATGACAAAAACACATAAAAGATAAATAAAACACAAAAGCTAAAATCTAATCAAACTCTGATCATAATCATCTTCATTAACTCATCTTCACGAAACCTTAGCTCTAACATAATCCACCAACTCTTGTATACTTTTGAAGATAAGCAATCAAACCAAGTGATTTTGAAAGACAAATAAAAACATAAACAATAAATCTAGCACAAGCCGACCACACAGAAATTTCACCTAATGCTTCGAGATTAGAAGAAGATGATGAAGCATTGCTTATTAGCACCATCGACAATGGAATAAGATGCTTACACCTAACTCAGCCGCAGAAACCCCAATCTCTCCTCTAGGTTTCTTCGGATACACCTGCCTGTCCAGATCTACTCGGCTCAGCTCAGGTAGAGTCACCGTCTCCGAAAACCCTAACCTCTTTTTGTTCAATCTATCTTCTCCCAAATCGAATTAGCTTCGAGTAATCATGTTTCTTCTATATAATCTCTTCTTTGCTTTTGATTTTTCCAATTAAAAGAACCTCGGTACACTCAATCTTCATACACTGATTTTTCAGATTTTTCTAAACTTCGATAAACTGGAACTCACCGGTCACAAGGCCATGTCACCCCCGGAGTATGTTTTTTACTTCTCGATCAGTGATGGCTCCTCCGTCTTCAACCTCCAGGTAACATCTATGCTTCAAATTCACAGAATCCGCTTTGAAAAGTTTCTGGCGCAGAAACTGTTCGATGAAATGCCAATGAGACTGAAAAAGGAGATTTTGTGTTCTTCTCAGGTTGTTGTTGATTCTGCGTTGCCGACTGTAAAGTGTTTTGCAAAGTAAGCGAGGCAACATTCTTGTTAACTAATTGGGTCAGGTTAATTAGCTTAATCCATGGGTTTTTAAATCTTTTAGTTAGGTTATGAGCAAGTTTCTTTTCTTTTTTGTTTTGTTGCAGGAATCTCATAATTGTCATATCTCTGCTGTTCTTTCTTTGTGCAATCCTTTTGATTTGGTTATACCTGAAGAATATTTCATGTTATTTACAGTACTTCAGATCATTTTCGTGCTAAAGATTATGACACAAGCGCATTGATGTTTGAGAAATTGGTGCTCTATATTCCACATGATATAGAAAATAGAGTTGCCATGGCCAAAGGCTTCAAGGTTTTATGTCTTGTTACCTCGGACTCTCTCAGCTAGATCGAGCTCTTGGATACATAGAAGAAGATGAAAAGGTAGATTTATTTGTGGAACTTCTATATTTCCTGTGGTTCTCCTAGTCGGATTTTTCAACTTAGAATTGCCAACTAGTTTTATGTCTCTGCAGCTTGAGCCCAATATTGCTTGCTTTTTTCTTAAAATGTATATTCTCTGTCGTATTTCCCCACGGTGTGCTCTTATTCAACATATGCCCTTTGCTTATATATGAACAACATGTAATAAATCCCTCTAATTTATTTTTGTGCAATCTTAAGATTCTGAGAGTTTTTTTTGTGTTTTTTTCAGAGTTGGGTTATGTATACTTCCAGTGTGGAGAGGTTGATCAAAATTTAAAATCAGGATTGTTCTCATTGACTGGAAAGGTTCCAAGATTTTATCTAAAGAAGGCGTAGAGACCCTAGCCTTGTGCAAGAACGTGATGATTTACATGTCCATGTACCTTCTATATCTCCTCACTTTTTTCCTTTGTATTCTATTTTGCTCTCCATTGTTCACTTGTTCATTCGTACCTAAAGGCTACCGCTTCTTCGACTCCGTCTCCTGTACTTGACCTCTATTTTCTTGAAACAGACTGTTATCATAAGCAAAATGCAGAAACTGACAAAGGAAGGTCTGAAGCGTACTAACAATTGAATTGGTCTTATGAATGAGGTTTTTGCGGCAATGGATACAAGAGTTAAGAATAAGAAGATTAGACAAGAGTATAAGACTTTGTATGATGTTTTGTAAGACTTGTTTTGCTTAATATAATATTAGTGTTATATGTGTTTTGAATGATTTATGAAATATATATAACCAAAAATTTATTTTCTGCAAAATAGAATTCAAATAAAAGGAAATAAAATAGCATAGAACAAAAGATCATAGCATAAACCAAAAGTTATAAGTATGTTTAATGTATCAGAAACAAAATGCTACAACACAATATTTATCATAAGCTATAAGAAAATATATTCTAGCATTTTAGTAACGCAATTATAGATGACTTTTTAATAACACGACAAAAAATGCTATCGTATAGGGCGACCCTATTATAGCTGCGGCAGTAATAACGTTCTTTGAAACGCTATTATACACCTTTGATAGCGTTATGCGTATGCTATCAATGTCTTGTAGTGCAAGTAAAGGATGACATAGGTTCTTGTTATGTTTTTGGATTATCGGCACGTCTTCTCAAATGAGGAAACCTTCTCTTCTCTCGACATCATGTGCAAATTCACTCACGGTGATATAATTTCATGAAATCTCTCCATCACTACAAGAATACTGCCAAATTTTGACCATGACTTCAGTCAAAAATAGTTATAAACATCTACCTTTGACGATAACCGAGTGGTTAGGAATCGATGGATGAAAATGACTTTTGATCAAAAATACTGACGAAACAAATAGTTGAAAAATTGGTAAAAATTTTATGACCAACAAAAATGATCAAAACATTTTGATTAAATAAAGTGGTCAAGAAATTCTTATCAATTGACCTGGTCGAAAATTTCTAACCAATAGTGGTTATAACTTTCTTACCAACGTACATGGTCGAAATAATTTTTGTTTGATTTTTGACCATACATTTCTACCTCTGACAAAATTTTAATATACAAAAATTTTAATATTATAAAATTATATTTGAAAATATTGAAATTTGAATTTAATCTTTGAATATATGATTCATAATAACTGAAATAAAAGTAAAATATTGTTATTTTAAAATAAATGTATTAGATTCATAGTTTTAAAATGTAAAATCAAACACAAATAAAATCTAAAATACAAATTGTTGATCCTTGTGTGGAATTTTTCTCAATCCTAGTTTGGGTCAATACAAATTGTTGATCTGTGTCTGGAAAGTTGCTCAATATTGTAGCTGACATCCAAGTTCGGACTAAGCATGGTGTGGTTTCAGTGGCTCAAAGTACTTTTAAGAATCATCGATTATTTACAAACAATAAGAAATGATTTGATTCCATTCTCAGAGTTGCTATATGAGACATCTTTTTCTTACAAGGTGAAATATTAATGGTGGAGCTACATAAAATCGAATTTGGATAGAATTTTATAGCAGCTGAAGATAGTGGAGACAATAAGAAAATAACCATTAGTGTTTTCTCTTCAGGAGAAAATGCTGATAGAAATGAAGATCATGATACTTATATTTACAGGGTTTGACGGCAAAAAATCTAATCAGATACTTTAATATAGCCACATATTCCGTGCCACCAAACCCTTTAAGTACTAAATTATCAGGATCATTATTTCTATCAACATTTTCTTCGGAAAAAGACAACAATAATGGCTATTTTTATATTGTCTCCAATGTCTTCAACATCTATAAAATTGACTCCAAATTCAGTTTTACATAGCACCACCATATCTATTTCACCATGTAAGTAAAAGATGTCTCCTATAGAAACTCTAAGAATGGAACAACTTCACTTATTAGTGTTTGTATATAATCCATGGTGCTTAAAAGTACGTAGAACCACTCAAATTAACTGCACCATACTCCATCCCAACTTGCGATCCACTACATATTTTGTTGCTTAGATTTTCATGTTGGAAATTTTGACATTCTTCTGATTGTGTAAAATCAGTCGGATCCATCAGAAAAAATCTTTGAACAAACATATAAACTCAAGACATCAAAAGATGAATTTATGCTGAAAATATAAAAGAAATACAAACAATCAATTTGAAAAGCAAAGTGATGTTGAACCATTATGATCCTAACAATATTGTACACAATAATGTATTTTAGAATAAATGTATACATTCACGTCAACAAAATAGCTTGAGAATGTTTTTCTATGATTTATGTGGTGGATTTCAATATATAATAAATTAAAGTCAAGTATTTATCATGCCACGATATCCAAAAAGACAATTGAGCTCATCTCAAGTAAATTTTGTTAAGAAATTCAATTGTACATGAGAGGACATATCTTAATTAAAATGGTGGCGTTATTCAAAGGACACGATAACTAAGGTATATAAGCAGCAGGATCTCAGCAATGGTTTCATCTCAACAATGTCTATGATTCAAAAGGCACACTAACTTAGGATTGCTAACTAAGGTTTATAAACGGTAAAACCACTCACAGTCAAAGACAATGACACGAATTAAATTGAACTACAACAAAATCCAAACAAAAAAAAAATCCATTTTCAGATTTGGTTTCAAATTAAGTAGCTACATTATTCTTCACATATACAAACACTCATCTAAATTCTAAACCCACTAGTTTACTTTATTCGGATGACAATTTTGCTTGTAAAAATTGTATGGAGAGACCTTCATCACAAATCTCCACACAAAAGCCCTTTAAATCATGAGATACATAAGAAGAGAAGAAACATGAATTGTGTACTCACTTGTTCACATAAGCTTCAGAATCCGTCAATCTCTCATATTTATAGAATCATGGCCATCAACGAGAGGAGAAAATAACAACCTCCTCGCCAAAGGTATAGAATCTATAAATGTGATGAGAAACGGTATGTAACAAAAACATAATAATATCGAAGTCCAATCTCAAATCCAAAAATAATTTAAAAATTGTAGAGAAATTGAGAAATATCAAAATGAACAGGAACTTAAGACTTAGAGAACTAAAAATATAAGGAGAGAAATCGTGAAGGACAAAGCAAGGGAGATGAAGGAGAGGAAGCGAATAAGAGAAATAAAAAGGAGAAGGAAGCGGCTAAGATAATTAAGAATTAAGATTTAGATTAAACGAATTTGTGGTTATAAATTGGTCAACATATTTTATATTTGACCAATGAATGACCAATAGTTATTATTTTACTAAAAATATTTTTGACTAATAAATTTTACAATTTGGTCGATAAATGGTAAGTAATTTTGACCATTTTGTATTATATACTTTTCGTCAAAAATGTTTGATCAATTATTGACTAAAAATTGAATTCGTCAAAAATTGGTCAATATCTTCTGATCAATTTTTATTATTCTATAATAGCTACATAAATGGTCGGTAATCGGTCAGCAATGTTTGACCAATTTTTACGTTGGATACTTTTTGTTGAAAATTGATGACCATTTTTCGACAAATTTTTGAATTGATCAATTGTAATTGGTACGAATTTTCTTACAAACTTTCAACCAAATATATTGGTCAAAGACTTTTAACCAATTTAAATTCATTTCAAATTTGTATCATAATTTGGTCGAAAATTTCTAAAAAATATTTGTGACCATTTTCGTTGGTCGTAATTCGACATGTTTTTTTTGTAGTGCATACAATCCTTCATGGTACATGCGTGTTAAATCCTCATGTAATATATTTTTAATGAATTTTCTTAACTAGACATACTCTACACTGTACTCATGAACTTTTTAGTCCCTTGAGTCAATTCATAGAATTTCAATTTCAAAAAGGCTAAGGATGCTTCCATAGAATTTCATGGTGTCTCTTTCTCTGTAGCTTTGCCATTTAGAGTCATGTTCTCATTCCAAATGTATGTTTTCTTTATCCTGATGAGACCATCTAGCCATTTGAGTTTCCATGGAATGACATCCCGATCATGTGCCCCTCATCTTTTCTCTTTTGTGTCTTCTTCAATGGTCGTAAAGCCTTACTTGAATGATCCGTCATCCCATCTATCTCTCCATAATTTACATGATCATGATCTTATGATCTTGATGTTGTAGTTCTTCATCTAGAATCTCATTTCTAGTATATTTGCATCTCTGGTCACTTACTCCCTAGTTGATAGACGAATTATGTGTTTTTGTCTTTTTTTTTTTTACTGAAAGACTTCTGCCTCGTGGTAAGTTTGTTTATAGTAGTAATTAGTTCTATTTTTTCTTTGTGAAATTAAATCTTATTTTGTACCTCTTCTGATATTAATCATAATCAATTTTTTTCACACTATTTGAATGGTGACAACAGATCAAGCAATACAGAACAATCGGATCAAATGGAGCAATTCAGGTCAATTGTGGTTTTTGTATGAGGAGCACAATATGCAGAATAAATGCGGTTAGCGCAGCATAAGCGATGAATGACATGCGGTACTAGTAATAATTTTCAAATTTTAACTAATTGATAACATACAAAAATTAATTCATTTTAGATTTATTTGTTTTGGCTGATAAAATTAATATGGAAAACCTTTTCAAATAAAAATTCAATTAGTTTTGAAAAGGAACCCGCCTAAACGCACATAAATTTGTGTGTATAATGCTAAAGTGCATTTTTTAAAAATCATGTTAATGAACCTATACAATGTAGTTTGAATTAATAGTGATGTGCGATTGGTAAATTTTATTGAACAATGTAGTTTGATTAAGAACCACTAAAGATCCGCATCTCACATATTCTTTATTCATGGCTTATAATATACATTTTTTACAACAGGATCCTAATAAATAAAATTTGAGCATATATAAAAATATAAATGAGGCTCTATGACATGTGAAATATGACATCATTATTTTTACTGCCATGTCAGCATTTTGTATGTTTATTTTCAAAATAAAATAAAATATTATATTTTGGTTAAAAATATATGTGCATGATTGGTTGGGTTGTATCTCTATTTTATAGAAAAAGTATAAAAATCACAAAACTAAACCAATCATACTTTAGTATTACTTAAAATTCGGGAAAATCCATAAAAAACCTCCAAGGTGCCAATTATTTCCACTTAAAACCTTCAAATTTTTTACTATATCTCATAAATTTTTGAAAGCACAAGTTTTTGTGCTTTAAAGGCTCAAGAACTTTTTTAAAAATAGTTAATTATTTTATTTGTTTTGTTTTACTTTAAATATTATTAAAGTTATCTATTTACTTTGTTCTTACTACTTTAATTTTGTGTAGATAATATGATATATTCCATAAATGTTTTCTTACATTTTATATATAATTACTAGTATTGAACATGTGTTATGCACGGTCTAGATCCTTGTTGTATTACAATAGAACAATATTTACCATCTAGATTCTAATATTCAGAATATGGAAAATAACTGCCATTTGATAGAATTTGTTGATTTCAACAATATTAAAAACAAATTGTATCATATACACAAAATAATTAAATGATGGTATTTTAAAGAATTTTGATATATTATTATTTAAAAAAGCTCAAGGGATTTATTTACAGATTTGGTTTTATAAATTTTATATATGTAAAGGATTTAGATTTTCTTAAATAAAATTATTGCAATATAGTTGTTTGTAATCGGAAGAATTTATTATACTATGATAATTTTTGAATCTCAAATAAATATATTTACTTTCATGTCAAACATAAAGAAAAATACACATACAAAATAAAATAAATTTGATTAAAGGATACCGTGTGAGTGAGGCCAAAAC